>CM059430.1:28118262-28718262 GCA_030390025.1 Squalus acanthias | reverse complement strand
AGACAAGAGTGTAAAAACTGCAACAGAATGACGAAGAACAATTTCACATTGAACATGGCAAGTGAAGAGAAGGGTGATAATAGTGCCAGAGGTAAGTTGTGACATTATTCACAAAATGTTTTAAACGGCTTGCTTACGTTGTGGTCCGCAAAAGCTTTTGATGACGATGTAGTGGTCCGCATAAAGGAAAAGGTTGGGAACCGCTGATCTGGAATGTACTGCCTGAAAGGGTGGTGGAAGCAGATTCAATAAAAACTTTCAAAAGGGAATTGGATAAATACTTGAAGTGGAAAAATTTGAAGGGCTATGGGGAAAGAGCAAGGGAGTGGGGCTAATGGGCCGAATGGCCTCCTTCTGTGCTGTATCATTCTATGATTCCATCCCCTTCCTGACAGCTGTCTCAAGCTGAACCAGACTGTTCGCAACCATGTCATTCTATTTGACCTCAAGCTGAGTTTCCAACTCCATATCCTCTCCATCACAAAGACTGCTACTTCCACCTCTGTAACATCGCCTGCCTCTCCCTCTGCCCATCTGCTGCTGAAACCCTCATCCATGTCTTTGTCACCTCCAGATTCGGCTATTTCAATGTTCTCCTGACCAACCTTCCATTTTCGATCCTCCACAAATTCAGCTCATCCAAACCTTTGCTGCCCGTGTCCCATCCCTCGCCAGGTCTCGCTCACCCATCAGCCCTGTCCTCACTGATCGACATTGTTTCCCGCAATCCCAACAGCTCAAATTAAAAAATCTGATCCTTGTGTTTAAATCAGTTCAAGATCTCACCCCTCTCTATGTTTATAACCTCCAGCCTTACAACATCTCCCCCGCCACCCTGAATTCTCCATTCTTCTGACTCTGGTCTCATGTGCATCCCTGTTCCCTTCTGTAAAGTTTCGCAATTATCGCGATTCAAAATAACGAAAGAGAAGCAGATTCGTTCGATCAGTTTATTTAAACGAAATGCTGTCATGATTAAAAAGGACACAGAAGCCTGTAAAATGGCCGCTGCGCATCGTGGCAGAAGCTTCCAGAATTACAGTGGGCAGACAAGATGGCGTTCGAATAAACATTTCAATATAAGACGGGATCATACTCGATAAACACTGATAAAGACAGGATGCAACCTGTTTGCATTTGTGACAATAGCAAAAGATATGAGTGCTGGAATCGTTTTCCATGCACAAGTAAGGACCATTGTACTGGGCAATCGAAGGCCCATCCAGACACATCAATACACAAATACCCCCACGGCTCTACAATGAGAGAGCCGTTCTCGGGTGATTAAACAAGTATTCGGGGGCCCCCAAAACCAGTCAGGGAGACGATTCATACGATCCTGGCTGGGTCAACAATGGGGAAAACATTAGCGGGTAGTTGGCCAGTTTCAGGTGCTACTGAAACCCGTTAAAGACAAGAATCGCCCCATGCTGGGAGTTTTGAGCGCCAATATTTGACAAAGGACAAACATTAAGATTTGGGCGGGAGATAAGGGAACACAGCACTATAACTATAGTGAACAAATGTCCATCGCTCTCTTATCTCTGCGGACTCTTGACTCAGGCTGAACTTTTATTCTCCTATTCTGATCCTCGGGTATCGCTCTGCTGGACGAGCAGCCTTCTGTGTTTTCTCTGGACTCTGTTGACTCTGGACTTTAGCCGCACTGGACGGTTATTCGAATGTTGGGTGGAGCTCAATCGGAACGAGCCGCCTCGACGAAGGCAAGTGACCGGGTGCACCATCCCGAGAGTCGGTAAACGGTGTTTGGACCCGAAGGCCCAACAAGACAAGACGAAATGACAAGAGAAGAAGAAGAATCCACGTGCCGCCGCGGTCAGTAAACCCCGACCGCGCCCGAAATATAAGACCCATTTCTTGAACTCTACAGGTTACTGCACGAACCGGTCAAAGACTCTTCTTTGAATTCTACCGACAACTGGTGTCGGTACAGGAAGACTTTTCTTTGAGTTCTACAGCCGGGCCCGAGTGCTGTCGAGTTCTTCATGACAACGGGGAGCCCAGCCTGCTTGCCGCAGCAGCGAAGATAAACAAGTGGGGTACAGAGACCCCTCCAAACACGTGACAGTCAGGCGCTGCAGCGAAACGAGCCGAGAGCCTCACTTTAAAATTCTCCGAAGTATCACGAGTGGTGAGCATGTTTCCCGATCCTACAAATCTAGATGTAGTGTAGGTATTGATAAGGGAGGGTGGTTTTATTAAGGATAAAGTATAATGTGTTCCCCTTTTTACGATGTGCCGTGCGTTCTTCATTACCATAGACCAAGCTTTATGAATGTATGTATACTTGTACTCTCGTTAATTTGCGCCTATGACATGTACTTCATGATTTTGGACGCTATGCAATAAAGATTTCCATTTCGTACTATTCAACCGGGTCTATTTGAGTTTTTCTCTGCATTACTGCTCTCGCACCTAAGTCCAGTGTTAGAACCGTAAGGGCGAGTGGGTCGAACCACTCACAGGTGCTTATTGCAACAAGGCTGGCCGGAGACCAGAGCAAGCAATAGTATTAGGCAGCGAAGGCCTAACCCCGCACCAGCACCGTCTGCGATACAAGCACGCTGCAAAACCCCTTACACATTCACCCCACCATTGGTGGCCGTGCTGTCAGCCATCTAGGCCCAACACTCTGGAATTCCCTCCCTAACCCCCTCCAACTCTGTACCGCCCTCTTCTCCTTTAAGACACTTCTTAAAACCCACTTCTTTGATTAAGCTTTTAGTCAGCCCTCCTAATAATTCCATCTTTGGCTCAGCCTTCATTTTTTCCTTGCGCCTCTGTGAGGTGTCTTGGGGTGCTTGTTCTACGTTAAAGGCGCTATATAAATGCAAGTATTTGGTCTAAGGAGGATGGCCTTATTCCCCATTCATGGGTACCATCCCCATAGCTCAACATGTAGCATGCCTGGAAAGAGGTGGAGAGAGATTTGAGACTGCAGCAGACTGTTACTGTCTCTGACTGGGCCAGCCAAGTGGTGCATGTTAGCTGCAGGGTTCCTTGCAGCAGATGGTACAACTGTGCATCTGGTTCTTGCTGACCTGGAGTTGTGAAGCCTGTTCCCCGTGGTTGCAGTCAGGTAGGTATTCCAGGGCCTGCGGATATGGTTAGTGGCACCATGGCATATGCGACCAATCAGGTTTTGCTGAATATTAATTATGCTGGTATTCCTTCTTTCATCCAGTACCACTTAAAACATCAATGAACTCCCGCTCTCCTGCACCCACAAAAATCATAAAGTTTGGGGCATTTTCTTGAGCGGCCATCAGTGGTCCCTTTAAGGAGCATTGGTTAGGCTACTCAATACCTGGTACAAATAGGTGGAGTGTGCGTGGCACATTCTCTGCCCATTTGTACCTGAAAATTGTAAATGTGGTCCTACAACCAGTGTAGGACCTCAATTTGCAGATTTAAGTGGCTTCACGCCCGAGGCAGAGGGGGGCGTGCTGCTCGCTCATTTACAGGCATGCCTGAAAATTGCATCAAGCAAGCCTTGGGCATTAACGGAACGACCGAGGTGCTCAACCTCCCCAGAATTTTAGCTGCTGGCTGCCCGTTTATCAGGCGTGAAACAGGAGGCTGGCACTTGAAAATCGCCCCCAGTGTCTCCCTATCATCTCGATCAGAACAGCAGAAAAAGAAAGAAGACCAAGAAAAAAAAGTTGAAAATAGCATGAAAACGGCAATCTTAAAATCCTCATTCACTTGTATTTATAGCTAGCAATCCTGGACAACCACGTTCGATAGTTAGGAGCATGAATCAACGTTATGTGGATGGGAATGCTGGAAAATTATGTTCCTGCCTAAATTATGTCATGGGCACCTCATTTTCCAATCAGTAACATCTATTTTATGCCTGGAAATTTGGCATTACCAGTTGGAAAATCTACCCTTTTCAGTCCAGTAGCAAATATTCCTTCGATGCCCACATGCAACTAAGTTTTGTGACTTTGGATCAAGCTGTGTATTTTCTCCCTAAATCACTTGTTTCAGCAAAAGGCACTAACCATGATGCAGTCTTTACCAAGACTTTGAGTCAGGATGAGGGAATCCGTTGATCTCATAAGATTCTGAAACAGAAACCTCATATAAGTGATCTATTACACTCCACTAGTAAAAGCATAAATTCCATCTATTAAAAACACAAATATATATCATATCGAACCTTGAACTGAGAATAGCTCAATGTTATCTCAACTGAACCAAATTTACCAAATCCAGATTTATGGCTCAGATCCATGTTCATATTTTCAAAATTATATTAATCTTGGAAAAAATATCACTATTATAGTTCAACATCCCCCTAGGACATGCAAATCAGCCAAAACAGATTTGGGCACAAAGCTTACTTCTGTTAAAGGAAACATTTAAAAGACTTGACAGATTTGATGTAGACGCAAGGAAGCCATAACATTTTGTTTTTCACTATAGGATAGGTCTTGGTCCTTGTACAGAAAGCTGGTTAAAGTATTATATTATTTTGTACCTAGAGCTACTTGGAAGCCTGTATGTGGGAAAAAGTAACCAAGAATTGCATTGAAGAATAAGATCAGAATGTTTCAAGCTTAGAAAAAAGTGATTCATACTATTTAAACAATATAATGCTATCTCTTGAAAGAACTGTGGTGATTATAGAACTATGAGTTGATAGATTAACTGAGTATATGATGTGTAAGCTACCAAAACTACATTTAGTTTTACTTACATCAATATATTCACCCAATGCAAGAGTTAAATGCAGTTTCCAAAGTGAAAATGCTGAAATCAGGTCTCCTTTTACTTTTTTGTGTAATCAAAAATTTGAAGGACTACTATGTGAAAGGAATATAGCTTTATATAGAATATTTCCTACAATACAACAGTGTCTACGCTTCAAAAAGTACTTAATTGGCTGTAAAGCGCTCTGGGATGTCCGGTGGTCGTGAAAGGCGCTATATAAATGCAAGTCTTTCTTTTTTTCTTAATACATCGACTGATATTAGTGAGTCAGAGAGTAATAAAAAAACTTCTGAATTACAGAGCACCAAAGAATTTTATCATTGATTGCTCAAACTTTGATAAAGATGTTTCTTTTATGAAATGTTTCAGAAACTGATATCATTAGCAAAGATTCCTACAAGGCATACTTAATGGTGTGGACTGGAACTGTAGGCTCAGTTTGTAAATAACAGTGACTGTTTAATTTGATTAATTGATATGATCATTTGGCCTGCAAAGGCTTTTGTTTCTACAGCCTCAAATGATTCACAGGTTTTTGCCATCAGCAATGAACTGCAGAGGGAAGATAAAGCACTGTGTTCGAGGAAAATGAATAAATATGACAAAATGAGGCTTAAATCGCTGTCCAACTCCTCCTCCCTTCTTTTCATTTGCGAAGATTATGCTGCTCTGTTATTCAGCAAGTTGGTGTCTTCCTTGCTTTGAGTATTGTGCAAATATATCTAATGCATCTTTGGTTCAGCCCTATATTCATGAATATTTATTAGACCAAGGCTATAATAAACTGTATTTTCCTGCTCTAAGTCTAGTCTGTCTGGTTATCAGGCTCTTTCATCGTAACTTGTCTATCCATGGAAATGATTCAACAAAAATATCTGAACTATTTTGGTCTGAACTAACACATACATCGCATGTTTTTAAACTAACTTATTTTGAGCATCTGCTGTTTGGTACCTCTCAAATTTTCAGATATCTGTTGCAAAAAGATTCAGCCTCTATTAATTACATTTTTACGTATGATAAATACTTACTACATGTCTAAAAACAATACGAGGAGATCTAAACCTCATATTGTTTAGATCTAAACCTCATATATGTTGTTCCTTATCTCCTGCTCTTAACTTCAAAGCACCTGTACCTACTCTCTTTTTCAAGGTTACTTCCAAATCACTACTTGCTTTTCCAATTAAAATGGCTTTCTGCCATTTTAATGTGGCAATTCTTGTGAGTATTCTGTGCACTCCTGCGTTTTATATGATTGGCTGAAGGCCCCAACTTTCTATCCAACTTTTTAAAACAACATGTAATATTCTCTTAACTCACTCAATCCACTACCTTCCATCTGGTAATAAAACAATGTTTGCTGATTTGGCTGTGATCAGGTGACTTGATCACTATCCAGTAACCCCTGCTGAACACTACACATGTGTAGACGTTGGGTAATCTCAAAATTGGGCTTGGCTTCAGGAGAGGGGCAGAGAAAATCCAGGGAAAGAAATCTGTTTAAAAATTGGATCGAAGATGATAAAAATAAATAATTAAGTACCGGCCCAGAGATTGGTGAGTGCAGCGCCCATTTTCCGGGCACTACTCGGACAACTAAGGCCCCAAAATGGCGGGCAAGAAGCATGCGCACATTTCCGGCTGGAAGTGCGCCACCCGCCATATTGGATAAGGACAAAAAATATACGTCCTTTACCCATGCCTGAAACAGGCGTTAGGCTCTTTACACTTGCATAGGCATAAGCGTCGGCTGTACTCAGGGAAACCAGGCCTAGGGATCACCTGCTAGGCCAAACTAAGAAGGTAAGTAACTTACCTGAATGTGAAGCCTGCTTCTTCCTACTCCACATTAAAGGAACCAATCGCTGTCGCTTCTCCCATCAACCCCCATCGCCGTCGCACCCGACCCTGACCCCCGATTTCCCATCCGGCTCCCATGATACCCAGCTCCCACGAATACGGACCCAACCCTGCTCCCGGCCCCTGCAATCCCCCCACCCCCCCAATCCGTGGCGCCCCCACCCCCCCACCCCCCCATTTCGCCGGCAAGCTTAAATCGCCACACCATCTCCAGTGAAATGAGGCACGAGGCCCAGTATCTGGTTAGCCTCGGGACTCGCCATTAAAATGCAGGGAATGTATCCTGCGTCCCTAGTGTGCCCAGAAATGGGTGCGTCCAAATTTCTGAGCCAATGATTTTCAGTGCTTCTAGCATCATGGATGTGCCAACTGTGAAATGCAGCTGATCTGGGTTGGAAAGTTGAATTGATGTGCTGGAATTTTCTTTAATTAATTTTGGCATTAAGAATAGGAACATATGAGTTGCTGGACGAAAAAAGATCATGGTCCATCTGGTTCGCCTTCTACTGCTCTGGTAATTGCACAATACAACAATGATGGAGTTGTTGACTAAACAGGGCAATCAATCTCTATCAATTAGTCTACAACAGACCCAGACATGAGGTGAGGAAAACCCCCAGTGGTGGAAAACTTTGGAAACCATGAGGGCGATTTTCCCACTGGAGGCGAGATGGAGGCGGGTTTCAGTTTGGGTGGGTTTGAAACCCGCCTCCACTGATAGGTTTCAAAAATTTGCGATTTTCCCATGATTGGCCACTTGATTTCAGAGGTGTGGGATGCCCTTGCTCAATTAGTGTTTTGGGACTGAAACTCGCCTCTGTTGACAGCACTTTTCCAGTCTGATTTTATGGCTTCTTGCTCCCTTGGCTCACTCCACAGCATTTCTGCATCTCCTGCACCACCTCCAACATCTTTTGAGAAACCACTGTGTCCAATTCCAAGGCAAGGGCCTACCCGAGGCTCTCAGATGAGGCGCTGCAAATGTTGTTTGAGGGGGTGAGAGCTAGCATGGAGGTGCTCTTCCACTCATCTCGGAGGAAGAGGCCTGCCAAAGAAACCAAGGCTGTGAGGGTACAGCTGGCAAGGGATATAACCTCCAGATCTGTGTGCAGATTGGGAGACTGTTTCTGTGTATTGATGAAATGCCATCCCTGTTGGAAAGCATTAAAATTATTTGAAGCCAAAATGTTGGCATTATGCCATCTGTTCTTTCACCTTAGGAAGCTCCACATTGCGGGCACCGCCACACTTGCATTGTCTGGTTGGTGGCCTGAGTGAAAAGAGGCCAGAGAGTCATGTCCATTGTCAATGAAGTCCTAGGATGGAGCCAAGGACATGTGTCAACTTGGGCAACCTATGCAAATCTGGCCATGATAAGTTCAACCCTTGCATCCCTGGCAGCCATGTGCTCGCGTGCTGCCACTGCCGCTGGTCGATACACCGGCGCTCTGACCTCCTCCTCCTCCAGATCCTCCTCCTCCTCCTCCTCCTCCTCCTCATCTTCATCTGAGGAGGGCTGGAACTGAGCCGCTTGCTCGTCAGGAAACTGCAAGCCACGACGCTGTGCGATGTTGTGCATTCTGGAGACCCTGTATGGTGTATACTGTAGGGCTCCACCTGATCGGTCAAGGCAACGGAAGCGCATCTTCAACAACCCAATGGTTTGCTCGATGATGGACCTGGTCGAAATGTGGCTGGCATTGTAGCGCTCTTGAGCCTCATTAGCTGGCCTCCTGATCGGCGTCATTAGCCACTTCTTCAGGGGATAGCCTTCGTCACCAAGGAGCCATCCATTAAGTTGGTTTGCTGGATTGAAAAGCGGAGGAACATTAGAGTGCCGCAGGATGAAAGAGTCATGGCAACTTCCACAGAACTTGGCGCAAACATGCAAGAACTCCTTCTTGTGGTTACACACCTGCTGTACGTTGAGGGAGTGGAAGCCCTTTCGGTTGATGAAAGATAGCTGGGTTGTGATGGGGTGCCTTAAGGGCCACATGTGTGCAGTCTATGACGCCCTGCACCATTGGCATGCCTGCCATATTTGCGAATCCAACCGAATGGACGGTTATACTTGCTTGATCCCTTGTGAACTGGATGTAATTGTGGACCTTAGCAAAAAGGGCATCGGTAACCTGGGTGATGCAACTGTGGGCGGCTGACTGGGAGATGCCGCTGATGTCTGCTGCTGATCCCTGGAAGGAGCCTGAGACAAAGAAATTGAGTGCGGTGGTGACTTTGACAGCCACTGGTAAGGGGTGTCCACCCGTTCCTCTGGGCACCAGGTCTTGCTGCAGCAGGCCGCAAATCTCTCGGACAACCTCTCGCGAAAGCCTCAACCTCCTTTGGTACTGGTGCTTACTCATGTTGAGGTAGCTCATCCTCTGTAAACCCTCTGTGGCGGGTATCTCCTGCGGCGAGGTGCCTCAATGCGCTGGTGCCTTCTGTCCTGTGCAGCATCAGGTGGCTGAGCAGGAGGCTGGGGCTCCTGCTGAGCTGCCTGGTTCTGCTGCTGCCCTGGATGGTCCTCTTGCTCATCTGAGGTCCATGGTGAAAGAAAACGAATGGTTCCCATGCTGCTTGTAGATGCCTCCTTTGGGGAAGCGCTCATTGCAAGCGGGGAGAGGGTCTTCCAAGGAGGTCCCACAGTTGATGGAGTCAAGCTGCAGCACCTCCAACTTCAGAAGGCCTTCTAAAAGTGCTCAGAGACCTTTTAAAGCCAAGGTCTGGCGCCTGCAAGTAATCCTTGCTGCAGTAAACGATGTCTTGTTAGACCTGCAGCAGTGAGGAGGCCACCCACGAGTCAACCCGCCAGGTTTACCTGACGTGGTTCAGGAGTTGCGTGGAGCACGCCGAAATGCTGGGAAATTCACGAGGGCCTCTCAAAATAGGCTTAGAGAGGCCCTTAACGAGTATTTAAGGAAGTTAATTAGCGCAATGGCCAACTGGAGGCGGGAGCATTTCCCGACCTCCAAAACCGGCACCGGCAAAATCCCACGGAGGCGGGTCCCGAACCCGACCTCTTTGAATCTAATTTTCCCACCTTTCCCGCCTCCAAACCCGCCTCCTCCGACGTTAGAAAATTGCCCCCCATAGGTCCAAACTCACCTCCCAAGCTACACTTACCATATGTCATACCTCAAAATACTCACATACTGTATCCCAAAATATTATTTTGTGTAAGAAATCCATCTAATTTGCACTTGAATAAATTAACACTTCTGCTTCCAACATATCTCTCGGGATAAATTGTACAAAGCTTTATTTTCTTGAAGGTCCAACATCTGTTTCTGGAGGCTGTGGGTTCAGTGGATTTAATGACAAAGCAAATTATACATACTGTCTGTAATGAATACATTTGATAGGCCAAATAACCTTTTATGTTGCCATAATTTTCTATGCTCTTTTCTGTACCATTTGGAGGTGTTTACATTGGCAATTTTATTGTTCCTGCCATGTTACAACATATTGTAAGGGGAACTCACCACCAGATGTCAGTCTCATAATGATAATAATAAGGATCCTGAAGCCAGTGCCTGAGAAGTGCTCACCTGTGGTTTGGCCTAGAAGCTGTCAATCAGATACTTTGACCCAAAGTGATAGACATGAGACTTGCAGGCCTAGAAATTAGTTTGCCCCTGAAAACAGGTGCGGGATTGCGATGTGCCAGCATCCCACGCCTGTTCGGAGGACTGCAGGCAGCACGCAAATTTTGTGCAGCCTGCTCATTTGCATGATTATGGCGTTCAGCCCAGTGCTGAACACGCTGCTGAGTGGCTGAACACTCAGCAGGGGGCCCAAGTTCGCGCGAGGCTAGCTCCAATTAAAGCTAGCCTCCACTTCTTAAAGGTAGTCTGCACCTCTTAAAGGGAAGATGCATTCCATCTGCAGATCATCATTCAAAAATTGGCCGTGTGGTTGATAGTGACGAAGGAAGCTGTAGACTGCAGGAAGATAGCAATGGATTGGTCAGGTGGGCAGAAAAGTGGCAAATGGAATTCAATCCGGGGAAGTGTGAGGTAATGCATTTGGGGAGGGCTAACAAGGCAAGGGAATACACTATAAATGGTAGGATACCGAGAAGTGTAGAGGAAAGAGGGACTTTGGAGTGCAGGTCCACAGATCCCTGAAGGTATCAGGTGACATGTAGACAAGGTGGTTAAGAAGACAGACGGGAAACTTTCCTTTATTAGCCGAGGCATAGAATATAAGAGCAGGGAGGTTATGCTAGAACTGTATAAAGCACTAGTTAGGCCACAGCTAGAGTTCTGTGTACAGTTCTGGTCACCACATTACAGGAAAGATCTGATTGCAGTAGAGAGGGTACAGAGGAGATTTACAAGGATGTTGCCAGGACTGGAGAATTTTAGCTATGAGGAAAGATTGGATAGGCTGGGTTTGTTTTCTTTATAATAGAGGAGGCGGAGGGGAGATTTAACTGAGGTGTTTAAAATAATGAGGAGCCTAGATAGAGTGGATAGGAAGGACCTATGTCCCTTAGCAGAGAGATCAATAACCAGGGGCATAGATTTAGAGTAATTGGTAGAAAGATTAGAGGGGAGATGAGGAGAATTTTTTTCACCCAGAGGGTGGTGGGGGGTCTGGAACTCACTGCCTGAAAGGGTGGTAGAGGCAGAAACCCTCATCACATTTAAGAAGTACTTGGACATGCACTTAAAGTGCTGTAACCTACAGGCTATGGACCAAGAGCTGCAAAGTGGGATTAGGCTGGATAGCTCTTTTTCAGCCAGCAGAGACACAATGGGCTGAATGGCCTCCTTCTGTGCCATAAACTTCTATGATTCTATGATTCTATGATTCAACTGACTGAGGAAGACAGTGCAAAAACGCAAATCATGATGGCACAACAGGGGAGAGAGCGAGCACCAAGGTTCTCCAATGCAGCACTGGAGGCCTTGGTGCAGGAAGTCAATTTGAGGAGAGAGGTCCTCCTTCCACAGCGGGCTAGGAGGCCCAGCAGGCAACAGACAAAAGTGCAATGGGAGCAGCAGGCCAAGGTGGTGAATGCCCCGAGGACCTGGACACAGTGCAGGAAGAGGTTTAATGATCTCACACGAGTGATCAAGGTCAGTGAATTCATCTTCAAATGCCATATCCCACCATCTGCACAACTAGCCTCACACTGCTCAATGCAGTACACCCCTATCACTCTCCTACCAACAATCTCTACCAAACACAACTCACACCTCACATTCATAGCTTCACCTCACCCTCACACACTTACCACTGCTGCAAGCCTCACACTCACATCTTGCACATACTGCCAGCTATTCAACCATGACAGGCACATCACCCAAACACACTACACCACACTCGCTGACACACTTCCCTTTCTCTTGCAGGAAAAGGCGGCGCATAACTGGCGCCTGCAAAACCTAACCGATGGGGGACAGACCCTCACCCCCTTTGAGGAGACGGTGCTGGCTATTCTTGGGAGGGGCATGGCCAGCGGCGGGGCTGAACGAGTACAAGATGCCCATATCCTCATACGTTATCCTCCTTCTCACATCCCTCTTCCCCCTCATCCCACAATCTCTTCTGATTTACAATCTGCACATGGTCTAAGCATACATCTCTTGCTTTCCCCGTCCCCGCCCTCCCCTTGTCACAACCCTACCTTTGTGCCTTTCTCATTTCAGATACCCAAGAAATCCAATCTGCCCAGCCAGTGGTTGTACAAGAAGAGGGAGAGGAGAGTGATGAAGAAGAAGAAACACCATCGATCTGACACTTGCAGCCACCAGCTCAGATACTGGCACTGCGCAGAACTTAGAGGGTAGCTAGGAGGTGGAATCTGCACGTGGTGAGTCACCGGGCACGAGTGGGCTACAGCCAGGGCAAGGAGAAAGGGTAACGCAGGTGCCAGCTCCCCAGAGGGCGAGGTCGCACATGAGTTCTGCTGCAGAGGACTCAGATGAGCACTTTGATGGGGCGGTCTACAGAAGAACGCTGATGGGAATGCACAACAAAATGCTTGGTGAATTGGCAGGCCTGCTGGAAAGCCTGAGTGCAATGTCAAGGAGCATGGAGGAGTCTGGCAACAACCTTGCACAGGGCTTTGCGCAGAGCTTGGTGCCCATCTCCAGCATGGAAGGGGTAGGAAGATCCATTAGTGCACTTGTGGACGCAACTATCATGCTATGTGTGATGGCCGATGTCTCAGCTTCCATTTCAGCACAGGCACAAACCACCCTACGTTTGAGTGCTGCAGTGGAAGCTCAGACTGAAGTCATGCAAGCTCAGCTTGCTGCCACGCAAGCTCAGACAGCTGCCGTCGTGGCTGGGTTTACCAGTGTGGAAAAGGGCTCGTGTGGGTGTCACAGCATTCCAGCAATCTGTCCTCCAAAAGATGGCTAGGAAAGCTGAAGCACTGCCGTGGGGGAGTGGCAGTGACTCCGTGACTCAGGACGACAGCATTCGTCCTCCCACTCCGCCAGTGCCCTTGCTGTTGCCTGTCAGCCAGCCAGCCAGACTGCTGCCGCCCATGGCAAGACAGTGCAGTCTGCAGCTGGGCCTTCTCGGCCCAGAGCTACTCGAGGTATTCCTGCAGGCCATCTGCAGTCTCCCCCACTGTAAGTCAGCAGCCTTCCACCAGCTCAGCTGCAGCCACTGGGGTAGCACTTCATAGGAGCACCAGAACAGGCAAAGGCACACTGAAGACAGGCACTAACGGAATGCATAAGTGTGATTAGTTGACTTTGTTAGGTTATATTGGATGGATTGCAGGATAAAGTTGGATTGGAATGTTTATTTTCTGGTGGCTTTTATTTCAGCATAGTGGCCAAGAGGACGCTGTGATGGTCAATAACAGAGGGACTATAAGGTGTGAGACAAATGTTGAACGGGGAATTGGGGTTGGATTCACTCGTACCGCAGTTGGATGAGTCGATCACGGACAGCCCAGGAAGAAAAGGCTGTCTGGGTTGTCCCCTCCCTTAGACTTTTTTTTATTCATTCATGGGATGTGGCGTCGCTGGCATTTATTGCCAATCCTTAATTGACCTTGAGAAGCTGGTGGTGAGCCGCCTTCTTGAACCGCTGCAGTCCTTGTGGTGAAGGTACTCTAACAATACTGTGCTGTTAGGTAGGGAGGTCCAGGATTTTGATCTAGCGATGATGAAGGCGATATATTTGCGAGTCAGAATGGTGTGTGACTAGGAGGGGAACATGGAGGTGGTGGTGTTCCCATGTGGCTGCTACCCTTGACCTTCTAGGTGGTAGAGGTCGCGGGTTTGGGAGGTGCTGTCGAAGAAGCCTTGGCGAATTGCTGCAGTGCATCTTGTAGATGGTACACACTGCAGCCACGGTACGCCAGTGGTAGAGGGAGTGAATGTTTAATGTTTAGATCGATAGATTTTTGAATATTAAGGGAATCAAGGGATATGGGGATAGTGCAGGAAAGTGGAGATGAGGTAGAAGATCAGCCATGATCTTATTGAATGGCGGAGCAGGCTTGAAGGGCCAAATGGCCTATTCCTGCTTCTATTTCTTATGTTCTTATGTTTATGTTTAAGGTGGTGGATGGGGTGCCAATCATGTGGGCTGCTTTGTCTTGGATGGTGTTGAGCTTCTTGAGTGTTGTTGGAGCTGCACTCATCCAGGCAAGTGGAGAGTATTCCATCACACTCCTGACTTGTGCCTTGTAGATAGTGGAAAGGCTTTGGGGAGTCAGAAAGTGAGACACTCGCTGCAGAATACCCAGCCTCTGGCCTGCTCTTGTAGCCACAGTATGCATGTGGCTGGTCCAGTTAAGTTTCTGGTCAATGGTAACCCCCAGGATGTTGATGGTGGGGGATTTGACAATGGTAATGCCATTGAATGTCAAGGGGAGGTGATTAGACTTTCTCTTGTTGGAGATGGTCATTGCCTGGCACTTGTGTGGCGCGAACGTAACTTGCCACTTATCAGCCCAAGCTTGAATGTTGTCCAGGTCTTGCTGCATGCAGGCATGGACTACTTCATTATCTGAGGAGTTGCGAATGGAACTGAACACTGCAATTATCAGCGAACATCCCCAATTCTGACCTTATGTTGGAGGGAAGGTCATTGATGAAGCAGCTGAAGATGGTTGGGCCTAGAACACTGCCCTAAGGAACTTGTGCAGCGATGTCCTGGGGCTGAGATGATTGGCCTCCACAAACACAACCATCTTCCTTTATGCTAGATATGACTCCAGCCAGTGGAGCATTTTCCCCCTGATTCCCATTGACTTCCATTTTACTCGGGCTCATTGATGCCACACTTGGTCAAATGCTGCCTTGATGTCAAGGGCAGTCACTCTCACCTCACCTCTGGAATTCAGCTACCTCTTGTTCTGCTTCCTCCTCTTCCGCTTCTTCCTCTTCTGCTCCCTCTTCTTCCCCTTCTTCTTCTTCCACTTTCTCTTCGTCCAGTTCCTCCTCAGCTGGTCATTGTATGCCTGGTGGCAAGGGCTGTGCCCTCATGATGGCAAGGTTGTGGAGCATGCAGAAGACTTCGACGAATCTTGAGACGTATTCTGGTGTGTACTGCAGGGCTCCTCCAGAGTGGTCATGTCAGCAGAGGCGTTGGTTAAGGACACCAATGGTCTGTTCTATCACATTCCGTGTAGCAGCATGGCTCTCATTGTACCCATGCTGCCCATGTGTGGTTGGGTTGCAGAGCGGAGTCATGAGCCAGGTGGCAGTGGATAGCCCTTGTCGACCATAGCCGCCCTCTGGTTTGTTGTGGTGGCTCAAAGACTGAGGGAACAGCGGACTGGCGCAGCATCACGACTGCTGCCGGGATACCAGGCATTCACCATCATGATGTGCCGACCATGGTCGCACACCAACTGTGCATTCAGCGATTGGTAACCTTTGCGGTTGCGGTACATCTCAGCATTTAGATACGGTATCCACAAAGATATGTGTGTGCAGTTGATGACGCCCTGCACCATGGGGAAGCTCACTATCCTGGTAAAGCCATGTGCTCGCTCTGCCTGCTTCTCTCTGGTCTGGGAGAAGGCAATGAACTCCCCTCTCCTGGCATAAAGGGCTTCTGTCACCCCTCTTATGCAGCAGTGGACAGCGAACTGGGAGATGTTACAGATGTCGCCTGCTCCAGCCTGGAAGGATCCCGATGAGAAGAAATTCAGGTCACCTTCACAACCACTGGCAGTGCTGTCCTTGCCCTGGAGTGAGGCTGCAGGTTTGGTTGCAAGAGGTGGCAGAGTTCTGTGAGCATCTCATTCGTAAAGCACAGACGCCTCACATACTGCTCCTGGCTCAGGTTGAGGTAAGAAAATTGCTCTCAGAAGACCCTAGGTGGGTAAGGCCTCCAGCTGAGAGTCCTTTCCCCCTTCCTCCTCCTTCCTCTGCGAGCAGCTTGTCTTCTTCTTCGTTGCCTCTGCTCCATCTCCCTGTCATGCTGCAGGCCAAGGGGGATGACAACTTGAGCACCCATGACAGGGAGCAAGTGGTCTGTCCAGAACCCTTGAGGTCAGAAGCAAGGCCTTCTCCACTTGCAGCACCATTCCCTGTCATCTCTCCAACTTTAAACAATTCTAGAAAGCTGCAGACACTTCCACAAACTTACAGAGCCAGTAGAAATTAATCAGCAACGGAGAGTGGTTGATGATCCCTTTAAATATCGCTGGTAGGGGGTCCTTGCATCTGGTGAACGCATGTTCAGCTGTGCACGGTTAACACAGGGCGTTAATTCCAGCATTGAGGACGAAAATGGCAGCCCTGGCATCAAATCATTGACGTCACGATCTGTCTACTCTACATACTTCTGATGCACGCTCCCACACCGACGCTACCAAGATGACATCTGGCACGGCTCGGACACCATTTTCGAACCAAAACAGCACCTGTAGCACCCAAACAACAGGCGTGCGGAATCAAATTTCTAGGCCATGGAATGTGAGGTTATCTTTTTGGGATAATACAGAGTGACTGATTTTAAGGAAATAACCCATAACTGGGAGCTCAGAACCATAATGGCTGCAGAACAAAAGGAGCTTTGGGAGCTAAGTAGAGGAGATTGCATGGAGCAGGTAGAGCTTGAAAACAAGGAGCAAGGCTGACAAAATAGAGAGTTTTCTGTATTTGATTTCACAGAGTTTTGAGTTAGCTAGAGTTCAAATCTTCCCTTACCAAATTTCAATATTAAAGTCAAGCAATGACTTGTCTATAGACCCAGGCTAAAATGATTGATGTGGAAATTAGTTTGGATGCAGGGGCTTGTTCCAAAAGCAAATTGAACTGTACATGGTCAAAGAATTTACAGGTGTTTGGAATGCAGACAAAATGCTCATTAACATTCTATGCAATAATTCCTTCTGTTGTGCCTTTTTCATGAATGATTAAGAGCTCTGACTTAAGAGGCCTTTACACTGGAGAATTATTATAGGTACTGGAGAATTATTCCAAAGTCTTTAGTTCTGATAGATCCATGGATGAACTGAGATTTGTATTATTCATGTTATGTTGCTCCTGAAAGGCCCACTAAGAGGCAAACCCAACTCTTTCTTCCAAAAGTCTTGCCACTTATCAGACTGTATAAAAAATACTTAAAAGGATATTTAAGTCCCTTATGGACTGATTGTACTTCGTATTTTTTAAGTAATTGTGCTGATTTAGTCTCCTGCAGTATAATTTTGCTTTTGTATTTTGTAAATAAATTTGACTAATAATTTTAACCTGTATGCATTGGTCTGATTACATGATATTTTCCTTCTATTTGGAAATACAGGAGAATGGGGAGTGCATGAAATGCAATCAACAGTATGTCAGAATTAGGGGTCCAGTAAGTGTTAATCCTGGGCATGCTCATCTATATATGACATGTTTAATAGCACAGGTTTTGGATCGTAGAAAGCTTGGTATGCTTATGGAAATTGCCTTTTCACCATAAACACAACTGTTGGGTAAATCCCAAACCATAATAGTCTATAGATGGGTGGAGGGACCAGGAAAGAACAAGGCTTCTAGAGGGTGGAGAAACTGGAAAATAGAGAAGCTGAGGTTAAAAAAGCTTCCATGAGTAAATAGTCAGAAAGGAAGCTGAGGGTGGCGTATTGTTTTCGAAGTTAGATTGAAGTAGAGGGGAACAAAGTCATGAGGGTAAAAATTACTCTGAGCATCATCTTAACAACTTAATTGATATGCTGATGTAAAATTTCCACATGTCCTACTTTAATGAGTTTATTTTAAATGGGCATTCCCCCTCTACCCAATGGTGGACAGACGACGGATTTTCCAGCTGCATGAGACAGGCAGGCACCAGAGATGCACCTCTAGTGGCTATTGAACTCACCGACCCAATGCAAATTGTATACTTTTCCACTAACCCTGCAAGCTCCAATGGTGCTGCATTTAACACTTAATTAAACATTTGTTTCTTTTACAAATGCAAACTTGCTCTGTGTAGCAGTATAATTTAGTCATAAGGGCATTAGATCATTGTGGTGTAGAAAACTGTTCTTACATGCTGGTATATTACAGGCGGTTTCTTCATTTATTGTATGTTACTTTTTTTTTAACGTGGTACTATCCAAATTGTTTTTATGCAGGAAATAAAAAACAAGAAAAATAATCTGAGGTTTGACTCGGCAAATGTAGAGAGGAAAAGAGTGAGACTGATAAGAACTGATACAGCAAACAACAGGAGCAAAGACAAACACAGACACTGAGATACAGATGAAAAGGGTGGGAGAGAGGTTGAAAAGTTGAGAGATTGATACACACAGATCCAAGGTTACTGCTGCACCACTTCCTTTCAGACAGTCTAACCGCGCGTCACTAAGTACGGTTACCTCTTTCAGGGAAAGGCCTCAGCTTCAAGCTGCCTCAACTTCAACGATGAAATAGTCTGTGCGAAAAGTGCTAAATTATGACTTGAACTGCAGAGGACTATGGTGCACTGCATTCTATGGAATCGCAAAATAATACCCACCATCCAATGAAATGAGTCCTCCAGCTGAAACTAAATACAAATTACAGTCTGAAATACATTTCTTGCATTGTTAAAATCACGATGCCATTTAATTGCCAATCAATGTAATGATCTAGTTGCAGAAGCCATTTTATTTTTGCAATAGCAGAATAATTTTTAAATTATTTTCTTTCCCTTGTGTAAAGCCAGTCTTTGTGATCATCACCTCTCCACGTGACTTTATGTAGGTTCTTTACCACTTGTGAAAGTAAGTTTGATGTATTAGGAGGGACTCTGGGAGCCCATGCTGCCAGTGGAATGCCTCGCTCACAGGCAGCATTGGTCTGAGAATTGTGAATGTGGCTCCCACTGCAAGGGCAGGATCACAGAATCACCCATATTATCATTACTGAAAATTAAACTTGTCTTTCTAATTACACCTGCCATGATGGTACACTATCGACAATATCATTACAATAACAGGTTTTGTATGTCTCTGTGTCTTTGTTAATTCTGATGCTTATAAAAAAAAACTGCATTTTGTTTTCTTTTTATAAAGGTCGCCTCAGTTTGTATGATTAAATTAGTAGCTTCAGAGAAGTCAGCATGAAGCAATTTGAGTGGAGTTAGCTGGAAATAGAGTGAGGTAAAAACAGTGTGAAAGCAATACTTCCATAACAGAAATTTGACTAAAGTAGGAATTCAGAGCAAAGAAAGAAGGAGGAGCAGAGTAGTTTGATTGAAAGTTAAGTAGATAAGAATATAAACATAACTAACATTTATAGTAAGAATGGCAGCACAGGAAGGGACAGTGATGTGCGGTTCCTGCAGGATGTGGAGTTTCAAATAGCAGGCATTAACTCAGACAAACACATCTGCGGGAAGTGTCTCCAAATGTGATTAACTGAGCTCAAGATCTCAGAACCTAAGGTGGAGCTGGAGATAATCCGGCACATCAGGGTGGGAGCAAGTGTTTCAGAGGGCAGTCACTCCACTGAGAGATAGGGAGTGGGCAGTATTAGAGGAAGGAGTGCTGACTATCCACAGGTCAGGAAAAATGAGGAGGGACAAGCTAGACTAAGGAATGCCCAGAGCAAATTACTCTCTCTAATGAGTTTGAATCACTGGCTTTCTGTGGAAAGGAAGACGACTCTGGGAAAGACCATAAAATGGATTGCAATAGTACCAAAAAATATGAGGTAGCTCTAGGGGTGGGGTTGGAGAGATTAGACTCAGGCCTCAGCTGGAGATTTGTGTCCAATTCTGGGCACCACATTTTAGGAAGGATGTCAAGGCCTAGGAGAGGGTGCAGAGGAAATTTCCTAGAATGGTACCAGGGGTAAGGGACTTCAGTTATGTGGAGAGACTAGAGAAGCTGGAATTGTTCTACTTAGAGCAGAGACAGTTAAGGGGGGATTTAATAGAGGTGTTCAAAATTATGAAGGATATAAATTAGGACAAATATGAGCTGATCAGAGAGAGCCAGCATGGATTTGTAAAGGGTAAGTCAAGTCTAACGAACCTAGTTGAATTTTTTGAGGAGGTAACTGAAGTGGTAGATAAGGGAGTGTCTATGGATGTTATTCATATGGACTTCCAGAAGGCATTCAACAAGGTTCCACATAAGAGACTGTTAACAAAAATGAGAGAGCATGGAATTGGAGGCAACCTATTGGCTTGGATAGGGAATTGGTTCGGAGGTAGGTGACAGAGAGCAGAGATAATGCACATATACTCAAATTGGCAGGATGTGACTTGTGGTGCCCCGCAGGGATCTGTGCTGGGGCCACAGCTTTTCACTATATTTATAAATGACTTGGATGAAGGAATGGAGAGCCGTATATCTAAGTTTACTGACGACACGAAGTTAGGTGGCACAGTAAATAGTGTAGGTGGGAGCCGAAAGCTGGAAAGGGACATTGATAGATTAAGTGAGTGGGCAAAACTGTGGCAGATGGGCAGATGGAATTCAACGTGGGAAAGTGTGAGGTCATCCACTTTGGACCTAAGAAAGGTAGATCAGAGTATTTTCTAAATGGTGAAAAGCAAGGAACTGTGGATGAGCAGAGAGATTTAGGGACTCCAAGTACACAAATCACTAAAAGCTAGTAGACAGGTACAAAAAATAATTAAGAAGGCTAATGGAATGTTAGCCTTTATCTCAAGAGGGCTGGAATACAAATGGGTGGAAATTATGTTACAGCTGTACAGAGCTCTGGTCAGACCCCATCTGGAGCACTGCATTTAGTTCTGGCACCACACCTCAGGAAGGATATATTGGCCTTGGAGGGGGTGCAGTGCAGATTCACCAGATGATACCGGGGATAATAGGATTAAATTATGAGCCCAGGTTGCATAGACTAGGCTTGTATCCCCTTGAAGATAGAAGATTAAGCGGTGATCTAATTGAAGTGTTTAAGATGATTAAAGGATTTGATAGGATAGATAGAGAGAAACTGTTTCCTCTGGCGGGAGAGTCCAGAATAAGGGGGCATAACTTTAAAATTAGAGCTAGGCCACTCAGGGTGCTGTCAGAAAGCAATTCTTCACACAAAGGGTAGTAGAAATCTGGAACTCTCTCCTCTAAAACAACAAGAACAACTTGCATTTATATAGCACTTTTAACGTAGTAAAACATCCCAAGGTGCTTCACAGGACCATTATCAAACAAAATTTGACACCGAGGCACATAAGGAGATATTAGGACAGATGACCAAAAGCTTGGTCGAAGAGGTAGGTTTTAAGGTGTGTCTTAAAGGAGAGAGAGGCGGGGAGGTTTCGGGAGGGAATTCCAGAGCTTAGGGCCTAAGCAGCTGAAAGCACAGCCACCAATTGTGGAGCAATTAAAATTGGGGATGTGCAAGAGGCCAGAATTGGAGGAGCGCAGAGATCTCGGCGGGTTGTAGGGCTGCAGGAGGTTACAGAGATAGGGAGGGGATGAATGGCCTACTCCTGTTCCTATGTTCCTAACTGTTTCCACTGGCAGGAGGGTCAGTAACCAGAGGACACAGATTTAAGGTAATATTATTTAAGGTAATTGGCAAAAGAACCAGAGGGGAGATGAGGAGAAATCTTTTTATGCAGCGAGTTATGATGATCTGGAATGCACTGCTTGAAAGGGTGGATGTGGATTCAATAGTAACTTTCAAAAGGGAATTGATATATACTTGAAAAGGAGTAAGTTGAGGGGTTTTAGGAAACGAGCAGGGGAGTGGGACTAATTGGATAGCTCTTTCAAAGAGCCAGCACAGGCACGATGGGCTGAATTTTGTTCTGTATGTTTCTATGATTCTAACTTGGATTAAAACTGGTTAGAAGGGAAGAAACAAAGAGTAAGAATTAAGAGCAGTTACTCAGAGTAGTTGGAATTGGATAACAGGGTTCCGTTCTGGGACTGCTTCTGTTCACTGTGTACATCAATGATTTGGATATAGAGCTAGAGAGAATGATGTCCAAATTTGCAGGTAATACCAAAATAGGAGGCATCGTAAATAATTCTGCGGACAAAATGATGCTACAAGGGGATATTGATAAGATGGTGGAATGGGCAAAAAAGTGGCAGATGGAATTCAATGTCAGGTGGTGCATTTTTGTTAACAAAATAAAAGTAGCAATTATACTTTGAATGGGGGTGGGGGGAGCTGGGTGATGTGGAAGACCAGGAAATTTGGAGGTTCCGGTTTACAAGACATTAAATGCGGTACTTCGGGTGAATAAGGTCATTTAAAAAAGCTAATGGAATACTGGGTTTTATGGCAAGAAATATAGAATATAAAGGGGGGATTTTAACTATCGGGGGTAGCCGCCTGGCCCAGTGGGCGAGCCTGCCGTCCAATCCATTTGGCGGGAGGCCTAGTCCATTTTGAGGGCCAGGCCTCATTAACATACATCCGGCGAACTACACGTCCCGAAGGGGCATCCTGCTGCAGCTCGCCAGCTCTAGGCGGCCATAATATCGGGCCAAATAACCAACAGAAATGTAGGTATGCCAGTGTTTATACTCCGTATGAGCATCCTCTCACTTGAATTCCCTTCTTCCTCATCTTTGCATCAAGTCTCCCCTTAAATGCATCAATGTTATCTGCTTCAGCCACTTCATGCGGCAATGAGTTCCATATTCTCACCATTCTCCATGTAAAGAAATTCTTTCTAAATTCTTTATTTGATCTGTTAGTGGCCATCTTATATTTATGTCCCCTGTTCTGGACTCACCCACAAGTCGAAACAGTTTCTCCACATTCACCCGATCGAACTTATTCATAATTTTAAAGACCTCTATCTGTTCTCCACAGTGTTGCTTCTCACTTTTGCCAACAACTAAGCACCTCCTCTTTAAGCTGCTGCAGGTCCTCAGGAGCCTGCAAGAGGGCCCGATTCCCGGCCTTCTAATCAGCAAGCTGCTTAAAGAGAGTGTGTTTCGTGCTGGCCGCTTACCTCCTCCATGCTAATCAGGAGCGGGCCAGAAACTGTGACAGGTCCCCCGTTGGGTCCTCCAAGCGGCTGTTTCTCTCGCCCTGCCCACCTCCCATACATTTCCTGCTGGGAGACCAAAATTGTCCTGCTGTGTTCACTGCTTGTTTAAGGTACCATGGAATATTTCATATGTGCAATTCAGAAATAAACTCTTACAGAGAGTTTCCCACTCAAGATTTAAAAAAAGCAAAATTCCTTGCTCAATTTAACTTTTTTTTCACGCTGAACTGAAATATTTGTTGCCAGTAAATGCTGTAGCTCTCACTCTAAGCAGATGTGCGTCATAAAACAAAATTTATATTTCTACTCATATTTCATGTTCTTGTCTAATATTAGCAATTTGGCTCTGGCTTTCAAATCTCAAAATCTGACCAACAGTACATATAATCGAATTAATTGTCATCATGGAGTCAGACTCCATTAATGTGCCATGAGCCCAGAGGCTCAATAGTTTAATTCTTACTATCGTGGTATTTATTTCAGTAAAAATATCCACATTCGACCCAAGATTCCAGATTAGGGCATCACCTGCGCTTGCTGCAAAAATAAAAACAAACTAAGCAGTGTTTTCATTAGCAATCCAGTCCAGGCAGTCACAACAGGTGGTTTCAATTTTAGTTGAGCACACATATTCATTGTTACTCCACATTGAGAAGTGGTAAAAAGTGAAGTTACAGAGTGCACCCCACTCAAGACTATGCTAAAGGCCATCTAATTGTGATAAAAGTAACCGTGGGGACTTTACAATGCTACTTGCAGATACTGCTATAATTACATTCCAGCTCATCACACATCGACTCTTGATATTTTACCCAGAATCTGCTTTATGTGATCATTTCGTAACATTGTAGAATAATCACAGTTAGAACTGCTGCAGTAGGTGTTGATTCCTAGGTTTATAACTTCAACTAATCAGAGTTTGAACTAAAATTGGCTAAATTTCAACAACATTGTGAAACATTGTTCCATAAAATGAGATCTTTGGAACAATTGTGTTACCAGATAATAAATAAACCAATGTAACTCCAACAAACCTGGGTTCAATGTTGCTAGTAAGCCACATATTACTCTGGTTTGAATGCAAGTAACCGTTTAGATTTTCAATCCATAAACATTTTCTCCAAGTTTTTCCTTATAGATTACCTTTTCTCATTGCTTGCAGTAATAGAAAGGACCAGCCAATAAACAGGAACAACCAACAAGCATCAGCAGAACAATAACCCTCAAACAATGAGAACAGCAGACGCCCCTTTTGCCTAATTTTAGTAGTAACAGTAGTTAGAGCCATAGAACTGTACAAGTTTACAGCACAGGAGGAGGCCATTCAGCCCATGGTGTCTACGTCAGCCTTTGTAAGAGCATGCCAACATGAATCCCATTGCCTTAATGATTCCCCACACTTTTCCAGTCCCTCTACTTCTTCAGAGACTCTTTTCATCAAAATTTCTCCTTGGTACTGAGATCCAGTTTCTTGAGGCAATCTCTTCCAATCACCTTCCAGAGCTACTTTTACTCTCCATCTAACACATTTATGAACTCAAAGGTTTAGATCAAAATCTCTCCAGAAACCCCAATAGAATTCCATGATACCTTGTTCAGTGGCCTAATACAAATAAATTACAGAGCTACCCAATGCATATAGATGCAGAGGTTACATAGGGGGTCAATCTTAACTCTCAGCGGGTTTCTGGCGGGAACTTGCAGGAGTCATTTAGTTCCCCGTCTGTGGCAGCATGTGACCACAGCGGGCCTCATTGCCAGGCAACCAGAACGGGTGGGAAGTGGGCAGGAAGTGGCTGCCGCCCTCCGGAAAATTGAGCACTCCGTGGCCGCCTGCCAGCATGAAGGTAGGTGTGGGGAAGAGGGTTCCAAGAGGGTCTTGAGAGAGGGAAGTGGGGAGTCCAGGACAGGGGGCGATGTGACTTTCCAAGTGAGGCCTGGAGATGCACTCATGCTCCTCCTGGGCCCAAAAAAGAAAGTAAAACACTTACCCATTTGGGCCTCTTCATCTTCCCAGCAGGTCACAGCTATCTTCAGCCTGGCAGAGTGACTTCCCCACTCAGGCCTGAGTTAAAAATATAGTCGGGGCCCGATGACATATTGCCTGATCTGCATATTTAAAGTAAGGTTCCGCCCATCCTGAAGCCTGAGTAAATATTGCGGTTGGCAGGATCCGGCTGGCTTTCCGGCAGGTAAATAACCCGGGGCATTTTAACCGCTCACCTGCTCGGTTTCCGCTGGGTGGGTAGGGTTATAAAGACATAATAGGGCTGGATTTTGTCTTGGGGTCGGGTTGGGGTCGTGTTAGCCACATTTCGTGTTGCCCCCCCAACTCCAGATTAATGTGGATGAATGATGCAATTTTCACTTAATTGGGTAATTGAGTTCCAGCATGTGGGAACCCATGAACCAATTAGTGGTTTCAGTCTGAAAGTCGCCTCTGATGATGTCATCATTGCAGGTCAGAGACTGCCTGCCTGGTCTCAGAGACTGCCTGGCTTTTGGTGTGAGAGGACCTGGATGCAAAATGAGCAGCAGCTCTAAGGAGAGAGAGAGAGAACATCAGGCGTACTTCATGTCGGAAAAGGGTTAAACTAGCTAAAACGTTTCAAAATGGCATTACAGAGCCAATTTAGGGATAGTTGAGAGCATTAATGGCTTCTCGCGCCTCTTGGAGGCGGGACGGAGTCGGGAACCCCGCGACCCATTTTGTCAAAATTGCGTGGAGGCGTGTTGGAAGTGGGATGGGGTCGGGACCCCCGAATCTGCTACTTTAACCCCCCACACGCTGCCAAACCCGACTCCACGGGTCATTCAAAATCCAGCCCATAATCTTTCCATGGATAAAAGATTTGTCAATATGCTTGAAATTAAGAGATACCCAATGTTGTGGCAGTAAATGCCCAAAAGAAGATGAGAGATTGCTGGAATGTTCAACATCCGATTAGTAAAATAAGAGGTAGTTGGGAATAGAATTTCACATTCATGCTACTGTTACAGTTCAGGATTTTTTTATAGAACCGTTTTCTCTCTCAATTATTTCAAAGCAGCTCCTGTAAGCAGATCTTGTCCCTTATGATTCAGAAGCACACTTGCTGATGTCCAAAATAATGGTGGAACAACACGGAGGCAATCCACACCCCCTTCCATATTAATATAAAGGGGGTGAAATTGGATTCAGCTCAAAAATGGGTGCGGGCACCACGATGCGCGATCTGTCCACGCCCGATGAAAAGAATTCAGGCAGCACGTAAAATTCATGCTGCTTGCTACTGTACATGATTGCCGTGCACAGCCCAGCACTGAACGCGCTACTAACAGGCTGTGCGCTCAGCAGGGGGCCGAAGTTTGCGATGTTTGCGCGAGTCTAGCTTAAAGCTAGCCTGCGCCTCATAAAGGCAGTCTGCACTTCTTAAAGGTGAGCTGCCTTCTGGTGATGAAAAATGTTAAAAGTGCTTCAGCACAGACCCAAATGGCTCAACAGGCCACAGAAAGGGCACCCAGGGTCTCGAACGCAGCACTCGAGGCCTTTGTGCAGGGGGTGCCACAGTGGGCCAGGAGGCTGTTCAGGAAGAAGGATGTGGTACGAGATCGCTGAGGCAGTCACTGCCAGCAGTGTTACCCTCCAGGACGTGGCTCCAGTGCCCAAAGAAGATTCAGGACCTCAGACGAGTGGTCAAGGTCAGTGAATACATCTTCAAAAGCCATCTCCTACCAACTATCCCACTAGCCTCACACACTGCTCAATGCACCACACCCCGTCACTCACCTACCAACAATTTCTAACGAACACGAGGCACACCTCACATTCCTAGCTTCACCTCACCCCCTTGGAGGAGACGGTGCTGGACATTCTTAACTGGGGCATGGCTGAGCCCGTGGCCAGCGGCGGGGCTGAAAGAATATAAGATGCTGGTATGCTCATATGTCGTCATCCTCCTCACATCCCACTTCCCCCTCATCAACAACAACAACAACTTGTATTTGTATAGCACCTTTAATATACTAAAACATCTCAAGGCACTTCACAGGAGCATTATGAAACAAAATTTTACACCGAGCCACATAAGGAGAAATTAGGGCAACTGACCAAAAGCGTGGTCAAAGAGGTAGATTTTAAGGAGCATCTTAAAGGAGGAAATGGAGGTAGAGAGGCGGCGAGGTTTAGGGAGGGAATTCCAGAGCTTCGGGCCTTGGCAGCTGAAGGCACGGCCACCAATGGTTGAGCTATTAAAATCAGGGATTCTCAAGAGGAGCGCAAATATCTCAGGGGGTTGTGGGGCTAGAGGAGATTACAGAGATAGGGAGGGGCGAGGCCATGGAGGGATTGGAAAACAAATATGAGAAGTTGCGTGTGTCCCTTTAAGTAGCGCTGGTGCGGGGGGTGCATCGTGCAGCTGAACGCATGTTCAGCTGTGCGTGCTTTGGTGAGGGCATACATTCGGCCATTGCATGCTGATTGACATCACAATCTGACTCATTACCATTTTTCCAGCGAGCACAGTCAATGGCCGCCATCCGCGCCGGAAGCGAGGTGGCTGCCATTTTTCCTCCAAAACCGGCCTTATCAGCCGGCGGTAAGATGCCGAATTTCACAGCCAAAGAGTCTGCATTACCAGAGGACATTTTCTTAACCCAATACAAAAGTTGCTGAATGTAACAACAGGATCAACTCTCCCTGTGTATAGCCCTAGCCTCATTTGCAAACACAAAGGCAGTAAGAAAAGAACAAGTTAAAAGGAAAGATGTTAAATGACGTGCAGACTTATACAAAAACGACTACTCGGTGCCACTCAATACCATAGAGCGTAGGTTAAGCTTGTTGTTGAATCTTCCACTAGCTGCCTGCTTGTCCCTGTTTGTATAAAATTAAATTATTGGTTTAAAATTTCTTTTGCTTCAGGGAGCCACAGGGACTGTTTAACAGCTGATGGAGTGCAAAAAAATTGATACAATGGTTAAACAGACAAGCAAGCTGCCAGCTGGCAAATGATTTTGCCTCACCCATGCACGAGGCAAAGGTAATCGTCTCAGATATCAATAATGGGGGAACAGTATTTTGAAAGCTGTACTTTCTATGTAACTGGTACTGCAGAATTGCATGAGGTGAGATGTGAATAATTAGCCCTGCTTAAAATAATTTGTTCAGCGATTTAGATGTAGTGTCATATACTTAGCCACACCCACTTTAGAATGACATATTAAAATCAGACAGGCATCCTACAATGACGAATACACTTATTTACAACTAAATAGAGATAAGCACAAAGCATTCACCAAAGTAATATTAGCACAACATAAACATATGCATAATGAGAAAAGACCATAATAGAATTATCTCTGCAAGATGCATTTTTGTACATAAGCAGATAGTAGTTCATTTTTAAAAACAATGTTCCAGGGGCTAAAATTCCATTGAGGTTCTTCTGATCATCCACCATAACTGGATGAATATCCACAGAAACCCCTGAGAAACAGCGTAAATGTCAATCTCCAGGGTTTCTGCAGATCATCTGTCGACGTTACAGTGGATGATCGGGAGAATCCCCATAGAAATTAATGACACAAGTTGATGGTGAATCAAATTCGCTGCAGAATACCCAGCCTCCAACCTGCTCTTGTAACCACAGTATTTATGTGGCTGGTCCGGTTAAGTTTCTGGTCAATGGTAGCCCCCAGGATGTTGATGGTGGGGGATTCGGCGATGGTAATGCCATTGAATGTCAACTGGAGGTGGTGAGACTCTCTCCTGTTGGAGATAAAAATGAGAAGTCGCACAACACCAGGTTATAGTCCAACAGATTTATTTAATTTTACAAGCTTTCGGAGCTGTTGGAGATAGTCATTGCCTGGCACTTGTGTAGCGCGAATGTTACTTGCCACTTATCAGCCCAAACCTGGATGTTTTCCAGGTCTTGCTGCATGCGGGCACAGACTACTTCATTATCCGAGGAATTGCAAATGGAACTGAACACTGTGCAATCATCAGCGAACATCCCCACTTCTGGCCTTAAGATGGAGGGAGGTCATTGATGAAGCAGCTGAAGATGGTTCAACCGAGGACACTGCCCTGAGGAACTCCTGCCACCATGTTCTGGGGCTGAGATGATTGACCTCCAACAACCACAACCATCTTTTGAAGTATGTTACCAGAAAACTTAACTGTAGTAGAATTCATGAAGCCAAAAGCCATAAGTCAGTGATATGAATATATACATATGCAAGCGGAGCTCAACTAAATTCACATGATCCATTCTGCAGAAAACTTCATTTACATCTGCTCAGATTCACACAATATACAGATTCACTATAAAAAAAAAGCACATAATGTTGTCCTTGTTTAGATCTACTGAAATACTGGCCCGACTTCCCCTACCAAGGCAGGTCCGGTACGGCCGGGGTCAGTGGCAGGTTGCAACCACGCTGCTGGCTCCAGCCTGCTGTCCAAAGTGATTTTACATCGATTGGGCCTGTTAAGCCCGCCCAGCGCGTTTGCAGGCCAATTAAAGGAAGCGGGTTTGATGACGTCACTTGATGACATGTCATCAGCTGGTTTCCTTACAGGGACCATGTGCAAATTGATTTTGACAGTTGTGCTGTCAGTGTTCTACAGCATTGAGGTGCTGCAAACACTGACAAGCACTGCACAGAGTTGCACGGCTGCACCCAGGCTCTCCCATGATTCCCTCCATATGCTTATGGAGGGAGTCACAGCACGCAGGGAGGTCCTCTTCCCGTCCAATGTGAGGAAGAGACCTCCCTAGGAGATCAACGCAGCCTGGTTGCACATTGCACAGGAGGACACAAGCAGGGATGTTGTTAGGTGGACCAGGTTGCAGTGGCGCAAACCTTTGAATGATCTCAGTAGATCACAAAACATTACTGCAAAGCCACACTCAACCTCATCCTGCTGTGCCATTCATCACATCCCCATCACTCTGCCTTCCTTACCGTACTCCTGCACATCCTTACTCACACCAACTTACCTTGCACCTCCACCCATCCCGCTCTATCTACATTATCACTTCCCCATCTCAATAGCCACTCCTCACACTCACCCTCATCCTAGTCCAATCATACCAACTAACAACACACAAGGTTAAGCGCTTGTGTGGTTTAGCCAATATTCATGTAAAGTTTCTGTTAATGTGCTGTCAAACATTGAAATCTTTATTTTCAACACTTTGCATTCTTGGACAGATTTGGGTGCACCTTTAGAAGTGGCTTAGTGAGTTGCAGTGAATGGTGAAACATAACGGTACTCCCTGCAATGGCGATGAGTGTGAAAGGAATGGCTTGGGCATTGTAGGGATGCTTTATGGTGTTGATGTAGGGTGGTGTCAACCTGGCGCATCATGTGGCAGCCAGAGTGTACAGCATCAAGTGAAGTAAATCTGGCCATGGTGAGGCCATCCCTGGTCTCCCGGCCAGCAATGTGGTCGGGTGCTGATGCCCTGTGTCCTGTGCAGCATCAGTTGATTGCAGAGAAGTTTGGTGTCATTGTTGGTGTTGCTGGTGTTGGAGCTGATTGTGGTGGGATTATGAGGACCAAGGTGAGCTAGTTTCAAGGGCACCGATGCTGATGTAATCGATGGCAGGTGAAGTTGAGATGACAGAAGTAATCTGTCAATGATGAGAGAGGTTGTTCCAATGAGGTGACACTGAATATAGAGTTTACTGCAAACACTTGCTACCTGCATAAAGCTCAATGTGTCTTCGAAATTGACGGGATTGAAGGCCGATAAATCCCCAGGGCCTGATAATCTACATCCTAGGGTACTTAAGGAAGTGGCCCTCGAAATAGTAGATGCATTGCTGGTCATCTTCCAAAATTCTATAGACTCTGGAACAGTTCCCATGGATTGGAGGATAGCTAATGTAACCCCACTATTTAAAAAAGGTGGTAGAGAGAAAACGGGGAATTATAGACCGGTAAGTCTGACATTGGTAGTGGGGAAAATGCTAGAGTCCATTATAAAAGATGTAATAGCAGAGCACTTGGAAAACAGTGACAGGATCGGACAAAGTCAACATGGATTTACAAAAGGTAAATCATGCTTGACTAATCTACTGGAATTTTTTTGAGGATGTAACTGGTAGAATAGATAAGGGAGAACCAGTGTATTTGGACTTTCAGAAGGCTTTCGATAAAGTCCCGCATAAGAGATTAGCGTGCAAAGTTAAAGCACACGGGATTGGGGGTAAGGTACTGTCTTGGATAGAGAACTGGTTGGCAGACAGGAAGCAAAGAGTTGGAATAAACGGATCTTTTTCCGAGTGGCAGGCAGTGACTAGTGGGGTACCGCAGGGATCGGTGCTAGGACCCCAGCTATTCACAATATATATATAAATGATCTAGACGAGGGAACTAGATGTAATATCTCCAAGTTTGCAGATGACACAAAGCTGGGTGGGCGTGTGTGCTGTGAGGAGGATGCAGAGAAACTCCAGTATGATTTGGACAGGTTGGGTGATTGGGCAGATGCATGGCAAATGCAGTATAATGTGGATAAATGCGAGGTTATCCACTTCGGTGGCAAAAACAGGAAGACAGATTATTATCTGAACAGCAATAGATTGGGAAAAGGGGAAGTGCAACGAGACCTGGGTGTCCTTGTGCACCAGTCGCTGAAGGTAAGCATGCAGGTGCAGCAGGCGGTTAAGAAGGCAAATGGTATGTTGGCAGGGCCTTGGTGAGACCACACCTTGAGTATTGTGTACAGTTTTGGTTGCCTTATCTGAGGAAGGATGTTCTTGCCATGGAGGGAGTGCAGCGAAGATTTGCCAGACTGATACCTGGGATGGCAGGAATGATGTATGAGGAGAGATTGGGTTGATTAGGCTTATATTCGCTAGAGTTTAGAAGAATGAGAGGGGATCTCATTGAAACTTATAAAATTCTAACAGGACTAGACAGACTAGATGCAGGAAGGATGTTCCCGATGACGGGGGAGTCCAGAACCAGGGGTCACAGTCTAAGGATAAGGGGTAAGCCATTTAGGACTGAGATGAGGAGGAATTTCTTCACCCAGAGAGTGGTGAACCTTTGGAATTCTCTACCATACAAGGCAGTTGAGGCCAATTCATTAAATATATTCAAGAAGGAGTTAGATATATTTCTTAAGGCTAAAGGGATCAAGGGATATGGGGAGAAAGCAGGGACAGGGTACTGAATTTGGATGATCAGCCATGATCTCATTAAATGGTGGAACAGGTTCGAGGGGCCGAATGGCCTACTCCTGCTCCTATCTTCTATGTTTCTATATTTTTCCAAATGCAGTAAATAACAGCTTCTGACCTTGGAAAGTGAACAGCTATGAGATGGGAGCTTTTATAGCACATTTGCAAATGTCAAGTAAAGAAATGATTTCATGGTAACACAACTCCCGACCTGCTTACCTGACATGATCCCCAAGCAGCGTGGAACCCATGGGCGACCTCGTAAAATTTAAAGGTAAGCTCAAAATAGTTTTTAAGTGGCTGTTAACAAGCTCTTAATCACTTAAATTGCCTCCCCTGCCGCTTGGTGTCGGGTCTGTTCAGCGATGACAGACCCGACATCTGGGAAACTTGCGTGTTGGCAGGTTGACAGCGGGGTCCTTTCCCACTGTCAAAAATTTTTTCCCCCCACCCGACCAGCCACCAAACGCGCCCGCTGACCCCCCCACCTCCCCGAAAAATTCCCCCCACTGTGTTCAGTTTTGGTCTCCTCACATGGTGGGTGATATTGAGGCTTTGGAAAGGGTGCAGAGGAGGGCCACATGATTAAATCCCAGTTTTAAAGCATCTTAGTTACTCAGGTAAGCTCAAAGAGCTTGGACTCTATACTTTAGAGTAGTGTAGACAGGGGTGATTTGGTTGGGTTTTTAAGATGATGAAGGAACTAGATTGTGTTTGGGCAGACCAATTGTTTCAACTAAATAGGTTAGGGGGGACCAGTGGTCACTCTTGCAAATTATGTAAGGGCAGAACTAGTTTAGATGTTAGGAGGTTGTTCTTTTCCCAGAGAATAGTGGAACAGGTTGCCAGATCGTGCGGTGAAGGCTGATTCACTGAATTCCTTCAAGCGAGAGCCGGACCTGTTTCTGGCTGGAGCGGAGATCACCTTGTACAAAAGGTAGCTTACCTTGTAACATTAATCAGGATCAGAGTGGTCTCCTGAAATAGTTTTGATCGGCTAAAGGGGTCGGAGAGGAATTTTCCAGATGTTTTCTCCCAAATTGGCCTGGGTTTTATATTTTTTTGCCTCTCCCAGGTGATTACCTGGTTCTGGGTGGGAGTGCATGTGTTGTGATGCACGAGGCATCATAACTGTGTGGGACACACTGAAGGGACCAGTAGGTTTTTCCTGTCTGTCACTTTTTCGTATGTTCATTCACAATGGTTAAACCATGAAATCATTCAGCTAACAGGAAACCCCTGGGATATAGATTAATGCAGCCATTAGTAATTTGAAATAGTGAACCACTTTTAATCTAGATTCATCGGACCCCCTTCAATTTCCTTGATCAGCATCAATCTCTTGAGCTTGCTTAAAATGAAATGAACATAATTAAGGTATTTGTAGCAGGTACTATATTAGTAGGGTTCTATTGTATTGTAATTGTATCCTTTGTGGCATTCTTCACAAGTTCTGTCACATTTATTCAGGATTGGAAAAAGGATTGGATTTCTTCCTCCTCCTCTTCCTCCTCCTCCTCCTCCTTTCCACAACAATGGTTATGACTGCTAAAGGTTCCCCCAGAATGATGATTGATCAAATCTCCTTCTTAATGGTTGACCTGCAGCTGATAGTCAGCAATCCAAGTGTGTTACCGCCAGGTTGCACCGTCGTGTTTCAGAGGAGGCGTGCATCACGTCGGAAAAGTGTTAAAATCAGAAAGGCCTCTCAAAATGGGATTATAGAGGCAATTAAGTGGTTGTTAAGGGCCTATCCCGCCTCTTGGAGGCGGGACAGAGACGGGATCAGAAACCACGCATTTGGGAAAATTGCATGGAGGCGGGGTCGGGCCCGCCTGCCATTTTTTGCAATTTTAACACCCCACACGCCTCCATTCCCGCCTCCTCGGGCCTGGCAAAATCGAGCCCGTTAACTCTGTTTCTCCCTCCATAGATGCTGCCTGACCTCCTAAGTATTTCCAGCCATTTGCTGTTTTTAATTCAGATTTCCAGCATCCGCAGTATTTTGCTTTTGTCTGCCATGATGGTATTAGGTAAGAAATTGTTGAGATTGGACTAAGGCTCATTAATTGCTTGCTTTGGTTCTTTGGCAGCACTGAGTTATAGGGCTCACCCTGGTCATCAACTTTACCCTCATCATCAACTTGTTCTGATTTAGAGTCAATTGGCTGTTCATTTTTGAGATATCTTGAGACACAGCATAAATATACACAACAGCACAACATGGCTTCCGATAAGAACTGTACTGCATATGGCTTTATTATTATATACATCAGTAATCCACCAGGTAGCTCTATTACACTTTTCTCTCCTTATTGAAGAAGTTAATCATTGAAAATAATCATTGTACATGACTTGCATGGTATACACAACTCTTGGTATACATTTCTCAAATGGAACCCATTTTATGTTTCCAAATTCTACTGTAGAATTCTGTAACACAAACAAAAGATATGAACTTATTTTCCATATTTACAGATTAAACTTAATCACTGGTTTTCTGTTTCAAAGAGGATACTTTCCTTCTTGAACAGAACTTTCAGATCTTGTTGTAGGACTTTGACCCATTCTAGGCTGAGCCTGCGGAGAATTTTTCTCCAAGGGCTGATCTTGATCTACATTTGGACTCTCTACGCTTTCAGACTGTTTGTCTGCCTGACTCGGGCTCAGACTTAAATTCTGACTTTGTCTTGGACTTGTTTCTGGTACGTCTGATGTAGGATTTGCTACTGGTACTCTACTTGTAACAAGACTATCTGACTCATCAGAATAAATTGAATCATCCCAGCCTTCAACTCCTTCCACATCTGTAGGTAAGATATGGTCACTGTGAACAAACCTAACCTTTCCATGATCAAACATCTTGACCAAATATGTGCGAGGGCCACATATCTTCACTACTCTTCCTCGTAACCACTTTAACCATTTATGGTGATGGTTCTTCACTCTAACCTTCTGGTTCAACTTCACACTTCTCTCTCTAACTCTACCTTTATCATGACTCTCCTTCTGCCTTGATTGTTTCTCTTCTACGGACTGTGCCAAGTTTGGCTTTAACAACGAAAACCTGGTTCGTGGCTGTCATTTGAGAAACAACTCTGCTGGTTGTCTACCAGTAGTGGTATGAGGAGTATTCCGATAGGTAATCAGAAAATTTGCCAGTTTGTGGTCCAACGACAACTGATGTTTCTTTGGATTTGGATCCAACATTTGCTTGATGAGGGCACATTTGACAATTTGTACTGTGCGCTCTGCTGCACCATTTGAAGCAGGGTGGTACGGTGGAACTTTGGTATGTTTCACATCGTTTCTGCTCATGAACTGTGTGAACTCTTCTGAACAAAATTGTGGCCCATTATCAGACACAATTTCTTCTGGGAGGCCGTATGAAGAAAACAATCTTTGCAAATTGTCTAGTGTTTTGCTTGTTATTATCCACATCGGAAACACCTCTACCCACTTCGAGTGACTATCTATCACTATGAACAATTGCTGTCCTTCTAGCTCAGCAAAATCTGCATGTAACCTTAGCCACACTCTGGGAGGCCATTTCCATGGCTGTAATGGTACTGATGGTGGTTTCTTGCTCACCGATTGACATGTTGTACACTGACTGACTATGTACTCTATCTCTTTATCTAAACTTGGTCACCATAAGTAACTGCATGCAAAGCTCTTGGTCAAGCACATTCCCAGGTGCTGGCCATGAAGATCTCCTAACAATTTAGACCTGAACCTATTTGGGATAACCACTCTTGCTCCCCACATGATACAATCTTTATCCACTGACAATTCATTCCTACGAACAAAGTATGGATGGATATCTTCCTCTGATACCTGGTTTGGCCATCCATTTGCTATGTAATCATACACCTTTGACATAATTGGGTCATGTTTGGTTGCCCTACCAATCTCTTCAGCTGTGACTGGCAGCTCATCAATCTATGAGAAATAGAACACTTCTTCCTTATTGGGTGTAACTTGTGATGGGGATGGCAAGCTGGACATAGCATCAGCATTACTGTGATTAGCTGATCGTCTGTATTCAATGTCATACATATACGCTGACAAAATCAAAGCCCATTTCTGCATTTGGGCTGCAGCTAAGGTTGGAACTGGGGACTTTGGATGGAGGATTGCTGTCAGGGGCTTATGGTCAGTAACTATGGTAAACTTACGACCAAACAAGTATTTGTGAAACTTCTTGACCCCAAAAATCAATGACAAAGCTTTCGATCTGCGCATAATTCCGCTCACTGGCACTAAGAGTGGGTGAAGCAAAAGCAATTGGTCTCTCCTCCCCACTATCTCTAGTACATAAGAGATCACTGCCCAACTCCGTACGGAGAGGTGTCACACGCTAGCTTAATCTCCTTAGATACATCATAGTGAACTAACATGGTACTCTCTACTAGCTGGCTTTTACAATCTTTGAATGCTGTGTCGCATTCTTTTGACCACTTCCAAGGGACCTGTTTTCTCAACAGCTCATTCAGTGGATGTAACAATGTCGCCAAGTTTGGGAGGAACTTTCCGTAATAATTCAAAAGACCCAAAAATGATCGAAGTTCAGAGACATTCTTGGGAGTGGGTGCATTTCTGATTGCATCCAGCTTTCCCTTGGTTGGATGTAAACCATCTTTGTCTACTCTGTGCCTTAAGTACTCCACTGAGTTTTGAAACAACTCACACTTGTGAGCTGTCACTCGTACTCCGTGCTTCTCTAGCCGTTTGAGCACTTCATTCAACACCTCATTGTGGATTTGCCTGTTTGGTGTTGAAATGAGTATGTCATCCAAATAACACACTACCCCTTCAATCCCATGCAAAATTTGGTTCATCGCCCCCTGGAATATGTCGAGGGCAGAAGACAATCCAAATGGTAGCCTATTGGACTGATACAGGCCTCGGTGAGTATTTATTGTCAAGCATGACTTGGACTCTTCATCTAACTCAAGTTGTAGGTGGACGTTTGTTAGATCTAATTTCAAAAAGATCTGGCCACCTGTCAGCATTGTGAACAAATCTTCCACATTTGGCAACGTATTGGGTAGATTACACTCTAGAACCTAGTTTACAGTTACCTTAAAATCACCACACAACCTTACCTTACCATCTGACTTTGGGCTACACCCATTGTTGTTGTACCAATTACTCAGATCTACCTTAGAGATAATGGCCCGTAATTTCTTATATGAGGCATCCTGCGTGCAGATGCCTCTTATCGGGAAAGAATCTACGCCCTTACCTGAGGGCTCCCAAGGTCCGGACTCTTCCGTTCCTGGGCCTCTCCTGGTGCGCACGGGCAAAGGCCCAGGTATCCCAGGGGCGCAGGCAGTTCGCAAGCGTCCCTGGGATCACGTGGGCCAGGCGAGCCAATGGGAGAAGGGAATCCCCCTTCATACTTTTGACAGGTAGACCTGTCAAAAGTATGAATGGGGATCACTGAAAAAAGACACTACAACATTAAATACATTTTTTTTTAAAACATCACGTTTTTAAAATGAGTTAAAATTACATTAAATTAAATATTTTAAACAAAAATTAAATTTTTTGAATTTCTTTAATTTTTTAAACTCTTATGCTGGTAAAAGCAGGCCTTATGCCTGCTTTTACCAGGCGTAAGATTTTTAAGTGATTTCAGCAGGCAGAGGTTCTGCACTCCACCCGCAGAGGCCCTTCTCCAGTGCAGACGTGCGATCTGTCAAGAGGATTCTTGACAGATCGGAAGTGCTGGTTTTCAGCGCATGCGCTTCGCATGCCTGAAACCAGCACTTGCGAGGTTCCTACGGGTGTGTACACAGCTCGTACACACCCGTAGGCATCGGAAATTACGGGCCAATGTTCTCAGTTTCTAGTCTTTTGAATTCTTGCCAACTTTCTCCTTGAGTGCGTATGGTACGGGACGTGGCTAGCAGTAAACTAGTCTTGCATCCTTCTGCACTCTGACACTCGCCTTGAAGTCTTGGATCGGACTGTCCGTTTCTCTGAACACCTTCGGATACTGCTTGATGACATCATCTTTCGATGCAAATTTCGCTTCCACACGAAAAATCTAATTCCAATCCAGCTTCAGCAATCCCAACCAATTTCTACCTATCAAGGCAAGCTTGTCTCATGCCACTACTATGAGAGGCAAGCTCTGACACTGATCCTTGTATTTCACTGGTATGGTGACACTTCCTACTACAGGGATTTGCTCTCCTGAGTAGCCTCGCAGCTCTACCTTTGATTTCTCTAGTCGATAATCATGCAACTTGTCACGATATAGTGATTCTGGTACTACGCTCACGGATGCACCAGTGTCAATTTCCATGGGTATCCTGGTTCCTGCGACAATACCTCGCGAATCGCTGTTAGATACCTTCGTGCTCCTGATGATGTGAATCTCCAGAAACTCCTCATCCTGCTGCTTCTCTTCAATGGTATGTAGTGTCTGGCGATTTCTACTTCTAGCATTGCCAGTTGGTTTACTCTTCTGTCAGCATGCCTTTGCAAGATGCCCAGTTTTCTTGCAGTAGAAACACTCTGCCTTCACATATGGACTGCTTTGAGCGATGTGCTGTCCCAGGCACCAATAGCACAACTTCAATGCACTGTTACCTTGGCCAGTTGCTGTGGCCTTGGGGCCCAACTGCCTTTTACTTTTAGCCTGCAGCCGATTCACTTCGGTTGTCTGACGACTGGAAATGGCGCGCAAATATTGGCTGCTCGAGGAACTTCGGCTCAGAGTTGATGAGCTGGAGTCCGAGCTTCAGACACCGCGACACATTAGGGAGGGGGAGCGTTACCTGGACACTAAGTTCAAGGAGGCAGTCACACCCACTGGAGTAATTACTTCCAATTTGGCCCATGGTCAGGGACAGGAGGGTGTGACTACAAGCGAGACAGGTATTGGGATCCAGGAGGTAGTGATGGAAGAGCCTCAGCCCTTGGCCTTGTCCAACAGGTACGAGATTCTTGCTCCCTGTGTGGACGAGGGCAGGGACTGCAGGGAGGATGAGCAATCTGACCACAGCACCATGGTACAGGGAGCCATTCAAGTGGGGGGAGTAAAAAGAAATGTTGTAGTGATAGGGGACATTATAGTTAGGGGGATAGATACTGTTCTCTGCAGCCGAGAGCGTGAGTCCCGAAGGGTTAAGGACATCTCCTCTGGGCTGGAGAGGAACTTGGGGGGTGATATTCTGACGTTGGAGGAGGCGGGTTTGGAGGCGGGAAAGGCGGGAAAATTAGATTCAAAGAGGTCGGGTTCGGGACCCGCCTCCGTGGGATTTTGCCGGTGCCAGTTTTGGAGGTCGGGAAACGCTCCCGCCTCCAGCTGGCCATTGCGCTATTTAACATCCTTAAATGCTCGTTAAGGGCCTCTCTCAGCCTATTTTGAGGGGCCCTCGTGATTTTTCCAGCTTTTCGGTGTGATCCACGCACCTCCTAAACCACGCCAGGTAAACCTGGCGGGTTGACTCGTGGGTGGCCTCCTCACTGCTGCAGGTCTAACAAGTCATCGTTTACTGCAGCAAGGATTACTTGCAGGTGCCAGACCTTGGCTTTAAAAGGTCTCTGAGCACTTTTAGAAGGCCTTCCGAAGTCGGAGGTGCTGCAGCTTGACTCCATCAACTGTGGGACCTATTGGAAGATCCTCTCCCCGCTTGCAATGAGCGCTTCCCCAAAGGAGGCATCTACAAGCAGCACGGGAACCATTCGTTTTCTCCCTGCATGGACCTCAGATGAGGATGAGGAGGAGGAGGTCAGAGCCCGGGATGCAAGGGATGAACTTATCATGGCCAGATTTGCGTAGGTTGCCCAAGTTGGCACATGTCCTTTGCTCCATCCTAGGACATCATTGACAATGGATATGACTCTCTGGCCTCCTTTCACTCAGGCCACCAACCTGACAACGCAAGTGTGGTGGACGCCGCAATGTGGAGCTGCCTAAGGCGAAAGAACAGATGGCATAATGCCAATATTTTGGCTTCAAATCATTTTAATGCTTTCCAACAGGGATGGCATTTCATCAATACACAGAAACAGTCTCCCAATCTGCACACAGATCTGGAGGTTATATCCCTTGCCAGCTGTACCCACACAGCCTTGGTTTCTTTGGCAGGCCTCTTCCTCCGAGATGAGTGGAAGAGAACCTCCATGCTAGCTGTCACCCCTTCCAACAACATTTGCAGCGCCTCATCCGAGAGCCTCGGGTAGACACTTGCCTTGCAATTGGACATAGTGGTTTCTCAAAAGATGTTGGAGGTGGTGCAGGAGACGCAGAAATGCTATGGAGTGAGCCAAGGGAGCAAGAAGCCATAAAATCAGACTGGAAAAGTGCTGTCAACAGAGGCGAGTTTCAGTCCCAAAACACTAATTGAGCAAGGGCATCCCACACCTCTGAAATCAAGTGGCCAATCATGGGAAAATCGCAAATTTTTGAAACCTATCAGTGGAGGCGGGTTTCAAACCCACCCAAACTGAAACCCACCTCCATCTCGCCTCCAGTGGGAAAATCGCCCCCTTGGAGTGGGAGGGGGAAGACCCAGTTGTCATGGTCCATGTAGGTACCAATGACATAGGTAGGACAAAGAAAAAGGTTCTGCTGAGAGAGTATGAGCAGCTAGGTGCTAAATTAAAAAGCTTAACCACAAAGGTAATAATCTCCGGATTACTACCTGAGCCACGAGCGAATTTGCATAGGATAAATAAGATCAGAGAAATGAACGAGTGGCTCAAAGACTGGTGTGGGAGAAATGGGTTTCGATTTGTAGGGCATTGGCACCAGTACTGGGATAAGAGGGAGCTGTTCCGTTTGGACGGGCTTCACTTGAACCATGCTGGGGCTAGAGTCCTGGCGAATCGAATAACTAGGGCTGTAGGGAGGGCTTTAAACTAAATAGTGGGGGGGAGGGTCCAGGTGAGCGGGAATTTAAAAAGTCAATGAGAAATGAGAAAACAATAGAGCAGGATAGCGATGGGGGAAATAATAACCAGAGTGTGACAGGAAGGGACATAATGCTTAAAAATAAGAGTGCAACAGAAAATGGGGCCAAAACAAGGAGAAATGGTAAAAAGACAAAGTTAAAAGCTCCATATCTGAATGCACGCAGCATTCGTAACAAGATAGATGAGTTGACGGCACAAATAGATACAAATGGGTATGATCTGATCGCCATTATAGAGACGTGGTTGCAAGGTGGCCAGGGGCTGGGAACTGAATATTCCAGGGTATTTGACAATTCGGAAGGATAGACAGAAAGGAAAGGGAGATGGGGTGGCTTTGTTGGTAAAGGATGGGATCAGTGCAGTGGTGAGAAGTGATGTTGGGCCAAAAATTCGGCCCTTCCCGGGTGAGTACACAGTGCGCACTCACCCGTAAGGCGTCCCGAAGTGCTGGTTTCCTGCATGCACTGGTGAAGGGGGCGGTTCCTAGGTGAACCGTGTGCGCAGTAGAGGCTGCGCGCACGCAGCAAACTTAGGTTTTTTTTCAGGTTTCTACGGGAGGGTAAGTATTGAAGAACCTGCACATTTAAAAAGGAGGCGCAGGAGCCGTTTTCAACAAGGTAAGTGGTTAATTAAGTATAATTAAAAAAAATTTCAACAGGTTTATCTTTTTTAGATACTTTAAAGAAAGGTAAGTTTATTTTTAGCACTGTTAAAAAGTATTTTAATTTTTTCAAAAATTAAAATTTTTGTTTAAAGTGGTTAATTTATTTAACTATAGTTATTTTATAAATGTGATGGCATTTTTAAAAAGTTTATTTTAAGTTTAGCTGTTCTTTTGGGGCCGATTTCAATTCATACATTTGACAGGTCCTGTCAAATCTATGAATGAAAGATGGTCTGCTGCCATTGGCTCTCCATGGCCCACGTGATCCCAGGGGACGCATCGCACTAACTGCGCCCCTGGGACATGCAAGCACTGCGCACCGGCACTTGGAGCAGGCCCAGGAGCTGAAGTTCCCGTGGGCCCAAAACACAACGGCAGGCACGGTAGGTAAGTGTGCGCGCGATCCTTACCCCCGCGGCAAGCCGGAGAGGCGAATTTCAGGGCCATTGGCTCAGAAGATCAAGATGTAGAATCGGTTTGGGTGGAGATAAATAAAGGGAAAAAGTTTTTGGTGGGCGTAGTCTTCAGGCCCCCGAACAGTAGCAATACTGTTGGACAGAGTATAAATCAACAAATAATGGAGGCCTGTAAAAAAGGTACAGTAATAATCATGGGTGATTTTAATCTCCATATTGATTGAACAAATCAAATTGGCCATGGTAGTCTTGAGGAGGAGTTCATAGAGTGTATCCAGGATGGTTTCCTAGAACAGTATGTAATGGAACCAACCAGGGAGCAGGCTATCTTGGATCTGGTACTGTGTAATGAGACAGAATGATCTCATAGTAAAGGATCCTCTTGGAAAGAGTGATCATAGCATGGTTGAATTTCAAATTCAGTTGGAGGGTGAGAAAGTTGTATCTCAAACCAGTGTCCTGATCTTAAACAAAGGCAATTACAATGGCATGAGGGCAGAACTGGCTAAAGTGGACTGGAAAAATAAATTAAAGGGTAAGACAGTTGAAATGCAGTGGCGGACATTTAAGGAGATATTTCATAACTCTCAACAAAAATATATTCCAGTGAGAAAGAAAGATTTTAAGAGAAGGGAGCACCATCCGTGGCTAACTAAGGAAGTAAAGGATGGTATCAAATTGAAAACGAAAGCATACAATGTTGCCAAGATTGGTGGGAGGCCAGAGGATTGGGAAATTTTTAAAAACCAGCGAAGGATGACTAAAAAAATAATAAAGAAGATGAATTATGAGAGTAAACTGACAAGAAAAATTAAAACAGATAGTAAGAGCTTCTACAGGTATATAAAAATGAAGAGAGTAGCTAAAGTAAATGTTGGTCCCTTAGAGGATGAGACTGGGGAATTAATAATGGGGAACAGGGAAAAGGCAGAGACTCTGAACAAATATTTTGTATCTGTCTTCACGGTAGAAGACACTAACAACAGCCCAATAATGCATAATCAAGGGGCCACAGGGAGGGGGGAACTAAAGACAATCAGTATCACTAAGGAAAAAGTACTTGGTAAAATAATGGGACTAAAAGACGACAGGTCCCCTGGACCAGATGGCCTGCATCCCAGGGTCTTAAAAGAAGTGGCTGCAGAGATAGTGGATGCATTGGTTGCAATATACCAAAATTCCCTGGACTCTGGAGAGGTCCCAGCGGATTGGAAAACCGCAAATGTAACACCCCTATTTAAGAAAGGAAGGAGTCAGAAAGCAGGAAACTATAGACCAGTTAGCCTAACATCTGTCGTTGGGAAAATGCTGGAGTCCTTCATTACGGAAGCAGTAGCAGGGCATTTGGAAAATCATAATGCAGTCAAGCATGGTTTTATGAAAGGGAAATCATGTTTAACAAATTTGCTGGAGTTCTTTGAGGATGTAACGAGCAGGGTGGACAAAGGTGAGCCAGTGGATGTGGTGTATTTGGATTTCCAGAAGGCATTCGATAAGGTGCCACATAAAAGGTTACTGCATAAGATAAGACCTCATGGAGTTGGGGTAATATATTAGCATGGATAGAGGATTGGCTAATTAACAGAAAGCAGAGAGTCGGGATAAATGGGTCATTTTCCGGTTGGCAAACGGTAACTAGTGGGGTGCCACAGGGATCAGTGCTGGGGCCTCAACTATTTACAATCTACATTAATGACTTGGATGAAGGGACCGAGTGTAATGTAGCCAAGTTTGCGGATGATACAAAGATGGGTGGGAAAGCAAGTTGTGCAGAGGACTCAAAGAATCTGCAAAGGGATATAGACAGGCTAAGTCAATGGGCAAACATTTGGCAGATGGAGTATAATGTGGGAAAGTGCGAGGTTATCCACTTTGGCAGGAAAAATAAAAAAGCAAATTATTATTTAAATGGAGAGAGATTACAAAATGCTACAGTTCAGAGGGACCTGGGGGTCCTTGTGCATGAAACACAAAACGTTAGCATGCAGGTACAGCAAGTAATCAAAAAGGCAAATGGAATGTTGGCCTTTATTGCAAGGGGGTTGGAGTATAAAAGCAGGGAAGTCCTGCTACAACTGTACAGGGTATTGGTGAGACCGCATCTTGAGTACTGCGTACAGTTTTGGTCTCCTTATTTAAGGAAGGATATACTTGCATTGGAGGCTGTTCAGAGACGATTCACTAGGTTAATTCCAGAGATGAGGGGGTTGACTTATGAAGAAAGGTTGAGCAGGTTGGGCCTATACTCAGTGGAATTTAGAAGAATGAGAGGTGATCTTATTGAAACATATAAGATACTGAGGGGGCTCGACAAGGTAGATGCAGAGAGGATGTTTCCCTTCGTGGGGAAATCTAGAACTCGGGGGCATAGTTTCAGAATAAAGGGTCACCCTTTTAGAACTGAGATGAGGAGAAATATCTTCTCTCAGAGTGTCGTTAATCTGTGGAATTCTCTGCCACAGAGAGCCGTGGAGGCTGGGTCATTAAATACATTTAAGGTGGAAATAGACAGATTTTTGCAAGATAAGGGAGTGAAGGGTTATGGGGAGCAGGCAGGGAAGTGGCTTTGAGCCCAAGATCAGCCATGATCTTATTGAATGGCAGAGCAGGCTCGAGGGGCCAAGTGGCCTATTCCGGCTCCTATTTCTTATGTAACTCTCTGGAGTATCGGTCGGCCATATCCATTGACATAGCTGTCTGACAAGCTAAGTTAAAAGTCAAGTTAGGGCTTGTCAACAATTTACTTCTGATATGTTCATTTTTCAACCCACAAACAAAGTGGTCACGCAAAGCTCGGTCCTGAAAGTTTCCGAAATGACAATGAATGGATAGCTTTTTTAAAGCTACAGTGTACTCACTGATATCCTCGTCATTTAATTGATCACGTGTTCCAAAATGATAACTGTCAGTAATTTCCAGGGGCTCAGGACTGTAGTGCTGTTCTAACTTGGTTAGGATCTCCTTCAGTGGCGTGTCCATCAGCTTGGCGGGAACAAGCACATTTTTCAGGGTTTCCTACACCTCGGAGCCTGCTTCAGTCACAAAAATAGCCCATTTCATTTCTAAAACCGCCCCTGGTTACGGTTTACATCATCGGGACTTTGACAATACTATTTGCGGTGAAAAACATTTCTAGCTGCTCCACATACGCTCCGAAAGTCTCTCGGTCTCGATGGAACTCACCTAAGTGCTCTATTATTCCCATAGGCGCAGTCATCTGGACTCTGGCAACGTCAACAGTTCAGCCACGTGTGCTTGAAATTTACCTCAGATTTTTAAGTTTTTCTGCAAAATGAAGAACCTCTAACAGTCCCTCCGTCGGTTGGCAGGATTATCCTCCAACAAAAATTTCAGCTAGGGAATCTGCAATCACATCCTCATCGCCAATTCTGTGATATCTTGAGACACAGCATATATATACACAACATGGCTTGTGGTAAGAACTGTACTACACATGGCTTTATTATTATATACATCAGTAGTCCACTAGGTGGCTCTATTACAATTTTCTGGTGCTTTCAGCACATACTTTTGTTCTGCTGGTTGTGGCACTGATCTTCCTTTGTTTTATCTGCCAGTATTACTAATGTATCTTTAGAGAGCTATCTCAAATGTCGTACTATAGGACTTCCATGCTTTTCAATTGTGTACCCCTACTATTATCATATCTATAAAGTATATCGCATCTGACCTTCAACTTAATTTAGCAGACCTGCGTAGTCTCCATTATCACTAAATTGATAGTACCATATATATAATTGCAAAATACGCAAGTGTATATGTGTATAAGGGCTGGGGGTTGGGGGGGGGGAGGAGATATTCCATTACAGCAAATTTACTGCCTTTAATGGCTGCAGATCATGAGTAATATCTTGAACACCAAATACCTGATTATCTGTCACAGTAAAGAAATATTAATCTCCTTTTGATCTCAGGTGAACTTTAAGTGTAGCACTTATTTCTGATTGGTGCTACAAAACATTGAAAGTATATCAGATGAGTACTTGCAGGTGTCACCTCCTGAATGAGCCATTGAGGATAAATGCCAAATCTATTAAATATATCGCTGTGGATGGGCTGTCAGAGATTTTCATTCTATGCTGTGTTGCTTTCTCTCCGTTTTAAAGACCACGTGAGACAGATTCAGGAAATTTAATGACAACATCACTCTTTCTTAGTTATGCAAGTCAATCTCGCATGCAAATTTGAAAGCTGTAAAACTGCTTGTCATTAGGTGTGTTGTGTTTGTTTTGCAGCAAGGGGAAATCATCCTTTGAGCAAATGGTGGAAGTAGATATCCAGATGCAGAAGGTTAAACGGCTCTTATTTTAATATCAGATGAATCCTTTCAGTGACATATGCCTCTATATATTTGAACAAAATCTCTCAAGGTTAGCTCCAACTTACCTTTAGATTTTCACTGTTATTGCCATGGTTTGTTTGTGCAATCACATTTCAGAGTTTGGCAGCAATCCTACATGAAACAGATGAAAGGTACTCGGGAATTGATGCTTTACCCCCTATGGGGTTTTTAAATATTAGTAAAATGTTTAATAATCACCAATTTCTATCTTTGCCCCTTCCCACTGTTAATATTTGCACTCTCAGCTTGATCAGATGAGCAGACATTAAAGTTCCTCCATGACTTCCAAAGCCTGCAGTGCTCTGGTGATCTAATCTCATGAGATCCAACTATTTTTATTCAAAACCAGCAAAATGTCATAAGACTTTGCCTTAAAGGCCAAGAACATAGTTTTTAAAGAAGCCTGACATTAGCCCAGTCTCTCCCAATTTATTGTGGTCTGGTCAGCTTCACTTTCAAAGCTAGAATAGCTATCACTACAAACTTTATTTAGGGAGGAAAAACTCTTTTGAGATTTTACTTGTAAAACAAGACACCTGGCAATTTTCCCTCCTTGTAAAAGGTATATTTACAGGCCTGCTGAAAGCAGAGAGGAGGTGACATGATTGAGGAGCAATGAAAGAAGTGGGAGGATAATGAATAAAAATATATAAGGAAGACTTTAAATGCTGAAGAGCAAAACATGTTGACCAGAAAGAGTAATATTTGTATAAATATACGCGTAGAGCATATCATTTGTTAAAATTACCATTAAAATATAGTGGAGCTTCATGAGGTGAAATGCCACCTGACACCTTTTCCCACTCGTGAACAGGCTGTGCAATGTTCACATCAATTCAGCAGTGCTATAAAAAATCCATTTGAACAAGCCCATAAAGTTGCAATGTAAATAAATAATTTCTTTAAAGTTAACATGAAAATATAGTACAAAATGGAGCAACTGCTCAAGCAATTCAGTAGTCAACCCAACTAGTGTGTAAAATAGACAAATTTTTGACAAATAGGTAGAATAGTCAAGTTAGTGCAGTAGATGTTGTACATATGGACTTTCGGAAGGCATTCGACAAAGTGCCATACAGGAAGCTTATCAGGAAGATGGAAGCCCATGGAATTAAGGGGAAAGTGGCGGTATGAATACAAAATTGGTTCAGTGACAGGAAGCAAAGGGTGGTGGTGAATGGATGTTTTTCAGACTGGGAGGTGGTTTGCAGTGCTGTTCCCCAAGGGTCAGTTTTGGATCCATTACTCTTTGCAATTTTTATTAACGACCTAGACTTGTGTATAGGGAGCAGCATTATAAAGTTTGCAGATAATATGAAACTTAGCAAAGTAGTAGATCGTGATGAGGATAGTTCAGGCTGACATAGACAGGATGGTGAAATGGGCAGAAGCATGGCAGATGGAGTTCAATGCAGAGAAGTGTGAAGTAATGCACTTTGGGGGGACTAATATGGAAAGACAGTATGCTATAGTTGGCACCATTTTGAAAAGTGTAGATGAGCAGAGAGACCTTGGTGTCCATATACACAAATCCTTAAAGGTGGCAGGGCAACTTGATAAGGTGGTTAAAATAGCATATGGGTTACTTGGGCTTTCAAATAGAGGAATAGAATATAAAAGCAAAGAGATCATGCTAGCACTTTATAAATCACTGATTCAGCCTCAGCTGGAGTATTGTGGACAATTCTGGGCACCACCCTTCAGGAAAGATGTCAAGGCATTAGAAAGGGTACAGAGGAGGTTTACCAGGATGTTACCAGGGATGAGGGACTTCAGTTATGAGGAGAGATTGGAAATGTTAGGACTGTTCTCCTTGGAACAGAGAAGGTTAACAGGTAACCTAATACAGGTTTTCAAATTCTGGGGTATGGTAGCACAGTGGTTCTGTTACTGGGCCAGTAATCCAGAGGCCTGGACTAATAATCCGGAGACTTGAGTTCAAATCCCACCACGGCAGCTGTGGAATTTAAATTCAGTTAGTTAATGAAATCTGGAATTAAAAAGCTAGTATCTGTAATGGTGATCATACCGAATTGTCGTAAAAACCCAGCTGGTTCACTAATGTCCTTTAGGGAAGGAAATCTGCTGTCCTTACCCGGTCTGGCCAACATGTGACTCCAGACCCACAGCAATGTGGTTGACTCTTAATTGTCCTCTGAAATGGCCCAGCAAGTTGTACCAAACCGCTACGACAAAGTCAACATTGTGGGAGTACCTTCACCATAAGGACTGCAGCGGTTCAAGGCGGCGGCTCACCATCACCTTCTCAAGGGCAATTAGGGATGGGCAATAAATGCCGGCCTTGCCAGCGACACCCACATCCCGTGAACAAATAAATAAAAAAAACAATAATGAGAGGTTTTGATAGAGTAAATAGTGAAAAAATATTCACTCTGGCGAGTGTGTTAATAACTAGATGTCATAGACTCAAAATCATTGGAAAAGGATCTAGAGGGGAGATGAGGAGAATTTTTTTCACTCAGAGATTTGTCAGGCTCTGGAACGCTCGACCTGAAAATGTCCTGGAAGCTGATTCCATAAATAATTTTAAAAGGGAGTTGAGCAGGTACTTGAGGATGAGGAACTTACAGGGTTACAGACAAAAAGCGGGGCTTTGGGACTGAGCACGACTGCTCTTTCAAAGAGACAGCACAGGCACGACGGGCCGAATAGTCTCCTTCTGTGCTGTAAGTATCTATGATCTATCTATCATCTATGAAATAGCTTTACGTGTAAAAAAAAATGTAAATTAAATTTTATACATGAAAACATTATCAACCTTCCTATTAACAATGAAAGATGGAATTCTTTCTGCAAAATGCAGTTTACAATGAAACTTAATTGACAATTCTGTTGATCAATGCTATGAGAATGCTCTAGTAATACTCAGTGCAGTAACTCTTTCTCATATGCTTGTCTTGATCATGAGTGTCATGCTAAATGCATATTAATTCTGCTGAATATTATGGGCTGGATTTTGCGGTCAGTGGTGAACAAACAGCGCAGTCCACAGACTTTCTGTGGGGATTTGCACTGGAACTTGCTGTCATTAAAGAGCAATTTTGGTGCAGCACCCTCTACAGGGGGATCTGGGACCTGTGTGCACACTGAAAGCAACTGTGTATCTCATTAACCAATCAGATTGAATTGTTACTGAGCACCGGAGAGTCTGAACCAGGAAGTGTTAGTTCGAGTATTTCATTGAATGTAAAATCATTTACAGAAAGCAAAATAAAGAGAGGGAAAGAAAGAGAGAGAGATAAAAGAGACAGAAAGACAAAATTAAAATTTTTAATATCTCCAACAATAATTAAAATCTAAAGGAATGAGACTTAAAAGCTAATTTCCAGTGCCAAAGAGGTTGTTTGGCAGTAATTAAGATTTATCACGCTGTTAAAAATTTACTTACACTGGAATGGACAAGCCCTAACTTTTTCTAGCGAGTTTAGTGTATATCTATCACAGAAGGATAGCAACTTCATGCGGTTCCATGTGTTTCAATGCCAAGTCTCTCGGCGAGATATTGGTACAATGCAGCTTCTGGAGGAGCAGGGCAACTCGGACAATAATCTCCTGATTTCTGTGTTTAACTGCGCATGTGCAGTCGCCGGAAGTTGCTGTTCGATTTATTCTTTAATAACGGTGAGCACAGATAGCCACACATTATTTTTACCGCAAAATCCAGGATATTTATTCAAAATGCTAAACATTTCAAACTCTGTCAAGATTCTGAGTTGGTATGAAACGATCTCAGGTTTTGAACCAAATCATTGGCCCGGATTTTTCTGTACTAATAATGGCAAGGCTGTCTGTGCCCGCCGTTATTACAGGGTAAAACTGACAGCAACTTCTGGCGACCGCACATGAGCAGTTAAATGTGGAAATACGGAGGTTGTTGTCAGCGATACCCTGCTGTGCTGTTGCAGTCATCACCAATGGAATCTGCACAGAAATCATGTAATTGTATGAACTTAGGGTAATTACCCACTAGTCTTGCACTAAAGATGGATAAAAAAAGTTAGGGCTAGTGCAATCAGGAGTACCTGAGTTTTTAACTGCATAATAGGTGATAATTAATGCTGAACAACCTCTCTGGCCCTGAAAAATTCATTTTACAAGTGTGGAGTCTCATTCCCTCAGAAAAAAATTAGTTTTTCTGTTTTTCTCTTTTATGTCTCTCCCTTAATCCCATGTGTATGTCCCAATCTTTATTTCGCTTCCTGTACATTGATTTAAATATAATGTATATTTCCTGTTTTTTACTTCTTGCTTTGCAGTCTGCGTGTCGCACTGAGGATTCTTCAATCTGATTGGCTGAAGAGTCTCCCTGCTGCTTGCACTGCTCACAGATGCCACCGATCCACTGTAGAGGGCATGCGCTGGATTAGACGCCCGATTACCAGAAATCTCTGCTGACAATCCCACGCAAAGTCTCTGAGCAGCAGTAACTGAGGTGAACGGCGAAAGCCGTAACTCGCTGCTCATAGCAAAATCCGGGTCATAGTCTTCTATCTGTTCCTTGTAGTAAAATGGTTGCTGAGGGGGGCTAAAGTTATCTTTGGTTTTTTTTTAAGGAGATTTTAAGTTTACTGCACAGGTGAAATTTATTTTGGGAAAGGTTTTGGCTAGTTTTAACCACAAGTTAGAAATATAGCAAAATTAACTTTAACTTATACTTACCAGAATCTGGTTGCAGGTCTTGTCACCAAAAAATATAAATTTTAGAAATCATGCAAATTCAAAGTGAATTAAGAATTACATTTTATTACATTAAATGACATCCTTTGTGACTGTGACAAAGGTAAACTATCCCTCCTCATCCTTCTCAACCTATCTGCAGCCTTTGACACGGTTGACCACTCCATCCTCCCCCAACGCCTCTCCACCATCGTGCACCTGGGTGGGACTGCATTCGCCTGGTTCCATTCTTATCTATCTAATCATAGCCAGAAAATCACCTGCAATGGCTTCTCTTCCCACTTCTGCATCATTACCTCTGAGGTACCCCAAGGATCTATCCTTCGCCCCCTCCTAGTTCTCATCTACATGCTGCCCCTTGGCGACATCATCCGAAAACATGGCGTCAGTTTCCACATGTACGCTGACGACACCCAGCTCTACCTCACCACCACTTCTCTCAACCCCTCCACGGTCTCTAAATTGACACATTGCTTGTCCGATATCCAGTACTGGATGAGCAGAAATTTTCTCCAATTAAATATTGGGAAGACTGAAGCCATTGTCTTCGGGCCCCGCCACAAACTCTGTTCCCTAGCCACTGACTCCATCCCTCTGCATAGCATCTGTCTGAGGCTGAACCAGACTGCTCGCAACCTTGGTGTCATATTTGACCCTGAAATGAGCTTCCGACCACATATCCGTGGCATAACTAAGACCATCTATTTCCACCTCCGTAACATTGCCTGTCTCCGCCCCTGCCTCAGCTCATCTGCTGCTGAAACCCTCATCCATGCCTTTGTTACCTCTAGACTTGACTATTCCAACGTACTCCTGGCTGGCCTCCCATATTCTACCCTATGTAAACTTGAGGTCATCTAAAACTCGGCTGCTCGTGTCCTAACTCACACCAAGTCCCGTTCACCCATCACCCCTGTGCTCGCTGACCTACATTGGCTCCCGGTTAAGCAACGCCTCGATTTCAAAGTTCTCATTCTTGTTTTCAAATCCCTCCATGGCCTTGCCCCTCCCTCTCTCTGTAATCTCCTCCAGCCCCACAAACGCCCCCCGAGATATCTGCGCTCCTCTAATTCTGCCCTCTTGAGCATTCCTGATTATAATCGCTCAACCATCGGTGGCCGTGCCTTCAGCTGCCTCGGCCCTAAGCTCTGGAAATCCCTTCCTAAACCTCTCCGCCTCTCAACCTCTCTTTTCACCTTTAAGACGCTCCTTAAAACCTACCTCTTTGATCAAGCTTTTGGTCATCCGTCCTAATTTCTCATGTGGCTCGGTGTCAATTTTTTTTCTTATTTTACTCCTGTGAAGCGCCTTGGGACGTTTTACTATGTTAAAGGCGCTATATAACTACAAGTTGTTGTTTAATTCTAAAAGCCCACAACAAATCAAATAATTAGGCTGTTTACAGTTATTATCTTGTAAATGTAACCAATGAGACAGAATGCACAAATAACAGCATCTTTGAACCCCACCCTCCCAAATAAATAGAACGATTACAGCAGATCAAAAGTTACAAATAACTCAGTGGCCTAACTCAGGAAGTCTGAAGTGATGGCGTGTGAATGTTGCCCTGGTGCAGTAGAGGGTGCTCTTCTGAGGTTAGTGTTGAGCCACAGTGTTCAAGCAGTATAAGATGAACTTGTTGATTCTAGCCTGGGAGCGTTTGAGGCTGACAAGCACTGCAAATAAAGGGAAAATGGTTCCTTTCCTCCACATTGGCACATCACGACAGAAAACAGAAATATACAAAAATAAATCTTTTTCAATAAAGGCGTGCAAAAGTATGCTACTGTTCCTTCAGAATTGATCAATAAAAAGACCGATTTAAAAAAAAAATGCAAGGAATTCAATTGTTCAGGTTCAGTCGGAAGATTGATAGTGGGTTTAATTTATGCAGTAATTATATTTCACTTCAATATATTCACACAGAAATTCATTCATTACAATTTCCCCTTTGCTATCCCTTCAGTTCACCTATGTTGCTGCTGTCCTTCCTGGGCCCAGCAGGAAGTTTTGATGCCATCATCTTCCATGCTGGGCTTTTACTCATAGCAACAAAGTATACTGTAACTTGAAGTCAGTTTTAATGAGAAAAGTCAGTCGTGGAAATCCTCAATGAAGAGAATGGTGTTGGAGGTCAGGTTGTGGGAAGCGCTCAAATAAGATTCCTAAATACTTTTGGAGAAAAGGGGGACATGTCACTGTGAAATGCATTCAAGCAGACAGTAAAAATGAAAATACAGTTTCTGTTTGGGAAAAAAACCAGAAGCAAACTAGATCATTAACTTAATTTAAAAAAACTCTACCCTGGTTCAGTCTGTATTTTCCATGCATATTTTCACAGTAGAGCCAGGTGTTTTTTTTAATCATTCTGTAGGCTTTCCCTTTATGCAGCTTGTTCCTTATCAAAAGGATGGGCAGCTGGCCTGTTACTAGGCATCTGCCAATGCTATATTGTTACCAGCTGCCAGGGTATGCCCAAAGACACTCTAGGTTAACATGCACTCCAAATTTGCTTCCATTTTTTGGGAGGGACTGCTTACAGCTCAGCTGATACCAGAAACTCACCGTATGGAGGATATGATCCTGTGTCCATCCAATCGTCTGTAGCACATGTTGTGGTAACACAATACAGCTTCCTGTGACTCGAACTTTATTGCATCACTTCCTGTGATTAGTCCAGGATAAATACTGGACTGATCAGTTGGATCCTGGAGAGGCATAGAGTAAGACCTCTTTTGTATGTAGCACCTTTTTAGTTGATTAAAGCTTACTTTAAGTTCACCACGCGCCCCGAATGTATTTCAGTATGTGGAGGAATGGGGCAGTTACGAGGAGGCAATTCGGACGCTTAAGAGACTATATACTAAGACACCGAATGAGGTCTATGCCAGACATCTACTAGCTACAGCCCAACAAGGGCCGGAGGAATCCATTGATAAATTCCTCCAAGAGCTTCATAGACTTAGTATGGACTGTAACTTTCAGGCGGCCTCAGCTGAGCTGTACCGTGAAGAAATGATCCGTGATGCTTTCATCTGCGGGCTTGCCTCCCCATTTATACGCCAGCGTCTACTGGAAAGTAAGACACTTGAGCTTCAGAGAGCTTATGACATGGCTTGCTCTCTAGATCTGGCAAAAAGAAATGCAGACCTTTATACAGTGCCCAGACCTCGGTCTACTGCCTTAACTACAGTCAGGCAATTTAAGAGGCCACAGGTGAACTCTATTAGGGAGGTCTTTATCCCTGACGATCAATCTGATGACTTCACTGATGAAGAGGATGATGACCCCACTGTGGCAGCCTCTTGGCAATCTAAGAAATGCTTCTTTTGTGGTGATGAGTTTCACCCTCGGAAATTCTGCCCTGCTCGCAATGCGTTTTGCAGTCATTGCAACAAAAAGGGTCATTTTGCAAAGGTTTGCCTATCAAGAGCCTCTACGAGGGCTTATCAAGCTAAGTCCTACCGAACTGCCCCGGTAAGGGCCTATCAAGATGTTCCGGCTAACATCTATCGTGCTTCCTCTCGGGTTTCCTCTCGAAGAAACACACCTAGAGTTTCAGCCACTCTTTGTGCAACGACACCAATTACAGCTGCTTGTCCTCAGAACCTATTCCATGCAGCTACAAAAGCATCAATTAATGGACATACTTTAGATGCCTTAATTGACTCAGGTAGCACTGATAGTTTCATTAGGGAACAGATTGTTGCAGAGTTAAAGCTACATGTTTTCCCATCGGACCAGGCAATTGCGATGGCTCAGTCATCACTTAATACCAGAATTTCTGGCTTTTGTATGGTTGAAATAACACTTAATGGTCACAGGTATCCCTCCACCCGGCTTTCGGTGCTCAAGAATTTATGTAGTGATCTTATCTTAGGGCTGGATTTTCAAAAGCAGCATAAGAAGCTCACCATTGAGTTCGGCGGATCCAAACCTGAACTCACTATTTCTAATATACGACCTCGATTACCGTTCTGTGCATTGTCAGCAGCTTCACTGGATGAACCCTCACTGTTTACCAGTATCCCTCCTCGATGCAAACCGATTATAACAAAGTCACGACGTTTCAGTCAGGAAGACCAGTCTTTTATTGCGGCTGAGATTTCTCGGCTTTTAGCAGAGGATATCATCGAGCCTTGTTCATCGCCATGGCGCGCCCAGGTCGTTATTGTTAAGAACCCTCTACAACCTCACAAGAAACGGCTGTGCATTGACTATTCACAGACCATCAATCAATATACGGACTTGGACGCATACCCATTGCCGCGCATCGATGATATGGTTAATAAACTGGCTGAGTACACGGTGTTCTCAACATATGATCTGAAAAGTGCCTATCATCAGGTACCCTTGAAGGTCTCAGACAAGCAGTATACGGCCTTTGAAGCCAATGGACGGCTGTATCAATTTCGTCGCCTCCCCTTTGGGGTCACTAATGGAGTGGCTGTCTTCCAGCGAGCAATGGATGACCTGGTCAAACAGGAAGACTTGAAGGATACGTTTCCTTATCTGGACAATATTACTGTCGCAGGTCGCAATCAGCGGGAACATGACGCCAATCTCCAACGATTTTGGGATGCACTCCAGCACCGTAATTTGACATTAAATGCGGCTAAATCCATTGAGTCACAACCAACCATCAACATCCTTGGCTATTGTGTGGGCAATGGCATCATTAAACCTGACCCTGAAAGGCTTCGCCCACTCCAAGAACTCCCGCCACCTAAGAATCCGGCCTCCTTGCGCCGGGCCCTCGGCCTATTTGCATACTATGCTAAATGGATTCCTAACTTCTCGGACCGAATCCAACCTCTACTGAAGGCCAGCACATTCCCACTAGACACAGCAGCTGTTGCAGCCTTTAACCTCCTGAAAAAACAGTTGGAGAAAGCGGCTCTTCACTCCATCGATGAGAGTCTTCCTTTTGTTGTTGAGTGTGATGCCTCGGAGGTGGCGATCTCGGCCACTCTGAATCAGGAAGGTCGTCCGGTGGCATTTTTGTCCAGGACTTTTCAAGGGGCTGAGCTACATTATCCTCCAGTCGAGAAAGAAGCTACAGCCATCATAGAGGCAGTACGGAAGTGGAGTCATCTCCTAGCTCGCCAGCACTTTACCTTAATCACGGACCAGCAATCGGTCGCCTTCATGCTCGATAATCAAAAACGGACCAAAATTAAAAATAATAAAATCCAGCTTTGGCGGCTGGAATTGGCCTCTTTTGGTTACACCATCCACTATCGACCTGGCAAGGAGAATGTGGCTCCGGATACCCTCTCACGAGCATTCTGCTCCGCCATGGCACCCTCTACGCTCGTAGACATCCATGATGGGTTGTGTCATCCGGGCGTTACTCGCATGCTACACTTCGTGCGGTCCCGAAATCTCCCATTCTCTACTGGGGATGTAAAGAAGATGTGCTCGGACTGCAGAGTCTGTGCGGAATTGAAACCTCAGTTTTTCCGCCCCTCGGGTGGTATACTCATACATGCGACCCAGCCAATGCAATGGCTTAGCATCGATTTTAAGGGGCCGTTGCCCTCTTCAGCTCGCAACACTTATCTGTTGACCATGGTCGATGAGTATTCCTGTTTTCCGTTTGCCTTTCCCTGCCCCAATATGCTGACGACCACGGTTATCAGCTGCCTTGAGCAGGTATTTGCTTTCTGTGGCATGGCATCCTATGTTCATTCGGATCGGGGCCCTTCTTTTATGTCAGGAGAACTCAAGGCCTATCTCTCGGAACGGGGTATTGCTGCCAGCAGAACGACGCCTTATCATCCGGTCGGGAATGGGCAAGTCGAGCGTTTTAACGCTATCATCTGGAATGCGGTACGTCTGGCTTTGAGATCTCGGGGCCTACCCAACCAGCAATGGGAAGCAGTACTTCCAGACGCATTACACTCCACACGGTCCCTCCTTTCGACCGCCACAAATACGACGCCTCATGAACGGTTCTTCCGATTTCAGCGTCGCTCATCCTATGGGATATCTCTCCCATCGTGGCTGACTACACCGGGACCAGTGCTACTCCGAAGATATGTCCGGGCATCTAAGAATGACCCCCTGGTAGATGAAGTTGAGCTCACTGACGTCAACCCTACCTACGCCTATATTCGGTATCCTGACGGTCGGGAATCTACCGTGTCATTGCGGGATCTGGCTCCCTGCCCGCCGAAACATAGAGGGACACCAGGGGATGATATTGTACCAGGCACATCTCTGGGCTCGCCAGGTGCCTCTCATCACGATCTGGATCTGACGCCGGCTGGTACCTCACTCCAGCGTGCCGACCTGGGGCAGACTGACTATGAGCCCGTCGGGGCTCACACGCGCAGCCACGATCCACCCCGTACCGTACGCTCGGAAACGGATCTGCCACAGCCCTGCCCGACACCCGTTCGGGCACCAGTACACAGTCAGGATCGTCCTGACCCCTCACGGAGCGGGCTGGATCACTCGGACTATGGTCCATGGCCCGCGGCGGGTAAACGGGCTAGGGGCCCTCTACCGCAACGAGAACCCAAACGGGTGCGGCTCTCCCTTGTCCAGCGGCTACGAAATGGAGGGAGCATCCCGGCCTCCTAATCTTTTGGGGGGGGAGAATGTGGTAACACAATACAGCTTCCTGTGACTCGAACTTTATTGCATCACTTCCTGTGATTAGTCCAGGATAAATACTGGACTGATCAGTTGGATCCTGGAGAGGCATAGAGTAAGACCTCTTTTGTATGTAGCACCTTTTTAGTTGATTAAAGCTTACTTTAAGTTCACCACGCGTAAGGCTCATTCTTACGACACATGTCATTGTCCAGAACAGACGTTTGTATTCTTAATATGACAAGAATTTTAATGTGTTTCCACTTTACCTTACTGAGGGAGTGCTGCACTGTCAGAGGTGCCGTCTTTCGGATGAGACGTTAAATCAAGGCCCTCTCAGGTGGACGTACAAGATCCCACAGCCACTATTGGAAGAAGAGCAGAGGAGTTCTCCCCAGTGTCCTGGCCAATATTTATTGCTCAAACAACATCACTAAAAAACAGATTATCTGCTCATTCATCACATTGCTGCTTATGGGAGCTTGCTGTGCGCAAAGTGGCTGCCACATTTCCTACAACAGTGACTACACTTCAAAAGTACTTCCTTGGCTGTAAAGCGCTTTGGGACATCCGGAGGGCATGAAAGGTGCTATATAAATGCAAGTCTTTCATCTTTCTTTTGTTTGTCCTCTGTTTCTGCCTCTTGAAAAGCATTATTCTGTAAACTTTCCCATGGATAAGCCCAATATTTTCTCTGTGAGAAGTCTATAGCCAGTTCTGGCATTCTCAGTTATTGTAAGCTGCTCACTAGTTTTACAGGCTGTTAAATAAAATCACGGAGCCTAATACATTACAAAAGCAAAGATCCAACCTTAGGTTTGCAGGCAGGCAGGAAAAGGAGTGTCTGATTATAATTGACTGTACCTCTACCTGACGAAGGGGCAGCAGCTCCGAAAGCTCGTAATTTTAAATAAAACTGTTGGACTATAACCTGGTGTTGTGCGACTTCTCATGATTATAATTTGGACAGTGATGATTTTACAACACGGGGTGGCGCTGTCTGTATCTTGCACTGACCATGGTTAAGTTAGGTGCTGGGCCTAGAATATAATTAATTAAGATGATTGCTTCAATTTAATGATTGGAATTTGAACTCACTAGAGCACTGAAAAGCAAGGTAGGGTTAGTTGACTGCCTCAATCAAGGTCCCTGTGATGATTAGCACTGATTAATAACAGATTTATAAGATGCATCGTAGGATTGGTGTGCCAACTGTTTAGGACAAAAATGGTCTGCACAGTAAAAAATCTTTTCAGGCTACTATGAAATTAATTAAAAAGTAGTTAAAATATAATGAGAAATAAAGTATGCACAGACATACAGATTCAAAATCTCAATGTAAAATTTGTCGAAAGCTTTGCTTTCTTTACCTTTCAGAACACTAACAAAAATGGAAAAGATTTAGTCTACTGGTTTTTTGAACCCCTCCTGAAAAAAAAATTGATTGTGGCGTGCCAGTTCCCCTGATGATGCCGTGAATTTCGCCAGTCAGTAGCTGAGACATATAGACCAGAAAGATCGCCAGGTTCAATCCCGTCTGTGCTGATTTAGGTAGTTTCAGCGGGGGCTCTAAATTTAACCTCAGGTTAAGGAGGAGAAAATTGGTCAGGTCTTCTGCTCCTGATGCTATCCAGTACGTGTGCATGCATTGACATTTGCTGAGGAGGGGATCCGGCTCAGCTGTGATCCTGCTCTCTCCTTAGCTAGTACTTACTGTCACTTACTAGATAATACCACAGTGGGTTTTATGGCAAGAGGTTGAGATGTAATAGTGCATCTATATAAAACCTTAGTAAGATTCAGCTGGAAGACACGTGCAGTTTTATACTTCATACTATAGGAAGGATGTTGAGGCAATCGAGCAGATATAGTGCAGATTTGCTAGGATGCTGCCTGGTATGAGGAAATGCAAATATGAGAAAAAACTTGAAAACATGTGGGAGGTGTTATAGAACAAAGTAGATTAAGCAGTGATTTGATAGATATGTTTACAATTATGAAGGATGGGACAGAGTAGTTAGCAACAGACTGGTTCCAGTGATTGAGGGGTGTGGAACAAGAGGACACAGGTATAAACATAAATATAAGGGATTTAGGATAGAGAGCTGGAGGGTTGTGAGGCTGTGGAATGCACCTCAGGAGTCAGTGATTGAAGCAGAGATTTAGGAATAAATTAGACAGGTGGTTGAAGGAAAGGAGAATAAAGTGATATTGGAAGAGTGACATGGAATTAGGACTACTTCTCATTTGGAGGATAAACATTAACATGGATTGATTGGGAAAACGGCCTGTTTCCATGTTGTAGTTTCTGTGTAGTTTTATGTCAAGAATCACACATAAATAATGAACGTTTGGCTGAAGTATTGGAAGGTATCCAACACCCATGGAACGGTACCCCAGCAAGGTTCACCTTCAGTAGAAGAGAATATTTGTGAGAAGACGACAAATCAGAAAAATCAGGTACTGACAAGTTTTTTTTAGCAAGGTGCCATGATTGTTTTGCCATTTTTGTGCAGAAAGGATTTGTCAGAGTTATATTTGAATGATGTTTTATCAGAGTTATTTCAAGCTGGTCTACAATTCTGTTTACAGCCATGAGCTACAGTTGCTGAGGCAAAGAGTTTCTTTGTTAATGGGCCAAGCATTGAGAATATGTGGTAAAGCTAAACAAGCCACTTTGTGAAATGCCCCAGCTCATGATCTACTTCAAACACAGACACTGAGACTCAGTTGATGCATTCCAATCTCATTAAGTCAGGAGGTCCCATTCATTTTGAGAATATTAGGAAATGGATTCTTGAGACACACACACCCCAACAGGAGGGGGCGGCGGGAAAGGGGGTAGAGAGCGGTTTTGTTATCAGGCCTACTGATGACTCACTGAACAGGGAAGAAAGCAAAGGGACTTCCTTTCCACTTTCTGGAAACACTGGGAAAGAGCATAGGGACATCTGTCATGCCAGTCAGCCAGCTAAGTCTGGGAAGGGAGCCTGGCTTAGAGATGGGAAACTCGCTCATTTTAAACTCAGAGCCAGTCAGAATCGAAGATTGACAAAAAAAGTTCAGTGAGCCAACTGACAAAGATAGTGTGGTGTAATTTTATTATTTTACTTTTTCTTGAGGAGGGATATGAAGTTAGGTGGCTTGAGGTGATATTTTATTAAAGCTGTTACTCTGTATGTTCACTTGTCTATAAAATTGAGCAGCTTAATGATTTATATATGGTCTCGTCTCACTGAAGTGTTTTCAGTCTGTTTATTGAAAGATTGGAGAAGTGCGCATGAGGACATGTGTGAAAGGCACAATATCCAGTTCAGATTACATGGGGTTATGCCCCCAGGTTATGCTGTTGTATTAGATATTGGGCTGTTAGGTACACTCTTGAACTTAAGATGCTCAGACCACTTACGGGAGTGACCCAAGAGAATATCTAAGGTACACCCAAAATTTGTAACAATTGGCGGTAGCTATCTGGGATACTAATTTACCCTTGTGACAACGGTGACTTAACATAGCTAAAATTTAAAGTGAACAGATAAGAAAAAATGATACCTAAAAATCAGAAAAGGTAGAAATTGAAATGGCATAATTAGTGGCAGTCGAAAAAAGAGAGAATATTTCAGATGAACAAGTGACAGTTTCAGCTGAGAGAACAAGAACTTCAGCTGGAGAAACAGTGAGGTCAATATAGGCTGGAAGAAGAGCAACACAAATGGGGAGAAGAGCAAGACGAGAACCATGCAGATTCACGAAGAAAAGGAACAATGCAAATTCAGGGCAATGAGAGGGAGAAAGAGGGCTGGATTTTGATACTGGGGTGGGCTAGGGTCGTGTCATCCACTTTTCGTGTTATCCACCCGACTGCAATTGGATGTGGGAGATTGATGCGATTTTAACCTAATTGGGCAATTGAGTTCCAGCATGTGGGAACCCATTAACCAATTAGTGTTTTCAGTCTGAATGTTGCCTCTGATGATGTCATCATTGCTGCTGCATTGAAGGTCTGCAAAGACAGCCTGGCCTTTGCTGTGAGAGGACCTGGATGCAAAATGAGCAGCAGCAGCCCTAAGTCTGCTCCCAGATATTTTTGCACCACCACCACCACCACTCCCAGATATATTATCTCCTCCTCCTACTACCTCCTTCATCACATATCCGTTGTAATAGTGGACCTGCAGCTGATAGTCAGCTATCCAAATGTGCTCCCGGCAAGTTTCACATTCGTGGTTCAGAACAGGCGTGCTTCACGTAGAAAAAGGGTTAAAATCACAAAGGCCTTTCAAAATGGCATTATAGAGGCAATTTCGTGCTTGTTAAGGGCCTTAACAGCCTATCCCGCCTCTTAGAGGCGGGACAGAGTCAGGACCAGCAGACACGATTTAATGAAAATTGCATGGAGGCGGGCTTGTGCCCGCCCGCCAGTTTTCGCAATTTTAACCCCCCACACACCTCCAAACCCACCTCCACAGGTCAATGAAAATCCAGCCCAGAGCTATGGTGTACTTTTGTACAAGCAGAGAAACGTACATCAGCAGCGAGTCTGGCAAGAAGTGGCATTCTGTGATTTTTGTTTCTGCCCATTTATTTGCAGAAAGGATTTGGAATTATGTTACATTTCAGTGGTGTGTTTTTAATCAGGTTTAAAATTATCTTAATAGCAATGTGCTGTAGCCATTTATGAATGGAACAGTCATCGAAGATGTGCACTAAAGCTAAATAAGCCAGTTTGAGGACTATTGTGGCTTAATGTCAACTTCAAACTTAGGATCGTTAAGTCAGGATGGTCCCTGTTCATTTTGTGAGTAGCAGGAGATAGGTTCTTGAGACTCGCACTCCAAAGGAGGGGATGAGACATTGCCAGTTTTATTTGCCAGTAGTATGGCATATCACTGAATGGGGAAGATGTCAGTGCTCCCACTTCCTGGAAACACTGGAAAAAGAAGGGCAAGAAGACACAAGTAAAGTGAGTAAATCAACTAGGGAGGGAAAGGAGCCAGCTCTAGTGAGGGAAAATTGCTCATCTTAAGCCCAGAACTGGTCAGAACCAGAAAGCTGACCAAGAAAAGTTAATTTAGCCGACTAACAATGAAAATGTTGTGTTTTTAAATTATTTTTCTTGTTCTTGAGGATGAGAATTAAGTTAAGTTAAGACTAAGATGAGATTTGATTACAGTTGTTACTCTGTACAATTACTTGTCTGTAAAATAAAGCATCTTAACAATTCATATCTGGCCCCACTGAAATGTTTTCAGTCCATCTACTGAAAAATTGGAGAAGCGCACGTCAGAGCATGTGTGAAGGACTCTGGGGTGAATTTCCGTTTTTCTGCGGATCCTGCAGCTCTTCTCCCGAAGTTAGGGCAGATGAGTGGGAGCACCCCCGTGGAAATTCGACCCCACAATATCCAGTTCAGATTTCAAGGGGATATTACTGTTACTATTGCTATGAGTTTTGCTGTCGTACGATTATATATTGGGCAATGCAGGCACACACGTGAATGTAAGACATTCAGATTGCTTACAGGAGTGACCAGTACTGCTGAACTTAAGCAAAAATCTAAGACAGACCCAAAATTTATAACAAGCATGTTGCCTACTGTGGCAAGAAGGGCTGCTGATAGAAGGGTATTTGCTATAGCACAAACACTTACAATGTAGCTTCACATTTCATTTTAGTCTTAATGATCACAAGCTAAAATAAAATATGATAAATATGTAGCAACAGAGGGGATTAGTAATGCAATGACGTTATCACAGTGATGATTGCATCATTGTGACCTCCTCTGTATAAACACTAAAGTGTTTTGCAAACCATGCAAACACTGTCCCTTTGAGTTAAACTCTTCCACAAAAAAAACATGCTCTTTAACCAGCATTCTGCCCAGAAAATGTGCACCGTTTTTTCCACTCTAGGAATTGATATTCATTTTAATATTTTTTGTTTATAAATTTTAACGAGCATTTTTTCCTCATTCTTTCTTTTGACCTATTGGCTGAGCTACAGAAGCTATATTAAGTTATCACGTGGGAGTGCTATCTTTGTTGCAAAAGAAGACTGTCATGGTTCACCAATTCTGTGAGCTATTAATTATAGAATTAATTCAATTAATTGAAGTTTAAATGGAATAAATTACAATGCTGGCCTCATTAACCAGCTTTGAGCTGCACCTCCTGTTGGGACTGTGTGGGGGTTTATATGGCTTCAGAACTCCTAATATTCAAAAAGACAAATCTCATTACTGCAGGCAGCCATGGATAGCAGATACCACCCCCACTTCATCCCATGTTGACCAATACAGTGGGAGGGGTCAGATATAGACTTTGTATCTCTCTGTACCCCAACAGTACTGGAAAACATGGACTCACATCCACTATTTGATCACCAGTTAAAATCTATGTACACTCTGTCACCAGGCAGTCAAGGACCGGACCAGGCCACCAAATATCCACTTTTTTATCATGACTTCAGGCACAGATGGCAGCTGCATGATTAGAGGAAATTAAAGGGAGGGTGCAAGCAAACAGCACAATCCACTCCGCGCAATTCTGTTCCTTCGCTATTTATGCTACTTTTTTTTTTTTAAAGCAGCAGTTATCAGCCTAAAAAGTAAAGGTGGGTCAGATTCAGATGTTCAGTGCATGAACCCAAATTGGATCACTTGTAATTAACTTTACTGCCCATCAGTAACAGAAACAAGACCTTCCTAGTTTAGCCCAGTCTTCAGGACAATTTATAGCCATTGGATTCCCCATAGTTTTAGATTATGTTGCTGTAGCCATCTGGACACCTCTGGCCAACGGGGCACTGGAAGATAGGTCTTGCTGTAGTCAACCTATCACCTCCAGCCAGTGGGGCACCTAAAACTGTCACCCACAGGATTAGCAGGGAGAGTGTTAGCATCCTCCGAAATGGAGATCTACAAATGCACACTTTTAATGTGCGCACCACAAATGATCCTGGTGCGGAGTTTCTCTTTTCGAAAGAACTATTGCAACTTTGCATTTTGCTTGTTGGATTACAAGAGGTTAGATGGCCAGGCTCCAGGGAGCTGCAGTTGGGCAACATGTCATACCTGTGGTCTGGTACGTCAGAAGGATCCAAAAGAGAGGAGGTAGCATTGGAGATTGCAGGTGAGACTGTGGAATGTGAGGAGCAGTTTGTATCTGGGATCATTGATGCAAGAGTCATGTCAAAGCACCCCAGAAATACGATGCAGAATTGCACTGAAGCACCAGGCGTTGATGGACTTGGACTTGGTCATCACATCTCCCGCTCTCAACAAAACTGCACCTGTATAATACCTGTATCACTCCACTTCTCCTGTATCTATCGGAGACTAAGGCCCCGATATTAATCTGAAGGCGCGTTCCGAGCCGGGCATGGAGCAGTGGAATTGAGTGGGGGAAACCCGGAAGTCAACTGAGCGGGTCAGAATCGGAGACCTCAACTCAACTGAACCAATTAATTTTAACTTCCGGATTTCACGTCTCCAAGCTGCACAGCAGGCGTGATGCACGCCCACATGACACGATCTCAGTTGTATTTGAAGGGACAGTCCACAAATGGAAATTGGAGGTGTTCAGGATGGATGGTGGACATAGAGCAAGGTCAGCACCCAGATTTAAAGACGCCTTGATGGAATTTTTTTTATTATTATTTGGTCCTGGGATGTGGGCGTCGCTGGCAAGGCCAGCATTTATTGCCCATCCCTAATTGCCCTTGAGAAGGTGGTGGTGAGCCACCTTCTTGAATTGCTGCAGTCCTTTTGGTGAGGTTACTCCCACAATGCTGTTAGGTAAGGAGTTCCAGGATTTTGACCCAGCGACGATGAAGGATGAAACCGAGTGCCCGCTCATTCTGACTATTGGGGAAATTTACATAATTGTCAGCCCTGGCAAACAAGTCTTATGCATTTATGTGCAGCCGATTGGGAGATCCTAGATATGCCGCTGGTAGCGCACTGGAAGGATCCGGAGGCAAAAAAGTTGAGGGCGGTGGTCGCTGGTAATGCCAGCAGGTCCAACAGGAAGCAGGTCTTCTTGTAGGAGGCTGCAGATGTCTGCCACCACTTGACATGACAACCTCAGCCTGTGTAAGCACTGCTCTTCCGAGAGGTCAAGGAAGCTGAGCCTCTGTCTATAAACCCTGTGACATGGGTACTGCTTCCTGCGACCTCTGCCCCTCTCCTGTGCACCTCTCCCCTGAGCAACTCCCTCCTGTGGACCTGCTGAACCCACCGCAGCACATCGTCGCTGCCGTGGATGGTGATGGCCTTCCTCTTCTGATGTGCTGTCAAACACATCCAACGCACCTCCCATCCTGATCTTGTCAATCTGAAATCCTCAACGGTTGAAAAAAGCAGTATCCATACAAGCACTCTCTGCCAGACATTTACCAGAAAGAACTGAGACAGCAGCTACAATAAGTGAGCTTTTATTCAGATGGGACAATGACAAGTTTAAATACCCACCTGAACTGCTGTTTAAACTGGCCTCCATTTCCCCCGTCAGTTTCCTGAGCCCTGGGAAACCCGTGCTGCTCAAGTAAAATTTGGAGCCAAGTTTAAAAACAATTTTAAAATACCTCATTACCGTCTCCTAAGGACATTAATTGCGCCAATAAATATCCGCCCGCATCCAATTATGAAATCCCCGACTTCGGCGAGTAGGTTTCTCGCCGGCATCCAAATCCGCCTCCGTTAAACCCAGAAGTGGGAGCGTTGGATCCGGGTTGCGCTCCCGCGCTAAAGGTCAAAAATTTCTACCTCCCACCTGTTCCCAACCCACCCATATTTGGGGGTTAAAACTACCCCCCTTAGATTGTCCCACAAGCGAATGGGCAAAAATTGATGCAGCGGGCCAGTGATGTCTCCACCACATCTGCTGCATTTGTTAGTGCCACCAATAGTCAGGTCAGAAAGATGATCGCCCAACCTCCGCTAAGTGTCACAATTGTCAAAAGGCATTTATCATTGTTTGGGCACCTGGCCAGGCTTGACTGGTCACACAACACCTCCAGGGCACTCAGAACCTGCCCTCCCAAGACCAGGAAATGCCTCCCTGGAAGGCCAACAAGCACCTGACTCTTGACCATTACAGCTGACCTCAGGTCTCAGAATATAGGGATCTTCCTGCCATGAGGAGAGCCAAGAACCATGAGAGATGGAGATGTACGATCTATCAAACAACACTCTGAAGGAACATGCTACAATGAGGACTTCGAACCTTCTCAGCTCTGTTATTTGGAACATTGTGAAGCAGTTGGCAGCTACACTAGTTTTCCTGGGTTTACTTCTATGGCACTCTTGTCTCGGAGTCAGAATGTTGTGGATACAAATCCCACTGTAGGACTTGAGACCTTAATCTGGGTTGACACTTCTGTGCAGTACTAAGGTAATACTGCATTGTCAGAGGAGCCATCTTTTGGATGTTAAACCGAGGCTTTGTCTGTCTGCTCAGATGAACGTTAAAGATCAGTTAGTCTGCAGTGTTTGCGTCGGTTGAAAGATGAATGGGGGCCAGGAGAACATCTTCCTCTTCCTGAAATGGTGCCATATGAGGAGTGAATTTACTGGGGGGCTAACCCATTCGTCTACCGTAACTTCAATGGCAAAGCTACAGAAACCCCAGGAAAATGGTGTACATGGCATTTATGCCATTTTTCTGGGTGTCCTTGGCTGTTCTGCTGAAGATGCAGAATTTCCCAAAATCCCAAGATAATGTAGTGGGGGTGGAGACCTGACGTAATGGATCTCCGTACATTTTCCTCTTAACTATGCCTGGAACTGAGCATTCTCTAAACACAGGGAACAAGAAAATCTCCCCTAATGAAAGAAAGGAAGAAAGCAACAGCCCAACAAAATTCACATCCAATTAATTCCTTTTGAAATATAGTCACTGGTGGTCATGATTTTAACTCTGGGCAGGAGTTGTGCAGACGGGGACTGAGGCGTGCACCAAACCATCCCAACCTCGGCAGCGTGAGGCCTGGGACATTTGAACTCCCGGTCCACATCTGCATAGAATTAGTCAGTCTCCTGCCCAAAACCGCTGGGAAGCAGCAGCCGGTCAGTGGATGGGAGTGCAATGTCAGGTGGCAGAAGGCCACCGCCAGGATCTGAAGGAATGGTCCCCAGCACTTGGGTAAGTTGTGGCAAAAGGGTTTGGGATGGCCTTGTGATAGGGGGAGGGGCAAAGCCCAGGGCATGGGAAGCCTAAACATTCCTTATGGGGCCCGGAGGAGCACTCCCCTCCTTGTCCCACAGGCAAAGTTTTTTTTTAAAGTAAAATGATTTGCTTCTTTGGGTCTCTCCGGACCCCAACTCCTCTTCCTGCTAAATTAGCCTGGCGTGGAAGCTGCTATGGTTTCCTCGTGCAGATCTCTCATTAAAATAGCAGTCGGGCCCTGATGACATCATCGGAACGCAATCTGTATTTTTAAAGAAGGACCCGCCAGTTGCCGATGGGTATCCTTCCCGCCTGCTCAGAGGAACAGGTTAAAATCGGAACCTGCGGGAAGAGAACTGTACGTCAGCGGGGATGTCCCATGGGCAATGTTAATTGCCTATCTGCCTGCTTTTCGCCTGGTGGGCAGGGTTGAAATCACCTCTACTGTTGTTACAGGGTAAACAGGGCAAGTAATTTACATACAGTAAGATTCCACAAACAGCAAATGAGATGAATAACCAGTTGATCCAGAGGTGCTGGCAATGTAAGATGGGTGTGGCGACTTTTCTGGGGATGGGAGGAAGGATGAGTTGAGAATAGCATTTTGTTCAGAACAGAGAGAGACGACTTTTCTCTTTTGCTATTGCCTTGATTTCAGTTGCAAATAGGACATTACTGTCTGGGAAATCCAACAGAACAGCCCTGCCGGATTCTCACTCATTTAGGATCCTGCTCCATTTTCTAGTCAGGCCTTAAAAATGCATCAAAAATAAAAGAAATGTAATTGTTCCAGTATATTTCCAGTTTGTCATTAAATAAAAATTATGAGATAAAATGTTCTTTCGGTTAAGGGTCTTTTGTGTTGCTGAGAGGTAGTAATGTTTTCACTAAGGCCAGAGGGGATGTTTATGAGGTCCTTTGATACCAAGCTCAGACACAGCAGCCAATGTCAATCTGTCAGTCAGTCAGGCTCGGATCATGGTGAACTTTCTGTTCAAGGTACTGGTCATTGAAAATTTGATGGTGCCAAAAAGCTCTTTTGGCAGTGCTATACCAATGATTGCTTCAATAAGAACTACAAATCCACCATGGGAAATTAGGGGGAGAAATATATCTCAATTATCATGTAAATCACTGAGAAAAAGAATCATAGAATGGATGGAGAAGAGAAGAATAAACATAATGGCTGTGAACTTCCATGGATTCTCCTGCTAAGAATATAAGAATTAGAAGCATGAGTAGGCCATATGGCCCCTCAAGTCTGCTCCGCCATTCAATAAAATCATGGCTGATCTTTGACCTCAACTCCACTTTTCACCCGATCTCCATATCCCTTGATTCCGACCACATATCCATGGCATAACTAAGACCGCCTATTTCCACCTCCGTAGCATTGCCTGTCTCCACCCCTGCCTCAGCTCATCTGCTGCTGAAATCCTCATCCATGCCTTTGTTACCTCTAGACTCGAATATTCCAATGCACTCCTGGCTGGCCTTCCACCCTACGTAAACTTGAGGTCATCCAAAACTCAACTGCCTGTGTCTTAACTCGCACCAAGTCCCGTTCACCCATAACCCCTGTGATCGCTGACCTACATTGGCTCCTGGTTAAGCAATGCCTTGATTTCAAAATTCTCATCCTTGTTTTCAAATCCCTCCGTGGCCTCGCCCCTCTCTATCTCTGTAATCTCCTTCAGCCCCACAACCCCCTCCGAGATATCTGCGCTCCTCAAATTCTGCCCTCTTGAGCATCCCTGATTATAATCGCTCAACCATTGGTGGCCGTGCCTTCAGCTGCCTAGGCCCTAAGCTCTGGAACTCCCTCCTTAAACCTCTCCGCCTCTCTACCTCTCTTTCCTCCTTTAAGACACTCCTTAAAACCTACCTCTTTGACCAAGCTTTTGGTCATCTGCCCTAATTTCTTACTGTGGCTCAGTGTCAATTTTTTGTCTTATAATACTCCTGTGAAGCGCCTTGAGACGTTTTACTACATTAAAGGTGCTATATAAATAAAAGTTGTTGTTGTTGATTCCCCTAGAGTCCAAAAATCTATCGATCTCAGCCTTGAATATACTCAACAATTCAGCAGCCATAGCCCTTTGGGGTAGAGAATTCCAAAGATTCACAACCCTCTGAGTGAAGAAATTGTTCCTCATCTCAGTCTTAAATGGCTGACCGCTTATCTATGCCCCCTAGTTCTAGACTCTCCAGCCAGGAGAAACAACCTCTCAGCATCTACCCTGCCAATCTCCCTCAGACTCTTATATGTTTCAATGAGATCACCTCTCATTCTTCTAAACTCCAGAGAGTATAGGCCCAATCTACTCAATCTCTCCTCATAGGACAACCCTCTCATCCCAGGGATCAATCTAATGAACCTTTGTTGCACCGCCTCCAAGGCAAGTATATCCTTCTTCAGATAAGGAGACCAAAACTGTGCACAGTACTTCAGGTGTGGTCTCACCAAAGCCCTGTATAATTGTAGCAAGACTTCCTTACTCTTGTACTCCAACTCCCTTGCAATAAAGGCCTCCATGACATTTGCCTTCCTAATTGCTTGCTGTACCTGCATGCTAACTCTCTGGGGGAGAAATTCAGTATCGCCCCGTTTGGGGCACTAACTTTTGAAAACTGGGAAACTTCGCACCAGGTGCTAATGATTCCCAGCTGTTTCAAAATTCGGTGTTTGTGCTCCAGGAAGTGGAGTGCTAAATCAAGCTCTCCACTTCCTTCCTGGACTGCTAAAGGACGCAGGCGGGGCGATAGTGGTGCAGCGCTGCACAATGTCCCGTGCAGCGCTACCGCGATCCGAGGCTCCTTCCCTCCCTTGAAGGGAAGGGCCATCGCTGCAGGCTCTGCATTGGGACCAGTTAGCTGGTCCCCGACGGCAGCCGCGATCCGGCCCAATCAGCCCCATGCACTCCAGCAGAGTGCTGGGCTGATCGATCGCGGCCCAGGAGCAATCGGAAAAAAACCACTTGAAGCGTTGTTAAAATTTTTCTCCTACCCGCGCCAACATCCCCTTTTATTTGCGCCTCCGAAGCTCCCGGCCTCCCGAACAATGCCTCCTGCAGCTGTCGGTGTTGTCGCCCGGCGATGCTGCAGGGGGTGGAACTGGAGTTCGGGTCCGGGGCGATGCGCACGGCAATGACGTCACAATCACCGGACGCAGGAGATCATGGCGCAAAGTCTTACTGCCGCCGCAAACCTCTCGGCCAATTTAGTGGGAGTCGTTCATTTCGCTGCACGCGGTTGGTAATTCGCCCCCCGGAGGTGATAACGAGAGGCACTAAGGTACCGAATTTCTTCCCCTCTGTGTTTCCTGTACGAGGACACCTAAATCTCTCTGAACACCAACATTTAATAGTTTCTCACCATTTAAATTATCTTTTTTTGTATTCTCCTGACCAAAGTGAATAACCTCACATTTCCCCACATTTTACTCCATCTGCCGCCTTATTGCCCACTCACTTAACCTGTCTATATCCCTGTGCAGGCTCTTTGAGTCCTCCTCCCAGCTTACTTTCCCACCTAGCTTTGTATTGTCAGCAAACTTGGATACATTACACTTAGGGGGAAAAATTCAGTTGGTTGCGCCTCCCGTTAGCGCCTTAAGAGGGTGCTAATGGGGCACAAAACAACTAGCGCCCGGGCGCGGCGATGTTTGCACCGCTCGTGAAATTAACTAGACATTTTGCGGCGGCCCTAAACAGTACCGCCATGATCTCCTGCGCCGGCAGATCGTGACGTCAGTCGAGTGCGCAGCGCCCCGGAGCGGATATTGAGTGGCGCCCCCTGCCTTACTGCCTGCCGCTAGCAACAACAGGTTGAGGGGAGCGTTTTGCAGTCAGGAAGGGACTGGGGGAGCGCTATTTAAAGGCGACCGCTTCCTGCCTTTTTTTGTTGGCGACATTTTTGAACCACGCATTCTGAGAGAGAGAGAGAGAGAGAGACTTCTGGAGAGATTCAACGCTGTGTGTAGGAGTTTTGGGTACTGAGCAGCACTTTGCAGGTTCATTTTGATTTGCCCTTCCTTGTATTGATTTAGAAGAGACTGTGGGCGCTGCACTCTGAGCTCTTTCCCTGGGCCTCTCCATTGTTCTTTCCAGCAGATTTGATGTACAGGTCTCTCCAGGCCGAGATTCAAGGCTGCAATGAGCAGGATGTGGATGGAGAGCAAGATCGACCTTCCCCTTTAAGAACTGGCCGGGGCGATTGTGTCTGTGTTCCATTGCTGACTGACATCACATGAGCTTCGCCAGCGCTCTGAGTTAGCGCCTCGCTCCTCGGCCATTGCGTCTTAAGACAGATGTGTAGCGCCTGATTTAGCGCTCCAATCCCCTCCAGGGGCGATAAAAGTCAAGTTTGCAGTCGGAGACGATAATTAGCGCCAGGCGCTAATCTTTGCGCCCGGCCGATAATTGCGCCCCAAATGGGGCGATACTGAATTTTTCCCCCTTGGCCCCTTCATCTCAGTCATTAACATAAATTGTAAATAGCTGAGGCCCAAGCACTGATCCTTGGGGCACCCTGCTGTAATCTTGCCAGAAAATCGTTGGAATCCACAGAGAAGCGATTATTCTTAGCCATTTGCCCTATTTCGCCAAGGGTTCTGCTAAAGCTACAGCAGTAGATCAGGAGAACCCCATAATTACATTTCAGTAAATACAGCAAATCCACTGTGGGAGGTGAAGCAAAGAAAATGGTTTTATAATAAATAACTGAGAATAAGAGGTTTTGGAGAAGGATGAACAAACAAAATTACTTGTACCTTAAGCAGGTTTTGTAAATTGGTAGATATCTTTGAGGCCCTGTATCTTTCAGTGTCAGTATATTCTTACATTATGTCAGCCAGGTTAATTATTGCTTCAGAAAACTGGCTGTATTATAGTGACGGGCTGTCACATTCAGGCTGCAGGGGGACGTTGTAAACATCCCAAACCTCAATCCAGCTCCAGGGCCATCTGGAGGTCTAAAAATAATAATAGTGAAAAGGTCAATATGACTCAGGCTACCTGTCCCCCATTTCCTCAGACTTTAAATCCTCATCCTCATCTTTAATTCCTTCCATAATCTTGCCCTCCCTATCTCCACAACTTCCTCCAGCCCTTTATTCCTCTCCAAATACTGCATTAGTGTGACTTCAACCTCATGTGCATCCCCCCTCCCTATTCTCCACCATTGGCTCAGTCCCTAAACCTTTCCACCTCTTTCGCTTCCTTTAAAAACCTCCTCAAAAACCATCTCTTCAACCAAGCTTTTGGTCTGCCCCTCCTAATCTCTCCTTCCCTGGTTCAGCATCCATTTCCCATATGTCTATCTGTGAAGCACCTTGGGATGTTCTTTACATTAAATGGAAGTTGTTGTTTGGTATATAACAGAAGCCCCAATTTTAACTCCGGGTGGGTTTTGGCTGGATGGGTAGCGAATTGAATTGGAAACTGCGCGGGGACTCATTTAAATCCTATTGTCCAGCTTCCTGCCTGTTCCAAGCGGGAAGTCGGTGAGAAGCAATGGAAAATCACGTGGCCTGGAGGCCGCCCGCTGACACAAGGTAGGTGGTGGGATTGGCTTCCAGGGCTGCCTTGTTGGAGTCTCAGATTCAGGAAGGGGGAGATTCCAGAACAGGTGAGGCCTACACTTTCCTTGTGGGGCCCAGAGGAGCACTCCTGCTTCTCCTGGCTCCAGAAGAAAAGTAGAAAAAGTGTACCTTTTTGGTCCTGGATCATCTTCCCGCTATCTTTACCTAGTGGGAAAGCCACAATGGCTTTCCAGCTCAGGCCACCAGTTAGAAATTGCAGTCAGGTCCCAATGACATCATTTGGTCTTGACACCATCGAGACACGACATGAATATGTAAAGAAGGACCCTGCCTGCTTTGGGGGGCGGGGTTGGGATGCCCTTGCCACCTGCTCAGTAGAGCTGGTTAATGTCCCAAATGGTGGGATCCTGCCAGCTTTCCATCGGCTAAGCAACCTGGCCAATTTTAACTGCCCACCCGCCCAGTTTCTGTCAGACGGATAGGGTTAAAATCAACCCCAGGAAATCCCACTTTGTACTCATCACTAAAATTATTAAGAGGAGGAATTTCACTTCCTCAAAACTGAAATGATCAGTAAAATGGCACTGAAACATGACATAGATTTGTTTGTCATCCTTGCTAACCTCACCCCTACTGCAGATAGCTTCTACCTAAGTAAAGCTGAAATTGGCACCCTAGGCTTCTTTTACCCTTCTCCATGTATAAGTTCCAGCAATGCATTTTTCTCTCTCTATGGTCTGTTACAAGTCTAAAATATAGTAACATTACAAGTACTTGCTCCAAATTTAAAAGTTTTCATATCTCTTTTCCAGGCCTTCCAGGCTTTCTTGTATTTAAATATCTAAAACAAAATAAAAGAAGTTTGGTGCCGTTTCATTCGTTGTTTCTATTTGATTTTATTGAAGTTAATTATGTAATATTCCACAATTATTTTAAATATTGTGTTATATATTCTGAAAATCTTCTCTTTAAAAGATATATCCAGAGACCATTGACTTTGAATTTTAAAAATGGACTTAACATCTGACAGTAAGATCTTGGATGAGAAATTTTACAGCGCTCTTGATCACAGTCTTGGAATCTGAGCTTTTCTTTTCTAGTTACAGATGACAAAGTTGTATTCTATAGAACTAATGCTGGATAAATTGGCATCAGGAGGCCAAGTGTCACCAGCTGCTGAGTGAGTAGGTTACATGTTTTTGGTTATTTAACAAATCAGTTACTTTATCATTATTTTTTCATAAGAGGAAATAATGTCTGTCTTGTCTGGTGGTGAGTATATTTCCTGTCAGCTGTATGATGAGTCATTGATGTCACTGCTGTGCTTCGCCCTTTTAACTGCAAGACAAAAATATGTGGAGGTGAATGATTTTGATAGGGTCGGGAAACCAACTTGAAAGAAAAAGATAAATAGGAAATTTGACATCATTTAACACATCCACCCACCACTTCCCATTTGCAGCTAGTCCCTGGATTGCCTGTTCAAGAAAGCATCACTCTGCATTATTTTCCCCGTTGTCTATGTTACTGTACTAAAAAATAAATAGATTACGAGCAATTTATTCGATTGAAGTCAATAGTGATTTTGCAGCTCAGTGCACTAATAATTCACAGAAGTGTAAACTAAAAGCAGTAAGCATTTGTGAATTATCATTTAAGAACTGGCAGCAGGTCAGCATTCTGAAATTAAAGTTAAATGCCAAAATATCTCTCTTTCTCTGATGTGATATGTAGTAATTTCAGTACGTTTAAAGATTTTATTCCATTTATTGTAACTCACCATCACCTGTATTATTTTAGTTCTAGGTGATTTGTGCTCATTAAACAACAGCCATATACTGTAACTCATTGTCTGTGGTGAAATATCTCCTACTTATTCTGTGACACTTGATACTTTCGCAGTCATTGAAAGTCTGGAAACAGAAACCTATGTCTGAAATGCTACTTTGTATTCACGAACACCATAATTTCTTGAATTTTCACCAAAATAGTGCTGGATAAACAATTCATTCCTATTTTATTTATTTAGAAAAAAACTTAGCGCTCATGAGTTTCTGTGAAAGAACAGTGGAAGAATACATAATTTTAGGGCAAAAAAAAGTTTTCTTTAGTCAGTCCAGATCTTTCCTAGGCTCCCAGATCCTGGGCTCCCCTTTCACCAATACTTTTATACCCAGCATGCTTCCAGTACTGCCAGATCTCTAGACTCTCTGCCCCCATTATTGACAGATCTACAGGCCAGTCAGTTTAACCTCGGTGGTGAGGAAGCTTTTAGAAACGATAATTCGTGACAAATCTAACAGTCACTGTGGATTAATTAAGGAAAGCCAGCACGGATTTGTTAAAGGCAAATAGTGTTTAACTAACTTGATTGAGTTTTTTGATGAGGTAACAGAGAGGTTTGATGAGGACAATGCGGTTGACGTGGTGTACATAGACTTCCAAAAGGAGTTTGATAAAGTGCCACATAATAGACCTGCCAGCAAAGTTGAAGCCCATGGAATAAAAGGGACAGTGGCAGCATGGATACAAAATTGGCTAAGTGACAGGAAACAGGGTAGTGGTGGACGGTTGTTTCTCGGACTGGAGGAAGGTGGTGTTCCCCAGGGGTCGGTTCTAGGACCACTGCTTTTCTTGATATATATTAATGACTTGGACTTAGGTGTACAGGACACAATTTCAAAATTTGCAGATGACACAAAACTTGGAAGTATAGTGAACAGTGAGGAGGATAGTGATAGACTTCAAGAGGACATAGACAGGCTGGGGGAATGGGCGGACACATGGCAGATGAAATTTAACGCAGAAAAGTACAAAATGATACATTTTGGTAGGAAGAACGAGGAGAGGCAATATAAACTAAAGGGTACAATTCTAAAGGGGATGCAGGAACAGAGAGACTTGGGGGTATATGTGCACAAATCATTGCAGGTGGCAGGGCAGGTTGAGAAAGCGTTTTAAAAAGCATATGTGTTCCTGGGCTTTATAAATAGAGCCATAGGCTGAGATTTTACTAAAGGAGGCGGGTTGGGTGCGGGTCAGGTGGTCGGCGGGTCCCGCTCCCGCCTCCTCTGTCAGGCGGGATAAATTTGCGATTTTGCCCTAATTGGGCAGTTGATTCCCTGTGTGTGCGCTCCCCTGGTCCAATTAGTCGTTCGGGTCTGAAACTCGCCTCTGCTGACGTCATTTATCCAGCTGCTTTTAAGGGCTCCAAGCAGCCTTTTCTCCCTCTGTACTTCCAGAGTGACTACTGTGCTAAGTGTTTGATACTCCTGAAATGTCTAGCTCAAGGCCCAAGGCCTCACCTCGCTTCGATGATGACTCCCTCCATGCTCTGGTGGAGGGAGCCAGAGCTCAAATGGAGGTGCTCTTTCCTTCCTCCGGGAGGAAAAAATCTTCCCAGCAAACCAAAGCTGTGTGGCTGCAACTGGCTCAGGAGGTAAGCTCCAGATCGTTGTGCAGCAGAGCCTGGCTGCAGTGCCGAAAGAGGTTCAATGACCTTGTCCGCACAGGAAAAGTGAGTATACCATCACCTTTACCCTCATTCTGCTCCCCATCTCCTCTCAGCATCAGCACTCTGCATTGTCAACCTACTCCTACACATCCCACTTTACCCTTACATTCCTTGCACCCTTAACCATCCCTCTCGCTCTATGTACACAATCACTTAACTATTCGACTATGCTGCCTTCACACTCCCCATCACTGTTATGCAATGACAACAACTAACAACACACAGGGAGGGCCCTTGGTATTAGGACCTCACTCCATCTTTGTCTCCTTCTAAGCATCTATGCTATGGATTCTCTACACTCACTCCATCATTCTCACTCAAACTCCACTTGTGTCCCTCATTGCAGGAAAAGAGAGCCCACAATAAGAGGGAAAGGGCGAATACAGGAGGAGGGCCACCCTCAATAGCCCATCTCACCAGCGCTGAGGAGGCGGCCCTAGAAATCGTTGGAGCCGAGGAGGATCTGGAAGTGGGGGACGGACAGACAGGCGCATCAGAGCAAGCTGGTGACAGAATAGTTTTGCATCTCTCTCATTTACATTGCATGAGTGACTGATATGGCTTCTGTTGCTCATACAGATTGACTTATGATCATCTGCACAAGTCCATGTGCATGCTACGTTAATATCACATGTCTAACTCATGCCTTTACTCCCCCACAGGACCATCGACAGCCCCCCTCCCCACTGTCAAGGAGGAAGAAGTGGAGCCAGAAGACTCCTCAGAGGAACCTGCAACCTCTGAGGGCGCAGCGTCAGCAGAATTAAGCGCACCCAGCACCAGCGCAGAAACGCACACCTCAGTGGGACCTTCGGGAGATAGAGTAGCGTTGTCACCTGGTGTATCACAGCTCACAAGTGAGCATCAGCAGATGGTGGAGACAGGGACAGCAGTAGAGAGTCCTCGTCGGAGGGCGCAGGGCGCTCCCAGCTCTGCTCAGCTGCATGTGGACCCTGTGCCTCCGGGTCCATCCAGAAAGAGAGTGGTGCTGGAACTCCAGGAGCAGGTGCAGGAGTCTCTGGCAGGTTTTGTCTCCAGGGTTACTGCGAGTGGGGAGAGGATAGAGGAGTCCATGTCTAACATGGGCAGTGCCTTTGTGGAGGCAATGGCGCTTGAATGCACTACCACGGAAAGGACGGCAACCTCCGTGGAAAGGCTGGCTACGGCCATGGAGGAAATAAGTCGCCAGAGTCAGGAAAACATGGTGAATGTTCAGAATAGACTGACATCTCTGGAGGAGCGATGGGCAGCTATTGCGCAGAGAAACCAGAGCTTCATGGAAGTACTTTTGAGTAGGACTGCCAGTGCAGATACGGGTCCTCATGGCCCCCCTGATGTGCAGCAAGGTGCTATCAAGCCACTTGCTAGCAATGAAGTGGGGCTGACCCATGAGAGGGATGTTGGTGGCAGGCAACAAGGAAGTGGGGGATCCTCTCCAAGCGCTCACACTCCCATGCCACTGAGTAGCCCTCGGTCAGAGCCCCACCAGAGTCCTCACCCAACTGAGATGGGCGTCTCAGCCCTTGCACAGACATAGGAGGAGCAGACTGTTGACGAGCCCTCACAGGTTCGCAAACCCAGAGGACGCCCGCCAAAGGTATCGAAGCAGGAGCAGCATGAAAGTGAGCAAGGTGCCTCCACATCTGCTGAAGCCACAGGGGAGGCACCACGAGAAGCACGCATAAGAGGAAGATAAAGCACAATTAGTCACAAGGGTTGTCACTTGGGTGTTCTGTTCTGTTATCTTTTGTTTTCTTTAATATTTGGCGTTGTCATCCTTTTGTGAATGGATTAAAAAGAAGTGATGGCAAACAGTTGAAGTTCTGGCCTATGTGATCTCGATAATGGAAGTTCCACATTGAGAACTCAGGGTGACTTGCATTTGTAATGATGGTGGTGAGAGTGATAGGAACCCACAGGTTCTTGTACATTGTGTATGGTGTGTTAAGAAGGTGCCAGCCACATTTGTTTGATTCATCTGCTTAAGCGAATCTAGCAAAGATTAGTGCATCCCTTGCATCACGGGCAGCAATGTGCTCACGTGCTGCTGGAACTGCCGTATCCGCCTCCGCAAGGTCTTCCTCCTCCTTCTCCTCCTCCTCATCTGAGGAGGCTATGTGCTTAGCCACTTGTTCCTCAGGCAGCTGCAAGCCACGATGCTGTGCGATGTTGTGCAGTGCACAGCAGACCACGACAATTCTGGAGACCCTGGCTACTGAATACTGTAGGGCTCCACCTGATCTATCAAGGCATCTGAATCACATCTTCAGCAAGCCGATGGTTTGCTCGATAATGGATCTGGTGGAAATGTGGCTGGCATTGTAGCGCTCCTCAGCTTCGTTCGAGGGCCTCCTCAACAGCGTCATCGGCCACGTCTTCAGGGGATAGCCCTTGTCTCCAAGTAGCCACCCGGAAAGTTGGTTTGGCGGATTGAAGAGCGGAGGCACACTAGACTGGCGCAGGCTGAACGAGTCATGACAATTGCCAGGGTACCTCGCGCAAACTTGCAAAATATCCTTCTTGTGGTTACATACCAGCTGCACGTTGAGGGAATGGAAGCCCTTGTGGTTGACATAAACAGCTGGGTTGTGATGGGATGCCCTAAGGGCCACATGACACCCTGCACCCTTGGCAAGCCTGCCATATTTGCAAAGCCAACTGCATGCGCGGTTACACTTGCTTGGTCCGTGGTGAAGTGTATGTAAGTGTGTACCTTGGCAAAGAGGGCATCGATTACCTGCGTGATGTAAGTGTGTGCGGCCAACTGGGAGATGCCGCTGATGTCTGCTGATGAGCCCTGGAAGGACCCTGAAGCAAAAAAATTGAGGGCAGTGGTGACTTTGACAGTCACTGGTAAGGGGTGTCCACCCGCTCCTCTGGGCTCCAGGTGTTGGTCCAGATGTCACCAACTACCTCTCGCGAAAGTCTCAGCCTCCTTTGGCACTGCTGCTCAGTCATGTTGAGGAAGGTCATCCTCGGCCTATAAACCCTGTGTTGGGGGTATCTCCTGCGGCGGCGTGCATCCCTGCCTTCTGCCCTGTGCACCATCAGGTGACTGAGCAGGAGGTTGGCGCTCCTGCTGTTGGTGCTGCTGTTGTGCCTGGTTCTGCTGCTGCCGCGGCTGCTCGTCCTCCGAATCTGAGGACCAGGATGAAAGGAAATAAATGGTTCCCATGCTGCTGGTAGATATCTCCGTTGAAGAAGTGCTCAGTCAATGTGGGGAGAGGGTTTTCTCAGGAGGTGACAGTGGAGATGGATCTCAGCTTCACCACTTCCAAGATCAGTAGACCTGCAAAAAGTTTTCCAAGACCTGAAAAAACAAAGTTCTGCCACCTGCAACTGATTCTTGTTGAGAACTCCGTTTTTATGCTGGAGCTGCAGCTGTCAAGAAGGCAGCCACTTGTGAACCCGACACAATTAGCTGGCATGGTTTGGGAACGACGTGGAACAAATGTGGTAAAATTTAAAAGGGTAGGCAAAATAGGATTACACAGGCAGTTAACAATCAGTTAACTGCCTTCAGGGCCTATCCCGTCGCTTGGTGGCGGGACCGAATGGGAGTCTGCAAGCCCGCCTTTGGCAAAGTTGCATGGAGGCGGGTTGACGGTGGGATCGGAACCCGCCGGCATTTTTAGCCATTTTACCACCTGACCCGCCTCCAAACCCGCCTCCTCAGGGCTGGTAAAAGCTTCCTTACAAAAGCAAGGAAGTTATGATGAACCTTTACAAAATACTGGTTCGGCCTCAACTGGAGTATTGTGTCCAATTCCGGGCACCGCACTTTAGGAAGGATGTAAAGGTCTTAGAGAGGGTGCAGAAGAGATTTACAAGAATGGTTCCAGGGATGAGGGACTTCAGTTACGTGGATGGACTGGAGAAGCTGGGGTTGTTCTTCTTATAGCAGAGAAGGTTGAGAGGAGATTTGAAAGAGGTGTTCAAGATCATGAAGGGTCTAGTCAGAGTAGTTAGAGAGAAACTGTTCCAATTGGCAAAAGGGTCGAGAACCAGAGGACACAGATTTAAGGCAGAAGAACCAAAGGCAACATGAGGAAAAACGTTTTTACACAGAAAGTGGTTATGATCTGGAATGCACTGTCTGAAAGGGTGGTGGAAGCAGATTCAATCATGGCTTTCAAAAGGGAATTGGATAAGCACCTGAAGGAAAAAAAATTGCAGGGCTACAGGGAAAGGCGGGGGAGTGGGACGTGCTGAGGTGCTTCTGTGCTGTGCTGTAACCATTCTATGATACTATTCCAAGATCCCAGTACCTCCCCTCTATCAAAAACAAAACCTTGGGACTTGTTCCCCACCACTCCACACAGTGCGGCCAAAGGCCAGAACACCCCCAATATTGCTGCCAAGCTCTAGCACATGCTTCCAAGACATCTCTCGGTGTAAGCATATGGCTGCACCTCGCAGTGCTGTTCCCCCTCCCTAATTCTGTCACACTCCAGCATTCTCCTCATTGCTCCACCCCTCGGCATGCTTCCCATTGCTGCCACCTCCTGTGATCCCCTCTCTACTATCTGTAGTAACAAACCAAGGTAACTCCCCCACGGTCCCAGACCCTGGGACCCCCCCCCCCTCCCACAGTGTTGTCATACCACAGGACTACCCCACTATTGCCAAGACCTGTAATCCCACCTCTCACCACAGCTAGAACTTTAACAGGTGAGCACAGGTGGGAGTGGGTGCAGGTGGGGGGTTAAATGGGCACAAATTCCAAGCGTGTCAGGAAGATGGCTTCAACCCGCCAACTTCTGGGTTTTACTGAGGCGGGACAAGGTGCGGGCAGCCAACCCGCTCCTAGGAGGCAGGTTGGCATTTTAAATAAGCCTCGGATTTAACCTGCTTTGCAGTTTTACTGTGGCAGGCCAGGTTTCCTGGGCCTTGGAATAGTAAGAAAGGTAAGAAACGTGCATAGTACTGGACCATTCCAAGGAAAGGTCTTAACACAGACACGTTCTGTGGCTTTGGAGCATTGATGACAGCATCAACCTTTTCCTTCACTGGTTGCATCAATTTTCAGACCAAGGTCCACAACCTCGGGCTGCACAAAAGCACATTTGCTCCTTTTCAATTTGACATTGTAGGAATTCAACCTTTGAAGCACTAACTCTAACACTTCCACATTATCTTCCTTGCTGCTTGTTGCAATCAGCACATCATCTTGATTGCATCTACAAGATGCACTGCAGCAACTCGCCAAGGATTCTTCGGCAGCACCTCCCAAACCCGCGACCTCTTCCACCTAGAAGGACAAGGGCAGCAGGCGCATGGGAACACCACCACCTCCAAGTTCCCCTCCAAGTCACACACCATCCTGACTTAGAAGTATATCGCCGATCCTTCATCGTCGCTGGGTCAAAATCCTGGAACTCCCTACCTAACAGCACTGTGGGAGTACCTTCACCACACGGAATGCAGCGGTTCAAGAAGGCGTCTCACCACCACCTTCTCAAGGGCAATTAGGGATGGGCAATAAATGCTGGCCTTGCCAGCGATGCCCACATCTCATAAACGAATAAAAAAAAAATTGGAATTCCTTGCAAAATCTTATCCATCGTAGCCTGGAAGATTTAGGGGAAGTACTTTACACCATACGGGAGCTTGGTGTATAAGTATAGTCCCTTGTGTGTGTTGATAGTGAGATACTGTTGACTCTCTTTGTCAACATTCAGCTGAGCGTAAGTGTGTGACAGGTCAAGTTTGGAGCAAACCTTTGACCCAGAGAGTGCTGCATACAAATCTTGTGATGTAGGCAACGGGTACTGTTCATCGTCAACTGCTTGGTTTATAGTAATTTTGTATTTACTGCACAAGCGTACAGTTTTGTCTGTTTTGGGGCACTACCACAATCGGGGTAGCCCATTCATTTTTGTCAGTTTATACTAGCACCCCGTTGTCTCTAGCTCTTCCTCCACCTGACTTTTCAATGCATAGGGGACCGGCATTGCCTTACAATAGACAGGCTTCGCATTGGACTTGATGCGGATATGCGCGTCATACCCAGTGATGCCCTCATAACTGTCTGAGAACATGCTTTTATACTTGTTCAGCATTGTGTCAAGTCACTTCTTTGAAGCATCTACACTGAAGATGTTTTTCCAGTCTAGTTTCAACTTTCTCAAACAGTCTTTGCCCATGAGGGTTGGCCTGTTGTCGTAGTTCGTTACAATAATAGGCAGCTTTACTGACTGGCCATTGTGCTGAACTGTACATTCCATTTGTCCACATGTCTCTCGGATTTCTCTGGAGTAGGTTTTTAACTCTACGGTACTCTTTGTAAGTGGTATTTGATTAAACTCACTCTCATATGTGTCCTTATTCATGATAGAGCAGTCTGCCGCCGTGTTGATACACATCAATATATTGGTCATTGATCAAAAGTTTTGTACAGAAGTCTTTCTCACAACTGCTAGCGTTGCCGCTAGTGGCATAAATGCTGTAGATGCCTAATTCTTTAATAACAGGTGTGTTCACTTCAATATTGTGAAATCCTCCCTTTTGTTGTTGCTGCTTTGCATTGGCACTAGAATGGTTCTTACTTCCTGCTTTCAATCTAGCTCTGCAAACTGTTGAAATATGGCCTTGTTTCTGGCAGTGAAAACACTTCGCATTTCTGTATTGGCAGGTCTGTGGTGAGTGATTTCCATTGCAGCGATAACAATTCACTGAACTACTCTCACGAACATGCTTTTGACTTGGTGTCTCAACTTTAGGTTTGGCAGTGGCTTTGTGACTGTAGACCTCAGCTGCACTAGCCACTTGAGTTGGATGGAGCTCCCTAGCATTCTTAGACGCCGTCTCCATAGATAGGGCAATTTTGCATGCTATGTCAAACGTTAGGTTCGGAGTGTTCAGTAACTTGGACTGTGCGCTCATCCACCAGTCCACTCACAAACTTATTTCGCAACGCACAATCCACAAATGTGCCGAAGTTACAATGCAAAGACAGGTTTTTATGAGCTACAATGTACTCACTGATGGTTTCACTTTATTTTGGTTTCTGGTACCAAACTTATAGCTCTCTGCTATTTCTAATGGCTTTGGGTCGAAATGGTCCTCGAGTTTGTTGACAATGTCTTCAAACGACACATCCTTCGCTTTCCCTGGCGCGAGTAGGTTTGTCAACGTTCTGTAGACAGCTGGCCCGATCTCCATTAGAAAAATTGCTTTTTTACGTTCACGAATTACTTTATTTTGAGCTTGAACATTCTCATCTGCACCTTCGGTCTCAATAATGGTATTGGCCTTAAAGAACATCTCCATCCCCTCAAGGTAAGAACTAAATGGTTCGCGAGCTCGGTCATACATGCTGAGGCTTCCGATGAATCCCATAGGCGTGGCCATGATTGTCCCGATCCCGTCGAACAGTGACTCAGCACGCTACCTGTGTACCTGTGAGAATCAGCGCCGCTGTTGCTGTGTAAACATACACGCGAAGGCGAAGCACAGACCATTCTGCATCAGCATTAACAGTAAAACATCGATAAAAATCAGTTTAGGTGTCAGAAATTCACCTAAAACTTTTCCACTCGAAGGTTGACCACTGTGTCCTTCCATGATCCCTAAAAATGGCTTTGGGGTCCCATCCTCATCACCAAAAATGTAATATATGTGGGTAGAACAAATGAAGGACAGAGATACCGGTTGCTTGTTCATGAGCTTCCTTTACTAGGCCAGAGCGAACTGAGCATGCTCATACTAAACCATGTGATAATACATTGCAACACTGATCCCCACATCCAATCCATTCCCCAGTTTCTCTCTCGGCCTCTGCTCAAGCCCCAATCCCCTCGGCTCCCAGTCTCCCTCTCTTTCCCCCCCCCCCCCCCCGCCCCTCGCCCCCCCACCACACACTGGAAAATGGCACTGGGAGCTGGGCACAATTGGATATGGGGATGGGATTTTTGTCAAGGTAGCAGTTCTTTAAAAAGCTGCTGCTTGTCCACAATGGGAGTTCTGTATGTATTTTCTGAAATGTTTTTAAAGCTCCATTGGAGCGAAGGAACAAAGTGGGGAAAATACAATTTCTCAGCAAATTGTATTGGAGGCCCTTATACAGGAGAGAGGTGCTCTTTGGCGCTAAAGGCTACCTTCCAGTGAAATTAGAGTTGTGAACTGCACGGGTGGAGGTGGTTGATAGAGTCAGTGGAATATTGCATAGGACCTGGCTCTAAATCATAGAATCATAGAATGGTTACAGCACAGAAGGAGGCCATTCGGCCCATCGAGCCTGTGCCAGCTCTCTGCAAGAGCACTTCTGCTAGTCCCACTCCCGCGCCCTTTCCCCATAGCCCTGCAAACTTTGTATACTTTATTAATATTGGGCCATATTACACATGGCACAAACTAAAAGTGAGAATTACAGGGAGGTACCATGTAAATTATCCAAACATACTTTCCCCTTATCTATATAATTGCAATACAGCTGCAGGACACAATTTTTGGATGGCATACAAATAGCTTGCACTGTGATCTTTAAATGTTCAGTTTTAATCTGAACCGGCACTGCAATACAACCACAGTACATGCAGAGTGCATTGGATTACATCCACACAGAGGGATATGCAGTTGCCACGGGGCTTGATATCTGGGTGTTCTGCCATCTTCTAACATCTGGATGTCTTGTGTGTACTTCTAAGTAAAGACTGCTCACAAACCACAAGCAAGTACGCACAGGCAATGCACCAAAGCAATGAAGGAGGGAGAGTTTGCAGGCATACTGCTACCAAATATCCTCTTTTTCTGCTCTCAAATACTTAATAAAACATTGGTGATGGTTTATTTCAAGGGGATATGTACAGGTTCCTTACCAATAATGTAACAAATATGTAGTAAGTAGTAAATAATCTAGACTGACATTTCAGTGCATTACTGAAGGAGTTCTGCATTTCTGGAGGTACCGTCTTTCAGATGAAATGTTAAACTGAGGCCCCATCTGCTTGATCAGGTGGACATAAAAGAACCCATGGCACTTTTTCAAAGAAGAGCAGGAAATTCTATCAGTATTTTGGCTAACATTCATCCTTCAACCAATGCGACCAAAACAGATTAACTGGTCATTTATTTCACTTTCACGTTTGAGTCAAAAGGTCATGGGCTCAAGCTCCACTTCAGGATTTGAGCACATAACTAGGCTGACGCTGACACTTCAGTGTAGTAATGAGGGAGTATTACATTATTGGAGGTGCCATCTTTCAGATGAGATGTTAAAAAGGTATTTTCTGCCTGCTTAGGTGTATGTAAAAGATCCCATGGCTTGATTTGAAGAAGAGCAGGGAATTCTTTCAGTGACCTGGCCAACATTTATCTCTTAACTAACACCACTGACAACAGATTTAACTATTTATTGCATTGCTGTTTAGAAATTGGCTGCTATGTGTACCTACAGAACTCCGTGACTACGCGTCAAAAGTAATTCATTTGTTGTAATGCACGTTGGGATGTCCTGAGGTTGTGGGAGATGTGGCCTCCCCGCCCGATCTCGCTGGAACCCCCAATTCCTGATCTGCAAAGCCCTCCTTCCACTGACTGATGGGGACTGTCCCCACGATCACTAAATAACTTTTGAACACTTTATTTCTCCTTAGTACAGACTGCTTCTGTTGACCCAAGGGCCATGTTAAGTTTATTAAATTATTCTACTATAAGATCATATAATGTTACAGCACAGAAACAAGCCAGTTGGCCCTCCAAGTCTGTGCTGCTGTTTTCCTCCATATGAGCCACCTAGTCCAATCCCACCCTACTGTTTGCTGCTCATACCCTTTAATATTCTTTTTCAAGCAACCATCGAATTCTCTTTTAAAAATGCTAATGGATTCTGCTTCAACATGATCTGTGGCAAAACATTCCACATTCTAACCACTGTGTAAAGACTTTTTTATAACTTCCCCTTTATTTTTTGTGATTATCTTAAATCTGTGCCCTCTTGCTGTTGTCTTTCTGACCAATAAAAGCAATCTATTACTATTTAAGTTATCACAGCAATTTATCATTTTGGAAACCTACATCAAGTCACCACTCAACATTCTGACCTCCAGTTAAGAAAGCTCTAACTTCTCCAGTCTCTCTTCAAAAGTAACTTCTCATCCTGTGGTAACATACCATGCTGCCTTTTATATCCTTCCTATAATGGGGTTCCCCAAACGGGGTTCCCCAAACGGCAGAATATACTGCAGCTGTGCCTTAACGAACGTCTTTCATAAGTTCAGCATTACCTCCTTACTTTTGTTCTTTATGCCTCTCGATATAAAACCAGGTAGACTCCTGTGAAACACCACTCACCACATCTTTGCAATTTGAAAAACTTCCTTTTGACCTTACTATACAAGTGCCAGACCTTTGCTTTCTGCCCTCCAACCATCTCTTTCCATGTGGCAATATTCCCCTTAATTTCATGTGCCATTATCTTTGTCATCAGTCTTTTATGTGGTACCTTATCAAATGCTTTTTTAAAATCCACATAAACACATCACTCAGGCTCAGTGATAGGGACTCACCTCTACGTCAATTAGTGTCTGTGAAAAGGATGGTGAAAGATGGCAGTTAAATGGCAGGATATTGTTTCTTGATACATTGTGGTGGTTGGAGTTCAATCATCACAGCCCCAGGACATCGTTGCAGGAGTTCCTCAGGGCAGTGTCCTAGGCCCAACCATCTTCAGCTGCTTCATCAATGACCTTTCCTTCAATATAAGGTCAGAAATGGGGATGTTCGCTGATGACTGCACAGTGTTCAGCGCCATTCACAACTCCTCAGATAATGAAGCAGTCCATGCCCGCATGCAACAAGACCTGGACAACGTTCAGGCTTGGGCAGATAAGTGGCAGGTAGCATTCGCGCCACACAAGTGCCAGGCAATGACTATCTCCAAAAAGCGAGAGTCTAACCACCTCCCCTTGACATTCAATGGCATTACCATTGCCGAATCCCCCACCATCAACATCCTGGGGATCACCATTGACCAGAAACTTAACTGGACCAGCCACATAAATACTGTGGCAACAAGAGCAGGTCAGAGGCTAGGCATTCTGCGTCGAGTGTCTCAACTCCTAACTCCCCAAGGCACAAGTAAGGAGTGTGATGGAATACTCTCCACTTGCTTGGATGAGTGCAGCTCCAACAACACTCAAGAAGCTCGACACCATCCAGGACAAAGCAGCCTGCTTGATTGGCACCCCATCCACCACCTTAAACATTCACTCCCTCCACCACATACGTACGGCGTACCGTGGCTGCAGTGTGTACCATCTACAAGATGCACTGCAGCAACTCACCAAGGCTTCTTCGGCAGCATCTCCCAAACCCGCAACCTCTTCCAACTAGAAGGGCAAGGGCAGCAGGCGCATGGGAACACCACCACCTCCAAGTTCCCCTCCAAGTCACAAACCATCCTGACTTAGAAGTATATCACTGATCCTTCATCATCGCTGGGTCAAAATCCTGGAACTACCTCCCTAACAGCACTGTGGGAGTACCTTCACTACACAGACTGCAGCGGTTCAAGAAGGTGGCTCACCACCACTTTCTCAAGGGCAATTAGGGATGACGCCCACATCCCATAAACAAATTTTTTTTTAAATTTCATCCGTCTGCAATACTTGTGATTGTGAATAGGTCAGATTAGGAAATTATTGGAAACAGTTAACAATGTCCCAAATGGCCAGTGCGCCCCAAGAGCTGGCGTAACTCAAGTGGAAAATCTAGGCCCTAAATCTTCTTTCCAAAATAGCACATTTGAGCTCCATGTCTTTGCCTTTTGGGTTAGATCTGAAAATTTGGCACTGGTGTTAAGTGCAAGGCCTCCAGACCATACACTCTGTTATCTGCAAACGAGTGAATTGGTTTAAAAGTTTCCGGGTGAAAAACGGGTGCAAAAAATACCAATTTCGGGGGGCAATGCCCGGAATGACGTCCAACCCCATGTTTGGTTGGGGGATCTTTCAGGCGTCCCTGACAGGTGCATAAAACAGTTGTTCGACCCCTTACATACGTAGATGAGGGGCCTAATTCCTGTTTTAGGCCCTCTCCACTAAATTGGCCGGTGCTCAGTGGAGCTGTGGAATCTTCAGCGGTCACCGAGGCTAAGCAGCAGCTGTAACAAAAACGTAAGTATATATTTTTTATAGGCCCAGAAATTGCAGTGTGAGGGTTCGTGCGAGGGTAAGCCCTTCCCGCGATGTCTCACTGCGCGTTGGCTTTTTCAGTCCCAGCTCGCTGGAACTTCATGTTCCAGCCATCAGCTGCGAGTGCATCGTGATCCCACAGTGCGAAGTTAGTTCGAGTGCACTGTGGGATCACGTGACTGAGTTACAGCCAATGGCAGCACACCAAGCTCTCATTCATAGAATTCACAGCGGCCATTGAACTGCTGTGAAAACTAGGAATACAACAAGCCCCCAAAAGAAGAGCTAAACCTCCATTAAATTAAAAAAAAAACCCATCACATAATTAAAATAAGTGTAATTAAATAAATTAACCTTTTTAACAAAAAAATAAATTTTTGAAAAAATTTTAAATCTTTTAAAATGTTATAAAAATAAACTTACCTGTCTTTAAAGTCGCTACTAAAGATTTACCTGTAAAAAAAAATTCTAAATACTACTTAATTATGTACTTACCTGGTTAAAAGTGTCTCCTGCGCTTCCTTTTTTCTTTTCCAGATTCTTCAATACTTACCTGCGTGCGCAAGCGATGAAGTGCACTGCGTGCGCGCAGCCTGTAGCGCGCATTCATCCTCTGGAGACGGGCGAGCTGTCTCGGGGGGTGGGGGTGGGGGGGGGGGGCACGACAGGTGATGGCAGTTCACCCGAATTATTGAAATGAGGCCTATTAAGTGGGAAGACAAAATTCCTGACACCAAAGTACTTGAGGAAGCTAAGTTGCCAAGTTCATAACACAGACATCTCCGGTGACTTGATCATCTCTCTCGGATGGAAAATGAGTGTATTCCAAAGGATCTTTTGTATGGAAAACTTGAAGAAACTTCAAAGCTGCTGGGCCGACCTAGGCTTAGGTTTAAAGACGTTTTCAGAAGGGACTTGAAAACCGTTATCCATAACGGGGTCCAGGTATATAGATCATTAATATGTCATGAACAGGTGCAGAAAATAATCAAAAAGGCTAGTGGAATGCTGGCCTTTAAATCTAGAGAACTAGACTACAACGGGTTAGAAGTTATGCTGCAGCTATACAAAGCACTGGTCAGACCACACCTGGAGCACTGTGAGCAGTTCTGGGCACCACACTTTAAGAAAGATACATTGACCTTGGAGGGAGTGCTGCGTAGGTTTACCAGATTAACACCCAGACTCCAAGAGTTAAATTACAAGGTGAGATTACACAAATTAGGGAAGTTTTCAAGATATTAGGGGGAACAGAGAGAGAGAAACTATTTCTGCTGGTTGGGGAGTCTAGGACAAGGGGGCATAGTCTAAAAATTAGAGCCAGACTTTTCAGGAGCGAAATTAGGAAACTCTTCTACACACAAAGGGTGGTAGAAGTTTGGAACTCTCTGTTAGATGCTAGATCAATAGTTAATTTTAAATCGGAGATTGATAGATTTTTGTTAACCAAAGATATTAAGGGATATGGGGCAAAGACGGGTATATGGAGTTAGGTCGCAGATCAGCCATGATCTCATTGAATGGTAGAACATGCTCGAAGGGCTAAATAGCTGACTCCTGTTCCTCTGTTCCGAAAAGCTGGAAAGATGTGGCTAATAGCAAGCTACACTGTAGGGCTGCGCTGCATCAGGAAGCCAAAGATGCTGAAGAGAGGTGGCTGAGAGAGGAAAGAGGAAAACACATCAACCTTCAAGAATTAATAATGCATAGGCTTCATCACCTGGCCCTGTGATTTACACCCGCACCATCTGTGGCAGGGACTGCAGGCTCGAGAATTGGATACTTCAGCTATTCACAGTGTGGCAGCATGATAAAATAACTGAACTGCTTTGGTGCTTACACCATTGTCTTTCGAGATGGACAGTTGCCATAATCGTTAACAGTTCTATTTTTAATTAAAGAATCATAGAATAGTACAGCACAGAAGGAGGCCATTCGGATGATCGAGTCTACGCTGGCTCTTTCGAAGAGCAATCCAGTTAATCCCACTCCTCTGGTCTTTCCCATTATCCCTGCAATTTTTTCTCCTTCAAGTATTTATCCAATTCCCTTTTGAAAGCCACGATTGGATCTGTTTACACCCCCTTATCAGGCAGTGCATTCCAAATGCTAACCGCTCGTTGCGTAAAAATGATTTTCCTCAGGTTTTTTATATATATTCGTTCATGGGATCTGGGCGTCGCTGGCAAGGCCAGCATTTATTGCCCATCCCTAATTGCCCTTGAGAAGGTGGTGGTGAGCCGCCTTCTTGAACCGCTGCAGTCCGTGTGGTGAAGGTACTCCCACAGTGCTGTTAGGGAGGGAGTTCCAGGGTTTTGACCCAGCGACGATGAAGGAACGGCGATATACTTCCAACTCAGGATGGTGTGTGACTTGGAGGGGAACTTGGAGGTGGTGGTGTTCCCATGCGCCTGCTGCCCTTATCCTTCTAGGTGAAAGAGGTCGTGGGTTTGGAAGTTGCTGCCGAAGAAGCCTTGGCGAGTTGCTGCAGTGCATCTTGTAGATGGTACACACTGCAGCCACGGTACGCCGGTGGTGGAGGGAGTGAATGTTTAATGTGGTGGATGGGCTGCTAATCAAGCGGGCTGCTTTGTTCTGGATGGTGTCGAGCTTCTTGAGTGTTGTTGGAGCTGCACTCATCCAGGCAAGTGGAGAGTATTCCATCACACTCCTTACTTGTGCCTTGTAGATGGTGGAAAGGTTTTGGGGAGTCAGGAGGTGAGATACTCGACGCAGAATACCCAGCCTCTGACCTGCTCTTGTTGCCACAGTATTTATGTGGCTGGTCCAGTTAAGTTTCTGGTCAATGTTGACCCCCAGGATGTTGATGGTGGGGGATTCGGCAATGGTAATGCCTTTGAATGTCAAGGGGCGGTGGTTAGACTCTCGTTTGTTGGAGATAGTCATTGCCGGCACTTGTGTGGCGCGAATGTTACCTGCCACTTATCAGCCCAAGCCTGAACGTCGTCCAGGTCTTGTTGCATGCGGGCATGGACTGCTTCATTATCTGAGGAGTTGTGAATGGCAATGAACACTGTGCAGTCATCGGCGAACATCCCCATTTCTGACCTTATGTTGGAGGGAAGGTCATTGATGAAGCAGTTGAATTGGTTGGGCCTAGGACACTACCCTGAGGAACTCCTGCAGCGATGTCCTGGGGCTGTGATGATTGAACTCCAACCACCACAGCCATCTTCCTTTGTGCGAGGTATGACTCCAGCCAGTGGAGCGTTTTCCCCCCGATTCCCATTGACTTCAGTTTTACTAGGGCTCCTTGATGCCACACTCGGTCAAATGCTGCCTTGATGTTAAGGGCAGTCATTCTCACCTCACCTCACCTCAGGAATTCAGCTTCTTTGTCCATGAGGCTGGGAGCCGAGTGGTCTTGGCGGAACCCAAACTGTGCAACAGTGGGCAGTTTATAGGTGAGTAAGTGCCGCTTGATAGCACTGTCGATGACACCTTCCATCACTTTGCTGATGATTGAGAGTAGACTGATGGGGCGGTAATTGGCCGGATTGGATTTGTCCTGCTTTTTGTGGACAGGACATACCTGGGCAGTTTTCCACATTGTCGGATAGATGCCAGTGTTGTAGCTGTACTGGAACAACTTGTGAGAGGCGCGGCTAGATTTGGAGCACAAGTCTTCAGCATGACAGCTGGGAGGTTGTTGGGGCCCACAGCCTTTGCTGTATCCAGTGCGCTCAGCTGTTTCTTGATATCACATGGAGTGAATCAAATTGGCTGAAGACTGGCTTCTGTGATGGTGGGGACCTCAGGAGGAGACTGATATGGATCATCCACTCGGCACTTCTGACTGAAGATGGTTGCAAACGCTTAAGCCTTGTCTTTTGCACTCACGTGCTGGGCTCCACCATCAGTGAGGATGGGGATATTCATGGAGCCTCCTCCCCTTAGTTGTTCATGACTGGGTGTGGCAGGACTGCAGAGCTTTGATCTAATCTGTTGATTGTGGGATCTCTTAGCCCTGTCTATAGCATGCTACTTCCCCTTTTTAGCATGCATGTAGTCCTGTGTATCATCTCACACTTTTCTACATTGAATTTCATCTGCCATGTGTCCACCCATTCTACCCATGTCCTCTTGAAGTCTATACTATCTTCCTCACTGTTTACTACACTTCCAGGTTTCGTGTCATCTTCAAAATTTCAAAATTGTACCCTGTACCCCCAAGTCCAAGTCATTACTGTATATCAAAAACAGCAGCAGTCCTAGTACTGAACCCTGGGGAAATACCACTGTATACCTCCCTCCAGTCTGAAAAACAGCCATTCACCACAACTCCAATATTCTAGTCCTTAGCCAATTTTTATTTTTATTTTCCTTTTATTTTATTTGTGTATGTTAAATTGCATGCCAGGAAATGCATCAGTCATTCAAAAAATTCCAACATATCTCCTGGAATAAATGATGAATTCCAATGCAGAAAATCATACTGAAAATTAATCAATTACAGATGGTTTTTAACTTGTCTGAGGAAGCTAATATTCTTTACTTCTCAAATCAAATTTCGGCTATGTGAATTACCTATATTAGACCAGACAAGTAAGCAGTCATGTTGCAACTGCAGTATCCATGTGAGTCCTGCCAGAAACTGTATTAATTGGAAAGTCAGTTTCAGCCAACCTAATTCCTTCTGGAAAAAACAGCTGATCATAACAAATGATTTAATCGCAAATAATCTTCCTTTTTATAAAATGCTATACCTTTACATATCAGCGGTGGAAGCCCAAAATTGCTTTGGGGTCCTATGTATGTCGTAGAACCCCGATTTGCAAGGGCTAATGAGGCTGCTTTTGGCTGGCGCCTGGGCTGCCCATATAAAGGACCACACCAAAATGGCGGTGGCCTGGACATTGGGCTAATACTTCCATTCCATCTTTTTCCTCTCAAAATTTATCACCTCACACTTCTCTGCATTAAATTTCATCTGCTTCCTATCTTCCCATTCTACTAACCTATCTATGTCCTAAAAAGTTTTTTACTGTCCTCATCACTCTTTGCCAAAAAAACTCTACTTTTGTATCACCAACAAATCCCCTAATTTTGAATCAATTTGCATATACATACATGTAATCCCAATTTGCTTGAAACTGTGGTTGATAAAAAATTGAAATGACACCATAAACAAATGAAATACTTAGGCAATTGGGATATTGCACTTCTTATAAAATACCAGCTAGATACAAGTCATAATCAATGCAATTCTGCATTTTCAATGGATACATCTACTAGGTCAGCCAGAAATATAAGCCAACAAGCAGGAAAGTCTGAAGTCAACTACAAGTAAAATGCACCCTCTTACCATCACAGGAGACATTTCTGTTCTGTGTGAAATTTAAATATGCTTAAAAGAGGAAGGGGTAAAAATTAGGTCGCGCCCCGTTTGGGGCGCAAATATCGTCTGGACGCAAATATTAGCGCCTGGCGCTAATTATCGGCACTGACTGGAAACTTCACTTTTACCGCCCCGGGAGGTGAGTGGAGCGCTAAATCAGGTGCTGCACACCTGTCTTAAGGCGCAAAGGCCAAGGAGTGAGGCGCTACCTCAGAGCGCTGGCGAAGCTCATGTAATGTCAGTCAGCAATGGAACACACACACAATGGCACGGGTCAGTTCTTAAAGGGGATGGTTAATCTTGCTTTCCATCCACATCCTGTTCATTGCAGCCTTGAATCTCGGCCTGGAGAGACTTGCACATCAAATGTGCTGGAAAGAACAATGGAGAGTATCAGGCAAAGAGCTCAGAGTGCAGCTCCCACAGTCTCTGCTAAATCGATACAAGGAATGGCAAATCAAAATGAACCTGCAAAGTGCTGCTCAGTACCCAAAACTCCTTCACACAACGTTGAATCTCTCCAGAAGTCTCTCCCTCTCGCTCTCAGAATGCGTAGTTCAAAAATGCCACCAACAATAAAAGGCAGGAAGAGGCCCCCTTTAAATAGCGCCCCCCCAGCCCCACAGCGATTGATAGCGTTCCAGTCTTCTGGTCGTTGGATGCGCCAGGCGGTAAGGCAGGGGGCGCCACTCAATTTCCGCTCCGGGGCGCCACAAGGGCGTTGCACCATGGAATGACGTCACAATCTGCGCGCGCAGGTGTTCGCAGCGGTAAAGTTTAGCGCCGCCGCACAATGTCAAGTTAAGTTCCCGAGTGGCGCAAACATCGCTGCGCCCGGGCGTTAGCGGCTTTGCGCCCCATTAGCGCCCTCTTAAGGCGCTAACGGGAGGCGCAACCAACTGAATTTTTACCCCGAAATGCCAGATCTGCACTGTAAAGTTTATTTAAAATCTTACCTGGTGGACTTCTGTTTACAAGAGAAGAGATTGTCTGAAAATGTTAGCGATAAGGTAATGATATAAGATCAAGCAATGAGCTATGCAATTGTGCTGGATTGTTAGGCTGACAGTGTAACAGGGTAGCTGACTAAATAAGGATGACATTTGTAAAATGCTCATCTCATGATCCAGCTTTTCTTGGCATCATTCCAATTTCATTGTTTATCTAACCAGCCTTATAGTCATCAATAAGCTTTCTGGAAGGGTAGCAGTTAAATCATAAAAGTCTGATGATAAGTTCAAAGGTTCTTAAAAACGTTATGCTTTAAAAAAGGATGAAACACTGACGCAGAATGGAGTCTGATTTACCTGCACTTTGAAAGGCAGTCATTTCTTTCCGGCACTGAGTAGCCAAATTGATGGCAGCATCACAGCAGCAAGACTGAAGTAAATATTGAAATGGAAACACCAATTCACAGCCATATAAAATAAATCTAATAGCCATTATTGAATTTGTGCATTTTGTTGTCTTGTAGCCTTCTGGGTTGAGACAACTTGGAGTCTATTTGAGAAGATGGTCGGGTAACCATGGCATCACTGCCTCTGCTAATACTGCTCTATGGTCAGCTAGTAAGAGCTTTCGAAGCACAACCCATGCATGGAATCCACGTTGATTTTTCCTCTCTCTCATCAGCTGTGTGTACCTCAACTATGCTTATTGTTGTGCCTGAAACTCAGAACACCATTGTGCAAACATAAACATGTATTGTCTCTGTGTGACTTAGCATAGGTGGTGGTTGTCTGAGTTTCAGATGATACAAGTGTGCTCAGTAGGTGTAGCAAGTATAAATTTGCTGACACACATTATACTTAACTACCAGTGCATTGTATGTTGATCAAAAGAGTTAGATTCACTTTGGTAGGTAAGCATAAATGGTGGCAATGATAGCATGTAATGCATCCTGGGGTGTTCAATTAATCTTGTTTACGCTAGAAATGTCACAGAGCAACTCCATAAGAAGACCACGTCCTTGAGTCGCCTTGGTGAAAAAGACATCTCGGTGGAAGTGGCACAGTGAAAAATGGTAAGGAATCAGTGGCTCTATACTGGGATTTTGTGACCATTTATTATAATTTCGTGAATATAGTTCGAACATAACTGGGTGAAGATATGACTAGCAATTACACCTGTATATGCTAGTTTTAGGTACAATGCTCTCCCATAGAACCTGTAGCACCCATTCTATATAGCTTCTTAATTACATTGATTATTAGAACATATAATGAAGTAATGACTTCCAATGCCATATGGACATTAGCCTTAATTTTGCATGTTGCATGCAAATGTTAGTTCTAATGGTACAAAGAGTGAGTGCATTTGGTCATAGCGTAAATAAAATATGAGCATTTACATAACTATCAGTACACATTAGGGAAAACCTTTAAAACCTCCTGTCATATAATTTTGGCTTGCATAACAAATTTACCTTCTGTTTGAACCATGCAAACACCATAAGTACCAGTTGGTTGAGAAATTGGGGCCAATATTTTGTTCAATTGCCAGTGGCAGTAATTCCATAGTTCCTGATAGCAATAAATTACACCTGCGATAGAGTGCTATGTGAAATATTAACAGGAAGTGTTAATCATTAATTTTCTTGATTCCAATTAGATACTTTTACAATAAAGAAAAGTCCATCCCAGAATGATAACACTGAATCAAGATTCTGACAATGACAAACAGTTTAGAAATTATCTGTAGTTATTTTATAAATTATCTTCTTTGTAGTAATTTTAACTGCCCAATTATAAAGTAATTTTTACAGTGATTGTTGTTATTTTTCCTATCTACTTGTTAACCATTCACAATGATTAAACCATTGAACTTCAAAAAGAAACTGTGCTCTTAGTGTGTTTAATTAAAAAAATCAAGTTTTGAGACAGTGCTGCTAAGATGAGTTGCTGAGCAGAGATCTGAAACCTTCCCATATGGGGAACAAAAATCAAGAGTCACCTCTACCACTTTAAGACATTTCCTAGTGGCCAGCTGAGAGTGGCATTACCAGAGGCCTATCAGCAACTTGCCTTCCTTCTTTGCCATGATCAGTGAAAAGCTTAGGAAAATCAAATGAAAGAAGGAAAAGAAAGGTCACACTGAAAAAGAGAGATTCTGTCGTCATTCATACTTGTTCCTCTGTTTTCAAAGTAAGAGTCTTCCCATGATTCTTGCCTGGTATGGTTAGTTCCTTCACCGACTGGTTAGACACTACAATGAAAAAGATAGATTCTAACCTGCAGTCAAGTCTCTTATAGATTCATGGAACTGTTTTGTTGGGACAAAGAAATCTCACCAAGCAAGTTGTGTCTGTAGTTGGCTTGTTGGCAGTGCCTGGACACTGTATCTTATGAACCATTAGGCAGCTGTCCAACCATACTTCTTCAGAGAATTGGACTGCTTTTTTCCCCGATATAAAAGATAACACTTTAACACCACAAAACCTGCAATGAGCGCAATTTAGTCTTTTGCTGAACCTGTTTTTACACCACCTGTAAGGGGAAGAGTAGCACTGCAGTGCGTAAACTGTACACTCAATTCTTCCTTCTCTTTATTAACAGCAGCACATGATCCTTGTAATAAACTACTAAGAAGGAAGTGGCATAACTATCTCAGCTTCAATGCAATTTAGGGAGACCACCAGCCTTGGCCATCACAGTACACAATAGTTGATGTAGGAGAAGTGCTCCCTGAAGACCCTCTGTGGATATGGCCTCCTGTCTGAACATGTGGCCTCCCCTCCTCCTCCTCCCTCTTCTGACAGCTTCATCTGCTCTGTGGTGGCTTGCGTGCTGCTCTACCTTGTCATCCAGCCTCAAGGGCAGCCTTATGAGACCACCCATATCTGCAGCCAGACTATTTGTGAGGCAAAGAGCAACAACAATCCAAGACCATCAAAATCTCTCTCCGGCAGACAAAGTGAACTTTCCAGAGTGATACAACATACCAAAAACATGCCCAGAAGTGAAGCAACAGCCAGAAATGATAAACCAGCAACTAACCTGTAAGTACTGCATGATCTCTTTAAATAAGGCTGGTGAGGGGCTTTCATGCCAGTTAGCTTTATGTTGTGCTGTGCGAGATCAGCACGTGGCGAGTGAAGCGCAGGGGCGATCAAAAATGGAACACGGGTCCTGCAAGAAGTGCAGGAAACTAATTTGCATACATTATTTTTGACTTTGAACGGTGCCGGTGTGCGCTCCTGCTTCCAGCATGACCTCCTTTACCAATATGGCAGGTGGCGCACTTCCAGCCGGAAGTGTGCGTGCGCTTCTTGCCTGCCATATTGGGGCTTAGTAGGCCACTTAGTGCCCAAAGTACAGGCGCTAGATGGCTGCATTTCTCGGCCCTTGTGTCAATTTATGTAAAATCTAAGCTTGTGGCTATTCTCTGACAAGGAAGGAAATGGGATGTCTAATCTTCCTGTGCTATGTGCAACTATTTCCTCTCTGGCAACCAGTCATAATTCCAGTGAATTAATGTGTAAGACCACCAAAACACATGTTAGTTAAATTATTAATATTTATTATTTGATACATTGTAGCACTGAAAAAATAGCTTTCAGCCTATTGTAGTTCTGAGGTTAAGGTTAAAGCACATATTTGGTGTAAGAGTATAAAGAGCCCTATTGGACAACTGGCCTGTGCTTTACCCACCCCAGCAGAGTTTGACACTGACCATAGTTATCGAAAGTGAAAAAAAATTCCATTCTCTGCTGTTCACTTCCTTTCCATTGATGAAAACAAAAGTTCACCAACAAAAATCTCATTTTTTTCAAGAAAATCAGAAAGAAAGTCATGTCACCATTTTTTTTAGTTTGTTCTCTACCATGTGAAAAACGTGCAACTGAAAATGAACACTGGTAGTAAACTAAAGGAGCTTTTCACATTATTAAAACTGATGGAGTAATACATTGTGAACAGTTCTATATTCTATTTATTCTAAGTATATCGTTAAAGGCTATTGTATGAGAAGTGAAAATACTCCAGGATTCTTTGACAGGTACATCCTACATCATATACCTCATGGGAACTGTCGGTGGGAGTTGGCCATAAAATTCTTTCACAGAAGCAAAAGAATACCAGTAGTTTGCCATCAGTAGTGTAATAGTCAATTTATTCTGTGAGTGATTGGTTCTTAAGTTTCAAATGTTGCCTAGAATCAGACTCTCTTAACTTCACTGTAGTGAAATTATCATTCACATTCATGTTGCAGCCTACTTGGTGCCATGTCCATTTTGCTAGAAATAGATATTGGCCCGGATTTTGCGGTTGGCAGCGGAATTAAGGATTACGCTGCCAACATCCGAATCGAATGCGCACTTACCTGTTGCGAGGCCCCAAACGAAAAGTTGCTGTCAGACGCTGGAGAGTTGCGCACAGCGTAGTGGCCCACGGATCCCAGGGGTGCACATGGGATCACGTGGGTTGGTGCTCCAATCAGCCAGCAGAAGGTCTAGCAGAACTTGCGTATTAACATCGCTAGTGCAATGCTGTCTACTGCAAAGTATTTGTTAAGAGCTACAAGAATGACTCTCATGCTGTCATCTAAGAGTTATAAATGCAGAAACATGCAGAACTGCACAATATTTCTCTTGATATTTGTTGAGTTAATCCCCGACTAAATTAACCTTTAAATCATGACAAGTAGTGGACACCATGGACAAAATCCTGTGGGTCATATGCAAACGCTTCCATTTCTGGCCTCATAGCTTTTTAAATGACTTAGATTTGTTAGGAGGTCTCCCCTTACGCTGTGCAAACAGGCCCGGCCCTGTGCCTGTTTGTACCAGCTGTAAAATTTTCATACGGAATTGCTGGGCAGTTGGTGGGCAATTAGCCCAACTCTGCACCAGCCATTAGGATTTCCATGTCGGTGCGGATCATCTATCAAGTTGGAACTTGACAGATCGCAAGTTGAGGATTTAGGCGGTAATCCTGAACTTGCGGTTCATTTCAAAGGCGGTATGACAGCATACTTTGAGAGTACGCTGTCATACTGACTGCAAAATCTGGGCCATTACTTTTTTTTTCATTTTCCCTTCACCACACTTGCAGCTCTCTGTATCACACGCTAATCCTCAGGCAGGAGGGCAGGCAGATCTCAAACAATACTGCTTGTAAGTGGTTTCAGGGAGGTGAGTCAAAGTGACCGTGAGATTTTCTCTCCTCCCTGTGACAACTTTCTAACTTTCCATAACAATACAGTAAGAGTGGGAGTATACTCTATTAGAAATGACGGAAAATAAACTCCTATGTTGTCATGTAACACATACTGGTGGCATAGCAATATGCCACCCCATCAGGAAACAAATCTGCTAATTGTTCAATGGAAATAATAGAAGCTGGACCCAAAAACGCCACGCGGTGAATTGTGCCAGATCTGTCAAAATTTTGTTGATCAGTTCATTTGCATATCCATTGGAGGATGCATTGGTGCAAATCCTGTCTAAAATGGAGTGCTTGGAGTACAGCCTTTAAAAAGCTAAGCCTGGCTGAAGATTGCAGCAGCAGGCTGAGGGAACAGCAGCTAAGGACATGATTTTCCCTGTGGAGGCGGGATGGCGGCGGGAGAGCTGGTTGGCAGTTCCGGTCCCGCTCCCGTCTGCAGCCGCTCTCTGAAAATTATTTTTCGTAGATTGGCCTTGTTAAGCCCGCCCTGCGGGGTTCCTGGCCAATTAACAGGAAGCGGGTCTGATGATACCATTTGATGACGCGTCATCAGCCGGTTTCCTTAAAGGGATCACGGCCACATTGATTTTGACAGTTCTGCTGTCAGTGTTCTGCAACATTGAGGTGCTGCAAACACTGACAAGCACTGCACAAAGGTGCACATCTGCACCCTGGCTCACGCATGACTCCCTCCATATGCTTATGAAGGAAGTCGGAGCACGCAGGGAGATTCTCTTCCCTTCCCATGGGCGGAAGAGACCTCCCCAGGAGATCAACGCAGTCTGGTTGCACATTGCACAGCAGGGCACAAGCAGGGATGTCATCAGGAGTCCCTGGCTGCAGTGGCGCCAACCTTTCAATGATCTCAGTAGATCACAAAATGTTACTGCAAAGCCACACTCAACCTCATCCTGCTGTGCTACTCATCACATCCCCATCACTCTGCCTTCCCTACCCTACTCCTGCACATCCTTACTCACACCAACTTACCTTGCACCTCCACCCATCCGTCTCTATCTACATTATCACTTCCCCATCTCACTAGCCACCCCTCACGCTCACCCTCATTCTACTGCAAGCATACCAACTAACAACATATAAGGGTAGGCACTTGAGTGGTTTAGCCAATGTTCATGTGAAGTTTCTGTTAATGTGTTGTCAAACATTGAAATCTATATTTTCAACACTTCACCTTATTGGACAGATCTTTGCGCACCTTTAGAAGTGTCTTGATGAGTTCCAGTGAATGTTGAGACATAACTCCCCACCATTCCCACCCCGCCCCCCCACCCTGCTATTGTGATGAGTGTGAAAGGAATGGCCTGGACATTATAGGGATGCTTTACGGTGCTGGTGTGGAATGTGGCAGCCAGGGTTTACAGCGTCAAGTGAAGAAAATCTGGCCATGGTGATGCCATCGCTGGCCTCCCGGGCAGCAATGTTGTCAGGGGCTGATGCCCTGTGTCCTGTGCAGCATCAGGTGATGGCAGAGAAGGTTGGTGATGTTGTTGGTGATGTTGGTGTTGGGGCTGATCGTGGACCAGGGTGTGATTTTTTTCAAGGGCACCAATGTTGCTGGAATAGATGGCAGCTGCAGTTGAGATGACAGAAGTGATCTGTCAATGGTGAGAGAGGTTGTTCCAATGAGGTGCCACTGGATGTAGAGTTGGCTCTAAATACTTACAAGCTAAAGAAATCTCTATGGGGGAAAAATTCAGTATCGCTCCGTTTGGGGCGCCATTATCGGCCGTGCGCAAAGTTTAGTGCCTGGCGCTAATTATCGCCTCCGACTGCAAACTTGACTTTTATTGCCCCTGGAGGTGATTGGAGCGCTAAATCAGGCGCTACACACCTGTCTTAAGGCGCAAAGGCCGAGGAGCGAGGCGCTAACTCAGAGCGCGGGCGCAGCGCAGGTGCTGTCAGTTAGCGATGGAACACAGACACACTGGCGCTGGACAGTTCTTAAAGGGGAGGGTCGATCTTGCTCTCCAACCACACCCTGCTCATAGGAGCCTTGAATCTTGGCCTGGAGAGACCTGTGCCTAAATCTTCTAGCCAAGGACTATGGAGAGGGTGAGAGAACGAGCTCAGGGCTTCAGCGAGCGGGCCTTGGAGGCTCTGGTTGGCGCGGTGGAGCGCAGAAGATCTATACTCTTCCCTGAGAGTGGCAGGAGGCCTTTGCCGTGCGAGTACAGAAGAGTGTGGAGGGAGGTGGCTCAGAGCGTCTCCTCCAGGAGCATGGTGCCCAGGACCCATACTCAATGTCGAAAAAAGTTCAACAACCTCACTCGGGTTGTCAGGGTTAGTGGCTTTTTTTCAATACCTCTCCATCCCTCCATCTCAACCTCACTCTGTGGCCAGAGGGTCTTAAAACCACAATGCCCAACACTCATCCAACACCTATGGCTCTCTCATGAAACACACACGCACATTCCACACTTTGCATCCTATGGGAGGCATATCAGGCAAGAACATGGCTGCATACAGTAAGGGCTATTCACCTATGGGAGGCACATCAGGCAAGACCATGGCTGCATACAGTAAGGGCTATTCAATTATGGGAGGCACATCAGGCAAGACCATGGCTGTATATTTACTCAGATGCCGTCCTTTTTCTTGCAGGCCAAGCTATCTCATAATAGGAGACAGCAGCAACGGACGGGTGGAGGGCGGCCTCAGCTGCAACCCCTCAGCGATCTTGAGGCGTGCGTCCACAGGATTGTGGCAAGCCAGGTGATCGGTCCTGTCACCCCTGGAGAGGCCGACCCCGTTCTGGACAGTAATGGTAAGCTGATCACCTTTTTCTCCTCTCTCCTTCCACTTGTCCTTCACAACACCAGCCTTTGACACTTTCAATCCAATTTACTAAATCGCTGCACTCATTCCTCCCTTACTGCCCCCCTGTCCTCACGCTGAAGCCACTCTTGTACCTCCCTGCTTTCAGATGGTGATTCACCAGCTGAGGAGACGGGCCCTCAAGCTGCCAGTGGGAGTGAAGCTGCAGGCGAGGAGGAAGATGAAGCCGGAGCATCAGCGCCACCCTCGCCCGAGGAAGCCCATGCCCACACTGGGAACACGCCTTCCCTGGAGGGGAGCAGGGGGGAAGGGTCTGATGAGGGTGAAGCTCCAGGACCCAGCGGGCTGCAGCAACACGATGTGGCTAGGGAAGCTCGGGGGCCTTCTCCCCGGAGGGAGAGAAGGCCAGCGAGTCCTGCTGCACTGGACGCAGAGGAGGAGCGGCTCATCGCTGAAATGAACACCCAGGCGGTGGACATGCACACTGAGCTCATGGGTGCAGTGGGAAGGGTGCCCGAATGCATTGAATCATTGGCAAGGAGTGTGGAGCACTTCGCTGTAGCACAGGCGGATGCCACGCTAAAGCTTAGTGCTGCAATTCAGTCACTGGCTGCCATGACCCCATCTCAGACTGCTCTCATGCAGACTCAGATTGAGGTCGCGCGAGCACTGACTGCTGCCATTCTCGCTGGTTCGGACACATTTCCCCGGGGCTCTCACCGCGCCGCAGCAGGCCAGCAATCTGTGCTCCAGCAGATTGCTCCGGATGCTGAAGTGCTGCCCCGTGGGAGTGCCAGTGTGTTGGTCGAGCAGGGAGTTGCTGTCCTCTCTCAAGATGACAGCATTCCTGCTGCCACCACTGTCACTTCTCCATTGCACTTGCCACCGCCTGTAGGCCAGACTGCTGCCGCCCATGCATAGTTGGTGCAGTCTGCAGCCGGGCCCTCCAGGCCCAGAGCTGGTTGAGGCCGTCCTTCAAGAGCATCTGCAGTCTCAGGTTCTGACAATCAGCAGCCTTCCACCAGCCTTGCTGCAGCCACTGGGGCCCCATTACGGAGGAGCAGTAGGGTGTGAAGGGGGGAAGTGCGCAAGGGAAGGAGATCACCCTCAAAGGGCAAAAGGTAGGAGGTGTGACAAAATGTCTGTCAATTTTTTATTAAAGGCCGAGGTTCGTGGTCAAACTTTTGTTTAGTGTTTTGGACATTATCTCCAGGTTGTGAGAACCAGTTATGTTAATGACTGTTTTTTTGTGTTTCTTTCTATTAGTTTGTCATGAAGAAATGACACACACAGAGTTTGTAAAATAAATAATTTTTTGTATTCAAAATGTACATGTTTGGTCTTTGGAATCATTGTTGCCTTGGCCGGCTTAGGGGTTGCGGGTTGGTTTCATTCATGTTGTTCTCAATGGCAGAAGGCATTTCCTCAGCAGGGGCCTAGAAGCGGCTTGCTATCAGCCGTTGACAGACGGCCCTTCCCGTTTCAAGATTGTGGGCCTCCCTCCCGCGTTGGTGCTGCTGCTGATCATCCTCCTCCTCTTCCTCCTCCGGTGGTGCTCCAAGGCCTGGTGGCATTGGCTGGGTCCTGAGGATTGCCAGGTTATGCAGCATGCAGCACACAACTATGAAGAGGGAGACTCGCTCAGGCGAGTACTGCAGGGCTCCTCCTGAGTGGTCCAGACAGTGGAACCGTTGCTTGAGCACGCCGATTGTGTGCTCAACGATGTTCCTGGTGGCGAGATGGCTCTTGTTGTACCTCAGCTCAGCAGGGGTGTTGGGGGAACGGAGCGGTGTCATCAGACAGGTGCACAGTGGATAACCCTTGTCCCCGAGAAGCCAACCACTTGGGTGATGCGGTGCCTGGAAAAGGTCTGCCACAGTAGTCTGGCGTAGGATGAATGCATCGTGGCTGCTGCCAGGATAGCGGGCATTGACAGCGAGTATCAGCTGCCTGTGGTCACAGACCAACTGGACGTTTAGGGAATGGAATCCCTTTCGGTTGCGGAAATCCTCTGCATTCTCGTGCGGTGCACGCAATGCCACATGCGTGCAGTCAATGGCACCCTGCACCATGGGGAAGCCCGCTATCCTCGCAAAGCCCAATGCGCGTTCATGCTGTTTGGCCCGGGTCATCGGGAAAGAGATGTACTGTCATCTCCTTTTATAGAGGGCATTTGTGACCTGACGGATGCAGCGATGGACCGCGAACTGGGAGATATTGGCGATGTCCTCAGTAGCTGCTTGAAAGGAGCCGGTGGCATAAAAGTTCAGAGCCACTGTGATCTTCACTGCCACCAACAGAGACGTCCTGGACCTCAGTAGAGGCTGCAGATCTGGCTGCAGCAGGTGGCAAAGCTCAGTGACCACCTCCTTGCTGAAGCGCAGCCTTCGCAAACACTGCTCCTCAGACATATTAATGTAGGAGCATTGTTGGCAAAATACCCTGGGAGGGTAAGGTCTCCTGTGCAGAGGCCTGTTGGCCCTCCTCCGTCTGGCCATGATTGCCACTCTCTCTCTGGGTCTCTGTGGCCTCCGAATCTGCCGGCGCAGGACGACGCCCCCAATCAATGCAGCCCCCACAGTCTCTTGGCAATCAAAGTAATGAAGGTCAAAAACAAAAGTACCTGCAAAGTGATGCTCAGTAGCCAAAACTACTTCACACAGCGTTGACTCTATGCAGAAGTCTCTCCTCTCTCTCTCAGAATCTCTCTCTCTGTCAGAACGAGTGGTGCAAAAATGTCTACCACAGAAAAAGCCAGGAAGAGGCCGCGTTTAAATAGCGCCCCCCCAGCCCCACAGCGGCTGGGAAACGTTCCAGTCTACCTGTCGTTGCTTGTGCCAGGCGGAAAGGAGGGGGGCGCCACTCAATATCCGCTCCGGGGCGCCACAAGGGCGTTGCACGCTCGAATGACGTCAAGATCTGTGTGCGCAGGAGATCGGGGCGGTATTGTTTAGCGCTGCCGCAAAATGTCTGGTCAATTTTGCGAGCGGCGCAGATATCGCCGCGCTAACGGGAGGCGCAAACCAACTGAATTTTTCCCCCTATATGTCTTACAAATGCAGTAACCAACAGTTTCTGAGCTCAGAAACTGAACAGCTGCAACATGGTATCCTTTATACCACTTCTGCAGCTGTCAGCTTATCAGATAAATCAAAGCAGACTCAACACACGCCAGGGTGAGCTGGCGTGTGCCCCGAGCAGCAGGTAACCCATAGGGGAGCACGTAAAATTACAAGGTAGGCTCAAAATAGCATTAAATTGGCTGTTAACAAGCCATTTAATGATCTAAATTGTCTGCCCCGCCACTTGGTGTCGGGTCAGTTCTGCGCAGACAGACCCGACACCTGGGAGACTCGCGTGGAGGCGGATTTCCTACCTGCTGTCAATCTTTGCTATTTTGATAGCGGACCCGCCTCCAAACCCGCACACTGAATGCTGGCAAAATTCAGCCCGAAGGGGGAAAAATTCAGTTGGTTGCGCCCAGGCGCGGCGAAGTTTGCGCAGCTCGCGAAATTAACTGGACATTTTGCGGCGGCGCTAAACACTACCGCCACGATCTCCTGCACCGGCAGATCGTGACGTCAGTCGAGTGCGCAACGCCCCGGTATCGCCCCGGAGCGGATATTGAGTGGCGCCCCCTGCCTTACCGCCTGACGCTAGCAACGACAGGTTGAGGGGAGCGTTCTGCAGTCATGAAGGGAAAGGGGGAGCGCTATTTAAAGGTGACCGCTTCCTGCCTTTTATTGTTGGTGCCATTTTTGAACTACACATTCTGAGAGAGAGAGGGAGAGACTTCTGGAGAGATTCAACGTTGTGTGAAGGAGTTTTGGGTACTGAGCAGCACTTTGCAGGTTCATTTTGATTTGCCATTCCGTGTATCGATTTAGAAGAGACTGTGGGGGCTGCACTCTGAGCTCTTTGCCTGGTACTCTCCATTGTTCTTTCCAGCAGATTTGATGTGCAGGTCTCTCCAGGCCAAGATTCAAGGCTGCAATGAGCAGGATGTGGATGGAAAGCAAGATTAACCATCCCCTTTAAGAACTGACCCATGCCATTGTGTGTGTGTTCCATTGCTGACTGACATTACATGAGCTTCGCCAGCGCTCTGAGGTAGCGCCTCGCTCCTCGGCCTTTGCGCCTTAAGACAGGTGTGAAGCGCCTGATTTAGCGCTGCAATCACCTCCAGGGTCGATAAAAGTCAAGTTTGCAGTCGGTGGCGATAATTAGCGCCAGGCCGTAATCTTTGCGCCCGGCCGATAATTGCGCCCCAAATGGGGCGATACTGAATTTCTCCCCCTAAGTGTTTGGATCACTCAGCTGCACTGGATGGCCTTTTCTGTGACTTTTCAAGAATGTCTGCCACAGCAGAATCTATCGCAAATAGACAAAAGAGTGACCAGGGCATAGTGAAGAGGAACAAAAGAGCACAGAAACCCTCCTGGATGAAATTGAGCCAAGGTGAGACAGACTGCTTGGTCTTCATGGGAGGAAGCTTCAACAAAATGTGTCTCGTGCCATGCGGAAGGATGAGTGCCAACTATCTCACTCCAGAACTGCAGACTAGTGCTTCAGAAGTTTAATGACTTGACCGGGTTAGGCAAGTAACACACAAGCCACTCTCCCTTTCTTCATTGGGCACCAGCATGTACTTCACTCCCTAAAATTAAGAACTATACAACTAACCCTTCACACTACGCTATAGTTAAGAAGATCTTATAGTATGTGTCAACATCTCCCCTAACAGCATTTACTTGCATGCAGAACATTACAACCTCTTTCTACACTTTAATAGGTTGATACTACCACATCTCTTATATCAGCTTTTTGATGGCACCTGGGAGACCATCCTCAGTTGCAAGCCTTCACCGTATTCACTCAATCTTGTTGCAGGAAAAACCTGCGCACAGTGTGTGCGAGAGGCAGAGCACCAGAGGAAGCATCTCTGACATTAAGAAGCTCAACCCCATCAGCTTCCCCATGGATCAGACAGGAAGGCGCTCTTCTTTAGTTGTAGGAAATGGCAAGGTCGAGGGGCATAGTGCCAGTGTTATGTTAGTGACTACATACTTACACAGTCACTGCGTTATTCCACAACACACAGGCACAAGCTTCTACCTCCTTTTCTCTTTAATCCCAAGGGGATAATTTTCACCTATTCTTAGCTTGCACCATTCTTCCCTGAAGATCTACCACAGCAATGGGGTGGGGGGGCGGGGGGGAGGGGGGAGGGAACAGAGGATGAGGAAAAGGAGGAAGATGATGAGGAGGACAAAGAGGAAAAGGAAAGATGGAACTTCTTCATGAATTATGAAGGAGAGGAGGATGAAGAAGAGGGAGAGGAAGTTGAGGTAAAGCTCACGCCTGAGTCCCTGGGCTAAGATCCTGCCCTGACTTCCTCACTTGCATTTAGCTATAATGGACTTGGTGATCACACTGATTTGGTGATCTCCCTCCATCCAGTTGCGCTTTTACTCGCGGTTGGCCTTCAACTCCAAATAAGGCCTCATTTGGTACACCTCCTGGAGCAGGACCTCCAACTCTTCAATATCCAAAGGAGCAGTGCTGCCCATAAATACCCGCTGCGTTATTCTGAATAATTAGCTCTTTTTTTGATACAGCTACAAATTCCCCTTTCACTTTAAGAGTTGCTCCCTCGCTGAATTTTGCACTACCCAGACAAATATGTTACTGACCAAGGTCTCTTGGCAAGCTTTTCACTGCCAGCAGCCTATTCAGAATAGGGGGCAGAGCTTCTATTGCAAAATTTGTCATCATCTACCCCCTTTGCTATGGACACAGATTAGCCTGTGAATTGGCTCAGCCTAAACTTATTTTTGCCTATCTTGCCAAGTCTTGGCTTATGTACACGAATACCTCATGAGATTTTGGTCTATTTTGTTTCAGCACTGAGCTTGTTCATATAAAATTGGCACATGACTACTCCTGTGGCCTGGTCTGCTCAATCAATTTCTTAAAGGTAGATTATTGAGTCACGGCTCTTGTTAAAAGTTTAATTTTTTTTCATCACTTGCAATCAGGATTTGTTCCATGCATTAATTGTTTTTGCTACAAAGTGTGCACTTTTGCAAATTTTAGGTGTATTTTTGCCAGTGGTGAGGATGGGAATTCTTTGAGGGTTTCAATAGCATTGTATGATTTTGATGACGAAAAGGAATGAATGAAGAGAGGCCAAAGAAGAGATTTACTAGGATCCATCTTGAAGCTTTATAAAGCCTGAAAACATATTGGCCCCCATATCCAACAATTTACATTTAAGCATGAACATGCTCTAAATTTGAGCTGCTCGTCAGATTTTGCATTCACCAATTAGCCTAGCTGTCAGTGCAAGGCTAATGCTGTGCTTAGAACGTATGGTAATTATTGAAATGAGCTAACCTAGTAAAATTGGGCATGGTCAGCTGAATATGCTGCCAGCCATTCCCAGCACAGATTTTGCTGATCTCACAAAATCAGGGCTATAATCTCTGTGGCAGCCTCACACTTCATTCAACTCTCTGGTACAGTAAATGTAGCAGAATTTAAAAGCAGTGGGGCAGAATTTCTCCGGCTGTTCCACGGGGCTTCCACCATAACTACGTCTTGCAAAAAGGCTGGGACCTGGACACATCCTGACCTAAATTGGGAGTCACAGAATCATAGAATGATACAGCTCAGAAGAGCCCATTCAGCCCATTTGAAAGAGCTATCTAATTAGTCCTCATAGCCCTGCAAATTTTTCCCCTACAAGTATTTATCCAATTTCTTTTGAAAGTTATTATTGAATTGGCTTTCACCACCAGTGCACTCCAGATCATAACAATTTTCTGCGTAAAAAACATTTCTCCTCATCTCTCTCTGGTTCTTTTGCCAATTACCTTAAATCTGTGTCCTCTGGTTACCGACCCGAGTCTCGCCCCTTTCAAGGCCAGCTATGTCTGAGGGGCTGTGACCGGGGTGGTGGAGGTAGGGGCGAAGATTCCCTACACTGGGTGTTCCTGCTTCCTCGGCCCGTAAAGTATCCGGTGTAACACTGGAGAACCATATGCTGAGTCAGTTGAGGCATGCCGATCTCCAGAAGGGTGGAAGTGGGCCACACCAGAAGACCCCTGAAGATGGGGACATTTAAAAAAATGTAATATCAGACCCCTTCCACAAGGGGCAATAGGATAGCTGGCAAGCACCAGAATTTCTGGCAGCATGGGATAGTCGGGTGCCGAGATGTGTCCACAGTGGCACTGGTGCTTACCAGCTCCATGCTAATGAGGGCCCTCCCACTGCCCGTGTAAACTTCTGATTGTGACATACAAATTTTTGGTCACATTGTTTAATTTATTTTTGCCTAATTTCAAAATGGTTTTATTGATTGGCTGCCCAACCATTATTTGTGGAGATTTCCATTTTCCAAACAAATCTGTATAACAAGTTAAGAGGTATTGGAGTATCGAGGTTCCACAGATTTTACATTGCTTGTACCATTGAAAATGACCTTAGTTCTTAATGCTCTTAAACTTTCACTGCAGCAACCCTGATCATTGGTCAGTCAGTAATGCCTGAAGTAATTCTTACATCACCATTGCTTTGCTTAGAATATCTCACTCTAGCAACTTCGCAGCAGAGAACAAAGTCTTTGTCATTGTTACGTAGCAGAGCAGCTCGCCCTAAATGGGCTTACTGATCCAGCCGGCCCAATATCAGCCGCCGGACCATCAGTGAGGTAAGTCAGGGGATTGTTGCAATTGCAGAGGAGAGGGAATCCCAGGGCGGCAATGGCTCAGAGATAAGGCAGCACACAGGATTTGCTGGCTGGCTCTCAGTTTTGTAGCAGTTCTGTGCAAACAACAAGCCCAGCACAAATATTATGGAACACACCTCTGACACTTGGATAAGAAAATAGCACCATTTCAGGAAGTTCCTGGGACTGATGCTAATGTGTTCCATGGCTACCATTTCTTGCAATTCCCCTGGGAACCACAGCATGTAGTCGTCGATTATAAGCCATCGGTTTGAGAAGAAGCCATTGACCAGAAACTTAACTGGACCGGCCAATAAATACTGTGGCTGAGCAGGTTAGAAGTTGGGTATTCTGCAGTGAGTGACTCACCTCCTGACTCTCCAAAGCCTTTCCACCATCTACAAGGCACAAGTCAGGAGTGTGATGGAATACTCTCCACTTGCCTGGATGAGTGCAGCTCCAACAACACTCAAGAAGCTCGACACCATCCACGAGAAAGCAGCCGGCTTGATTGGCACCCTATCCACCACCTCCAGAACCGGCGCACCATGGCTGCAGTGTGTACCATCTACAAGATGCACTGCAGCAACTCGCCAAGGCTTCTTTGACAGCACCTCCCAAACCTCTACCACCTAGAAGGAGAAGAGCAGCAAGCGTATGGGAACACCACCACCTCCAAGTTCCCCTCCAAGTCACACACCAGTCTGACTTGGAAATATATCACCGTTCCTTTATCATCGCTGGGTCAAAATCCTGGAACTCCCTACCTATCAGCACTGTGGGAGTACCTTCACCACGCGGACTGCAGCGGTTCTAGAAGGCGGCTCACCACCACCTTCTCAAGGGCAATTAGGAATGGGCAATAAATGCTGGCCTTGCCAGCGACGCCCACATCCCGCTAATGAATAAAAAACATTTTTTCAAAAGGCACAAGGACCAAAAGAGCAAAGAGATGTATAAATGCACAAAAAATTCTACTTGGCCTTTCATCTGGTTACACCTATTTCCTTTGTATTGCATATAAATCTGGTGATTGGAGACTAGAATATGGTCTCTAAATACTAGGCTGACATCCAGCGGAGTACTCGCTTCGGATAGAGTGACTATTGGCTCAGTGGTAGTATTCCCACAACTGTCAGAGGGTTGGCTTCGGGCCCAATCCAGACAGCCCCGGCAAGCGCAGACCAGAGTGGCGGCTCTGAGTACTAGGGTGACGTCCAGCGGGGTACTTGCGTCCGATGTGTGTGTGCGGCTTGAGTTAGGACCTGCCCTAGAGCAGACACAACAAACCTAAATGTGCTTTTTCACACATCAAAGTTCTACTTCTATATGGGTAAAAGCAGTAAGGGTCCTCTCCTGGTGTGGAGCCTTGACATACGGGAGAATGGAACAGATAATTAAGGCTTAGTGTTATAGGCTTATATCTCTGTCCCATGCTCCCATTTAGCAAGGCTGTGTGCCAGGAGTCTTACCCTATACTCTGTTAAAGGCGCAGGGGCACTTAGGACGGACAAGAGAAGTGGACATGTATAATCCTCAATGGGAGGATCACATGCCACCTTAACATTAAGGGAGTGAAAGTCCTTTCAATGTATAACTGGCAATGGCATTGCTGAACAGTACCCAAATGGCAATATAGGTACAAGCAATTTTCCTTTCAATTCTAGGGAACCATGCAAGTTTGTAGAAGCCCTGTTGCCTTTGGATTGCAGGCACTGGTCCATGCCAGTCTTTATGTACTGGTGGTGCAGGACCCTATTATCCACATGTCACTCTTCTGTGGATATCTCGCCCTCAAATCTGCCGTCATCACCCCTCTCCTCAAAATACCAACCCTTGACCCCTCCGTCCTTGCAAACTACCGCCCCATCTCCAAAGTCCTTGAGCGTGTTGTCGCCTCCCAAATCTGTGCCCATCTTTCCCGCAACTCCATGTTTGAATCCCTCCAATCAGGTTTCCACCCCTGCCACAGTACCGAAACGGCTCTCATCAAAATCACAAATGACATCCTTTGTGACTGTGACAAAGGTAAACTATCCCTCCTCGTCCTTCTTGACTTGTCTGCAGTCTTTGACATGGTTGACCACTCCATCCTCCTCCAACGCCTCTCCACCGTCGTCCAGCTGGGTGGGACTGCACTCGCCTGGTTCCATTCTAATCTATCTAATCGTAGCCAGAGAATCACCTGCAATGGCTTCTCTTCTCATTCCCGCATCATTACCTCTGGTGCCCCCCCAAGGAGCTATCCTTGGCCTCCTCCTATTTCTCATCTACATGCTGCCCCTTGGCGACATCATCCAAAAACACAGCGTCAGTTTCCACATGTTTAAGTCTTAAACTTAAATAAAGCCAATTACATAGGTATGAGGGGCGAGTTGGCTAAGGTAGATAGGAAAAATAGATTAAAAGGTATGGCGGTAGATAAGCAGTGGTTAGCATTTAAAGAAATATTTCATAATTCTCAACAAAAATATATTCCATTGAGAAACAAAAGCTCCACGGGAAAAGTGATCCATCCGTGGCCATCTAAAGAAGTTAAGGATAGCATTAGATTGAAAGAAGAAGCTTATAATGTTGCGAAGAATAGTAGTAAGCCTGAGGATTGGGAGAGTTTCAGAAACCAACAAAGGATGACCAAAAATTTGGTAAAAAGGGAAAAAATAGAATACGAGAGAAAACTAGCAAGAAATATAAAAACAGATTTTAAGAGCATCTACAAGTATGTAAAAAGGAAGACAGTAGCAAAATTAAACGTTGGTCCTTTAGAGGCTGAGACAGGAGAAATTATTATGGGGAATAAGGAAATGGCAGAAGCGTTAAACAAATATTTTTTATCTGTCTTTACGGTAGAAGACACAAAAAGCATACCAAAAATGGTGGGGAACCAAGGGTCTAATGAGGGTGAGGAACTTAACATAATTAGTATAAGTAGAGAAAAAGTACTAGAGAAACTAATGGGACTAAAAGCCGACAAATCCCCTGGACCTGACGGCCTACATCCTAGAGTTCTAAAAGAGGTGGCTGCAGAGATAGTGGATGCATTGGTTTTGATCTTCCAAAATTCCCTAGATTCTAGAATGGTCCCAGCGGATTGGAAGGTAGCAAATGTAACACCGCTATTCAAGAAAGGAGGGAGAGAGAAAACAGGGAACTATAGGCCAGTTAGCCTGACGTCCGTCGTCGGGAAAATGCTGGAATCCATTGTTAAGGAAGTGGTATCAGGGCACTTAGAAAATCATAACATGATTAGGCAGAGTCAATATGGTTTTATGAAAGGGAAATCGTGTTTGACAAATTTATTAGAGTTTGTTGAGGATGTAACTAGCAGGGTAGATAAAGGGGAACCAGTGGATGTAGTATATTTGGATTTCCAAAAGGCATTCGATAAGGTACCACATAAAAGGTTATTACACAAGATAAGGTCTCATGGAGTTGGGGGTAATATAGTAGCATGGATAGAGGATTGGTTAATGGACAGAAAACAGAGAGTAGGGATAAACGGGACTTTTTCAGGTTGACAGGCTGTGACTAGTGGGGTGTCGCAAGGATCAGTGTTGGGGCCTCAGCTATTTACAATCTATATTAATGACCTCGATGAAGGGACCGAGTGTAATGTATCCAAGTTTGCTGACAATACAAAGCTAGGTGGGACAGTAAGCTGTGAGGAGAACACCAAGAGTCTGCTAAGGGATATAGATAGACTAAGTGAGTGGGCAGTAAGATGGCAGATGGAGTATAATGTAGGGAAATGTGAGGTTATTCACTTTGGTAGGAAGAATAGAAAAACAGAATTTTTTTAAATGGTGAGAAACTTTCAAATGTTGGTGTTCAGAGAGATTTGGGTGTCCTCGTGCAAGAAACACAGAAAGCTAGCATGCAGGTACAGCAAGCAATAAGGAAGGCAAATGGCATGTTGGCCTTTATTGCAAGGGGGTTGGAGTATAAGAGTAAGGAAGTCTTGCTAGAATTGTACAGGGCCTTGGTGAGACCACACCTGGAGTACTGTGCACAGTTTTGGTCTCCTTAACTAAGGAAGGATATACTTGCCTTGGAGGCGGTGCAACGAAGGTTCATTAGATTGATTCCTGGGATGAGAGGGCTGTCCTATGCTGAGAGATTGTGTAGAATGGGCCTATACTCTCTGGAGTTTAGAAGAATGAGAGGTGATCTATTTGAAACATACAAGATTCTGAAGGGGATTGACAGGGTAGATGCTGAGAGGTTGTTTCCCCTGGCTGGAGTGTCTAGAACTAGGGAGCATAGTCTCAGGATAAGGGGTAGGCCATTTAAGACCGAGATGAGGAGGAATTTCTTCACTCAGAGGGTTGTGAATCTTTGGAATTCTCTGCCCCAGAGGGCTGTAGATGCTGAGTCTTTGAGTATATTCAAGGCTGAGATAGATAGATTTTTGGACTCTAGGGGAATCAAGGGATATGGAGATCGGGTGGGAAAGTGGAGTTGCGGTCGATGATCAGCCATGATCTTATTGAATGGCGGAGCAGGCTCGAGGGGCCGTATGGCCTACTCCTGCTCCTATTTCTTATGTTCTTATGACACCCAGCTCTACCACACCACCACTTCTCATGACCCCTCCACGGTCTCTAAATTGTCAGACTGCTTGTCTGACATCCAGTTCTGGATGAGCAGAAGTTTTCTCCAATTAAATATTGGGAAGACCGAAGCCATTGTTTTCAGTCCCCACCACAAACTCCGTTCCCTAGCCACTGACTCCATCCCTCTCCCTAACATCTGTCTGAGGCTGAACCACACTGTTCGCAACCTTGGTGTCATATTTGACCCTGAAATGAGCTTCCAACCACATATCTGCGGCATAACTAAGACCGCCTATTTCCACCTCCGTAACATCGCCTGTCTCCGCCCTTGCCTCAGCTCATCCGCTGCTGAAACCCTCATCCATGCCTTTGTTGCCTCCAGACTTGACTATTCCAACGCACTCCTGGCTGGCCTCCCACATTCTACCCTGCATAAACTTGAGGTCATCCAAAACTTGGCTGCCCGTGTCCTAACTTGCACCAAGTCCCGTTCACCCATCACCCCTGTGCTCGCTGACCTACATTGGCTCCCGATTAAGCAACACCATGATTTCAAAATTGTCATCCTTGTTTTCAAATCCCTCCATGGCCTTGCCCCTCCCTATCTCTGTAATCTCCTCCAGCCCCACAACCGCCCGAGATATCTGCGCTCCTCTAATTTTGCCCTCTTGAGCATCCCTGATTATAATCGCTCAACCATTGGTGGCCGTGCCTTCTGTTGCCCAGGCCCGAAGCTCTGGAATTCCCTCCCTAAACCTCTCCGCCTCTCTACCTCTCTTTCCTCCTTTAAGATGCTCCTTAAAACCTACCTCTTTGACCAAGCTTTTGGTCACCTGGCCCAATTTCTCCTTATGTGGCTCAGTGTCAAATTTTTTGTCTTATTATACTCCTGTGAAGTGCCTTGGAATGTTTTACTACATTAAAGCCACTATATAAATACAAGTTGTTGTTATTATTATGCTACTTAAGCTAGACATCATTGAATTGCTGGCATAAGTGCCATTGTCCTACCTTTGATGTCCCAAGAGATGTTGAAGTGCAGTTTCCAAACATGCAAGATGATCATATTGATGGCTGTATAGCATGCCTAATATTTGACAAACCTTCCCTGAGAACTGATTACATTCCCTCTCTGAGATCTACCAGCCCTGTTTCAAAACCAGTACCACATGGCGCATTACAGGGGTCACAGAGAATTGCTTAGCAGCTGGTATAGAGGCATGCATCAGTGATTTGAGAAGTCAATACCCATTCAGATAAAGTAGGGATGCTTAGACATTCTCTGGCCCCTGACCTATATAATCTTCCTCAATGCTTGCTGACTAACATCCAAATCCACAGTTTCCTGCTCAGATTGCTGTTTTCAATTCCTGCAATTTGTCTGTCGAAGTCTTGGCTGGATAAGCAGTGAGAAGTTTAGCAGTGCTCTGTGCTGGTAAGCTGTGCAGTTTTAGCTGGTTAAACTCCAGCAGTACTTCTGTACACATCTGGGAGGCCGGAAGACATTGCTTCACCAACCGGTGCCTCAGTTCCTTATACTTAAGTCAGGAATATGTGCTCCGACAGGGAGAGAAAGTGCACTCCCGACCGGGTAAACCTGCGTGAATATCTCAGTAGCTAGATTTGAAGAGTTGTAAACATGGTGTTGAGTTTCCGGATGTGTCAGGCGTATGGCTGATAAGAATGAAAAAATAATTTGCTGAGGAAAAGTTAAGATTTAGATTTGTGATTGCAAACAATGTGACAGGTTGCAAACCGACCCAAACCAAATGGAGCCGCGCGTTCTGACGAGTGAGATGCATCAACATCGGTCAAACTTCCAAAGCAAAAAAACTGCGGCTGAGTGGAGAAAAAAAAACCACATGTACATGTTTAAACAATATTCGAGGGAATGGCTCACCGAGCAACCTTTGACAGGCACTTCTCATCCCTGGTTTTCTTTTCCGCGAGAGAACGCAGGTCGAGCGCGCGGCGTGACCAGCACTTGTTTACATTGGTGCGCCCTGACGTACGGCTCAATGCTGCCGGGTTGCCATGGCGGCGGCGTGCGGCATGACGTCAGACGGCGGATTGGCTACAGTGTATCGGGTGAGTGCTGGCTGGATAATAGCGCGCTGCTTGTGAATGGGACGTTTGCTTGCGGCTGCTCTGGGCTCCGGTCACTGAGTTCCGTGCTCTGCTCTGCTAGGCGCTCTGTGTCCGTGCCCTGCGACGGTACCATGCTGCGACTGCACAGCACCGCTGGCCACCCGTAACCCTCCCTCCCACACCCCACCCCACGGCAACCGGCAGCCACAATGTCCAGGAGGAAACAGAGTAACCCCCGGCAGATTAAACGTGAGTTTGTCGCTTTGCCTGCTTGTTCCTGCTCACTTCGCAAACTCTCTCGCTGTCTGTCAACGCTGCGGCGTCTCTCTTCCGAGCTTTAAAACGATCCGTTTCCAGGCAGGTGTTCACGGTTCTGCTCTGAAGTGGGAGGCACAGGATATATTTTCACAGACGACCTCGTTGGCGAACCAGAGCGTCTGCTTTAGTGCAAGCTTAAAAATAATCGGTCACATTTACTTATCTGGTGGTTTTTATATCGCAGTAACAATCGCCAGGTCTCGATACCCTTGACTTTCCACGTTTAAATATGATTTGCTTTTATTTTGTTTTTTAAAATAGAGCTCTTTTTCTGATGACGACTCTTTTTTTCTGGTAGAGGAAACATAGAACAAAAGTGGAGCTTGTTTGACTGTAGACTGGGTGATGAGAAAACACGATAAGCCGGAGGCTTGATCTAGGTCCTGATATAGATTGCCAAGTGCGATAACAGTTCTTATCAGTTCGAACCAGACTGGAGAGGTACCGTGTGGGACGGTTATACAAATACAAAGAAATTAAAAAAAGCCAAAAAAACCCAGAAAGACTGCTGATGTAATCGATTCCATCGTTAAGCTATTAATACCGTTGATTCATTTACATCTAACATTGTGAGTTCCTTAATTTTGGAGAGGCGAAAAAAAAGCATATGTAGATATCTTTATTTTTCATCATTGTACCACCTGGAATTAGGCTAAAGCTATTTTTTCGCTTGTTAATTTTCTTAGATTCTGTACAGGTTCCTTTTGACTTGCTTTGTAGCTGCTAGGTCCCAGGTAACATTTAAAAAAAAAAGTTGTGTTGATCTAGTGATATGAAAAATTAGATGTAGGATATTACATAACGCTGGTAATTTATTCTGAAGTTTATTTAATTAGTGTGAAAGATAAATAACTAGTGGGTGATGACGCTTTACTGCAGTGGAACATTCTTTATTTTTTTAAGCAAAGTTTAACAGCTGGTTAAATGTAGCAGGTCATTGGGATAGAATGTCCAATTATATATCAAGTGAATGCTGTTCACAATTTTTATTTTTGGTTAATAGAAAATAACATTCTCTGCAGTGAAAATAATCTTCCAAGGTGTATTAGATGGATGTGTTTTTAACTGTTTACCCATCTATTAATATTTAATGCAAAATTCTGAGTTGTCAAAATTTGTTCGGGTGGCTTAGCGACGGTTCTGCTAACAGTGCTTTATCAGTCTTTCCCCCCCCCCCCCCCCCCCCACCTCCTTTTCTACTCAATCCTAAACCATGGTAATGGTGATTGGAATAGATCCACAGGAGAAAGTTTCAAGAAAAATGACCCTATGTGAATGAGACAAATGACCTGTTAATATTCTGTTATTGATAAGTCTCCAATGCACTGGCCAATCTTCTGTTTTACTTAAAGGTAATTTTGATTTAAAGATGTTGTATTCGATAAGCTACACTTAAAATGCAGCATCATTTTAAACAGATGACAAAAATAGACCATGTTATTTACAAACAGCTTGCAGAGTTTTGGGGGGTTGACTACTGACACTTACATGCTGTATGAAAATGTACAATGGTGCCCTTTTAAGATTGATTCCCCATTTGTTGCATGAGGTTGATCTTGAACTTGCACTGTAGCAGATACCAAGGGATAATGCCAATAAATAAGAAAAGCTGATGCAAAATCTATTTAGGAAAAAGTAGATTGTCCTAGGAAGTAAGAGAAACTTGACCTCAAATGAGACTTCAGTTTGAGTTTATTTTGCTGACTTTTATGTACATCATTATGTATAATGAGAAGCTAATGAATATAAACAGAACAATCTTATGATTTAAAAAAAGTTAAATTAGGAAAATTATATAATATATTGTGCAGGTAAGACAAGGTGAAAATAAACGACCTTTTTGGAAGTATGAATTGGTACTGATTGTATAATGTCTGTTATCCACAGATTATTGGGACAGTTCCCTCTGTGCACAAAAGGCATCACTACATTTTTTTTAATAATAGAAACTATAGTAAAACGTACAAACTGAAGAAAATAGTTTTAATATTCTCGGCATCTTGTGCATGTATTCTTGTATCCAGGTTGGCTTCTAGATCCCAAAGGCTGTATTTGAGATGTCCCCATGGTTAAGATACAGTATTTGTCCTTAATTGCAAGGATAATGCTAAATGCTCGCTGGTAAGCTGGATATCTTTGTTTAGTGCACCATTAATTATTTTTGTATAAAGTTTCAAGCTAATGACTTGCTATTCAATGTTGCAGCTGAAGAAAATATTTGCCCTTAACTGTCCTTTTGTGAAAATAATTTCATACTAATAGTTAAAGTTGCTGTTGACCATTTGGAAACTATTTTAATAAATATTAAAACAAAGTTTATATGGCAAATATAAGAATATCTTGTATCGGCTACATTGTGAAAGCAAAGAATGTAATGTACTTGAGATCATACGTTCTTCATAATGTTTACAATGTGTCTTTTTAGTTTTTTTCCATTTTCTAGTGCTTTGTTCTTTTTGTCTCATTTCTTTCCTGTTGTCTGTTATCTAACGTTACACAGTCTTTAGTCTCTGCCTTTGATTTTCCTCGATCTTCACTTTTTTTTCTTTTTACCGAATTGCTTTCTCTACCTGCGATCTTACTTTTAAATTCACTTCTCTCCTTCATTGCTTTGCTACAGTTACTATTTGTCCTGTCCTGTCTCCTTTTTGTGTCTCCTTTCCTTCATACATTATTTTTTTAACTACAGATTACCTATTTCCTTGTGTTTCCGTGATATATATGTGTCTTTATATATTTTTCTTTCTCTCCCTTTGTCTGTACATCCCTCTCAGGTTCTACTCTTTTTTTGCTGTCTCTACCGTCATTGCTTTTCTCTTTTATTTCCCTCTCTCTCCTTTTCTGAGCTGGATAACACTCTCCTGGTGTAGGCCTCTTGGGCAGGTTTGCTATATGATAATGCAGAAAGTTGAACTGGCCCCATTACTATGAAGCGATGGTTGCATTGATAAGCTTTGATAATGGTGCAGATAGCAAGTACTAAGCGACCAATGGTCGAGCCTTGTCTTCCATTAGCATTCCGCTCCAGTAATCTGCGCAGCTCTGACAATCACTTCTCCATTTCCACTCCTCCACTAGATAAGAATGGAAATACTGACTTCATGGGAGCTGATTAGGGTGTCTGGATTTCTCGATAATACCTTGATAAATTATGTTTCTTTTTTTTTAAAGGGGGAGAGTTAAAACTTCACATCTCTTTTTTTTTTCCTCTCGTGGTGTTTTATTAAAGGAGCTTCCAGTCCGGTTGTGTAAAAAAAGAACTGTGATAAAAAGCAAAGATAAGGGTTGGACTGTTTTGTGTAGGAGTGCATATCAATGTTATCTATCTCTTTTTTTCACTTTACTGAGCAGCCTGTTGTTTTTAGCCTTATCACACTCCACCAAAATGCCAGGAAAAAAACTGCCTGGATTATTCATTGCTTGATGATAACATTTTTTTTTTGTAATCTCTTTTTTTTTTACATAAAATTAAATTTTTCAAATTAGGTCTGTGCAAATAAGGTGAATGTTCTTGCAATAAGATATGGCATGATTGACTGCCTGTCTGCAGTGGAATGAGCACGTCATCTTCTGATGTCTTTTTTTAAAATATTAATTTTGGACTGAGTGCGCTAATTGAGTCAGAGCTCAGAAAAGAAAATTGAGCGTTTGGCATTCTTCAGAATGACCATGATCTGGGCATTTGTTCGTCAACCCATATTTCTTCCTGAAGTAAAGTAATGAGTTTCTCGTACGGCTTCTTGATGGTCTGCTGTTCAGAGGAGGGAAAATCCGGCTGTCTGATCAAGGGAAACCTTGTACAGTTGCGGTCGTCTGGCTTTGTTGAGTATTACTTTGGGTTTAGACTGTTTTTTCGCTCTATCGCAAGTAGTGCCGCTCAATTCTGTGATGGATGTGATGTAGCCATTTGTACTTCCAGCTTCATGAGCTGACTGGCTGTTCCTCCTGCATGCCGAGTAACACAATGATTCTTTCCCCCTTCCAACTGGTTACTCGGTCTGTCTCTGCTGCCTGCTTTCCATGGTGTTACCCATGGTACAAAAGGGAGCCCTCCTTTGTGCTTTTGGTTTTCTTTTTCCCTTTGGAGATGGCTTAAAAAGCAGAACATTACACAGGATGGAATTGATCTGATCAGTTTTGTTCTCCTATTTGCCAAGGCGGGTGGACCAAAATAGGACTTCAGTGTTTGTGATTAAAAAGTGATTTGTAATTAACTGATGTGATGTTGTCAAGTTTTGACTATAGAACAGAAATGACGATGAGTGGTGGTTTGCTGAAAATTAAATCACTGTCATTGTGCGCATCTTAACTATGTTTGAGGAAAGAGTAGACTCCTTCACAGTGTCATGAACTTTTTTGTAGTGAGCCACTGCCATCAAATCATCCCTGGTTTGTTTCACATTCAAGGATGATTTTATAGCCAAGCTCTTTCATTTAATTATTAGTTTATGACTTGAGTGGTGTCATCATTGACCCTTATTTTGGATAAAAAGTAAGCCATTGTACCAGATTTTTAGTGTAATCAGGGAGCACTCGCCCAATGGATTTGATTGGGTAACAGATGAGTAAAGGCATGAGTATGGGATGCTTGGTAGAGTCCATGATTTACATTCATTAGGAACCATATGAGCTTTTTAGTTTGGTTCTACACTACAATAATTGTGTGACTACTTACTTAAATGGAACAGTAACCACCATAATTTAGTGGTAATGTGACCACGTTTTGTTGTGCAAGACTGCCTTGACTCTTCGTAGCACTGCTGGATATTAATTACCTCAGCAAATCAACTGGGTAGCACAGTAGGCTGCTGGCCCACTTTTTTGGTTTACGTCTTAATGTAATGAACATGGGAGCGGGAGTAGGCATTCAGCCCCTTGAGCCTGCTCCGCCATTCAATTAGATCATGGCTGATCTGCACCTCAACTCCTTAACCACCTTTACTCCATATCCCTTGATACTCCTACCTAACAAAAAATCTATCTATACCTGATTTTAAGATTTTAATGGAACTGTTCGAGGGGAGATGCTTCACCACAGGGAAGGAGGCAAAATTAGGTCGGCATGTCCTGGTGCCTGGTTAGAGTTGTATTAGCACACAGAATCCAAGGGATTAGTTCATTGACCAGCATCTTGTCTAAGGAAATAGAATTTTGTGCTACTTAGGAATCAGGATTTCAAAAGAAAGTATTTGTAGGGGGCGGGGTTTAGTTTTTAGGCTCAAGGTGAGATATATCAATGTTGGAGACTGACACTTTTCTACAATTGACGCCTAGTATGATGCTCTCCTCGGGCAAGTATAGTATGGACAAGATGTCAAATAGGGTTCTCTGCTTCAGCTGCAGAGTACTCTGTTCTGTAACAGTTGAATTCTTCCATTTCATCAGACATCTTTATGTCACCTCTAAATGAAATTGCTATTTAGTTGGAATGGTGAATAATTCTGTATGCACCTTCCATAAACTTGGTTGAGATTTTTACAACAAACTCATTTGCATAGGACGTTCTGAATTATATTTGAATTATTTTTGATTTTATTGTGCTGTAAGTGTTAGCTGTTTATACCGAATTATTATGACTTAGTTAGTAGAGACAGTGACTAGGTGAGCCATAAAAAGCAGGACAATCCCTGTTTCAGTACATGGTCAGTGCTGAATTAGTTGTTAGCCATTTTCCTCCACATCCCCTGTTGGAATTGTGCATGTAAATTATGGTGAGTACTGTTCCATTTAAGTGAGTATTCACTTTTTTTAGTGTCGAACAAAACTGGGGGAAAAAAAGTACATCATGACTGCAGTGAGTTTTCTCAGCATCCCATGGTTTCCAATGAATGTGAATCATGAACTCTAACAAACAGCCCATACTCATGACATGAAGTGAGGACAAGGCAAGGCATAGGTGCATTCGAGGCCTTGGTTCACATGTGAGTAGACACATGGATGAGATATCGGAGAATGGCCAGTACCTAACACATTGTACCAGGGCAGAAAACTTGTAAATCTGAGGACAAAAATGTGGCCAACTGCAAGGCTACATTTGGGATTTCACAGGCAACTGATACTGTATGTATCTTATACCATGACTACAGCAATAGTTGGCAGCAGTGCTTTTCTTGAATTGCCAAGCCCTGAAGAGGTGACTTTCCCTGTTGTCTCTGGAGGCAGCAACATCAGAACAACAGTGTGAATGGCTGCTGGAGATAGTATTGGCCTCTAATTCTTCTGGCTTGAGAGAGCTGAGTCTCCATTCACCTGCAGAAGCCAACAATCCTGCGCTCTCTTGCTGGTAATTTATGGCTTCCCAACAAATGTGTCTGCAGAATATGCAGCACGCAAATTGTTTTTGTTGATTTACGTCATAATATAGCCCTGTTATTTGCTTCCAAATGCTGCCTACTTAAATTAACCCCCTAGCTCCCCATTGCAATGTAAACTAAACTGGAATCAAAATAGTCGCATCCATTGTTGGGACAATGAATTCCTCAAAGTATGACATTTATTATAGCAGGTGTTCTGAAATAACAGTAATTGAACTGGCAAAATATTCCTCAACTGTATGTTTTGCTTTAAGATATTTGTTTATTAATCTGGTTTAGCTCGACAGGCCTGAAATAAAACACCCCTCTCAAAAAGGGCAATATTGCTTGATTTTGTTCAAGAAATGAATGAGATATTCTGACATTTTCTTGTCCAAATTAAAGTAAGGAACTAATAATTAGTATTCTACTTTTACAAATTTCTTCTGAGTTGATGTATTCTGTTTCATATTCTTTGCGTGCTATTGATGAGCTTGGGTTCGAGGACCAGATTTAGGACACACTTCCACTGCATCACAAATAATTCCTCCTTTTCTGTTACTGTTGATTCTTCTTCTTTGGCCCACTTCTTCCTGTGCTGAGATAATTTGCATTCACCCCACTATTCATTTTTACAGTTTTTTCTTCCCGACTATAAAATGTATATTCCCCTCTTCCTTTTCTTTTACTCCTTGCCGGTTAAATTTGATTTCTTGCGTGGTTCTTCTTTGTAATTCAGTATCTCCTTTCTTAATTATTCTTGTTTCTGTATCACTCATTCCTTATCCTATTTCTCATATTGTCTTTTTTCATTCATTTTCTCTCCCCCCCCCCCAAACAACTGATGGGAACTATATTATGTGTTCTGGGAGCCACATATTCTCAAGTGAAACAATCTATTGTAATCTATCACACTTTTATCTGTACTATCTGAGAACTGAAAATGGCCTGGCCTTGCAATGGCGCCATGCTTGTAAGCTGATAAAGTTACAGAGTTCACTGGTGATGAATGTTAAGTAACTACACCCTCATTAGATAGGATATGGACTTGGCAGAAGGACTAGGTATTTGAAACTAAGCTACTCTACATCTTAATCACTGGCTTTTCTCAGGCTTCCTCTCAACAATAGCCCTCTAACACTATTGCCTCAGACAGTCCTCAGAAGAAACGTTTATTCCAATCAAAATGTGTTAATTAATCACGCATATCTAATTGAAGATCTTTTACTATTTGCTATTTAATCAGTTAAAAAATAAACTAAATGGCTGGGTTGCTATAGATACATGATGGAAAGGTCAAACTGAGTTTACCTTATCATGATACAGACAGTTACTAATTAGAGATAGGTATTGGATTGGCAAAGTCTAACAGCAGTTCTGCTCATTATCAATGATACACACCAGTGCAATATTAAAATTATCTGCAGTCTCTGAAGGTACAAGTAAACTGAACACACCTAATGTTAGCTGTTAGATGAGTCATTTGATCTATGTGATGTTTTAAGTTGAGAGCTCCAGAGTTTGTCTTAAAATGGTTCATAACATGATGGTATATTTTCTCATTCAAAAGATTATGATATCTTCTTGTTTAGCTCTTTAATTTCACTTTGTATTTAGGAAAATATGCTGATTTTTTTTGTACTTCAGAGATTGTATCTAATTTAAAATGACAAATTGGAACAGTGCCTTTTTAAAAATGCTTCTTCACAATTGTGTCCATTTGTAAACCATTATTTGAAACAGTGGCAGCTGATGAATGCTCAGTATGTTTTATTTAAAAAGTCTTATCTACACAACACCTCTCTTCACACACCCTTCTTTTCTTACAAACTGAACTGTCAATTCACAGAAAATAAAAGGTTGCCAACTTACTGGACTGCGTATTTTGCACAAATGAAAGGAACTATGAAATGAATCACAATTTTAAATATATTTTCTGTAAAGGTCTACAATATTGGACACGATGCTTAGGATCTTGCAAAATGTACGGAGCTTTAGTATTTTGTGTTGTGTCCCGATAACACCAGAACTGAGTGAGTGAGCAGTTATTGTCTGCATCTGTCTGTCCGTTCTATGACTACAAGACTTCCCCGATTAATGTTTTGCACAGGGCAGTAAGTTAATGGAAAAGTGATAACCATTGACACTATTAAATTTAAGGGCTGTTACTCATGGCGGAATACAATAGACTTAATTTACATCCACCATTTTGAAAAATTCCAATTTTCAAAATGGCTATTAATCAAACAGATTAATCAAACATACTGAAGGAGGTCTGCTTTAATTTTTGTATTTCATGTATATGACCTAAACTCTGGTTTTAACCATTTAGACTAAAAATTAATGCCCTTAGAAGAAATTCCTCCCCATTTTTCTCTCTCTGCTTTCTTTTCTCAGCCAAGGGTACATCTGCTCAGCACCTACCCCTAAAGCAGGGGTTTATGGCTGTATTGAGTCGAAGTGAGCTCATTTGCTCATAGTGTACATTTAAAGTTTACAAAAATGTCAAACAGCATTTATTGGCATTCTTTTAGGGAAATCATTTTGTTACATTTAGCAAAAAGGAAATTACTTTGTGAGTAGAGAGCAAAAGTAGAACTTGGGAACATTCTGTATTGGAACATTTGTTATTTGGTGATGGTACAAACTTTTGTCTTTTTTTTTCCCTCGTGTTCTCCCTGATCCCTGCAACAACTATAGCCGAAATGGTGGAACTGTAATCTCCTCCTAGTCCTCTGCTATTGCTCTTTTGAATTAGACCATGGGTACATATGGAAAAGCAGCCTGAGGATGGTTTCCCTCCCCACAAGCAGTATTGCAATTCAATGTTGTGAGGTTGAAATTTCATCTGATTGCTGCATATTGGATTTTGATGCCAAAGCATCTTGTGCCACCTAATTGTTCATATCAGGATTGATCTGACTATGCTTTAACAAGTCAGGCAGTGATGCGGTGTCTGGGTGCATAAGGGGAATTAACATGTTTATTTTTTTTTAAAACTCCTATTTTCCATCTGAGTGTAATTTTGCCTTTTTCTATTTGTAGCTAGCAAAAAGGAGTGCATGAGAACCTCCTAATGTGGCTTGCCTGATGATTTGAAAATAATTTTCCTTTTGCTTCGGCTGTGCTTAGTTGGTGCCTTGCCGAATGGTTCGACTGAAACTGAACAGTCTCGGTGTAGTGAATTGCAACTGTAAACCTGTGCCAACCAGTTTTTTAGCACTCTATATTGGTAAACTAATTGATGGAATGGACTTTCATGTTGTAAAAATCAATTTATAAATTGCATAATCTGCACTTTGGATCTCATTTGCAACTTCGCTGGTGGGCATAATGCAAATGGCACTCGCACATATCATCACTTAGTTTAATGAGATATATGATGCATACAGCCACTGGCTTAGAAATCTGAGGGACTCTCCTCATTTGGCAACTTCTCCTCCTTCTTCCTCACAATGTTCCACCCATTACCTCACCTTTAAAATCCTCAATCTCTGCTGCCCTCCCCAAATAGTATCCCAAGTTTCTCTCTCGAGGCAGTGCAAAAAAGGTTCACTCGGTTAATCCCGGGGATGAGGGGGTGGTCATATGAGGAGAGGTTGGGTAGATTGGGACTCTACTCATTGGAGTTCAGAAGAATGAGAGGCGATCTTATTGAAACATATAAGATTGTGAAGGGGTTGGATCGGGTGGATGCGGGGAGGATGTTCCCGATGACGGGCGAGACTAGAACTAGGGGACATAGTCTTAGAATAAGGGGCTGCTCTTTCAAAACTGAGATGAGGAGGAACTACTTCACTCAGAGGGTGGTAGGTCCATGGAATATGCTGCCACAAAAAGCTGTAGAAGCTACATCATTAAATAAATTTAAAACAGAAATAGACAGTTTCCTAGAAGTAAAGGGCATTAAGGGTTACGGGGAGCGGGCAGGAATTTGGACATGAGTCTAGGTTCGGATTGGTCATGGCCCTGTGGGTAGTGGAGCGGGCCCAGGGACCGTGTAGCCTCATTCTGCTCCTATTTCGTGTGTGCAATTCTGTTAGATGCAGGAGATGGTTCTGTGATAGATAGTAGATTGGCGGTTAGGATCAGATCAGCCATGATCTTATTGAATGGCGGAGCAGGCTCGAGGGGCCGATTGGCCTACTCCTGTTCCTGTTTCTTATGTTCTTATGTTCTTATGAGATATCCTCCCTGCTCTCCTCCCTCAGCCTCTGCACTTAGGAACTCCTCATCCTCACTGATTTCAATCTCCATTTCAGTTCACTTTGCCCTTGTTTTCTAATTTCACTGCTCTCTTGTGCTTCCTAAACCTCTCCTTTCATATAAACTCTCCTACCCATATTCACGGTCATCCCCTCGATGTTGCCATCTCCTGTGGCTTCTCTACTCCCATGGTCTCAATTACAGATTATGGCCATATATGACCACTTCCTTGTTTCCTTCATCACCCACTTCCCTCTACCCATTTTTAACCCCTTTTTTTATCTGCCCCGGTCACTTTCAAACACCCATGTGCCTGGCCTGTGGCCTTCCATTCGCCATGGTACTTTTGCAACTGTCAATCTGCTCAACCATTCCTTCATTTCCACCATTAATGCCCTTGTCTCCAGAAAAACCATTAATCTTTCCCATCCAGTATGTTTCCCTTGGTGTGGCTGGCATCTTTACCCCCTCAAGCCCAAGGGGCACAGACTTGAGCATATCTGGTGCACAACCGGTTTAACCATCATTACCAGATCTGGCTGGACCACATCAAGCATTATCAGGCCTCCCTCTACTCTGCCAAAACAGCATTTTACTTTTCACCAACTGTCTCCTTAAATGCTTCTCCCTGCGCCCTCCACCCTCACCTCCAAGAACACGTGTGAGGAGCTCATGTACATCTTTGTCACTAAGATTGAGACCATCCCTTCAGCTGCCTCTATTACTTCCCCTCCCCCCTGTCCTAGTCTTGATCCCACATCTTTCAATAATTGCTCTCTTATCTCTGCTCAAGTGAACCTCCAAACTCGTCTCATCCATAAGACCCATCTTCTGCTCCCTTGAACCCATTCTCACTAAACTGCTGACCACTGAGCTTTTCTTTCTGACCCCAAAGAGAGCGATATGCACAATAGGCGACTATTCTGTTGCTCTCCTACCGGGCCTCAAATTCTCCACCCTCTGTAATCTTCAGCTCATCCAAAACTCTGCTGTCTGTCCACCATCCTGCACCAATCCCACTCACTTATCACTCCTGTCTTTACTGACCTACTTTGACTCAGTCCTCTAACATGGCAGATTTAAAATTCTCACCCTCGTGTTTAAATACCTTCATGGCCTTGCCCCTCTATCTCTGTAACGTCCTCTTGCCTTAAAACCCCTCTGTCAAAACTCCATTCGTCTGACTCTGCCCACTTGTGCATTTCTCTCTTTGTCCCACCATTGACCGCCATGCCTTTAGCCATCTAGGTGCCACGCTCTAGAATTCCCTTCCTAAACTCCTGTGCCTCTCCACTTCTCTACTTTTGTTTAAGACCCTCCTTAAAATGTACCTTTTCAGCATCAGTTGTAGAGAAGCTACTAGAATCTGTCATTAGGGATCGAGTGACTGAGCACTTGAACAAATATGTGCTGATCAGAGAGAGCAAGCATGGCTTTGTTAAGGGCAAGTCATGTCTGACTAATCCAGTTGAATGTTTTGAGGAGGTCACTAATAAGGGAGTGTCTATGGGTGTTATCTATATGGACTTCCAGAAGGCATTATATAAAGTTCCACATAAGAAATTAAGAGCAAAAATGAGAGCAAATGGAATTGGGGGTAGCCTTTTGATGTGGGTTGGAAATTAGTTGGGAGGTAGGAATCCGATAGTGGGGATATAGGGTAGGTACTTTGGCTGGATGAGACAGGTGGTGTTTCCCAGGGATCTGTTCTGGGGCCTCAAATTTTCATCATATATTTATTAATGACTTGGATGAAGGAATCAAGAGTGTACATCCTAGTTTGCAAATTACACTAAGTTAGGAGTGACAGTACGTAGTGCAGACAGGGCAGGAAGTTACAAAGGGGCATGGACAGATTAAGTGAGTGGGCAAAGCTATGGCAAATGCAGTTCAATGTGAGCAAGTGTGACATCATTCATTTTGGACCCAAGAATAATGATTTGAGTATTTTCTAAATGGTGGGAAAATAGGAACTGTAGCGGAACAGAGATTTGGGGCCCGATGTACACAAATCATTAAAAACTGTTAGACGGGCACAAAAAGCAACAAAATGCTAATGGTTATTTGCCTTTATCTCAAATGCAAAGGAGAGGAATTTATGCTTGGTCATACCCCATCTGGAGTACTGCGTTCAGTTTTGGGCACCACACCTCACAATGCCTTTTGTTCTAGCCCCTCCACCGTTACCTCTGGAGTTCCCCAAGGCTTGACCCTTGACACCCTTCTATTTCTCATCTGCATGCTGACCCTCACTGACCTATCCAAAGACATGATGTCAGGTTCCACATATACGCTGGCTAGCTCTACTCTAACACCACCTCTCTTGACCCCCCCTCCACTGCCTGTGTTGCTTGTCTGACATCCAGTCCTGAATGAGTCACAATTTCCTCTAATTTAACATTGGGAAGAACAAAGCCATTATTTTTAGCCCTCACTACTGATTCCATCACCTCTCCCTGGCCACTATCTTGGGCTTAACCAGACTATTCGCAACCTCAGAATCTTATTTGACTCTGAGCTGAGATTCCAACCCCATATCCCATCATAAAGACCGCCGACACCCAATTCCATAACATCACCCCTCTCTGTCCCTGCCTCAGCCCATCTGCTGCTGAAACTCTCATCCATGCTTTTGTTACCTCCAGACTCTTTTTAAACTTGAGCTCATTCAAAACTCTGTTGTCTAACCCTCACCAAGTCCCATTCACCCATCCCCATTCAGCTGTCTAGGACCTAAGCTTCACCTCTCCATCTCGCTCTTCTCCTTTTAAACGCTCCTTAAAACCTACTTCTTTGACCAAGTTTTTGTCGCCTGTCCTAATATCTCCTTCTTTGGCTCGGTGTCAATTTTTGTCTGATTATGCACCAGTGAAGCACTTTGGGACATTTTACTTCATTAAATGTGCTAGATAAATGCAAATTGCTGTAGTTGTCAGATGAATTTTGCATCTTTTGTCTCTCACTTGTCAGTGTTATTTGTAGTGTACAGTGTAAACTTTGTACAGATATTTTGATGCTAGTTTGCAAGCATCATTAAATAGCTGTTCATTGAAATTGAAATTGAAATCAGGCAAATGCAGTAAAATCCTGAGATGATCTGGATTTTTTTTGTTGTCCAAAGGTAAACCTTCACACTGAAAAGAATATCTTATTGGAGATAACTGGGTTTCAGTGTCCGATGTAACTGCTTAAGTGAAACGAGACTTTTCTTGATACTTATGAGAATAAAGGGATACCATGGTTATACTTCAGTTGGATTCTAGAGTACTCCAAAATTTCGATGCAATCTGATTTTGAATTCACACTGAGGAGATTACCAAGTTGCAAAGTAGTGAACCGGAACAAATTTTTGTCGACCATTGTTGTTGTGTGGTTTGTTGCCAGATTGTGAAGAAATCAGTTGTTGTGAAAGTCCTGTTTAGTTTCCTTTGTGCCAGTTTGTTCTGCACAGTGATTTGTGTGTGCCTAAATGATGCGCACTTTTGGATTTGTTTATGCAGGCTACTTATGGGTACAACAACACAGGAGTTTGGTCACAAGTTATGCAAAGGATTTGGGAACTTGACCACACTGATCACACTAGATGTTTTCTGATTGTATCTATACCAATATACAATGATATGCATTCAACTAGCTCCAAAAAGATAATGGGGAGAACTGGTACTTATTTTCATTGTGTTCATAGCATATTTATAAATAAAGAATTGAATAAATAGTACTATGATAGGAATGTTGGAATATCACAATGGCATGAATGGTGTGAGCTCGCCCACATTTATGAGATCGTGTTCTTACTGGAGACCAAAGGGGAAAATGTGGATCCTGCACAAGCCTTATGATTTTTCTTGTTGGGGATACTGGGAACTTGTTTATTTATATCACCTTGTTGCCTTTTAAATACAATTTTATGCAATCAGTTGTTTTTTAATGTTAACCTTATTTCAACGTAACAAAAACAGATTATCTGGTCATTATCACATTGCTGTTTGTGGGAGCTTGCTGTGTGCGTCCGGCGGCCGTGTTTCCCACATTGCAACAGTGACTACATTCATTGGCTGTAAAGCGCTTTGGGACGTCCTGAGGTCATGAAAGGCGCTATAGAAATGCAAGTCTTTCTTTCTGATTATTTTTATGCTTGCAAGTGTGAGGAATATCAAAAATTTGCCACCGACTTGAACAGTAAAATTTGTTGAGTTGGGGCATCGTTCATCAAAAGAAACCAGAAACCATGAAATAGTTTGAAGACGATGCTAAGTGTTTGGAGAGTATTTTTATGTAATTTGTTCATCTATTCAGACTGTTTTTGTAATAGTCTCCTTCCCAGTAGAAAAAAATAGGTTTTTAACATTATTTAACATACCACAGAGTAACTCAGCAAACATCATCTATGAATCTTATTAGTGGTTCCATTAGGTCCAGCAGACTAGCATTCTTGATGGTAATGGATAGATGCAGTTTGGAGACATCTGATACTTAAAAATTAATTTACCAAGCATTATGGAGTGCCCAGCTAGTACTGAATTTTCAAACATTTCATGATTAGCATTGAGGACCAAGATGGATGGATTACATGGAACTCTCCACTGAAGATTTGAAATTTCCACTTCATTTGACAGCCATTGTTATGGCCTCCTTTGAAGTTGCTAATTTGTGCACAGTTGCCTCGAATTTTATGTTGTAATCACCACCTATGTGGAACTGTTTACTTGTAGAATCCATACAATCAGGTGTGTGAGAGAAAGAAGTGTATGTGTGTGTAAAATTATTCAACTATATTCGTGTAAATGGAAACCTCAAAATTCCACTCAAAGCAGAAAAAAACCTGACTCGTATTAAACATTACAGACCATCTTCAGGTGGGCTGCATCCACAAATACATTTTCTTTCTGTTCTCCTTTAAACCAGCACATTTGCTGCACCACTCCTCCAGCACGGTGATATTTAAATGACAACTGTCTCTCAGGACCTCAGTTCTGGCCTTCACTGCTGATTCTAAGTGTCTTTTCCCTCTATCTATCCTGCTGGACTGTCTCCAGTTTTAAATCAGTTGTGGGAGCTTGGACTGAAGCTGACATTCAGAACCAAGAGTTGTCATTTAAATATCATAGTGTTGGAGGAGTGAAACTGACAGCAGTAGTTGATAGGAATTCAGTGCTGCTGCTAGGTCCATTGTCTTTGATAAAATTGCTTCAACAGGAAGAATACCTGAGAGAGGATGTGACCAGTGTATAAGACACATCTGTCTGTGTTTTTAAAAAAAGAAAAAAATTAAATTTAAAAAAAAAATCCAGGAGGTGAGTTTGTGGGCTGGTGCTTGGGATGGGGATATCCTATCTGTTCACGGTCTGCTCCCCTGATGTCACCTGCTTTTTTTCTTCCGTCATACTCCCGGGTCACTGGAGCCTTCTCTGCATTGCCAGCTTTACCATGCTTCCCTCACCCTCTGCTATTCTGCTGTAACTATTTACATATCCTCTGGCTCTTGGATACATCTTTTATTTCTCATTATTGCCTCCTTTTGTCACACCATTATCACTTCTGTCACCACATTGGGAGTACATTATAGATCATTGAATAGTGGAAAATAAATCAAGTTGAGATTTATAGACAATTTAGAGAGGTTTGCAGTAGTAACATCATTGTAATAATGGGAGACTTTAACTATTCTAAAGTAGACGACAAATGGAAAGGGTTCTTAGGATGCATCCAAGACTGTTCATTAATCAGTATGTTGCATGTCCGACAAGGAAGGTTGCAGTGCTGGGTCTGGTTCTGGGTAATAAAGCAGGGTAAGTGAATGACTTTAAGGTTGGAGAACACTTGAGATGTACAGTAGTAGCCATAATTTAATTAGGTTCATATCAAAACAGATAGAGGACTTGAAGATAAAGGTGTTGGACTGGAAATTAGTTTTTTTCACTGGTATGAAATGAAACTTAGTCCAGATTAATTGGCTGGAAAAAAAATGGAAGTTCAAATAGTGGGCTGTGGGAGATATTTTAATAATAGATGAATGAGACGCAGGTTAAATATATTCTGACTAAAGAGGGTGCATCAAAGGTTGAGTTTCCAAGAATAAATACATTAGAGCAAAAATTTGTTTTAATAAAAGCATATGATAAATATGGAGGAGATAATACAGAGGAAAACTGGGAAATATAAAAAGCTAGGAATAAAAAAGGGAGATTGGGAAGGCAAAAATGTCTATGGAAAAAGAGTGGTGGTCAACATATAGGAACATAGCAAGAATATATAAGAAATAAAAGGATAGTCAAAAACGGATGGGGCAACTTAAAGATGATGGAGGCCATCTTGTACTTGAGAGTAAAGGAATGGTGATGTTCAATAAGTATTTTGACTGTGCTGTTGCAGTGGAAAGTGAAATTGGGATTGTAGGGAGTCTCTGAGGAGGATGGTGAGGAGCCACTAGTGGAGATAAATATTGGAAAGAAAATTGTATTTGAAAAGAAAGTTAGTGGAACTGAAAGTAGAAAAATCAACAGGCTTGGATGAAATGCATTCCTGAGTACTGAGGAAGGTTAGGGAGGAGATACCAGAGATATTAACCAATTGTGCTAGTGTGCTGGAGGATGGCCAGTATTACATCTCTGTTCAAGAAAAGGGAAGGGGATAAACCAGTAAACTATAGGCCAGTTTATCTTATCTCAGTAAAGGGCAGGTCCTGCTTGACTAATTTAATTGAAATTTTTGAAGCAATCAGTGTATAGATGAAGGGAATATGGTGAATATTATATATGTTGTTTTTCAGAAGGTGTTTGATAAGGTGTCATGTAAGATACTTGTTACAAAAAATAAGGCACATTATATTAAAGGGAATGTAGCTGCATGGATAGAGAGATAGCTAAAGGACATATAGCAAAAAGTAGAAGCAAATGGATACTTTTCAGGTTGGTGGGATGTGGGTAGTGGTGTGCCCCAGGGATCTCAGCTCAGACTTCCTTTGCTTTCCATTTACAGAAATCATTTGGACATAGGCACAAAGGAATAATATTGAAGTTTGCTGATAATACCAAATTAGGGAGCCTGGCAAACTGCGATGCGAATGAAGGAGGATATGGACAGGTTAGCTGGTACACTTTTTAAATACAGAGAAATGTACATTTTGGGGGGGGCGGGGGGCAAAGAACATTGAAGAGAGTTGTATCTTAAATGGTTAGAGAGTGAAGAACAGACAGATCTTAGGATGCAGGTACATAGATTTTTTTAGAAGTGGGAGTGCAGATAGAAAAGAACATTTAAAAAAAAAAAAATGGGGTTGAGGATTTTATATAATGGGGCATTAAATACAAAAACAAGGAGGTGATGTTGATTGTGTACAAAGCATAGGTTAGGCCTCATTTGGAGTATTGCATGCTACTCTGGACACTGCATTACAGGAAGAATATTGGAGCCAAGAAAAGGTTACAGTGAAGACTCATTAGTATGTTATCAGGAGTGAAAGGTAAGAGTTATAAAGAAAGGCTTGAAAAATTGGGACTTTTTTCACTGCAATAGAGATGTAAGGTTTTGTGATGGTAAGATAATTTCCTTTGGCTGGTGAATCAGTAACAAAAGGGCATGAACTCGGAATTATCACGAAAAGAATGAATGGGAAAGTTGGAAGATTTTTTCCCACACAGAGGGTTAGTAGAACATGGAATGCTTTACCTCAGTTGAAAATTGAGGCCTAGAATATAACATCATTTACAGGCAATGGGATTATATTATTGCAGGATCATCCCGACGGGCGAAGGAAATCCCAAACTCCTCCACAACAAACTGCCTCCTTTGAGTGTCCCTTGTCCCATTTATCCCCACATCTGCCCGTTGAGAAGAGCTCATAGACTTATTTGTTTTCAAAGTTGAGAATAATCCATTTTGCTGTTTTCATCCTCCCCAACTATTCCCAGGTCACACTGCCCTAGTTCTGACTCACAACACGCTATGCATTTTCCCATATCTCCTCCAAAGCCTTCAGCAGACTGAAATGGTAGCAGTCTTGCCCCTGAGCAAAAGGTCACGGGTTCAACCCCTACTCCAGGATTTGACCACATGAATATTGGCTGACACTTCAAAGCAGTACCGAGGAAGTGTTGCACTGTCAGAACTGCCATCTTCCGGATGACATTTTAAACTGGGGACCCATCTGCTTGTTCAAGTGAGCATAAAAGATTCCATGGTACTATTTGAGGAAGAGCTAGGGAGGTCACCCTATGCCCGGGCCAACATTTATGATTCAACCAACACCATCAAAACACATTACCTGGTCATTTATCTCATTGCTGTTTGTGGGGTCCTGCCATGTGGCAGTTGGCTGTCACATTTGCCTGCGTAAACTACAGTGACTACACTTTAAAAGTAATTTGTTGCCTGTGAAACATTTGGGATATCCTGAGGGCATGAAAGGTGCAATTTAAATGCAAGTTCTTTTTGATATCCTTCATAAGACCCACCAGTTGCTTCCTTGAAGCGCCTTCCAACTCCGCTCCAGGCCACCTAAGCTTGCCAACATTGTTGACTGCTCACGCTGATCAAGGATTGTTATACCTCACTTTCAAAACTGATGTAATTGCCGTGTCCTTAAAAAGTCTATCCTTGGCACTCTGTACTAGCCAACTTCTACCACATCTCTGACCTTCCATTTATCGCTAAGGTTCTGAAATGTTTCATGCCTACCTCTCCCTAATTTGATTTCTTCAGTCTAACTTTCATTCTGTCCATAGCATTGAGATCATCCAATGACTTTTTGTGTGACCACGGTGCACTATGTCTTCTCCTCCTGTTCAATCTGTAAGTGGTCCTCCACATGGCTGACTGCACCGTTTTCTTCCACTGCTTCTCACTTGTGGTCCACTCCACTCCAGGCCACAGCCCTGGCATTTCTACCTGAGCCACTGCCATCAACACTTCTCCTGCAGTGGTTTCTCCTCCTATGCATGCGCAGCCACCTACAATGCACCACCTGATTCCCTCCTATTCTTCATTTGTTTGTTGCCCCTCTGCAATATTATCCATCGGGATGGTATCAACTTTCATGTGTATGCTGCAGATACCCAGTTTATCTCCTCACTACCTCCATACTTGATTCAGTTACTGTAATTGTGCTGTCCGACTGCTTACTTGACATCAGGTCATGGACTTTTAGCAGCTCAACATTAACAAGACAGCATCCTGTTTTGTTCCTTCAGAAACTCTGCCTTAGCCCATGATCCCATCCTCCTTACTAGATGCTCACTCTAGCTCAACCCAGTGGTGCGCACCCTTTGTGTTCACCTCAACCTTGAGCTGAATTCAAACCTCGCATCCAGTTCATCCTCAACACTGCCTACTTCCACTTCCATTGGCTTCTAGCCTTGATTTAAAAATCCTCATTCTCATTTACAAATCCCTCTCAACCATACCTTTTGAGACCTCCTGCAACCTTGTGTCTCTGTTTGTACTCTGCTGACTCTGGTCAGCTATGTGTTCCACCCTCCCCCTTTGGTTCTGCTAGATTTAATAGAAGCTTCAGTCATCTTGCACTCCCATACACCGGAATTTCCCCCTCAATCCTCCACGTTGTGACACCTCTCCTCACCCGCAAACACTTCTTTAAAATCTACGTTTTCAACTATGCTTTTGGCCACCTCCGCTAATTTCCTTCTTTCTTCTGCTTGGGCCTGACTCCCTGCCCCACTGCAGTGTGCCTTGGGATATTTTACTACAGAAATGAGTTGTTATAGTTAATAGAACAAAGCTAACACTTTAAATGTGACTTAAAGGAAATTTTTCTTCACAGAAACACAAAGCTGCACATAGTTCAAAACACTGGACAGAGGACTCGATCGGAGAGCAAGTTTATTCAAATGTGCATGTGTTATTTTTATATAAAGTTGCAATTTTCCTTTAACACACTTGGTGTTTTACCTAAAACATTGCCTTTGCCTTACTGATTTCACTAAACTGATCCAAACATTAATATAGTTTCGTCCCTTGGCTGAAACTTCTGAATATCGTCTTGCTGTATATTTTTATTCTTCCCTTTTGGACTTGAATGTTTCAGCCTAATTTTCATTAAGCCTTCTAAAAGTGCACAATAACCATACAGTGGATCAGTTAGATTATAATTGAAGACCTGTTTTTTAAAATTCTGACAGTAATTTACGAACATTTGATGGTAAACCAGTAGTGTAGATCCCTGGAATGCCTGTGATGCAATGTTTAGCTTCAGTAATCTTTAGATTTTCATTCGCATTTTGCACGCTCAGTCCTGATGTCACAGGATGTGACTTCCTTTCCAAATGGTGAATGTTACTGTTGTTTTGCAAAAAGTTGTTCTTTGTTAAAGTAATTGGCTATAGACATATCTGTGACAGCCCAGGCTCCCTTGGTAATGGGTCTGATTTTGTGCCATTAAATGTTGTGGTTTCAGGAGCTTTTCAACTAATAATAAACATCTGCAGTATGTTATTTTTCCTTCAGTTTTGAAGATGAATTCAGGGTCACAGACGAGATAACAGTCTGAAGGACAAAGAGATTATCTGTTTTATATCAAGTTCAGTGAATTGCGGGGGGACCTGTTTTGTGGCAAGTTCATTCCATCACAATCACTCCCCCTGCTCTTTCATGGTCAAGTCCAGGAAGGGAGCTGTTGAGCGGCTGGAAGCTTTCAGAAGGGGTTAGTGGACTGATAGGGCAGTTGCCTTGTCTCGAGATTTCTGGATTGTGGGAAAGTTCGAATATGCTGCTATTTTCTATCTGTTATCAGGATGCTTATCACGGAACGCTTGTCTGCATACTTGGCTGGATAGTCCGTGCTTTGAGCCCTGGCAGAGCGTGCTTTTATTTTTGCTTTAGCAGAAGTGATTAAACTCGAATAGTTAAGAGGAGTTAAATATTAAAATACTAAAGTTGTAAGATTTTGTGATTTTTCTTAACCTAAAGTGGCAGTGCAAAAATTATAGTAATTGTAACATGGCAACACGGTGGCATAGTGGTTAGCACTGGTGCCTCACAGCGCCAGAGACCCGGGTTCGAATCTGACCTCGGGTGACTGTCTATGTGGAGTTTGCACATTCTCCCCGTGTCTGCGTGGGTTTCCTCCGGGTGCTCCGGTTTCCTCCCACAGTCCAAAAATGTGTGGGTTAGGTTGATTTGGCTATGATAAATTGACCCTTAGTGTTAGGGGGGATTAAATATGTGGGGTTATGGGGATAGGATGGGATATGTTAGGGGGAATTAAATACGTGGGGTTACGGGGGTAGGGTGGGATATGTGTACTGTGGGGATTAAAGCAGGGACAGGGTACTGGATTTGGATGATCAGCCATGATCGTATTGAATGGCGGAGCAGGCTCGACGGGCCGAATGGCCTACTCCTGCTCCTAGATTCTATGTTTCTATCTATGTTTCTATGTAAAATCATCAGATAGCTTGCCAACCATACTATTTTTCTGGCACCAGGGTTAGGATGGTTCAGCCTGTCTTGCATGTATTGAAAGTCTTTGGGGGCAAAATTGGGTCGCACCCCCTTTAGGGCGCTAACTTCGCCTTTTAATGCCCCAAAAAAGTTAGCGCCGGAAATTCACTGGTAGCACCCCAAGAGGGAGGTGGGGCGCTACTGGAAGCGCCCCGCCTCCCTCTTGGGGCGCTGCGAGGGAATATCGCGGCGCTACGTGCAGCAGCGCCACGGTACTGCAGGCCTTCCTACCCTCATTAAAGGGGAGGGACCTAGCGCAGCACGACCCGGGGCCCAGCTGGGCCACCAGGGATCGGAGTGCCGGCAAAAGAGCCCAGCACTCGAAGTGCTGGGCTCACGGAGCGTAGCCGGCACCCCATGGGGGGTGGGGGGGGGGCGGTGGCTGCACAGGAGGCCAGGGACAGCAACGGGGGCAGGTGCTGGCAGGCGGCCGGCAACAAAAATGGCCGTCCGGCACCTCCCCTTTAATTTCCGCCACCCCGGCCGCAGATAGACCCCCTTGACCCTGTCGGACATAGCGTCCAGCAGTAGGTCAGGGGGTGCTACCGAAGAGCACGAGCAGGTCGCTGCGCACGGCGATGATGTCATCGGCGCGGGGCGCTAACAGTTACTGCCGCCGCTAACCTCCCGCTGAATTTCGCGGGAGACGTTAGCAGCGCCGCGCCCAGGCGCTAGTTGCTTTGCACCCCGTTAGTGGGAGGTGCAAATCAACCGAATTTTTCCCCCTATGTTCTTTATTGGTTGGCATATTGTATTATGGCTTAGCTGGGTTTTTAAAGTTTATTTTTTTGCCTCCAGTCTTTGCCTCAGTTTCATTCATTTTGTGCCAGTGCAATTTCTCCAACAAGTTTTGTCTTTCATCATATTGTAACCCTGTAGGATTTAAGGGAGCTGTTAATCAATCCTCTTCTGGCTTTCTCCAGCTGTGAGGATGGGGATTCATCTGGGCCATTCTTGAGCTGGCCATCAGGAGGTGCATGAGTGGTTCTGGGAAACAAATGGCCTCTTGCATTTGCTGCAGTACGCTCAATATCAGGAAATCCCTGTATGGAGAATAGCAAGAGCACACCGTATCCTAATACCAGTTGATTAGAACATTAGTTCCAACATAAGTTTATGTTGCAGTTTTTCTCATTCTTGTTTGTCATGTGCAATCCATTGAAATAACTTGGCTCACATCTTTTGTTTTTCTTCCATCTACCCACATGTCCTCTCTGAACTCATCTTATCCATGACACCTACCTCTTGCTCCCTTTACCCTATTTCCACTAAACTGCTGACCTTCCAACATCCCACTCCCTTTTGTAACTGACATCATCAGCCTCCATTCTCAAAAAACCACACCCTTGACCACCACATCTCCAACCTCCTTTTCTTCTCCAATGTCCTTGAATATGTTGTCACCTCCTAAATCCGTGCCCATGCCCCCCTCTCCCAGCTCCCTGTTTGAATCTCTCCAATCGATTCTGAAAACTTGTGCTCCAGAACTAGCCGCGCCTCTAGCCAAGCTGTTCCAGTACAGCTACAACACTGGCATCTATCCGACAATGTGGAAAACTGCCCAGGTATGTCCTGTCCACAAAAAGCAGGACAAATCCAATCCGGCCGATTACCACCCCATCAGTCTACTCTCAATCATCAGCAAAGTGATGGAAGGTGTCATCGACAGTGCTATCAAGCGACACTTACTTACCAATAACCTGCTCACTGATGCCCAGTTTGGGTTCCGCCAAGACCACTCTGCTCCCGACCTCATTACAGCCTTGGTCCAAACATGGACAAAGGAGCTGAATTCCAGAGGTGAGGTGAGAGTGACTGCCCTTGACATCAAGGCAGCATTTGACCGAGTATGGCATCGAGGAACCCTAGTAACACTGAAGCCAATGGGAATTGGGGAAAACACTCCACTGGCTGGAGTCAAACCTAGCGCAAAGGAAGATGGTTGTGATTGAAAGGTCAATCATCACAGCCCCAGGACATCACTGCAGGAGTTGCTCAGGCAGTGTCCTAGGCCCAACCATCTTCAGCTGCTTCATCAATGACCTTCCCTCCAATATAAGGTCAGAAATGGGGATGTTTGCTGATGACTGCACAGTGTTCAGTGCCATTCACAACTCCACAGATAATGAAGCAGTGCATGCCTGCATGCAACAAGACCTGGACGACGTTCAGGCTTGGGCTGATAAGTGGCAGGTAGCATTCGCGCCACAGAAGTGCCAGGCAATGACTATCTCAAACAAGCGAGAGTCTAACCACCGCCCCTTGACATTCAACGGCATTACCATTGCCGAATCCCCCACCATCAACATCCTGGAGGTCACCATTGACCAGAAACTTAACTGGACCAGCCACACAAATACTGTGGCAACAAGAGCAGGTCAGAGGCTAGGTATTCTGCGTCGAGTATCTCACCTCGTGACTCCCCAAAGACTTTCCACCATCTACAAGGCACAAGTAAGGAGTGTGATGGAATACTCTCCACTTGTCTGGATGAGTGCAGCTCCAACAACACTCCAGAAGCTCGACACCATCCAGGACAAAGCAGCCCGTTTGATTGACACCCCATCCACCACCTTAAACCTTCACTCCCTCCACCACCGGCGTACTGTGGCTGCAGTGTGTGCCATCTACAAGATGCACTGCAGCAACTCGCCAAGGCTTCTTCGACAGCACCTCCTAAACCCACGACCTCTTCCACCTAGAAGGACAGGGGCAGCAGGCGCATGGGAACACCACCACCTCCAAGTTCCCCTCCAAGTTACACACCATCCTGACTTAGAAGTATATCGCCAATCCTTCATCATCGCTGGGTTAAAATCCTGGAACTCCCTACCTAACAGCACTGTTGGAGTACCTTCACCACACGGATTGCAGCGGTTCCAGAAGGCGGCTCACCACCACTTTCTCGAGGGCAACTAGGGATGGGCAATAAATGCTGACCTTGCCAGCGATGCCCACATCCCATAAGCGAATTAAAAAAAATAAATCAGGTTTTCACCCGTGCGCAGCATCAAAATGGCTCTGAGGAAAGTCACACATGATTTTTCTGTGTCTGTGACTTTGATGCATTATCCCTTCTCGTCCTCCTTGATCTCTCTACAGCCTCCATCACAGTTAACAAGACCATCCCCCTCCAATGCCTCTCCTCTGTTGTCCAGCATGGTGGAACTGCCCTCGCTTATTTCCACTCTTACCTATCCAGAGCTTCTCCTGCAATGGCTTCCCTTCCGGCCCCTACATTGTTACCTCCAAAGTCCCCCAAACATTAATTCTTGACCCCCCTCATCTACAGGCTGCTTCTTGGTAACATCATTTGCAGACCTGGGATCAAGCACACATAACGCCCAGCCCTACCTCTCCACTCCTCCACTGCCTCTATGCTGTCAGACTGCTTGTCCAGTCTTGGATAACCTGCAATTTCCTTCAGCTAAGCATTAGGAAGAGTGAAGCCATCGTCTTCGGCCCTTCCACAAACTCCATATCGTGGCCACTGCTTCCGTCCTTTTCCTCGGCCACTGTCTCCGGCTGAACCAGGCTAATTGTAGCCTTGGAGTCCCATTTGATCCAGAGTTGCGCTTCCGACACCATCTTCTCTCCATCACAAGGCAGTATACTTCTACCTTTATAACATCATCTGGCTCCTCCCCTACCACAGCCCATCTGCTGCTGAAACCGTCATTCATGCCCTTTTCACCTCCCGACTTGATTTTTTCCATTGCTATTCTGCCCGGCCTCTTGTTCCGTAAACTGAAGCTCATCCTAAACTCTGCTGTCTGTATCCTATCCTGCACCAAGTCCCACTCGCCCATCATCCCTGTCCTTGCTGAGCTACGTTGGTTCCTGGTTTTTCAAGGGCCTCAAATTTCAAATTCTCATCTTTTGTATTTATATTGCTTCTTGGCCTCACCACTCTCTATCTCTGTATCCTCCTGCAGCCCTACATCCACCCTCTTGCAACCATGGTTCCTTTAACTCTGGCTTCTTATTGGAAAAAGTCAACTCTGTCAGCGCTAAGGGTCCTAAGTGAAATTAATTTAGGTAGCCTTCACTGTTGGCAATGACTGCAATTCCACCACAAAAAAACCTGAGCATTATCTGGCGCTAAGTTGATGATTTCATTTTGAGAGCCCATAAGGATGGCAGATGTGGGTAAATGGTAAGAATTCGCAGATGCAGAAGAGATGATGATCTGAAGTTTGGGGTTAAGGCAGTTGTTTGGATTTTTCTAGACAGAGCTTTATTGTATATGTGACCTGGCTGGATCTGATCTGGGAGTACCTTCTTGCTGATATCCCACCCTTGCAAATTAAAAATAACCAGGGAGGCAAAAAACACACAAGATTTTGTGTGGATTTTTTAAGTGCTTCTACTTTTTTTTTAGGTGTTCTAAGTTACTTTGAGGATGCAGACTTATTTTCCTGCCTTTAAATTGGGCAACAACAATTTGATGAACTGTACTACAAGGCAGTGTTACTCCAAAACACAGGGAAATTAGTGCTGTCTGTTTATGGCCACTGGTGTAAATGTTGTCTGTAGGTATAAATCATTCCAGGCAGTAAAAACTGGAATATTATCCATGAGTAAGGCTCCTTTTGGCATAGATGGTATGCTTAACTTGCATATATTTTGAACTTCAATAACTGAGGTATGTTTTGTGGGAATCTGTATGGTAGAAGTCTTTCCTTTCACCGCAACGAATCAGGTGGTTCAAGATTCATGAATGAGTTAAGGTTGGCTTTGAGATTGGATGCAAGTCCTATTGCATAGACCTACCTGCAATGTTGTTTACAATACTTATTTTGCTTCATAAACTTAAGTTTTAGGTTGCAAAGTGGGAAGCAAGTTGCATTGTTGTGTCACTGGTTCATCGACCTTGGTTGGTGCCAGTATGTTTTTATTTTCAGTAGTCAGGGACCACATAAGTTTTAAACTTAAGGTTGATTAGTACATTTTACCCAGTGATAACTACAATTTATTTGCTTATCTTGCTGTTAGCTGTGATTTATGATTGTCTTTCTAAGTTTCTTCAGTGCAAATCAATGCTTGTCATTGCAGACCTCACCCTTTGAAAATCATTGCGTGCATCACTAATCCCATTCAAATCTGATGATCTGCAGTTGAAGGGGTTGTCTTATGAGGAAAGGTTGAGCAGGTTGGGCCGATACTCATTGGAATTTAGAAGAATGAGAGGTGATCTTATTGAAACATATAAGATTCTGAGGGGGTTGGACAGGGTCGATGCTGAGAGGATGTTTCCCCTCATGGGGGGATCTAGAACTAGGGGGTATAGTTTCAGAATAAGGGGGCGCCCATTTAAAACTGAGATGAGGAGGAATTTCTTCTCTCGGAGGGTTGTGAATCTTTGGAATTTTCTATCCCAGAGAGCTGTGGAGGCTGGGTCATTGAATATATTCAAGGCTGAGATAGACAGATTTTTGAATAACAGGGGAATCGAGGGTTATAGGGAGTGGGCAGGAGAGTGGAGTTGAGGCCAAGATCAGATCAGATCAGCCATGATCTTATTGAATGGCGGAGCAGGCTCAAGGGGCCAAATGGCCTACTCCTGCTCCTATTTCTTATGTATGTAATATAGCTTTATTTCATGTGTCAACAAACGTAAATCTAAATTAAAAATACTACTGCGTCAGAACCTTTTATATGTAGTATGTTCAATTGGGCAAAAGTTATTTTTAGCAGCAATGGGAAGCTGAGAAAACGACATGGTAATTTACCTTGGGTTTTGTAGATTACGAGATTTGACTGAGATTTCAACGTGTACATATGTGACAGTTACATTAGTGAAATCTAATGGTTGTTTGTGCACAAATGATAACTTATTTTAAAATTGCTGCAATACAACCTCTTTACTAATCCACATAGTACGTTCAGAACAGTAAATACATCTGGGACAGCTATCTGACTAGGTCAAGTGTGCTTATCTCTGCTGTTTTAAAGTTTTATCTCTGTTTGACCCATGCATATTAATCTTATTGATCAGTCCCTTTCATGTATAGTGATTTAGTATTCTAAACTTTTATTTTTGTAGATTTGTCCGTTGACACATTTATTAAAAGGTTGTTAAATTGAAACAAAACTGCAGTATTGACCATTCTAGGGGTTGGAAACCTACCTGATCCAAGTACATAAGCTCATATAAGTCACATCCATTATTATTATACTATGAACAAATTTGAACCAAATATAAGCTTCCCTAGAATCAACAATAAAGTGGTAGGGAGGGGAAGACAGGTTCTTATCTACCTGAAAAATGAACTGACTTTTGAACTGAAAACTCTGCAGGGGGTATGTGTTTTATACTAATCTAGTGCAAACCTAATGCCAACATCAAAGAGGCAGCGTGGACCCTTTATCCCAACAAGATTCAACCAGAGTAATTGCACATTCTCTTCTCCTTTCTCTTGCTTTAATTGTGCTGCAAATTCACAAACAAATGTGCATTTCCAGCAGAAGCACTGAAAGATAGAAGTGTTTCTTTTTCATCGAAGATAAGATTTTTTTAAGTATATTTTACAGAATTGTTTATTATAAAGGAAGTTACCTGTGCACTTATTGATGTATCCTGTGCCTGTCGCCCTTCGTTCCTCTGCTTTAAAACTGAAGCCTGATACCAACATTTTGCAGAACACTCTCCTTCCTGGCCCCTGAATATGACATTGAGGAGAGTTCTCATAAAACATTTTCTTCCAGCCTGCCTTTAAACAACAGTTTCAAAGTATTAACAAGCAGTGATCAAGACACGCCATTATAAGTGTATTGGCTCAGCCAGTCCATGTTTAGTGTTTATCCTCCATACGAACAGTAGTCTTGTTCCCCTTAGGTTAGAAGGTTAAAAGATTAGAAGTCCAATATTTTGTATTGACTCCTTGTATCTCTTCCTTATCTGCAGGATTCCATGAAGACCATATTTTGAAAGGCTGAGGTGCTTCTCTGACAGGGGAATGCAAGGAGAGAGAGAACAATGTCTATAAACTAAATTAAACACTGCACTTTAGTTGTGCCACTTGTTTCACTATGAACCAGGATAAACCCAACAATTCCAATATGGAAATGAATTAGTAATTGGCAGTTAGCATGGTTTCAGAAGGGGAAGATCATGCCTGACCAATCTCCTTACCTTTTTTTTAAGTAAGTGTCATTCCAAGTTGGCGGTAGGATTTCCAGAAAGGTTTTCATAGCGTTCTGCTGAAGGGCTGTTACACACCTTCCAGGCAGTGGCTGTCCATGGTGAATCCTGCAAGTGTGTAAGGAATTGGCTAAAAGTGGTTACTGGTTTGGGGAGTGATTTGGGCTGGGTGATGTACTGAGTGGGGTGTACCAGGACTTGGTTCTAGGACTCCTGCTGTTAATAATCGACATGAACAATCTGGATTCAGAAATGAAATGCAATTTGATCAAAATCCAAATGCACATACTAAGCAGGTGAGCAGTCAAATCTGACTCATTATCCAAGGAGCTGGACAACATTTGCAAGTATGTAGAACTATGGCAGATGAAATTCAATATGGACAAGTATTACACTTTGGAAGAAAGAATGTGTGAGAGTTATTAAATGAATAGTGTTGAACTGGCAATCAATAACGCTAACAAAATGCTGAGCAATATTGCCAAATTGGTAGAGTACAAGTCTGACAGTATCAAGCTGATACTTTATGGTCTGGTCAGGTCCCCGCTTAAGTACTGCATTCAGTTCTGGTCACCAGTGTTACCCTTGTATCTTAAAGCCTTGTAGTCAGTGCAGGAAATGTCCATGAGGCAATTACTTAGTGTCGGAGGACTGAGCTGTGAGGACAGATTAGAAAAGCTTTTCACCTTTTTGAAAGGAGCTTTGTAAAAGGGGACTTTATAGAAGTATAAAAAGTATGTAAATGGAGTAGAAAAAGTAAATCTGGAGAAACAATTTAAGTTTAACCATGACGACAGGACAACGCACTTCAGTATAAACTGGGAAAAGGCAAGTTCAGAGCTCCAATCGTAGAATCATACACCATAGAAGGAGACTATGCGGCGCACCGTATCTGTGCCAGCTGTTTGAAGGAGTTATCCATTTAGTCCCCTGTTCTTTTCCCATAGCTCTGCACATTTCTTCTTTTCAAGTATATAACCAGTTATCTTTGAAAGTTACTATTGAATCTGCTTCCTCCATCCAAACTTCCTTGCTCTTGTACTCTGTGCCTCTGTTTATAAAGCCAAGGATCCCATATGCTTTTTTAACAGCCTTATCAACTAGTCCTGCCATTTTCAAAGATTTGTGGCTATGGCCCCCTAGGTCTCTGTGTACCTGCACCCCATTTGTAATTGTACATTTCATTTATATTGCCTCTTTTTTTATTTTTCCTTCCAAAATGCATTACTTCACACTTCTCTGCATTAAATTTCATCTGCCATGTGTCTGCCCATTTCACAAGTCTATATCCTCCTGAAGGCTGCTGCTGTCCTCCTCACTGTTTGCCACATTTTCAAGCTTTGTGTCACCTGTAAACTTTGCAATTATGCCCCTTATACTCAAGTCCAGGTCATTAATGAATTATCGAAAAGAGCAGTACTCTTAATACCAACTGCTGAGGGACATCACTGTATGTTTTCCTCCAGTCTAAAAAAACAACCATTCACCACTACTCTCTGCTTTCTGTCTCTTAGCTAATTCCGTATCCACGCTGCCACTGCCCCTTTAATCCCATGGGTTTCAAGAAGCATTTTTTCACACGAAGAGTGGCTTGGAATGACCATTTGGGCAGGATGACAGAAATTGTAATATGAAAACAGGATGTTCGACCCAAACAGTCCGTGTTGTTTATCCTCCATATGAGCAGTAGCTCTGTTCCCGTATACCTTTTATCTCTCCTTCCTTCAACCAGCTATCTAACCTATTCTTAAATGCTGACATGGTCTTTGCTTCAGTCCAGTAGTGCATTCCACAGGCTGCCAATCCACTGTGTGTAAATACACTTCTCTCGCTTTCAATACTAAATCTCTTCTATTTAATCTTGTATCTATGCACCCTTGTTATGGATCCCTCCACCACTGGAAACCATCTGTCTCTACCCTCCCCATCCCTTCATCATTTTTAGCATCTCTACCTAATCACCTCTGTTCTAATGAAAACAGTTCCAGGATGGAGTAGGGTGCTGAAGGCAAAAATTCTGCAATCATTCCAAGACATAGTTAGATATTGTGATGAGAACGTGTTAAGTTCCGAAGGGAGGAAAAACCAAATCGCCTTCCTCGCCAGTATTAATCTTTTTGATTAAAGTTTCTCTTTGTTAGTACAAGTTTGGTTATAGGACTGTTAAAGGAGACTATAACTAGGTGTTTGAATTGGAACTACTATGTTAGAGTTGTGGCTACTTCACAAAGTCAGCAATCCTTAATTTGCTGTTACTAGTGTGTACACACGATAAATGACTACTATGGAGCTGTCCGACTAGGCTCACATTTTTATGTTTTAAAATCATTTTTTGAAAGAGTTTTGATTTTGCTGAACTCTTAATTTTTTTTGGAGGGTAATTAACTATTTCAGTTGTCCAAGAAGATTTATAATTCTTGTACGTTAACGACCTACTTTTTAAAAAGAATTTTACAATTGCCCGTGAACACTTTTTTTTCCCCCAATGTTTCTTCTAAAAATATTTCTATACCACTTGGAATTGTTCATATTGACTAATTCCATGGATGATCCTAGAAGACTTAATTTTTTTTTGAACTGTGATTACATTGACCTTAAATTATGAGTTTTTGGGAGGTATTATAGAAAGGACATTTTATTATTAAGTTGTCCTTTTTTGCAAAAAATACTCCATCTTGTGTTGTAAAGAAATCTGCAGATGCCTCAGCTCAGTGATGCAATTTTTTTAAAGCATGAAAAGAGTTGATGAAATTCCACTATCAGTCCTGAACCAATATGCAAAATATCTTGATGGAAATCAAATAGCTATTATGTTTTCATTTCCATTCCTGCGTATTTGCTTAATGAAGAATAGAAAGATCAGACTGGTTGGCCGTGCCTGTTCGACTTGATAACCAAGCGAGGCTTCCAGCAATCCGCAGAAATGATGCCGCTAGTCAAATCAGTCTTAAGTGCTGGTTTAATTTTATCTGGGAAGCACGGAGCTGTGAAGCTGTGGAAGGAGAGATGAGCCTATTGCTGTTTCATTTACATGGGATGGCTCTTTATCAGCCGCCAATTGTTTCAGAATATTATCAGGCATTCTTTTAATTGCAGTCGAGCTGAAATTAGCAGAATTAGAAAAATTACCTTCTCTTGCTTGGAGCCTCTTTATTCATGGATATTGTTGTGTGCTATGTACAGATTACCAGCTGTTTTGTTCTCTTGCTGTAAATATATTTGCCTACAGTCACTGTTGAGCTAAAGACAACAAATTATTGAAATAACACAAAGTTCATTAATTGAAAAAAATGTTCTGAATCCTTTGAAGATCGAGTTAACTTACCAGTTTCTTGGAAAATTATGTTCCTTATTTGTTCAGTGTTTAAACTACAAAACTGGATGTTTTATTTATTCCATTTAAAGTTGTGTCTTCATAGCTGTATGATAAGAATTGGACTACCATTCAAAGAGACTGATTTTGCACCTGATCTTAAGGGATATTTTGAACTTGGCTGGAGTCCATCCCATGATTGGACATGCAACATGAGTTAGTTGATCTATGATGGCATAGAGGTAAAGTGCCCCAGACTTTCCTGCCACCACAGGAAAAGCAAAGTGCTGTTGTTAATGTTATTCAAAATGACTACACCTCCTGTCGGATTGTAACAGACGCAGATGAGCAAATGCTGTACCAGTAGAACAATTAAATGACTACCCTTTTGGCATAAACATAGCATACAAGTAATGGTAATAGGGTGAATGAATTGAACATGAAGACCCTATTGCTGTTTTAATGCATTCCTTTTTTTGGCCACTAAAAAGTTATTTTTGTGGCTCAGTTAGAACTCTGAAAAGATAAACCAAAGAGGGTAGGAGAACAAAAGGATATAATGGCCCGGAATTTGTGGTGGGTAATGACGACAAACTACTAGCGTTCGCTGCCATTACCCCTCTGAAACTGACTGCAACTTCAGGATTTAACACATGAGTATCTAAGCGCGGAAATCCTTAAGTTGTGGTCAGTTATTCACTGCTCCGACACAGGCTGCACTGTGGACTCTCCCCCCACACCGCCTCCCAACCCTCAACCCCCATAGCTGACAATCAGTGAAACTGACGAAAACTTGGGCTTTTCCGCGGTAATCTCCACTGTTAAATACCCCATTAAATGTTAAGCCTTGTTGGAATAGGTGTAATTGGGGTTTTAACAGCGTATTGTCTGCTTAACAAACGTTCTGACCCTGAAAAACTAATTTTTATATTTGTCGAGTTTCAAATTTCTCCATTATGATAAAAAAAATTACAATTAAAAAAAAACCTTTTTTTAAATGTTCATGCTGTTTCAGCTTTTACCATACTCCCATGTGAGAATCTTTATTTTGCTCTGTAACATTTTAAAAAGTCCGGATAAAAGCAGCTTCTCGTTTCCTGTCTGAGAATTCTGCGATGCAGTTGGCTGCTCAGACAGCTTGTTGACATCACTGCAGCATTGCACTAGGTATTCCCATTACAGAGCGCTAAAATCAATTGAGTGTCGAAAAAGGTAAACTTCTCGCTACAGCGATCGCGAGATCTCTGTCTGCAGCTTTCTTCAGGGCCAGCAGTGACCATCTGTGCTTTACCACTGACGGCAAATTATGGGCCAACAACTATATATTTTACAAAATAAGGAATTTATCCTTAACAATGCACTGGCATGTTGAAATGGTGACTGTATCTGTGTAACTGACTAGCTTTGGGAACTGGGGACACTTTGTTTATGAGGCCCTACAAGTCAGATTTGAGAAATTGGACTTTTTAGCCTCAAAGGAAGGCAATTGAGGGATAGAAGTATTCATGATATTAAATAGTGTAGAAGCTGTAAATCTGGAGCATTACTTCAAGGTAAATCAAAGCAATAGGCCACTGATGAAGGGAAAATTTAGAAATAATGTAAGGAGGAATTTCTTGACACAGTAATTAACACTTGAAATATACTTTCAGGAAAATGGAGGTGAAAACCATAGTCATTTAAAACTCTAATGCATGGCAGGGTTGGGGAGGGGGAGAGAAGAAACTGTAGGTTTTTCTTATTTGGATGGATGAGCTAAGGTGGGCTGAATGACCGTCATCTGGATGCATCTTGAGTGGCAGAGCTTTAGCAGAATTTTGATCTAGACATTGGGTTCCAACGCAACATTCCAATTCACTTTCATTTCTATAGATGCTCCTTATATGGTTTTTATAATTATTCAATGATATTCATTTGTATGAGAGATTGATGGGGCAATGTTATCGTCATGTGTAGATAAGCTATAGTCCTACGACAAACTATTTTTTTGTGAGACCTTTGAGAATTAATCGACACTGGATCTGGTCTTTTTTAAATCTTCTGGAAATGGCGAACAGCTGTAGAATCTGACATACACAGAACAGCAACAAGTTGCATTTATATAGCAACTTTAACAAGCAATATATCCCGAGGTGCTTCACAAGAGCATTATCAGACACAGTTTGACACCGAGCCACATAAGGAGTTAATAGGACAGGTGACCAAAAGCTTGGTCAAAGAAGTAGGTTTTAAGGAGCGTCTTAAAGGAAGAGAGAGAGAGAAATGGAGAGGTTTAGGGAGGGCTTAGACTCCAGACAGCTGAAGGCACAGCTACCAATAGAGGGGTGAAAGAAATCGGGGATGCACAAGAGGCCAAAATTTGAGGAACGCAGCGTTCTCTGAAGGTTGTACGGCTGTAGGTGACAGATGAGGAGGGATTTGAACACAAGGATGAGAATTTTAAAGTTGAGGCGTTGCTGGACTAAGAGCCAATGTAGGTCAGCGAGCACAGGGGTAATGAGAGAACGGGACTTGGTGCGAGTCAGGATACGGGCAGCAGAGTTTTGGATGAGCTCAATTTATGGAGGGGTGAAAGATGGGAGACCAGCCAGGAGAGCATTGGAATAGTCCAGTCTGGAGGTAACAAAAGCATGGATGAGGGTTTCAGCAGGGGCGGAAACTGGCGATATTACGGCGGTAGGCGGTCTTGGTGATATGGGGTCGGAAGCTCCGCTCCGGGTCATACAGGACGCTGAGGTTGTGAACAGTCTGGTTCAGCCTCAGACAATGGCCCAGGGCGGGGATGGAATCAGTGGCTATGAAACGGAGTTTGTGGCGAGGGCTGATGGCAATGGATTCGGTCTTCCTAATAGTTAATTGGAGCTCATTTCTGCTCCTCCAATACTGGATGTTGGACAAGCAGCGTGACAAATCAGAGGCAACCGGTGTCGTCCGCGTACATGTGGAATCTGACGTGTTTTAAGCTCAAATCTAGTATTTCAGTTTTGAGAACCGTGCAATAACTTTTACTGATCAGCACAGCGTTGTAGTATTTGATGTAATCATATTAGTTATTATTGTTCGTAAATCTTAGTTCTTGTGTCGTAATCTGTCTGTCAGTAGAGAATGAACTGCTAGACACCACCTCAGTGGCAATGACTGCATGCCTTTCTGTAGACCAGGGTGTCATAGAAGAGCAGGCGGAATGAATGGATTCATTTTATGACCGAGAATATGCCAGCACTGCATATGTTGGGGAGTGGAGCAGCCTGTTTTGATATGTTACATGGCAGAGTATAATTAGATCAGGAAAATGTTTAAAATGACATTTTATGAGATCAAATCATATGATGGTTAATGGTTGAGTTTGGTGCAGATAAATACCAATGCATTGACCTTGCAGTATTACACTGAAAGCACATCGTGCCATTTGAACAATTCTTTCCCTATTGGTCACTGATGCAAAATATGGGCTTTCAACAAGTGCAAAGCAACAACTCAAACTATTACGATAGCAAAATACTGCAGATGCTGGAAATCCGAAATAACAACAGAAAACGCTGGAAAAACTCAGCAGGCCAGGCAGCATCCGTGGAGAGAGAAAGAGAGTTGACGTTTCAGGTCGATGACCTTTCATCAGAACTGGGAAGAGCTGGAAATCAAATAGATTTAAGGCCAGGGTAAAGCTGGGAAAAGGGGGAGGGGATAAAGGAACAAAGGAGGAGATGAAGAGACATTAAGAGACATTAAGAGATATGCAAGGCTAGAGGTGGTGTTAATGTGACAGATTAAGGCTGAATGAAGTGTGAAATCTACTGGCAGAATGAAGGACAGCTGCCAGCTTCTAGGAGGAAAAAAAAGGTGGGGGGGACAAATAAAAGGGTAGATAAAATAAAATATAAAACATTTAAATTTTATTTTATCTACCCTTTTATTTGTCCCCCCCACCTTTTTTTTCCTCCTAGAAGCTGGCAGCTGTCCTTCATTCTGCCAGTAGATTTCACACTTCATTCAGCCTTAATCTGTCACATTAACACCACCTCTAGCCTTGCATATCTCTTAATGTCTCTTAATGTCTCTTCATCTCCTCCTTTGTTCCTTTATCCCCTCCCCCTTTTCCCAGCTTTACCCTGGCCTTAAATCTATTTGATTTCCAGCTCTTCCCAGTTCTGATGAAAGGTCATCGACCTGAAACGTCAACTCTCTTTCTCTCTCCACGGATGCTGCCTGGCCTGCTGAGTTTTTCCAGCGTTTTCTGTTGTTAACTCAAACTATTACCTTGAACTGTTTATTTGTTCGAAAGCAGGAAGTGATTGCTTCCATTTTTAGCACATTAGATTGTTTTCATATTTAACACGTTGTTTTCAATAAACTACAGGTGGAATTTCATTTTGCAAATCTAGGTTAAATATGATTTTGTTTTCTCGTCATGCAGATTTTGAATGTATTTGGTGCACAACTGGTTTAGCCATTTATTGGAAAACTGGTTGGACCAAATCAAGCATTATCCGGCATTACTCTCCTCTGCTAAAACTGCTCTGTATTCCAGAAATATCCTGGCTTCTTTTCTCCTCTGTTAGTTCCTTTAAACCTTTTTCACATGCCCCCACCATCCTCCCTTCCAACAACAAGGTGCACATGGACCTCTTTGTCCATTCAACTGCCTCTGCCACATCGCCCCCCGCCTTTCCCTTGCCCACCAAGCAAAATTTCTGCCAAGGTTCCCCCCTGACCTAGCTCTGAACCGGCGCCCTTCTCTTGTTTCACTCCTATCTCCCTTCATGCCCTCTCTGAGTGCATCTTGTCCATGAGGCCCATCTTTTGCTCTCTTAACCCTATTCCTACTAAACTGGTGATGACCCAAATCCCCTTCCTGCCCCCATGCCAGCTGAGATTGTAAATGGTTCCCTCTCCACCGATACTGTCCCCCTTCCTTTGAAATCTGCCATCATCACTCTCTGTCTTTGCAAATTACTACCCCTTTTCCAATCTCCCTTTTCCAAAGTCCTTGAACATGTTGTCGCCTTCCAAATCCATTCCCATCTTTCCCACAGCTCCATGCTCTGACCCTGTATAGCCTCCATCGCAAAGACTGCCTACTCCCACCTCCGTAACATAGCCTGTCTCTGCCCCCATTCACTGTTGAAACTCTTATCTATGCTTTTTTCGCCTCCTGACTTGACTTCCAATTCTCTCCTGGCCAGCCTCCCATCCTCCATTCTGCGTAAACCTGAGCTAATCCAAAGCTCTGCTGCCCATATCCTAACCCGCACCAAGTCCAGCTCACTCATCACACCTGTGCTCGCTAATCTACATCAACCAACTCTACATTTTAAAGTTCTCATCCTCATGTTCAAATCCCTCCTTGTCCCTCCCTATCTCTGTAACCTCTTCCAACTCTACACCCCTCCGAGAACTCTGCATTCTTCCAACTCTTGCCTCTTACATATTCGTCACTCCCTTTGTTCCACCATTGGTGACGATGCCTTCAGCTGTCTAGGCCGTAAGCTCTGAAATTCCCTTCCTAAACCTCTACACCCCCCCCCCCCCCCCCTCTCTCTCCCCCTCTCTCTCCCCCTCTCTCGCCCCCTCTCTCGCCCCCTCTCTCGCCCCCTCTCTCGCCCCCTCTCTCGCCCCCTCTCTCTCCCCCTCTCTCTCCCCCTCTCTCTCCCCCTCTCTCTCCCCCTCTCTCTCAAGACCCTCCTTAAAACCTACCTCTTTGACCAAGCTTTTAGCCACCCCTACTAACTGCTCCTGCTTTGGCTTGCTGTCAATTTTTGTCTGTGCTTCTATGAAGTGCCTTGGGACCTTTTCCTACGATGAAGGCACTTTATAATACACTATATGAGCCCAGTGCTAGTACAAAATAAACTCGCATTATCCTGGGAACATTCAGGCACCGAGGCTGAACTCTAGTTCCATGTTCTGTTTGATTCTATTGAAGTAAAAGTACAATTTGTACAACGAAGGAGGACTTCATTCACAGGAAACTGTTACTGATTTTGTTGCAGATAAAAGGAAGCTTAACTTTATTGACGATGCTCACAAAATGCAAATTTGCATTGACTTTTGTAAGATAGAATTGCTTCAGCACTGGTTGCTCTGACTTTCAATTTGCATATTTTAGACTTTTGTGTAAATGCCTAAAAAGCATGTTTTCTGTGTTTGAAATTTTGTGACATTTTAATATGAAATTAGTTTACTATTGCAATAACAAATTATACTATTGTGTATAATTGCATTTGAAGGGTCATGGATACAGTTTCCAACTACAAAATAAGTGAAGCAAAAAACACTGCAAAAACTGGGAAAAGTCCATACCCAAAATGTATGTTATCTCCACAAATGCTGCCTGATCTGCTGAGTGTTTCAAATATTTTCTGTTTTTATTTCATATTTCCAGCATCTGCAGTATTTTGCTTTTTGTGCAAAATAAGTGATACCAGCTTATCGTTATTTACCTCCTTCAAGGGATTAAACAAAGTTAGAACCAATTGAACATAGTCCAGCACCATTACAGCCCTAACCAAAATCATGAACGACATTCTCTGACTTTCACTGTGGTGCATTAACTCTCCACCTTTCTCAAGCTTTCTACAGTCTTTGATGTGGTCGGCTGCACCATTCTCTTCTAACACCTCTCTTCCATTATCTAGGTTGGTGCCTGCACTTGGTTATATTCTCACCTAACCGATCAAAGCCAGCACATCTCTACCAAGGTCTTCCCAACCCTGCACCATCATCTCAGAAGTTATCTCAAGATTCCCTCCTTGTCCCCCTCCTGAACTACACGCTGTCCATTTGCGACAACATCCACAAATGTGGGTCTGCTTCCACATGCACGCTATTGACACTCAGCTCTACTTCTCTAACATCTTTCAGGGGCTGAAAGCAATGGCTTTGGTCTTTCCAATTTTTAGCTTAAGGAAACTGCGGCTCATCCAAGACTGGATATCGGACAAGCAGTCTGACAACACGGAGCAGGTGGAGTGAGGTAGGGGCAGAGGCATGGGGTTAGAGGCGGAAGTAAACAATCTTTGTGATGGGGAGGGTACGAGGTCAGGTCAGCTTGAGGTTGAATAGGACTCAAGTTGCACTGACCTCTCACCCTCTCCATCGCTGAGATTGCCTACTTCCACCTCAGACCCCATGCCTCTGCTCCTACCTCAGCCCATTTGCTGCTGAAACCCTCGTTCATGCCTCCGCCATCTCCAGACTCGACTGTTCCAATGTTGTCCAGGCCGGCCTCCCATCACGCACCTTCTGCAAATTTCAGCTCATTCAAAATTCTACTGCCCATACCCTATTCTACACCAAGTCCCATTCGTCCATCACCCTTGACCTCGCTAACCTGCACTGGTTCCCTTCTCCCCAGTGCCTCATGTAAAATTCTCATCCTTTTGTGTTAATCCCTCTATGCCTTTGGCCCCCCTCTATCTGTGAGGCCACCTGCATCACTATACCCTCTCCTTTCAAACTCTCCGTTCCGTTGATTCTGCCCTCGTTTATTTCCCACTCCACCCCCTTTTTCCCTCTCCACCCCCTTTCCATCTTTAAGACCCTCCTTAAAGCTCACCCCTTTGACCAAGCCATTTCCTAATATCCCCTCCTTTTGGCTTGGCATCCAATTTTTGCTTTGTGAATTTGTGATGCACCTTGCGATGCTTTTCTAACTTAAAGGCAATCCGTAAATGTATGTTGTTGCTACTACTATACTGAAGTAAGCATCGGTTTACTGCACGTTCTGATGTTTTGAAACGGTGGCTTTACGAAGTTTTTCCTCCTGTTTTCTTGTCTCTGACTGCCCTGAATGTACAGGGCGTGTATGTAAAGCGCTGTTACATCCTGAGATTTTATGAAGACATTTTCCCTACTCCCCATAAATCTTTGCAGTGAGTACATTTCTTGTTGATTTCCTGGATGTTTGTTCAAGATCTAATGTCAGTGTAACAGGTCTACCTCTTTGTGATCCATATTAGTGCATGCTGAAAACTAGACACTTTTTTTGTTGAGTTTAGAAATTTTGGTTTAAGAATGACCCAAGTGATATGTATTTGATTAGGACTTTTAAAGTATCGTAAGTTTTCCCAACAAAGATGATAACTGGACACAGTCTTGTCTATATTTGTGGATTGCAATTCCTTTCATAATTTACAGTTTGTAGATGTCAGCTTGTCCCAGTTAGTACCACTCTCACCTTTTGAGTCAGAAGGTTGTGGGTTCAAGTCCAATTCCAAGACTTGAGCACGTCATTTAGGCTGACTATTTATGAACGCACAAAAAGGAACATGGGAATAGAGTATCTGGCCCATTAAACCTGCCCCATTCAGACATGGTGCATCCTCACACAGCATCAAACCCTCTACCCGCCCCCAAGTCAACCTCCTAGGAGAGGCAAAAAACAGAAAACCTGTAGACAATTTAGGAAAGAACCCTGGTGAATTCCTCTCCACCCTTTTATTCAATCAAGCAAGTTCCAGGAGACCGTGTTAACTCATCTGTATTCCTATTCACAGATAGATCCACAATCTATCTTTTAGGACTTGAAATGCCCCCTGTATCGGGAGCTAATCCAGTTCCATTTTGATGGAATGCAGTGAAGGGCTCACCACAAACTTTTTCAACCTGTTTCAAAAAGGCAATAACACTGTGAAAAGAAATACTTCCCAGTATCTAACCTAAATCTTTGTTAATGGCCAGTATTTTATGTTAAGAATAACAGTGAGGCTATCAGTGCTCACTGTTATTGTGGAGTAAATTGGACAGCAACTTCCAGAGTCTGCACATGCGCAGTTAAATGCGGAAATCCGGAAGTTGCTGTCCAATTTGCCATGCTCCTCCACAAGCTGCACTACACCAGTACCTCGCCGATAGACTCGACATTGAAATCCATGTAATGCCATGAAGTTGCTGTACTTGCCCACTTGTTACCCACTAAACACACCAAAAACAGTTAGGCCTGGTGCATTCAGGTGTAAGTGAATTTTTAATCATAATTATTGCCAAACAACCCCTCTGGCACTGAAATTTTTAATTTTACAAGTGTGGAGTCTCATTCCTTCAGAATTGAATTATTGTTGGAGATTTAAAAAAATATATTTTTTACTTTTTCTTTCTGTCTTTTATTTCTCTCTCTTAATCCCGTCTTTCTTTCCCTTTCTTTATTTTGCTTTCTGTACATGATTTTACATTGAATTAAGTAATCTAATTTATACTTCCTGGTTTAGACTCTGTGTGTCTCAGCGAGGATTCTTTAATTTGATTGGTTGAAGAGCCACGCTGTTGCTTTCCCTACTCTCACACACCACAGATCCCCTGTAGAGGGCACCACGCTGGAAAGGATCTCTAAATACTTTAAGTTGCTGCTCAAAAGCCCGTGAAAAGTCTGTGGGCAGCTGTAAGCGTGATGAACGGCCAGCGCAGTTCCTTTGCCACTGACCACAAAATCCAGGCCATTATATTTCATAATCATGCCTCCTAGTTCTTCCATCCCTATCCATCTCAAATAATCTATCCAACTGGACAGAATCTATTCCCTTCATCATTTTAAAAACCTCAATTGTGTCTATTTTAAGCCTCCATTTCTTCAATGCATCGAGCCCCTGGAGCAAATTTTCATAGCTAAGAACCAGTGCAGTCATAAGGGAGTGTTGCATTGGTGGAAGTGTTAGATTTTGGATGAGACATTAAACTGAGAGCATGTTTACTTGTTGATTTCAGTGGTTTACATGGAAATCTGACAGTATTTGAAAAAGACCAGAGTTCTCAAGGTATCCTGGCTGATATTCCTTCCTTAACCAAAACCAGATTAATGAGTAATTTGTCTCCTTGCTGTTTGTGAGGATCCTGTGGTGTGCCATGTTTATAATTCATTCTCTGTGAAGCACTTGGAGGCATTTCTGAGGGACATCCAAACATACAATGAAAAGCTGCTATAATGTAATGTAATATAATGTAAGTCATCATCGACACACAAACATAAATCCACTTTAGTAACATCTGAGATTAGGGGACATTCAGCAATACTATATCGTATATGATCTGATTTTAAGTTATCCATGTACAACTGGTTACAGTGGTGAATTAAGTCTTTTTTATGAACAGTAACATTAATGGATTCTAATGTAGATGGAAATATGCAGAGTAAGACATTGTTTTTAAATTTATCTTCCCTGCAAAAAAGTATAATCAAGCATTTGTTGACTAGTGCAGAGCATGTGCTTCATGTATCATTGCTTTATCCATGTGGGAATTCACAATGACCCTGGATATTCAGGAGCAATAATGGGACTTGTACACCTGATTTAAACTGCTAGGTTGCAGGTACCATGGTTGAGCAACACTTCATCATGTGTTTTTTTCATTCTTCAACCACTGACATTCCTGTCACCAATGAGTTCACTCACCATATATTTGATTCAACACAGGTAGGCAGGGAATGAAGAAATGCACGTCCTTCACAGACGCTGAGCATCTCCTGCACTCTTTACCTTCCAAGTCCCTGATTAGAAATCTCTGGGCTAATCTCAAGCGATTCAGTTCCATTTGGGGCAAAAATAAATTGCAGATGAATGCAATCTAAATTATGTAACTCTTAAAATTATTTAAATTGCTGTGGTTCAGGTTATACTTAATTCATGCCCTAAATGCCAGTTGAATGCTGCATTGTCTTTAGTTACAAAACTAACAGGCCATAAAAGAGGCAAATAGAATTCTCATTTTTATACATAAGGATATTGGTTATAAAAGCAAAGAAGTGATGTTTAATTTGTACAAGAATTGGTTAGGCCACAGTTTGAGTATTGCACGCAGTTGTGGATACGTTATTACAGGAAGGATAATAGAGCTATGAAGAAGTTACAGCAAAGATTCAATAGAATTCTACCAGGAATTGGAATTTATAGTTAAGATCAGCTCAGAAACTCAGGGCTTTTTTCCACTGAAGCAGGGATGGTTATGGGATTTTGAGAAGATAAACAGTGAAGGATTGTTTTCACTGGTTGATGAATCCGTAACAAGGGGGCATGGACTGAGGATCATCAGAAGAACAGTTTTTCTTTATACACACGCAGGGCTATTAGAACATGAAATGTTTGCCACCAGTGGCTATTTAAGCAGGCATTATAATGCCATTTAAAATGGAATTGAATAAGTGTTTTGAAAGGGAGGATATAGGGGAAAGGGAAGGAAAATGAGATTAGAGTTGATGGTAATTCTAATCCCCAAAAATAGGTGGATTTAGGTCGGATGGGATGTAAAAATGTTAACGATCTCAAACCCGAACGCAACCAGCCTCGAACCCGCCCACTTCCAGTTTTAATGGAGACAGGACGGGCAACCAACTCACTCTCAGGATTTAAATATTATAATGAGGCTGCGTGGCTCAGATTTAATTTACATTTTAATTTTAACTTGGCAGCTAAAGGAAGGCGAAGACTGCTGGATCCAATAAGTAGGTGCCTCCCTCTCCTCGCGCCGCCCCCACCCCCCCCCCCTCCCTCCACTCCTGCAATCGGACACCCCCTCCCCCGAGCAACGATGTCCCACGTCCCCCCCCCAGTCTTTCCGATCCTTCCTCCTGAGGCCCTTCCAATCTCCCCCAACCCCTCTGCCCCGAGGCCTTCGATCTCCCTGTTTTTCTGGGTTTCCCGACCTCAAAACAGCCCCCCATGCTTCCTCCCCACCTACGAGCTAATATCGGGGATGATGGCTCCAGTTGAAGAGCCAGGACCAGCACAAGCACAATGGCTTGAATTGTGGCCTCTTGTGCTATCATCTCTAAGGTTCTACAATAAACTGACATATTGTATGCTCTAAGTATGTCGATATTCCACCTCTTAAATGTAAGAAGTTAACTTCTTAACTCTACATAAATCGCTTAATTTTTTGGAAAGATTTCTCTTTTGGTCAGTTCTTATCTCATTTTAAAAAATTGTAATGCCACTTAAGAGTCTATATATGGAATTCCTTTGAAATCATTTGAAAGCATTTTCTGCAAATGTTTGGCCTTAAAAGCTTTTCTTTCCAGTGCTGTTAAATTGCAGTTTCTATTCAAACCATAGATCTGAGGGTAACAATACATGGGTAAATTAACTAGTATCGTACAGGTAACAACCAAATTGGAAATGGACAAAATAGTTGTGCTGACAAAAGTAGTGCAATTTGTTCCACTTCTGGAGTCCTAGTCTGGCTTCAACAAAATTTACTGTGAAATAAGCCAGGCTAGTAAATTCAATTTCTGCTCCAATATTAGTTATACTGTTTTCTGATATTTTTTCAAGATGACCTGGCTTGAGAAATTGAAATTCTCTCCTAATTTAAAAATAATGAAAACACCACTTAAAACATTAACAGTCTCAACTGGCATGGCAGAATAGATGAGCATTGTATTGAGATCTGAACTGCGTACAATTTTGGTCTCCTTATTTAAGGAGGGATATACTTGCATTGGAGGCAGTTCAGAGAAGATTCACTAGGTTGATTCCTGAGATGATTGGGTTGTCTGATGAAGAAAGGTTGAGCAGGTTGGGCCTATACTCATTGGAGTTTAGAAGAATGAGAGGTGATCTTATTGAAACATATAAGATGCTGAGGGGGCTTGACAGGGTGGATGCAGAGAGGATGTTTCCCCTTGTGAGGGAATCTAGAACTAGGGGGCATAGTTTCAGAATAAGGGGTCGCCCATTTAAAACGGAGATGAGGAGGAACTTCTTCTGAGGGTTGTGAATCTTTGGAATTCTCTACCCCAGAGAGCTGTGGAGGCTGGATCATTGAATATATTTAAGGTGGAGATAGACAGATTTTTGAACTATAGGGGAGTCGAGGGTTATGGGGAGCGGGCAGGAAAGTGGAGTTGAAGCCAAGATCAGATCAGCCATGATCTTATTGAATGTCGGAGCAGGCTCGAGGGGCCGAATGGCCTACTCCTGCTCCTACTTCTTATGTTCTTATTTGTGTAAGTTCCAACAATCAGCAACATTTTAATTCCTCCAAGTGGCATTGATTCAGTGAACCAATTCATAATCTGCAGCACTGTAGAAATGTACAGTTCCATGCAAACCTATATTTAACCACATTTCTATAGTGATTTAACAATATGTGAAGACCAGGGTACAACTTGTATGTGGTGTATATGTATCAGTCAGCTGTGACTTTGCTCGTGTGTTACTGTGTCAACCAACTTGTGGCTTATAAATGTTATCCCATGGCTCTTGATGCATCCTCTACATATAAAGAAACCATTAAAAAACCTGTTGTTTGGCTTGTAGTTACACATCACAACAACAACACCACCAACTTGCATTTATATAGCGCCTTTAACGTAGTAAAGTGTCCCAAGGCCCTTCACAGAAGCGTTGTCAAACAAAATTTGACACCGATCCACATAAGGAGATATTGGGGCAGATTAGTCAAAGAGGTAGGTTTTAAGGAGGAAAGCGAGGTGGAGCGGTTTAGAGAGGGAATTCCAGAGGTTAGGGTCATGGCAGCTGAAGGCACAGCCGCCAATGGTGGAGTGATTAAAATTGGGGATGCGCAAGAGCCAGAATTTGAGGAGTGCAGATATCTCGGAGGGTTGTAGGCCTGGAGGAGGTTGCAGAGATGGAGAGGGGTGAGGCCATGGAGGGATTTGAAAATCGAGGCGTTGCTTAACTGGGAGCCAGTGTAGGTCAGCGAGCACAGGGGTGATGGGTGAATGGGACTTGGTGCGAGTTAGGATACGGGCAGCAGAGTTTTGGGTGAGCTTAAGTTTATGGAGGGTGGAAGATGGGAGGCTGACCAGAAGTGCGTTGGAATAGTCAAGTCATACAACCAGCATTCCACGGCTTGGAGCTTGTGCTTCTAATATCCATGCGAGGACACAACTGAGCAACTTGCATTTATAGAGCCTCTTATATAGCAACTTGCATTTCTATGTCCCAAATAAGTTTTGAATATGTAAGCAAACATGATTTTGAGATCACGCTGATTCTCACCAAAATAAATGGAAATTCCATGCCAGTGTTGATATATTAATGTTAAGATGAAATAAAATTTCTGCTGTCTGAAACTGAGTTAATGGAATAAATTGCCCAGAGATTACATATTCCATGAGGCATTGTGGGACCTGGCCAAGAATCCTGTGTTCCTCACTTAGTGCAATCTGTCCATTAGCTTTATACCCAAAGAACAACTATGTTGTAATAGCAGAGGCAATCATTTTATTGTTTGATATTTTAAATATGCAACAATGTTGCAGTTTAACATTTTAAAATGCATGATCCAGCAGTTCTTATGTTCAAATTTTAGAAATGCCTCGTGTGAAATTGAGCCCTACAAGCTAGGAAGGTACAAGGTTTCATTCTCTGTCAATAATGAGTTAACTGCTGTCAGCCAAGATGTTAGTTGGGTCGCTACAATTGACCCCAGTGCCTGTCTGGCAAAGAAGGTAGGAAAAGAGACATCTGTGGTTCCTGATCTTGAATGCCAACCAGGACTTCTACTGGAAAGTGCATATTTATGGATGTCGTGTGAGAACAGGGTCAGGCTTTGGTGGGATGACCCCATTGGTCAAACTGCATGACAGCACTCATTGTCTGTGCACTCCCATGAGGAATGGCAGTAATCTTGAATCACCTTATTTTCATGATGACAGAAATAAACCTGTTAAAGCAGTTATTTAATTAGGAAACCACACAGAGATGACAAATATAAATATTGCATTTCTCATCATCTCTCACAGCAGCCCTACTGTTGATTATAAAATGGATCTACCAAATCACATTTTAAGTAATGAGAATTTTTAAAACATCAATCATATTAATTTGACCATCAAATATTTTCAGGTGTGAATTTGCCAAATTCAGATGATCAATATGACTGTAATGACTTGTGTGTCTTGCATTGCATCATTTGTGCGATTTGTTTTTGGCTTTAAACCAAATACAGCCATTTAACTGCAACTACAGTAAATCATAATCGCATTTTGTTTAAATTAAGAAATAAAATGTCTAGCAGAAGCTGAGTAACTCCTTGTTTGCTGTGCCAAAGGTTGTGGTTGTGAGGTGTTGAGGATCAATATTTTAACTTAAAAATCAGAGCAATCTTAACCAAAATTAGTTCCAAAAGATGACGGGTCTGTTTATAATATATTTATGACACTATGTGTTATCCTGACAGAGAGAGTTATATTCTTCCAGGTGTCGCACTCCAGCTTGTGTGCAATTGAAGAAATTTAGACTTTTGTCTCCGAGGTTAATTTTCCATAACTTTGTTTGGTAAAGATAAAAAGTTGCCGTGCAAGTCTGTTAGCACTTATACATCTCTCATTATTTTCTCTGCTTTGCAATCCTAATCCTGGTATTTGCAAATTCAGTTATGTTGTCTTCTGCTAATCAAATTTACGTAACCTGCCAATAGACTGCTTCAATTGAAAAGTTAGCACAAGCAAGGTGTTCAGTGATTTCCTTCTGTGCTGTAATTGGTGTGATCAGACACTAGTGCAGATAATATTTTTATGAAAATATTCTTTAATAACCTTGATTTATGTGGATCACCAGTAGTCATGATCACTTTGTTAGCTGAGGAAATTTGACGTTGAACCAAGGAAATCTCTCAATTGCTATTTTCTGGGTTTTTGTGTGTGAATTATCAGAGGAATTTTTTTTTTTGTTTAAAGGTTCCATTGATGAAATGGAGGAAGGCGAGGAGAATCTAACTGATGACAACAATATGTCTGAAAGAGAAGCAGTAGCTTCAAACCACGATGAATCAGCAGACTGTGATACATCAAGTTCTTTTTATAGTGAAGGTAATTTGATGCTACAATTATCAATTTCATCTCATTTCTTGCAAGTTGGGGTTTTTGCACCACAAAAATACTAACTTTGAAATCCAAAATCCTGTAATACTTATCTCTATGCTACATTTAGTATCAGAAAATAAGTTACAAGTTTCTAATTTTAGCCTATGGGTTTCTCAACTCCTATCCTCTCTGCTGGGGGCTGATCTCGTTAACATCTATGATGTCCCGCTCACTCCACCTAAAACTGCCCCCTCGGACTCTGCCAGCAGATCAGAAATAACAGCTCCCTCTGCATTTCCCTCCAGAATATCCATTTGGTTGTCAACGTGCTTATTTGTCAAAATTAAACAGTGTACGAATGCTGAGTATGCGTAGTGTGTATTTATGGGCAGTGCAGAATGTATTTTATTTTTATTAATTTATGAAGTGATGAGAGAAAGGAAATGGACTGTAAAGCTATGAAATATTATTTAATAAGTAAATAATATTACTTGTTCTCACATTGAACAACTTCTCCTTTGACTCCACTCACCTAGTCCAAATAAAAGGTGTTGTTATGGTAACCTGTATGGATCCTAGCTATGCCTGCCATTTTGTGGGATATGTGGAACATTCTTTGTTCCAGTCCTGCTCAGGTCCCCTTCCTCACCTCTTTTTCTGGTACATTGATGACTGTATTGGTGCAGTTTCCTGCTCTCGCCCCTAACTGGAAAATTTCATCAACTTTGCTTCCAATTTCCACCCTTCCCTTCCCTTCCTTGACTTCTCTGTCTCCATTTCTGGGGATAGGCTTTCGACCAATATCCACTATAAGCCCACTGACTCCCACCGCTACCTTGACGACACTTCGTCACACCCCGCTTCCTGTAAGGACTCTATTCCATCCTCTTAGTTTCTCAGTCTCCGCCACATCTGTTCCGATGATGCCACATTCCATACCAGTGCTTCCAATATGTCTTTTTTCCTCAACCGAGGATTCCCCTCCACCGTGGTTGAAAGGGCCCTCGACCGTGTCCGTTCCATTTCCTGCACTTCTGCTGTCACCCCTTCCCTCCCTCCCAGAACCACAATGGGGCTCCCCTTGTCCTCGCCTTCCTCCCCACCAGCCTCCACATTCAACGGATCATCCTTCGCCACTTCCGCCAGCTCCAGCGTGATCCCATCACCAAACACATCTTCCCCTCACCTCCCCTTTCAGCACTCCGCAGGGACCATTTCCCCTGCGACACCCTGGTCCATTCCTCTATCACGCCCATTCCCCCTTCCTATGCAAGCGCAGGAGATGCAGCACCTGCCCTTTTACCTCCTCCCTTCCCACCATCCAGGGCCCCAAACATTCCTTCCAGGTGAAACAGCGATTTACTTGTACTTCTTTCAATTTAGTATACTGTATTCGCTGCTCACGATGTGGTCTCCTCTACATTGGGGAGGCCAAACGCAGATTGGGTGACCGCTTTGCGGAGCATCTCCGTTCAGTCCGCAAGTGTGACCCCGAGCTTCCGGTCGCCTGTCGTTTTCATTCTCCGTCCCACTCCCACTTTGACCTCTCTGTCCCTGGCCTTTTACACTGTTCCAATGAAGCTCAATATAAGCTCGAGGAACAGCACCTCATCTTTCGATTAGCTACTTTACAGCCTTCTGGACTCAACCTTGAGTTCAACAATTTCAGCTCATAACCTCTGCTCCCATTTTTTCGGACGGCAGCTGTTGCTGATGATTCTAATCCCATTTACACCTCCTCGAGACCCATCTTTTGTTTCTTTACTTGTCCCATTACCATGCCTTGCACCATCATCCCTTTTGTCATTTAATCTCTCCTGCCTTCTTCCCTCCACCCTATCACAGACCTTCCCTTTTGTTCTTTCCTCCCCTCCCACCTTTCCCTGCCCCACACTTGCTTAAAACCTGTTACATCTCTAACTTTTTCCAGTTCTGAGGAAAGGTCATCGACCTGAAACGTTAATTCTGTTTCTCTCTCCACAAATGCTGCCTGACCTGCTGAGTATTTCCAGCATTTTCTGTTTTTATTTCAGATTTCCAGCATCTGCGGTATTTTGCTGTATTATTTAATATAATTTGGACTGTAAACATGGTAAATGTGTAATATTGGTGCAGACCATAACAGGAATCTACAGCTTAACAGCATCATTTAGCTGGCAAACCGTGAATGGCTGTGTTTTTCTCTTTGTGGTCACATAAATTTCCTTGTTGGCTGTACATTTTCAGGTTGATTTCTCATGCCATGATTTAGTAGTTTATCAATACAGTGACTGTAATAAATCAAACCTTTTTGTATTGTCTGTAAAGCAGTTTGAAGTTTTGAACATAAATTCTTTAGGGATCTGTAAATCCATCTGATGTGCCATGTTTACAGTAACGATCAAAAGTTTCTAAACTGAAATTGGTTTCCCGAGCATTTGCTGTTTTCATCTCCAAATCACCACAAAATTATAGTCAGATGTCTGCTGAAGGAGCTTGCAAAGAACGGGTAATTAAATAAAGGTCTCGACCTGAAACGTTAACTCTGTTTCTCTCTCCACGGATGCTGCCTCGCCTGCTGAGTTTTTCCAGCGTTTTCTGTTGTTATTACGGGTATTTAAATGTTCATTTTATTTCTAAACTACTTTTAAACTACTATCTACTGTGATGGTATTTTTAACACTACAAATTTTTTTACTCTGAAATATATAATGTTTATAAGGAACATATTTGAACAAATAGTTGTGTTGTAGCGAAGGTTTTAGCCTAATCCATTCGAGAATGTCTGGTATTGTATGGAATGTGATGGTGGTTATATGACTACATATATTGTTCAGTGGTGGTAAACATTTTGACTCTGCGAATTTGTAAAAGGCAAGTCATGCCTGATAAATTGAAGAGTTAGTTGAGGAAATTGTATTGATAAAGGGAATGCGTTGGATATTGTGTATGTTCTTTAGGAAGGAAACCTGCCATCCTTACCTGGTCTGGCCTATGCATGACTCTAGTCCCACACCAACATGATTGACTCTTAACTGCCCTCTGAAATGACCTAGCAAACCACAACAAAAAATAAGAATTTTTTTTTTTAAAAACGGACGGACAACACAACTGTAACTGAATTCGGACACGACAAAGGCACGCCCAGCTCAGTTGACACAGCAAAGTCCTTATTAACATCTGGGGACTGGTGCCAAAGTTGAGAGAGCTGTTCCACAGAGACATCAAGCAACAGCCTGACATGGGCATGATTCTGTGGACATGGCTATCACTCAACGTCCTGGACTCCTCCATCACAATCCCTGGGTATGTCCTGTCAGGACAGACACGCCAGAGGTGGGGGCACAGTGGTATACAGTCGGGTGGGAGTGTCCATGAGAGTCCTCAACGTTGACTTTGCACCACATGAAGTCTCATGGCTTCAGGTCAAACATGGACAAGGAAACCTCCTGCTGATTACCACCTACTGCCCTCCCTCAACTGATGAATCAGTATTCCTCCATGTTGAACACCACCTTGGAGGAAGCATTAAGGGTAACAAGGGCACATGATGTACTCTGGGTGGGGGACTTCAATGTCCATCACCAAGGGCGGCTCGGTCGTACCACCACTGACTGAGCTGGCCGAGTTCTGAAGAACGTAGTTGCCAGACTGAGCTTGCAGCAGATGGTGAGATCGAACATGAGGAAATAGTCTACTTGACCACATTCTCACCAACCTAACTGCCACAGACTTGTTAGCAAAATTGAAGCCCTTGGATTAAAGGGGCAGTAGCTGCATGGATACGAATTTGGATAAGGGACAGAAAGTAGAGTATAGTGGTGAAGGTTGTTTTTCATACTGGAGGAAAATGTGCAGTGGTATCCCCAAGGGGTCTGTGTTGGGACCACTACTCTTTTTCTATGTATATTAATGACTTGGACTTGGGTATAATTTCAGAATTTACAGATGACATGAAACTCGGAAATGTAGTCAACAGTAAAGGAGGATAGTAACAGACTTCAGGAGGATATAGACAAATTGGTGAAATGGGCGGACACATGGCAGATGAAATTTAACACAGAGCAGTGTGAAGTGATTCATTTTGGTAGGAAGAATGAGGAGAGACAATATAAACTAAATCGTATAATTTTAAAGGGGGTGCAGGAACAGAGGTGGGGTGTACATACACAAGTCTTTGAAGGTGACAGGACAAGTTGAGAAGGCTGATAAAAAAGCATAAAGGATCCTTGGCTTTATAAATAGAGGTATAAAGTACAAAAGCAAGGAAGTTACGTTAAACCTTTATAAAATACTGATTAGGCACCAGCTGCAGTCTTGTGGCCAATTCTGGGCACTACACTTTAGGAAGGATGTCGAGGCCATGACGAGGGTGCAGAGGAGATTTACTAGACTTCAGTTATGTGGAGAGATTGGAGAAACTGGTTGATCCTTAGAGTACAGAAGGTTAAGGGGAGATTTGATAGAGGTGTTCAAAATCATGAATAGTTTTGACAGTAAATAAGGAGAAACTGTTTTCAGTGGGGCGGGGGGGCAGTAACCAAAGGACACGGATTTAAAGTGATTGACAAAAGCACCAGAGGCAACATTAGGGGAAAAAAATGTCCTTGCTTTTGTACTCTATACCGCTATTTATAAAGCCAAGGATCCCTTATGCGAGTTGTTATGATGTTGAATGCATTGCCTGAAAGGGTGGTGGAAGCAGATTTAATAATAACATTCAAAAGGGAATTGGATAAATACTTGAAGGGGAAAAATTTACGGGGCTATGGGGAAAGAGCAAGGGAGTGGGAGTAATTGGATAGCTCTTTCAAAGACCCAGCATAGGCACGATGGACCAAATGGCCGCCTTCTGTGCTGTATCATTCTATGATTCTAAGATGCATTTGTCCATGACAGTATTGGTAGGCATGACCACTGCACAGTCCTTATGGAGACAAGTTCTATCTTCACACTAAGGGCACCCTCTATTGTGTCGTGGCACTACCACCGTGATAAGTGGGATAGATTAAGAACAGATTTAGCAGCTCAAAACTGGGCATCTATGAAGCGCTGTGGGTCATCAGCAGCAGAATTGGATTCCACCACAATCTGTAACCTCATGGCATGGCATATCCCTCACTGTTCCATCAGGAACAATCTAGATGACTAACCCTGGTTAAATGAGGAGTGTAGAAGAACATGATGATACAAAAATTGGCCGTGCGGTTGATAGTGAGGACAAAAGCTGTAGACTACAGGAAGATATCAATGGACTGGTCAGGTGGGCAGAAAATGGGCAAATGAAATTCAATCCAGAGAAGTGTGAGGTAATGCATTTGGGGAGGGCTAACAAGGCAAGGGAGTACACAATAAATGGTTGGATACTGAGAAGTGTAGTGGAACAGAGGGATCTTGGAGTGCATGTCTACAGATCTCTGAAGGTAGCAGGACAGGTAGATAAGACGGTTAAGAGGACATATGGGATACTTTCCTTTATTAGCCAAGGCATAGAATATAAGAGCAGGGAGGATATGCTGGAACTGTATAGAGCACTAGTTAGGCCACAGCTAGAGTACTGTGTACAGTTCTGGTCACCACATTACAGGAAGGATGTGATTGCACTAGAGAGGGTACAGAGGAGATTTACAAGGATGTTGCCAGGAGTAGAGAATTTTAGATATGAGGAAAGATTGCATAGGCTGGAGTTGTTTACTTTGGAACAGAGGAGGCTGAGGGGAGACTTGATTGAGATGCATAAAATTGAGGGGTCTAGATAGAGTAGATAGGAAGGACCTATTTCCCTTAGCAGAGTGGTCAGTAATCAAGGGGCATAGATTTAAAGTAATTGGTAGAAGGATTAGAGGGGAGTTGAGGAGAACTTTTTTCACCCAGAGGGTGGTGGGGGTCTGGAACTCACTGCCTGAAAGGGTGGTAGAGGCAGAAACCCTCATCACATTTAAAAAGTCCTTGGATATGCACTTAAAGTGCTGTAACCTACAGGCTACGGACAAAGAGCTGGAAGGTAGGATTAGGCTGGATAGCTCTTTTTCGACCAGCACAGACATGATGGGCTGAATGGCCTCCTTCTGTGCTGTAAATTTCTGTGATTCTATGATAACCTAGCCGGAACAGCACCAAACATACCTGAAAATAAATGCCAACCTGATGAAGCACAGGGCTACATGCCAAACAGCGGAAACAGCATGCTATAGCTAAGTGATCCTGCAACCAATGGATCAGGTCAAAACTCTGCAGTCCTGCTACATTCATTTGCGAATGGTGGTGGGCAGTTAAGCAAATAATGGCAGGAGGAGGCTCCATGAACATCCCCATCCTTGGCGACGATGGAGTCAGCATGTGAATGCAAAAGATAAGGCTGAAGCGTTCACTGCTATCTTCACAGAGACGTGCCGAGTGGATGATCCTTCTCGGCCTCCTCCTGAGGTCAGCATTACAGATGCCACGTGATATCAAGAAATGGCTGAGTCCACTGGAGACCTCGAAGGCAACGGGTCCCGAAAACATCCTGGTTGTAGTACTGAAGACCTGTGCTCCACAACTAGCCACGCCTCTAGCCAAGCTTTCCATTACAGCTACAATAATGGCATCTACCTGACAATGTGCAAAATTGCCCAGGTATGTCCTATCCACGAAAAGCTGGACAAATCCAACCCACACAATTACTGTCCTATCAGCCTACACTGAATCATCAACAAAGCGATGGAAGGATCGTCAACAGTGCTATCAAGCGGTACTTGCTCATCTATAATCTGCTCACCGATACACAGTTTGGGTTCTGCCAGGACCACTCTGTTCCAGACCTCATTATGGCCTGGGTCCAAACATGGACAAAAGAGCTGCATTCTGAAGGCAAGGTAAGAGTGACTGCCCTTGACACCAAAGCAGCATTCGACCGAGTGTGGCACCAACGAGTCCTAGTAAAACTGAAGTCAATGTGGATCGGGGGGGAAAACTCTCCCCAGGTTGGAGTCATACCTAGCACAGAGGAAGGTGCTTGTGGTTGTTGCAGGCCATCTCGGACCCTAGGACGTTGCTGCAGGAGTTCCTCAGGGCAGTGTCCTAGACCCAACTATTTTCAGCTGCATCATCAATAACCTTCCATCCATCATAAAGTCAAAAGTGGAGTAGTTCGATTATGATTGCGCAGTGTTCAGCCCCATTCGCAATTCCTCAGATAATGAAGCAGTCCATGCCTGCATGCAGCAAGACCTGGACAACCTCCAGGCTTGGACTGCTGCTGAAGCCCTCATCCATGCATTTGTTACCTCTAGACTTGACTCTTCCAATGCACTCCTGGCCGACCTCCCATTTTGCACCCTCCATAAACTTAAGCTCATCCAAAACTCTGCTGCCCGTATCCTAACTCGCATGTCCTGTTCACCCGTCACCACTGTGCTCACTGATCTATATTGGCTCCCGGTTAAGCAACGCATTGATTTTAAAATTTTATCCTTATTTTCAAAGCCCTCCATGGCCTCGCCCCTCCCTATCTCTGTAACCTCCTCCAGCCCTACAATCCTCTGAGATCTCTGTGCTCCTCCAATTCTGGTCTCTTGAGCATCCCCTATTTTAATTGCTCCACCATTGCCAGCCGTGCCTTCTGTTGCCTAGGCCCTAAGCTCTGGAATTCCCTCCCTAAACCTCTCCGCCTCTCTCTCCTCCTTTAAGACGCTCCTTAAAACCTACCTCTTTGACCAAGCTTTTGGTCACCTGGCCTAATATCTCCTTATGTGGCTCAGTGTAAAATTTTGTTTGATAACGTTCCCGTGAAGGGCCTTGGAACGTTTTACTATGTTAAAAGCACTGTATAAATACAAGTTGTTGCTGTTGTCTACAAATTTTAAACTTTTTTGGAGGAATAATAAGTAGAGGACATGCATACACTAAATTATAGCATTTTAAAAGGAGTTGATGAACAGAGAAACTGCAGGGTTCAGATCTTTAAAAGTGGGCAGACAAATGGATAAAGTTTAAAAAAGAAAAAAATATGCAGCATCCTATATTTTATAAATAGGAGCATGAAGTACAAAAGCAAATAGGAAATGCTACACCTATAAAATCATTGGTTTATGCCACAGTTAAAATATTTTGTCCAGTTTTGGCAGCTTTAGGAAGGATGTCAAGGCAATGGAGAGGGTACAGAAGAGATTAAGATGATAATGGAGATGAGAGGCTTTAGTTCTGAGGAGAGACGAGAAAAATGGGATCTTTAAAAAAAAAAAGAGACTTTCTATAGCGCCTTTCACGACTACCGGACGTCTCGAAGCGCTGTACAGCCAATGAAGTACTTTTGAAGTGCAGTCACAGTTGTAATGTGGAAAACGCGGCTGCCAATTAGTGCACAGCAAGCTCCCACAAACAGCAATGTGATAATGACCAGATAATCTGTTTTTTTTAAATGTGGATTGAAGGATAAATATTGGCCAGGACACTGGAGATAACTCCCCTGCTCCTCTTCAAAATAGTGCCTTGGGATCTTTGACATCCACCTGAAAGAGCAGATGGGGCCTCGGTTTAACGTCTCATCCGAAAGACGGCACCTCCGACAGTGCAGCACTCCCTCAGCACTGCACTGGAGTGTCAGCCTAGCTTTATGTGCACAAGTCCTTGGAGTGGGACTTGAACCCACAACCTTCTGATAAACAAGGTTAAGAATGGATTGGATGGAGATGTTCGAAATTGAGGGTTTTTATTAAAATAAATAGGTTAAATTATTTTCACTAGTCAGTGAATCAACGATCGAATGGCATAAATTTAAGATCATCAAAAGAAAAGGGAGAAGTTAGAATTATTTTTACACGGAGGGATTGTTAGGCTATCAAATGCCTTTCTAGAAACAGTTGTGGATGCAGAATCCATAATACTTTTTAAAGGGAACTAGAAAAAATATTTTTTTGAGGGGATGGGGGGAGGAGACATTGAAGAGTCGGGAGAAAGGACAGGGGAATGGGTCTAAGTAGATAACTTTGAGAGCCAGCAGAGATGTAATGGGCTGAATGGCCTTCTTCTGTATTATAACATTTTATGGTTCTAGGTTCGTAGTAATCTAAAACAAGTTTGTATGAATTCTAGGAAGTTGTTTTTCATTTTTAAAGTGCCTTGGAAAAAATGGCAGGTGTTAATCTCTAGGCAAAAGCAGATATAGATAACATTAATGGAAACCCCATTGGTATGCTTTTTAAAGGTGATGGTTGTGATATTGGTGTAGTTGTGAGCAGCCCATAAGTGGACCCATCTGTCCCTCCCCAGAGGAATTGGCTCTTCAAACCTCTAATTCATAATGTTTTTATCAGAACACCTGTCACAATAAATAGAAATTTCTAGACTACTGTGTGTGTACTGAACAAATGGTAATCACTTGATAATCTTGATGAGAAACTGCCTTTTCTGGAAAAAGAAAGTTACTTGTTCACTTTAATTATTGGCTTTTGAAGAATTGTTATGCAGAGGCTTTCATGTCTATAGTTGAGCATTTTAGTCCAGATTTCAAGATTATTAGAAAGGTGAATTGCGTCTGTTTTGCCAATAGTTTAAGACTTTCATTTCCTTTTGTTTATGCAGGAACTGATTGGCATGAGGTTTGGTTAGAATGACACTTCCTTAATTGTCTTGGAACCTATATTGGATTGATGTCAGACTTGAAAATATGGAGATATATGCAACTGGTGCTATAACCATAAAACTGACATTTTGCTTTAAACTGCTATTAAAAATCTTCTAATCCTACCTGTGCATCATATAATCTACTTTATGGACATCAATTAAGCTATTGACTCTGATGATGTGCAGCCTTCCTCCATTATTGCATTGCATAAGAGCTCTGTCCACAGACTAGCTCTCAATTCTTCATTGGGTTTTTTCCTGTTATCTACAGCAGTGTCCACTATTGCTATAGCACTACAAAGAGTTTCTTGAAAAAAACCTTGTGTTGTGGAAGAAACTGATTCTAACCTATGAAACTTCAGTGGTGTCCTCTGGGCTTAGTGTTGGACATTTTACGTTATATTTTCTAGCTGGAACATTTAATTTTTGTTGCATTGCCTTGAACGTCTTCCTTCCAATTGACACGCCAATCTGTTGACTTACCAACATCTGAACTTGGGGTAGCTGTTGACCCAAATTACTCATTCTAAATAGATCCTTGAATAGTCTACTCATAACAGTGCTTCAGTTGACAGGCATGTCTGGAACCATCATTGGAAGTTATTTTCTTGAATTCTTTGTTAAAAGTATCTCTCTAAAGCACTGGTTGAAACCGAAGCTAATAAATCGTGCAGAGCTTGAAATACCTTTCGAAGAGGTCTCTGATCAGAATGACCCTTTAAAATTATTCATTGTGGAAATATTAGCTTTAATGTTATTGAGGACTTGACATCCCATGTGGCTATTTTGATGCAGTTTATACAAATCTTTGTGTTGGCCTTGGTTTCAGCAGATCATTTCTTACCAACCTATGTCAGCCTTTTAATGCAGGATTTGTTATCAACGCTTGTTCTTTTTGCTGCGTATGCTGTTGTTTAATCTGCTTCAGAGCATGTACTTGAGGATTTTACTGGTTCAGATAACCACTTCAGGCCTACTAATTTAGAGGGAAAAGGTGGAGGAGGATATATTTCCTTCTGGCACCTGTCCTGCTCAGTAGATGTCCGTATACAAGTTCAACATCCAAATGGCATCAGATTTGGTTGCACCCTTCTGTGTTTCTTCACGTTTTAGTACTGGACCTAATAGGAAACGACTAGAGTTTACAATATGAAATTAATTGCTGCTCTTATTTTCTATATGCATAAATGATCTGGACTTGGGAATTGTGTGATCAATATTGAAATTTGCTGATGCTGCAAATTGGGGAGTGTAGCATATTTTGACATGGGTTGTAAAAGAGTGCAGGACAGAGGTTTTTTCAGCAGGATGGACTGATCGGTGACAGTTGCACTTTATTGTAGAAAAACACAATACATTATTGCAGTAAAAATAAGGAAAGGAATTTTAAACGTAAGTGAGTTATGCCCAAAACCACTTCCGCTCGACCTGCCTACAAAACTGGCCACGTCCCAGGTCAAAATTGCGCGATACCTTCAATTGCATTGGTTCGGGATGGCGCTTCAAATTGTGCTCATTTTCCTAGCCGCACGGGCACTAGCAGGCACGTTTTTAAATGTTTTTTCATATCAAAAAATATTTAACTTTCTAAAACTGACTAGTGTACACCAGTGAAACTATTAAATGGTTCAGCATAGTTTTTTTTTAAGTCATTTTCAGTGATTTTACATCGGGTTACTCTCGGGTGGAGAACTGAGCATCCTTATTAAAGATGCTTATTTTTGGTGATAAACCCATTTTCAGCTGTATTAATAAAACTGCCAGGTGACCGCTCTCTCCTACATCAACAAATACTTTTTATTGGAAAGAAAATAAAAAGAAACAATTGCGTTCTGTTGCGCTGTCTATTTGCACTGGTTCAGATTTTATGTTTGTGATTATGCAAATGAATTTTAGAGGCAACTTCAAGCCTAGCCTTACTGAGCCAGCGCAGTTTCAAACACATTTTGGGCGCAATTTCCCGATTGCACCCTAAGGGAAACTCTACCCGAAGATTCTTGGATCTGCTCATTTATATTTTCATTGGTTAAAACCAGTATGAAATGGGCGTAAGCAGCTGAACTATGTGGTGGTGCGGGGCGGGGGGGCGGGGATGAATTTAATTTGGTCTTTTCCTCCTCCCTGGAATAACTTTGGAAATTCGTCAGGAACCCAGTTTCCACCAAAGATACAGCAGTTGGGCAGGAGAAGCCCCAAGGAAATTCATCCCCTGCAGACTTCTGTGCAGCCTTTAAAAAGGCATTTTAGCCTGTACTCTTCAGCAGCAGATTGTGGGACAAACCTGTAAGAGAGGAACAGTACTTGGCTCTTTGATTTCACCCTCTAATAACTTCACTGCATGTCTTAGCAAATGCTTGTTCAACTGGTACAGAATTATGACCACCCAAGCACCATCTGTGCCCAGAGGACAGCAAGACATGGCACCAAGCCAGGGAAGAAGAATGCACAATTTCACTCCGTCAGACTTCTAAGCCCTCCTGAAGGGTTTTGAAGGTAGAACGAACAAATTCCTTGATGTGGATGCTACCAAGTCACCCAGAATGATCACTTGTGCTGCATGGAGGGTGGTGGCACTGACTGCCAATTCCCTCACCCCCAGGAATGCAGACCAATGCTGCAAAAAATTCCACATTCTCAGCAGGACAAGTAAGGTAACCATACTGGACCTCGCTCTCCCTTTTCCTCTTTGCGCACCCTGGTAACCAGCACACTCTTCACCCTCTTAAAGCAACACGTGATCAATTAAGCCTTCACAGTGCTGTCTGGTTAAGCGGGATTTCAACTTTGCATCTTGCACTACGGTTACCCAGCTCCCTTCACATGAATTACTTGCATGCGCAACCGTGAAACTTCTTCCTGCACTTTAACAGACTCGTACCACCACATCTCTTACTTCACCTCTTCATGCCACTTGGCATACATTCCTCAACTGCCAGCATTACCCTCATTCACTCTATCTTCTTGCAGGACAAGTTGGCATACAATGTCCACTACAGGCAGAGCACCAAAAAGGGGTTTCCCCAACCTTGTGTCCTTTTTGAACTATCTACAGCCTTTGACACGGTTGACCACAGCATCCTCCTCTGATGCCTCTCCTCTTGTCGTCCAGCTGGGTGGGATTGCACTCGCTTGCTCCATTCTTATCTATCCAGTCGTAGCCAGAGAATCACCGGCAATGGCTTCTTTTCCTGCTCCCCGACCGTTACCTTTGGAGACCCCCAAAGATTTATCCTTGGCGCCCTCCTGATTCTGATCTACGTGCTGCCCCTCTGCAATGTCATCCGAAAACACAATGTCGGATTCCACATGTACACTGACGACCTCCAGCTGTACCTCACCACCGCCTCTCCTGATCCCTCCACTGTCTCTAATTTGTCGGACTGCTTGTCCGACATCCAGTACTGGATGAGCAGAAATTTCTTCCAACTAAATATTGGGAAGACCGAAGCCGTTGCCTTTGGTCCCCGCCACAAACTCTGTTCCCTAGCCACCGACTCCATCCCTCTTCCTAGCAATTGTCTGAAGCTGAACCGCACTGTTCGCAACCCTTGTGTCATATTTGACCCTGAAATGAGCTTCTGACCACATCCGCGCCATATCTAAGACCGCCTATTTCCACCTCTAACATCGCCCAACTCCACCCCTGCCTCAGCTCATCTGCTGCTGAAACCCTCATCCATGCCTTTGTTAACTCCAGACTGGACTATTCCAACGCACTCCTGGCTGGCCTTCCATATTCTACCCTACGTAAACTTGAGGTCATCCAAAACTCTGCTGCCTGTGTCCTAACATGCTGTGCTCACTGGCCTACATTGGCTCCCGGTTAAGCAATGCCTTGATTTTAAAATTCTAATCCTTATTTTCAAATCCCTCCATGGCCTCGCCCCTCCCCATCTCTGTAACCTCCTCCAGCCCTACAATCCTCCGAGATCTCTGCGCTCTCGCTCTTGCGCATCCCCTATTTTAATTGCTCCACCATTGGCGGCTGTGCCTTCCGCTGCCAAGGCCATAAGCTCTGGAATTTCCTCCCTAAATCTCTCCACCTCTCTACCTCTCCTTCCTCCTTTAAGTCGCTCCTTAAAACTTACCTCTTTGACCAAGCTTTTGGTCATCTGTCCTAATATCTCCTTATGTAGCTCGGTGTCAAATTTTGTTTGACGCTCCTGTGAAACGCCTTGGGATGTTTTACTACGTTAAAACCACACTTTAAATGCAAGTTGATGTTGTATACCTCACCCACTTCAAGGAGAAGGCCATGGAGCTCGTGGCACGCAACGCTTGCCATAAGAAATGGCATGGTCAGTGTTTTTCATTTATTCGTTTATGACGTCACTGGCAAGGCCATCATTTATTGCTCATCCCTAATTGTCCTTGAGAAGGTGGAGGTGAGCTGCCGCCTTGAACCGCTGCAGTCCGTGTGGTGATGGTACTCCCACAGTGCTGTTGGGGAGGGAGTTCCAGGATTTTGACCCAGCGACTATGAAGGATCGACTATATGCTTCTAAGTCAGGATGGTGTGTGACTTGGAGGTGGTGTTCTCATGAGCCTGCTGCCCTTGTCCTTCTAGGTGGTAGAGGTCGCGGGTTTGGGAGGTGCTGCCGAAGAAGCCTTGGCGCGTTGCTGCAGTGCATCTTGTAGATGGTACACACTGCAGCCATGGTACGCCGGTGGTGGAGGGAGTGAATGTTTAAGGTGGTGGATGGGATGCCAATCAAGCGGGCTGCTTTGTCCTGGATGGTGTCGAGCTTCTTGAGTGTTGTTGGAGCTGCACTCATCCAAGCAAGTGGAGAGTATTCCATCACACTCCTTACTTGTGCCTTGTAGATGGTGGAAAGGCTTTGGGGAGTCGGGAGGTGAGACACTCACCACAGAATACCTAGCTTCTGACCTGCTCTTGTTGCCACAGTATTGAGGGGGCTGGTCCAGTTAAGTTTCTGGTCAATGGTGACCCCCCCAGGATATTGATGGTGGGGGATTCGGCGATGGTAATGCCGTTGAACGTCAAGGGGCGGTGGTTAGATTCTCGCTTGTTGGATGTAGTCACTGCCTGGCACTTGTGTGGCGCGAATGTTACCTGCCACTTATCAGCCCAAGCCTGAACGTCGTCCAGGTCTTGTTGCAAGTGGGCATGGACTGCTTCATTATCTGAGAAGTTGTGTATGGCACTGAACACTGCAGTCATCAGCGAACATCCCCATTTCTGACCTTATGTTGGAGGGAAGGTCATTGATGAAGCAGCTGAAGATGATTGGGCCTAGGACACTGCCCTGAGGAACTCCTGCAGCGATATCCTGGGGCTGTGATGATTCACCTTCAATCACCACAACCATCTTCCTTTGTGCTAGGTATGATTCCAGCCAGTGGAGAGTCGTCGTCGCCCCCCCCCCAATTCCCATTGACTTTACCATGGCTCCTTGATGCTTGACTCGGTCAAATGCTGCCTTGATGTCAAGGGCAGTCACTCTCACCTCACCTCTGGAATTCAGCTCCTTTGTCCATGTTTGGACCAAGGCTGTATTGAGGTCGGGAGCTGAGTGGTCTTGGCGGAACCCAAACTGGGCATCAGTGAGCAGGTTACTGGTGAGTAAGTGCCACTTGATAGCACTGTTGATGACACCTTCCATCATTTTGTTGATGATTGAAAGTAGCTCGATGGGGCGGTAATTGGCCGGATTGGATTTGTCCTGCTTTTTGTGGACAGGACATACCTGGGCAGTTTTCCACATTGTCGGATAAATGCCAGTGTTGTAGCTGTACTGGAACAGCTTGGCTAGAGGCGCGGCTAGTTCTGGAGCACAAGTCTTCAGCACAATAACAGGGATGTTGTCGGGGCCCATAGCCTTTGCTGTATCCAGTGCACTCAGCTGTTTCTTGATATCACGTGGAGTGAATCGAATTGGCTGAAGACTGTGATGTTGGGGACCTCAGGAGTAGGCCGATATGGATCATCCACTTGGCACTTCTGGCTGAAGATGGTTGCAAACGCTTCAGCCTTGTCTTTTGCACTCACGTGCTGGGCTCCACCATCATTGAGGATGGGGATATTCATGGAGCTTCCTCCTCCCGTTAGTTGTTTAATGGCCTACCACCATTCACGACTGGATGTGGCAGAACTGCAGAGCTTTGATCTGATCCGTTGATTGTGGGATTGCTTAGCCCTGTCTATAGCATGCTGCTTCTGCTTTTTAGCATGCATGTGTTGTAGCTTCCCCAGGTGAGCATCTCATTTTTAGGTATGCCTGGTGCTGCTCCTGGCATGCTCTTCTACACTCCTTATTGAGCCAGGGTTGGCCCTCTGGCTTGATGGTAATGGTAGAATGAGGGATATGCCAGGCCATGAGGTTATAGATTGTGGTGGAATACAATTCTGCTGCTGCTGATGGCCCACAGCACCTCATGGATGCCCAGTTTTGAGTTGCTAGATCTGTTCTGAATCTATCCCATTTAGCACGGTGGTAGTGCCACACAACACGATGGAGGGTGTCCTCAGTGTGAAGATGGGACTTCGTCTCCACAATGACTGTGTGGTGGTCACTGCTACTAATACTATCATGGACAGATGTATCTGCGACCGGTAGATTGGTGAGCACGAGTTCAAGTAGGTTTTTCCCCTCGTGTTGCTTCTCTCACCACCTGTCGCAGGCCCAGACAGGCAGTTATGTCCTTCAGGACTCGGCCAGCTCAGTCAGTAGTGGTGCTACCGAGCCACTCTTGGTGATGGACATTGAAGTCCCCCACCCAGAGTACATTCTGTGCCCTTGCTACTCTCAGTGCTTCTTCCAAGTTGTGTTCAACATGGAGGAGTACTGATTCATCAGCTGAGGGAGGGCGGTAGGTGGTAATCAACAGGAGGTTTCCTTGCCCGTGCTTGACCTGAAGCCATGAGAGTTCATGGGGTCCGGAATCAATGTTGAGGACTCCCAGGGCCACTCCTTCCCAACTGTATACCACTGGGCCGCCACCCCTGGTGGGACAGGACATACCCAGGGATGGTGATGGAGGAGTTTGGGAAAAGTTGGTTGAGAAGTATAATTCTGTGAGTATGACTATGTCAGGCTGTTGCTTGACTAGTTTGTGGGACAGCTTGACTAGTTTGTGGGACAGCTCTCCCAATTTTGGCACAAGTCTTCAGAGGTGGACTTTGCAGGGTCGACTGGGCTGGGTGTGCCGTTGCTGTGTCCGTAGTCGGTGCCGAGGTCGATGCGGGGTGGTCCGTCCGGTTTCATTCTTATTATTGTGTTCTGTAGCGGTTTGTTACAACTGAGTGGCTTGCTAGGCCATTTCAGAGGGCAGTTAAGAATCAACCACATTGCTGTGGGTCTGGAGTCACATATAGGATGGCAGATATATACAAGGATGGCAGATTTCCTTCTCTAAAGGATAGTAGTGAAGCAGATGGGTTTTTACGACAGTCTGACAGTTTCATGGTTACCATTACTGATACTAGCTTTTTATTCCAGATTTATTTAATTCACTGAATTTAAATTCCCCAGCTGCCGTGGTGGGATTTGAACTCACGTCTCTGGATCATTAGTCCAGGCCTCTGGATTACTAGCCCAGTGACATTAACACTATGCTACCATTCCCTTGCTGAATCGGCCTTCAAGCCCATTGTGTGATTAGGTTCCCCTTCCACCCACTCTATTTTAAGCTGGTTTCCTCCTTGCTCATGCAGCGATCAAGAATATTGGACGTGCACAGCTTACCTCTTGCAATAGGGCATAGAGCTGTTTTATATAGCATGGAAACCTCATTCTGGCTGGAAGAAGGGTGAGTAAATTCCTAGAATGGCATCTTTTTAAAAAAGGTCAGTTGTATAAATTACGTGGCCTGGAAGAGGATTCTGGTGTGAGAAGGCTGCACATCCAGAGGTGTGGGAAGAGAACTGCATACTGATACTCCAGCAAAGGAAGAAAATGGCTGCAAGAGCACAGAGGCAAGAATATGGCCAGGAAGCAAGTGGATACAGGATTCTGAACAAGGAAAATTAATTTTCTACTTTGGAACGTCCCATGTAATTTAGACAGTTGGCTACAAATGCAGCGCACACAATCAATATGATCCCTCGTACCCAGAGTCAAGTATATATTCCTTCCTTATAGACTTGATCTGTTAGTATTGTCTTTCATCTGTTTTTTCCCCTATTATGGCATATCATCAAGAGTCAAAAAGTGCCTTGATTCCACGATTTCCTAAGCAAGGTCAACTTACTTGTGATGTTGGTTTTTCTCTCTGGTTGGGATATTGAATTTCAGCCTGGATGGAATGACCTGGAAAGCATGGGTCCAGTTATTTTAGAATCAGACAGAAATGCAAATAAATATATCTTCATTCTTGATTTTCAGATTTATTGGAGTTCATTTAGTGGCTTTTCATTACTTTAGTAGATCGAAAATCTGTTGAAAAGGATCCTCTGATGTTCCAGATGAATCAACATCTAGCCTTTTGTGCAGCTGTCTATGATCTTGTTTTTTTTTTAATGTTATTTGCTTTTTCTTGTACGATTTTACGTAGCATTTGTATCCATTACTTGCATGATGGAAATTTTGGGTGTTCACTGTGGGGATAATAACCTAAAACATACATTGACTTTTTTTTCCTCTTGTATTTTTTTTGGCGTGGTGGGTGTAAGAGAGGATAAAATCCAAATGGTCAGGTAAAGAGGGCCAAGAGATAAATCATTGCGTCAGACCTCTAGGGCCTTCTATATAGGAACATAATATTTCAAGCAGGAAAAGGCAATTTGGTTCCTCTGGCTTACCCGTCCAAATGACCCAGCAGTTTCCTTATTGCGATCTTGGAACTAATAACCCTGAAACCCTTTTGCTAATACTTCAGCCAGTCCTTTTTGTAAACGTGCCATGACCTGCTGATCTTTTCTACAATTCCATCACCCGATTACTTCCCCCCAAAAAAAACCCTCTTCTTTTAACACCCTTAACTTTAAACCAGGTCCCCATTGCTTCAATTGTGTGGCCGATGAATGAACTTTCCTGGATGCTCATTCTCATTACCTGCAAAAATGTTAAAGTCCTCTTTCAAATTCTCCTCCTCCTTCTCCCCCCCCCCCCCCCCCCCGACTCATTCTTTTCCAGAGAATGAAGTGGTGGGCCATTTGTCCTCAACTCAGCCCTGTAAGTTCAGGAATCGGCCTTTTATGGACCCCTTCAATAATTCTGCATTTTTCCCATAATACGGAGACCATGGCATTTGACAACGTGCCACACCAGGAGGCTTATTAAGAAGGTGCAAGCCCATGGGATTAAGGGGAAAGTGGCGGTCTGAATACAAAATTGGCTCAGTGACAGGAAGCAAAGGGTGGTGGTGGATGGATGTTTTCTGGACTAGGGGGTGGTTGCTAGTGGTGCTCCCCAAGGGTCAGTTTTGGGTCCATTACTCTGCAATTTTTATAAATGAAGTAGACCCGGGTGTATGGAGCAGCATTATAAAGTTTACAAATGATGCAAAACTTGGCAAAGTAGTAGATCGTGATGAGGATAGTTCAGGCTGACATAGACAGGATGGTGAAATGGGCAGAAGCGTGGCAGATGGAGTTTAATGCAGAGAAGTGTGAAGTGATGCACTTTGGGAGGACTAATATGGAAAGATAGTACACTATAAATGGCATGTTTTTGGAAAGTGTAGATGAGCAGGGAGACCTTGGTGTCCATATGCACAAATCTTTAAAGGTGGCAGGGCAAGTTGATCAGGTGGTTAAAAAATCATATGGGTTACTTGGGTTTATAAATAAAGGAATAGAATATAAACGCAAAGCGATCATGCTAGAACTTTATAAATCACTGGTTAGGCCTCAGCTGGAGTATTGTGGCCAATTCTGGACACCACCCTTCAGGAAAGATGTCAAGGCCTTAGAAAGAGTACAGTGGAGGTTTACCAGGATGTTACCAGGGATGAGGGACTTAAGAGGAGAGGTTGGAAAAGTTAGGACTCTTCTCCTTGGAACAGAGAAAGTTAAGAGGTGACCTAATAGCGGTTTTCAAGATGATGAGAGGTTTTTATAGAGTAAATAAGGGAAAAAATATTCCCTCTGGTGAGTGGGTCAATAACTAGAGGTCATAGATTTAAAATCATTGGAAAAAGATTTAGAGGGGAGAGGAGGAGAAATTTTTTCACTGAGTTGTCAGGATCTGGAGCGCTCTACCTGAACAGGTGATGGAAGCTGATTCCATAAATAATTTTAAAAGGGAGTTGGACAGGTACTTGAGGATGAGGAACTTAGAGTTATGGACAAAAAGCGAGGATGTGGGACTAAGCACGACTGCTCTTTCAAAGCCGAATGGCCTCTGTGCTGTAAGTTTCTATGATTCAATAACTGAATATGCTATTCTGAATACCATCTAACCAAGGTCGTATACAACTTCAACTTGTAATTGCACCCTTAGCTATGTATTCAAACATTTTCTTTGTTTTCCTCACTACCTATGAACAATGAAGCATCAGTTTTAACAACATATCCACCAAAACCCCACAGTTTTTTCTGCTCTGTTAGCTCAAGCACATTACCATTTAACATGTATTCCACATTCTCGCTTCTTCTACCTATTCTCATGATTTTACACTTGGTCAGACACTGGTTAGCAGCAGTGCTAATTGCATTGCATTTGGTGTAATCGGCAAACTTGGAAATATATCATGTCGTCAGTCATTTATAAAAAGTATAAACAGTGGCTCCAACACTGACCCTTGTGTGATTTCCATCGGCAGCCATATCATTTTCCAGCGCGAGGCCATTTGGTTTATTGTATCTGTTCCAGATTTTTGCTGAAGAATTGGTTTTCACCCTGACACCTCCTCAAGTACCACCAGCCATCCATCAGTCCAGCCGAATACTTTGCCATCTGTCCCATAGGCTCTCATGCAGGACAGGGACAAATGCTTTCTGAAGTCCAGGTAAACAATATCCACTGCCTCACCTTTAACCAGATCTGTAACCTCCCCAAAAGCCAGAAATCCAGTAAGTTAATCTGAACCAATGCTGGGTCTCTCCAATCGGACCCTATCTTTCCAGATAATGATCTCTGCTATCTGTTATTAAAGTCTAAATTACTTTGGCCGCAATCAAGGTATGGCTCACAGGTCTGTAATTTGAGTGTTCATCCCTCGCCCCTTTTTTTTTTAAGATGGGGGTCACATTTGCTACTTTCCAATCCATTGGGATATTACCTGATTCCAATAAATATTAAAATATATTGGTGAGGGGATTTACAATTACTGTAACCAACTGCACCTATTATCTTTCTCTGTCTTCATTTCAACCTTAAAATTAATAACTTTATGATCGCTAGACACCAAATTTTCCCTTACTTCAACTTGGCCCATTACTCCCTGTTCATTAGTTAGGAACAAATCCAATGTTGCTTTCATCCCTTTGGGTTCCCTCGCATGTTTAAGAAAAGACTTTTGTACTTTACTAAATTCCCTCGTGCATACAGATTGTCGCCACTAAGTTCCAGCCTGTCACACAGATTGAAATCCCTTTGATTGCAACTGTGGCCTGAGCACTAACTTATTTTTAGGACCTCCCAGAGCAATGCATCCATCTTGTTTTTGTGATGGCCTTTCATGTTTCAGTATTTTTGACTATGCTCCGTGGGGGGGGGGGGGGGGCTTCATGAAATATGTTAAAAATGCTACTGTTGAGCTAAACATAGCTCTCGAGGTTAAATTCACAAAACAACAGGGCTGGGAGATGTAGATTAGGATTCAGTGTCTAAACCAGCGTGCTGCAGTTAATGAAAGGCAGTTTAGCATTCTAGTGATTGTTGCAGCTGCGACAACAACAACAACATCTTGCTTTCATACAATGCCTTTAAAGTAGAAAAATGTCCCAAGGTGCTTCATGGAGGCGGAATCCGGTAAAATTGGATGCTGACCCAAAGGAGGAGTTATCAGGAGGGGTGACCAAAAGCTTCGTTAAAGTGGTGGGTTTTAAAGAAGGTCTTAAAGGAGGTGGAGAGTGTTCCAGAGTGTGGGTCATAGATTGCTGAAGGCACTGCCGCCAGTGGTGGTTTGAGGCCAGGGGCGGGGTAGTGGAATGCACAAAAGGCCAGAGTTTAAGGAACAGAAACTTAGGGAGGAGTTGTATGACTAGAGGAGGTTAGAGAGATGGGGAAGAGAGAGGCTATGAAGAGATGAGAATTTTAAATTGGAGGTGTTGGAGAGCCATAGTTAAGAGAATGGAGGTTGGAAGGACAGACAGGAGAGCACTGGAAGAGTTTAATTTGGAGGTGATAAAGGCATGGATGATGGTTTCAACAGCTTATGGGCTGAAGCTGTTGATGTTACTGTGCTGGAAGTAGTCGGTCCCTGTAGCAGAAGTAGTCGGTCCCTGTGGCGGAAGTAGTCGGTCCCTGTGGAGGAAGTAGTCGGTCTTTGTGGCGGAAGTAGTCGGTCTCTGTGGTGGAAGTAGTCGGTCCCTGTGGAGGAAGCAGTCGGTCTCTGTGGAGGAAGCAGTCGGTCTCTGTGGAGGAAGTAGTCGGTCTCTGTGGCGGAAGTAGTCGGTCTCTGTGGCGGAAGTAGTCGGTCTCTGTGGCGGAAGTAGTCGGTCTCTGTGGCGGAAGTAGTCGGTCTCTGTGGCGGAAGTAGTCGGTCTCTGTGGCGGAAGTAGTCGGTCTCTGTGGCGGAAGTAGTCGGTCTCTGTGGCGGAAGTAGTCGGTCTCTGTGGCGGAAGTAGTCGGTCTCTGTGGCGGAAGTAGTCGGTCTCTGTGGCGGAAGTAGTCGGTCTCTGTGGCGGAAGTAGTCGGTCTCTGTGGCGGAAGTAGTCGGTCTCTGTGGCGGAAGTAGTCGGTCTCTGTGGCGGAAGTAGTCGGTCTCTGTGGCGGAAGTAGTCGGTCTCTGTGGCGGAAGTAGTCGGTCTCTGTGGCGGAAGTAGTCGGTCTCTGTGGCGGAAGTAGTCGGTCTCTGTGGCGGAAGTAGTCGGTCTCTGTGGCGGAAGTAGTCGGTCTCTGTGGCGGAAGTAGTCGGTCTCTGTGGCGGAAGTAGTCGGTCTCTGTGGCGGAAGTAGTCGGTCTCTGTGGCGGAAGTAGTCGGTCTCTGTGGCGGAAGTAGTCGGTCTCTGTGGCGGAAGTAGTCGGTCTCTGTGGCGGAAGTAGTCGGTCCCTGTGGCGGAAGTAGTCGGTCTCTGTGGCGGAAGTAGTCGGTCTCTGTGGCGGAAGTAGTCGGTCTCTGTGGCGGAAGTAGTCGGTCTCTGTGGCGGAAGTAGTCGGTCTCTGTGGCGGAAGTAGTCGGTCTCTGTGGCGGAAGTAGTCGGTCTCTGTGGCGGAAGTAGTCGGTCTCTGTGGCGGAAGTAGTCGGTCTCTGTGGCGGAAGTAGTCGGTCCCTGTGGCGGAAGTAGTCGGTCCCTGTGGCGGAAGTAGTCGGTCTCTGTGGCGGAAGTAGTCGGTCTTTGTGGCGGAAGTAGTCGGTCTCTGTGGCGGAAGTAGTCGGTCTCTGTGGCGGAAGTAGTCGGTCCCTGTGGCGGAAGTAGTCGGTCTCTGTGGCGGAAGTAGTCGGTCTCTGTGGCGGAAGTAGTCGGTCCCTGTGGAGGAAGTAGTCGGTCCCCGTGGCGGAAGTAGTCGGTCCCCGTGGCGGAAGTAGTCGGTCTCTGTGGCGGAAGTAGTCGGTCTCTGGTGGAAGTAGTCGGTCTTTGTGGTGGAAGTAGTCGGTCTCTGTGGTGGAAGTAGTCGGTCTTTGTGGTGGAAGTAGTCGGTCCCTGTGGTGGAAGTAGTCGGTCTTTGTGGTGGAAGTAGTCGGTCCCTGTGGCGGAAGTAGTCGGTCTCTGTGGCGGAAGTAGTCGGTCCCTGTGGCGGAAGTAGTCGGTCCCTGTGGTGGAAGTAGTCGGTCCCTGTGGTAGAAGTAGTCGGTCTCTGTGGTGGAAGTAGTCGGTCTCTGTGGTGGAAGTAGTCGGTCTCTGTGGTGGAAGTAGTCGGTCTCTGTGGTGGAAGTAGTCGGTCTCTGTGGCGGAAGTAGTCGGTCTCTGTGGCGGAAGTAGTCGGTCTCTGTGGCGGAAGTAGTCGGTCTCTGTGGCGGAAGTAGTCGGTCCCTGTGGCGGAAGTAGTCGGTCCCTGTGGCGGAAGTAGTCGGTCCCTGTGGCGGAAGTAGTCGGTCCCCGTGGAGGAAGTAGTCGGTCTTTGTGATAGAGACAATATGTGGGTTGGAAACTAAGGTTGGGGTCGAAAGTACGCCGAGGTTGCAAACAGTCTTGTTCAACCTGAGGTAGTGACTGTGGAGGGGGATGGAATCGGTGGCAAGAGTAAGGAGTTTGTGGCTGGTACTGAAGACAATGGCATCGGTCTTCCCAATGTTTAACTGGAGGAAATTGCAGTTCATGCACGTCAGGATGTCAGACAACAACAACAACTTTTATTTATATAGCGCCTTTAACATAGTAAAACATCCCAGGGTGCTTCACAGGAGTGTTATAAGACAAAAGTTTGGCACCGAGCCACATAAGAAATTAGGGCAGATGACCAAAAGCTTGGTCAAAGAGGTAGGTTTTAAGGAGCGTCTTAAAGGAGGAAAGAGAGGCGGAGAGGTTTAGGCAGGGAATTCCAGAGCTTAGGGCTTAGGCAGCTGAAGGCACGGCCACCGACGGTTGAACGATTATAATCAGGGATGCTCAAAAGGACAGAATTTGAGGAGAGTAGATATCTCGGAGGGGGTTGTGGAGCTGAAGGAGATTAGAGAGATGGGGAGGGGCGAGGCCATGAGGGATTTGAAAACCAGGATGTGAATTTTGAAATCGAGGTGTTGCTTAACCGGGAGCCGGACAAGCCTATTGATCACACAAAGGCAGTGGACGGGTCGAGAGCAGGTGGTGGAGAAGTAGAGCTGGGTGTCGTTAGTGTACATGTAGAAGCTGACCCCTTAATTTCAGATGATGTCAACAAGGGGCAGCTTGTAGATGAGTTTTCCCCAGTGTCCAGGGCAATACTTATTCCTCAACGAACATCACTAAAACAGATTATCTGGTCATTATCTCATTACTGTTTGTGGGACTGTGCTGTGTGCAAATTGGCTGCCATGTTTCCTACATTAAAACAGCAACTACACTTCAAAAGCAAGTCAGCTGTGGCTCAATTGGTAGCACACTTGCCTCTGAGTCAGAGGGTTGTGGGTTCAAGTCCCACTCCAGTGACTTCTGCACAAAATCTAGGTTGACACTTCAGTGCAGTACTGAGGAAGTGCTGCACTGTCTGAGGTGCCATCTTTTGAATGAGGCATTAAACCGAGGCACCGTCTTCCCTCTTGGGTGGATGTTAAAGATCCTATGGCACTATTTCAAACAAGTTCTACCTGGTGTCCTGGCCAATATTTATCCCTCAGCCAACATCACTCTTCAAAAAACAAAAAGATTATCTGGCCATTATCACATTGCTGTTTGTGGGACATTGCTGAGTGCTGTTTGGCTGCCACCAACAGTGACTACACTTCAAAAGTAGTTAATTAGCTGTAAAGTGCTTTGGGACGTCTTGAGGTTGTGAAAGGCGCTATATAAATGCAAGTCTGTCTTAACTAGTGCAGCAGTGGAAAGAGAATACTCTAGCTACAATTTGATAGGTAAGAGAGGAACCAAGCAAGGGTAGGCAGCGGAGGAGAGCTGTTGGTGGTGGAGGAGGAGGAGGATGGTGTGGTCAACCATGTGGAAGGCTACAGAGAGGGTCAAGGAGAAAGAGGCCAGAAAATGCACCATGGTCACATGTACAGTCATTTGTGATTCTATTCATTCAAACTTATCAGGGGTCATTGCCAAGTTAAAAGCTGCCACTGGAGTCAGGATGACTTGAGGAAAAAAAACTGGAGATTGGGGAGGAAGAGGAGGTTTAGCCCTGAAGGACAAAAACGCAGGCGTTGAATTTCATATACCTAGTAGTTGTACAGAAAATAAGATCATTCTAAAAATATAAGTTTTTCCCATGTACAGGAAGTGAAGTGAAGCTGAGTGAAATAACTTTTGATTACAACTCTATAGATTCTACTTAATGATTTGTATCTGTACTCATGTCAGCTAGTGTTCACTTGATTTACCTTCATAGAGATTGAATAAGTATGTGCGCAAAAGACTGGAGTATCTGGTTCCGGTCACAGGTATTGTTGTTACACCCCTGGATTATGCCACGCAGCCTCAATTTGCTCCTGTAAAAGTAAGACACTCGACTGCTCATGAGAGTGACTGACTCCACTGATCTCAAAGCAAGTATATATGGCAGACCCACATTTGTAGCATGGCCTATTGACAATTTTTACCACTAACTTTTTTTCCCCTCTTTCTCTATCGTCCAGATCCACCCAAAGAGATTCTGCCAATTCCCGGTTCCTTCCTCTCAACAATGCATAAACCTTTCCTGATGAAAGTGTCACCGCACCCTTTTCTTTCCTTCCCTATACACATAACTCTGTAGATTTATTCTCCACTCATCCTTGTTCATTAGACAGGTTTCAGCAAGTAGTACAGTGTTAATTAGCACTTGATTTTACCATACTTTTAATTAATCCATTTTATTTTTTGTTGTCTGGCATTCATGTAAATGCATCTTAGTTTATTCCTTGCAGTATTCACATGCTTCCTTGTCTTGGTTCACACTTCCGCTCCTCCTGCTTCCCTAGTTTAAATCCTTCCCAACTGTTTAATTTATTCTGTTGGTTAAGATTAATGTGCCTCCTCTGATTGTAAAGCCTTTCCTTCCCTCAGAAGTTGTTGCAGTGAGCCAGTTATTTGAAATCCTCTGTCCTACACCATGCATCAACCTGCATAATCTGTCTGTTTTACAGGGGTGTATTCCTGAGATTTCTATTCTTGAAGTACTTTTTCCTTCAATATATTCCCTAGCTCCTGAAATTTAATTCTGCCTACCAATGTGTTGATTTTCATGTTACCTACAAGGTCTGGTTTATCCCCTTCTCATCCCAGGATCTGATCCATCCACTCAGTCACCTACCAAACTCTAGTACCTGGGGAGTAACGCACCATTCTTAGTCGTGCTTGCAACAGATTCTATCAATCCCCGTTGCATTGGAATCCCCTACAACTACAGTGTTGTCTTCAATCTTTGTCTTCAATCTTTATCTGTTCCCTGTGTCATTGACCTGCTCGAAATTACCATCCTCTATGGTTCTTTGCTCATCTCCTATTGCCTATTTTTTTTACATTCCCTGGACTGCCAGCTGTATTTTAGTTTTCTGCACTGTCTCCCTCTAACTCGGTGGTGACAAACCTCATGACAAGTATCTTCCAGTTACTTTTCCTCCTTGTATATAGTGCACAATATAGTTAGCTGGTCTATGAGCCAGGCAGTTTGTTTCTTGCGGGACTTGTCCAGTTGGCACTTCATGCAAGCACACTTCCCAGAAATGTTGTGGATCCTGCCTGTCTTACATTTACACCTAACAGTAGGAATTGTGGTGGTGGTTATTCATTTTGAGTTATGTTATTGATGAGATGGCTGTATAATGAGGTTGAATGATATCTACCTAAGCAAGTCTTGCGTTGGCAACCCCAGCGAAGGTGGTTTGAGAGAATTGTGGTGCACGACAATCATAACCTAGGTGCAGATGAAATGCCAACAGGCTAGGCTAGAAATGGATGGCATCCCTTCATTACTGTCCTTTGGAACATCTGAGAGCTCAGGGAAGGATTCAGGTTGAAGTTCAAAAAGAAAATGAGAAAAAAGCTCAAGAACATGGTTGGGACTCGAGCTGGATATTGATCAGGTCAGATTGGATTAAAATTAATATTATTGTACTCCCAGACTTTTGGCTACTTTGCATAAGAATGAGCAAAAACACAAGTATAGACATTTGGTAGTCTGTTTTCCTCCACAATGAATTGTGTTTCTACAGTGAGCTATCGAAATTTGAGTTAAAATAACTTTCTCTTTTTGTGTGCAGTATAATATCATTTGCTTCTGTGTAGAGATTCCCTGAACAACATTCTTAAATGCAACTTTGTCTAAAACAATATTTCTGAATGCACATGATTGAGGTGACTGCAAATTACACGAAAGTATTATTGGGTGGACCGTACAATTTTACCATTGCCCACTATTCAATTTTTCTTTCAGAATATGCCCCCAGAAAAAACAAGTTTGGGAAAGTAATTTGGAAATGCTCCAGAAAAAGCAGCTTGTTTTTGCCAGACTTTGCCCTCGCTGTATAAAAGGGAAGTGTACACTTATCAGATGTGAGCTGAGACAGGGATTAGGGTTAGGGAGTTTGGAAGCAGAGTGTATGTTACACCTGGTACTGGTTTGTTTGTCAAAATGATAAGTTGATAACAATATTAAGGTCATGGAGGAGGTCTATATTTGCAATAGACTTTTTTAAATGAGAAGATGAAAATTTAAAATGAGAATAGCATGTTTCCTGATTTATTGCTACTCTAATAACTCATTAATAAAGATTACAAGCTTTTCGATTTGTGATAATTTTGTTATCCTTTCAGTATTGATAATCTAAAAGTTAATGACGTGGCGGAATAGGTGTTTATGACTCATCGATTTGAAAATGTTAGTTATCATGGCTTCAATATAAAGACAAACATGCACTTTGGGCGATAATCTATAGCACTGTCGTATGCAGGGTAACCAGGTAAGCTTATCAAAGAAATCTTGCTGCCATAAATATAGAAAAGTATCTTTTATCAAGTTGCTATGAAAGCACGTTGTGACAGTTGTTAAGGCGCACCATACTAAACAAATAATTCCAATACAGTATCTAGATGGCTTTTCAGATAGCCAAAGTATGAATCCCTTCCTGTGACCCACTGTACTTAACTAAAATACAGCTGGCAGTCCAGGGAATGTAAAAAGAATAGGCAATAGGAGATGAGCAAAGAACCATAGAGGGTGGTAATTTCAAGCAGGTCAATGACACAGGGAACAGATAAAGCTTTGTCCATTAGTTCAAAATAATGGTTACAAAGAACAGCAGTTAATATAATTTATCTTTTCAACAGTGAGCTTTAACCTTTTGGGAGACCTATCTAGGTGGAGTTACTGTGTTTGACAGTATGGGGGTGTTGAATTAACCCAAAGAAGATTATTGATCTAGGATATTAATTTGTGACTTCAATTATGTGTTAATTCATTTGTTTCTCTTTTTTATAGCAACAAATATAAAGCTAAGTCAACTTATGCAACACTATAAACAAAAAACCCCTCTGATTAGCAGGTTTCATAGGAACGTAACAGGATAATCCATTCAGCCACTGGAGCCTGTTCCGACGTTCAGTTAGGTCATGGTTGATCTGTACCTCAAACCCATTTTACCTGCCTTTGCTCCATATCCCTTTGATACCTCACCTAACAATACTCTTTATTGATTTCAGTCTTGAAAACTTCAATTAACCCAGCAATCAGAGCCTTTTGGAGGGAGAGAGTTCCAGATTTCTATTACCCTTTGTGTGAAGAAGTGCTCCCCATTTCACTCCTGAATGGCCTGGCTATAATTTTAAGATTATTCCCCCTTGTTCTAGATTGCCCCACCAAAGGAAATTATTTCTCTTTATCTACCCTATTGAATTATTTTATTATTAGATAACCCCAAGTTACTATACTCAACAAAAAAAACACAAGCAAAGTTTATGCAACCTGTCCTGATAATTTAACCTTTTAAGCCTTGGTATCATTCTGTTTCCTGTACTGTTGCTGAATTAACCCCTGATAGAAAAGAGCTGTCAGTCCTTTTCATTCTATCAGTAGAAAATGGAACAATGATGCAGATGGTTGTGTGAGCCTTTTGTGTTATCCGTGATTACACGGTGTTGTGGCAAAGGGGAAAAAATGATTAGTATGGTGTTACTAAAGTTGTTAAAGATTATTTTTCCCAACAGTATTGTGCTGCATTTATGGGGTTGAGATGAGGAATAACATGCACATTCCCCAAAAGTGCAGTATAGTGATGGTATAAATGTAAAAAGCCATGCACTTGCATAATGTTTGATTGCAGTTTGGGTAGAAAGGTACAAAACTATCATCTTGAATTGTTCTGAAATTGCACTGCAAAAGCTGCCCAGTAAGAATTTCTGAGATGGGCACGACTTGCCACTAATGCCTCATTTCACTTTCTTGAGCAAAACATACCTTTCACAAAGGTAGCTTAAGGGCATTCGGGACACTTGCTGAATTAGACACAATTTTCCCCCCAAATTTATGCCTCTAGGTTCTGGAAATTTATTCTACCAGAAACTAAGCTTTATGCCTCTTATTCAGCATAATTGCTGTATGGTAATTGAACAGTTTCAGTTACACACTAATGTATTTAGCACAAAAGAGAATGGGTAAGCTTTCTTGCCTGGACAGCAACCAAGATAGAAAATGGAAAGGGAGATTTTATTAAAATCTTCAATAAAAATGTAAGAGGATTAATGAGACATTCTTTGCACATTGAATAAGAGAATTTATTTTTAACTTCTAATTTAATATCTTTGGGTATTCCAAATATTGATTTGATTCCAGATAAATCCAAATAGCTTGATGGAAGTAGATGGATATTGTTTTGACCAAGTGAACTTGCACGTGTATTAAAATAACTTTTCGAACTTTGCACATAATCTAGAGTCTTGGACCAATGTGCACTCCACATGCATTGTTTAGGGTTTTGAATAACATGGGCATGTAGTCATTTGCGCTTGGAAATTTGATCATCTTTACTACTATAGTTTTTACATATATGGTCTACTGTTAATTCAAAGTCACTTAGTTCAAAAAAAAATTAAGTTTTGACATGAGAGTAGAAAGGATTTTGTCTTGTACATGGGTACCAGGCAAAAGTATTGTGAATTGTTAATGTACTTGTTGGCTGTATTTGCATGTGCCTTGGCCGATGTTTGGTTCATGGTCAATACACTCTGGGTGCTGTTTTTTAAAAATTCATTCTCTGGATGTGGGCATCGCTGACCAGGCCAGTATTTGCTGCCCTTGAGAAGATACTGTGGCCATGTTCTGGGACCGCTGCAGTCCTTGTGGTGAAGGTGATCCCAGAAAGCTGTAAGGAAGGGAGTTCCAGGATTTTGACCCAATGATGATGAAGGAACGCCGATATATGTCCAAGTCAGGATGGTGTGTGACTTGGACATGTATCCAAGAAGACTTGGATATATGCAAATGACTATAAACTTGGAAGAAAGCTTGGAGGTGATGGTGTAACCTTGCACCTACTACCCATGTCCTTCTAGGTGGTGGAGGTTGCGGGTTTGCAAGAACAGTTATAAAGTTGCACCCAGAGCTCAGCGAGTGGGTGTGCATCTCGAGTGGCAATGTGTATTTTATTCCACTTCAGTGCTGGTCCATGTCTGCACTCTCTGCAACACATTTAATCAAGTTTCCTGGCAATAGAGGCGCTGTACCTGCTGACTGGGTGTTTCCCCAAAGTATATAGAATTTGAATGTCCTGTGGTTTTAAGGTGGAGCTGCTTTTGCCATTGAAATAATTTTACACTGCTATGGTGAAATTAAGGTGCCACTTAAATGAAGAACACACTCATGAAGTATACCTTCTAGCCTACATTATAGGATCTTCATGCCGATCACATGATTGCTACATATTGCCAGAAGAATTTGAGCAGACAGGACCTCTGGCAATTAAAACTGCTGGTTACTTCCCTCAAAGATTTAGGCCAGAATTTTGCCGGCGCTGAGGACAGGATCGGAGGCGGGTCAGCTGTGAAATTTGAAATGATTGACAGCGGGTCAGGACCCCGCTGTCAACCCGCCTCCACGCTAGTCTCCCAGGTGTCGGGTCTGTCGGTGCTGAACAGACCCGACACCAAGCGGCGGGGGAGGCAATTTAGACCATTAGCTGGATTGTTAAGAGGCAATTAAGTATTATTTTAAGCTTACCTTTAGATTTTTAGAGTTCGTCAACTGCTTCCCTGCTGCTTGGGGATCACATCAGGTAAGGAGGTCAGGTGTTGTGTCAGCATGTGATGATTTACTAACTTGACAGCTGCAAATGGTCTATAAAAGCTCCCATTTCATAGGTCTTCACTTTCTAAGCTCAGAAGCTGTTGCTTACTGCATTTGGAAGACAGATTGAGCTTTATGCAGCTTGCAAGTGTTTGGAGCAAACTCTGTATCCAGTGTCAGCTCATTGGAACAACCTCGCTCACCATTGACGGATCGCTTCTGTCATCTCAACCTCACCTGCCATCTATTACATCAGCATCAGTGCCCTTAATGAATCTCACCTTGGTCCTCAGAATCCCACCATGTTCAGCCCCAACACCAGCATCACCGGGCACACCAGCAGCATCAACACCAACCTTCTCCGCAATCAGCTGGTGCTGCACAGGACACAAGGCATCAGTACCCGACCACATTGCTGCCAGGGATGGCCTCACCATGGCCAGATTTACTTCACTTGACCCTGCACATCCTGGCTGCCGCATGATGACATCATCAGACCCGCTTCTTTTTAATTGGCCGGGAATCTCGCTGGGCGGGAATCTCGCTGGGCGGGCTTAACAAGCCCAAACATCGTAAAATCGCTTCAACAGAGCGGGATGGAGCAGGCAGCGGGTTGGGACCACGCTGCCGCCCCGGAGAGTTCATTCCTGTTGTGGCATTACTCTAAAAACATTGATTGATTTTTTGACTCGGCAATAGGTATACTAATGAACCTTTTCCTGTCATATGGCTATCTGCCTTGGTATTTCTCTACCCAAATCAGTGAAAACCTTCAGCAGTACATATGAAACGTGTATGGGTCCAAAGCTCTGGCTATATGCAAAGTTCTAAAAGTTATTTTAAAAACAACATTCAATTCATGTGCAAAAAGCATTGTGTTAATGGTTAAAATTATGAATAATAATGTGTGTTCATTATTTATGACATTGAAAGTTTTTTGATTCATTTAAACTCTCAGTAACAGGTGCCTTTTACAATTTTAGACCAAGGGCTACAGGATGTACCAAAGACTCCTGAAGAACTGGAAGTGAAGTGGCCAACAGACAACAAGAAGGATTCAGAAATGTGGCATATGCCAGGTAAACTCGGTGGTTTTGTGCAGCTAAAAGTTTCAGTTATTATCTGTGTGTATATATATATATATATATATATATATATATATATATATATATATATATATATATATATATATATATATATATATATATCTTGTAGCCTTAAAGGGACACAAACCTACACTTTAGTAACTATCGCATTTTGGGGTATTTTAGGCAATATTTCCACAAAGAATTTGGACAGAGTCACTTTTAAATATGTATTAGTGGATTTTTTTTAAAAAAGATGCTGAGATGATGAGTGGTGAAAATGCTGTTGAGTAAGCTTTCATCTTGTTCCTCCACAGACTGTAAATAATTAATTAATTAGCCTGTCTCGCCAATCAATAAACACCTCATACTCTTTGGCCGAGATTTTCCGGGGGGCGGGATCAGTGGCGGGTTGGGTTGGAAAGTGTTTTTTTTACAGCGGGTCGGAAACCCGTCGCAACGCGTCTTTCCCAATGTCGGGTCTGTCAGCGCTGAGCAGACCCGACAGGCAGCGGCCGTGGACCCAATTAAACTCATTAGCATCTAGTTGACAGATGATTAACAGGCTTTTTTAACTTACCTTTTGACTTTAACTTCATGGCCACGGGAACCACACTGTTCAGGGACCACGGCTGTCAACCTGAGGTGGGAGTTCAGTGGCCATTGCTCCAGCTGATTACTTGACAGCTTCAAATGTACAGTAAAAGCTCCCACCTGACAGATCTTCACTTTCCCCAGCTACAAGTTGTTTCTCGGTCCATTTGCAGCACACATTCTGCAGGCTTCACACATTCTGCAGGCTTTCCACTTTCCACTCTCCATCCAGTCTCACCTCATTGGAAGAACTCTCACCATTGACAATGACTCTGTCATCTCTACTTCACCTGCCATCTATTCCATCAGCATGGGTGCCCTTTATACTGTCTCACCTTGGTTCTCAGAATCTGACCACGATGAACCCCAACACCAGCAGCACCAACAACAACACCAACCTTCTCCGCAATCACCTGAAGCTGCACAGGACAGCGGGCATCAGCACAGGACAACGGGCATCAGCACCCGACCACATTGCTGCCAGGGATGGGCTCACCATGGCCAGATTTACTTCACTTGACGCTGTACACCCTGGCTGCCACATGATGCGCCAGGTTGGCACCACCCTACACCAACACCATAAAGCATCCCTACAATGTCCAAGCCATTCCTTTCACATTCGCCATCATTGCGGGGGGTACCGTTATGTCTCACCATTCACTGCAACTCACTAAGCCACTTCCAAAGGTGCACACAGATCTGTTCAAGAATGCAAAGTGTTGAAAATAAAGGTTTCAATGTTTGACAGCACATTAACAGAAACTTTACATGAACATTGGCTAAAACACCCAAGTGCCTACCCTTGTGTGTTGTTAGTTGGTATGCTTGCAGTAGGATGAGGGTGAGTGTGAGGGGTGGCTAGTGAGATGGGGATGTGATAATGTAGATAGAGAGGGATGGGTGGAGGTGCAAGGTAAGTTGGTGTGAGTAAGGATGTGCAGGAGTCGGGTAGGGAAGGCAGAGTGTTGGGGATGTGATGAGAGGCACAGCAGGATGAAGGTGAGTGTGGCTTTGTACTAACGTTTTGTGATCCAATGAGATAATTGAAAGGATTGCCCCACTGCACTCGGGTCCTCCTGATGACATCCTTGCTTGTGACCTGCTCTGCAATGTGCAACCAGGCTGTCTTGGTCTCTTGGGGAGGTCTCTTCTGCGCATTGGAAGAGAAGAGGCCCTCCTTGCTTGCTCTGACTCCCTCCATAAGCATATGGAGGGAGTCATGGGAGATCCTGGGTGCAGCCCTGCACCTCTGTGCAGTGATTCAGTGTTTGCAGCACCTCAATGCTGTAGAACACTGACAGCACAAATGTCAAACGAAAGTTGGCCATGGTCCCTTTTAAGGAAACCGGCTGATGACGCGTCATGAATGACGTCACCAGACCCGCTTCCTCTAATTGGACCGGTAAACGCGCTGGGCGTGCTTAACCAGCTCTATCAACGGAAATTCATTTTCCAGAGCGGGAGGGAGCCAGCAGCGGGGCTGCAACCCGCCACCGACCCCGGCTGCACCGGACCCGCTGAGGTGAGGAAAATCTCTGCCTTTGTGTTGGGAAGCCTTTGGTCTCTTGTGGACAGAAAAACAGTCGGGTTTTGTCAACAGAAAGCTGCAAAGACAGACTTTGACTAGATGGGAAGATTAATGCAGGAGGTTAATTAGGAGTTACTTTGTTTGTCAAGCAAGATGACCCACTGATGAGGGGTAGTGTACCATTATCCTGTCAATCCAAACATAACTCTTGTTCTGTATCTTCAATTGCTGTGAAATAAAACAGCTTAACAGTTGATATCTGGCCCCATCTTGGAAGTGTTTTCTTGGTCCACCTTCAAAAAGATTGAAGAAACACATGTGTGAAAGATTCAGATCAGAAGGGCAGACGACTATTCTTCCCATCTCTTAGTATTCATATTTAGCATGCATTTTATGTTTGTTGCACTTTGTTCTTGTGCCACAATTTTTTTCTGCGTGGGCGTCCTGTCTGGTTAATAAGTGTAACTATTGGGTATATATACTTAGCATTACATTTGTCGTTCAGTCCTCTCAAGTATAGGTGGGGCTGCTGCTTCAGGATTTGTTTCCCAGCTCCATTTCTTTAGATGATGCTGCAGTTAAGTTTTGTTTTAATTAATTGTTTTCCATCAGTAACCATGCCATATAAAGTTTATTTAAATCTTAGATTTTTACATTTTCAGTTAATTTCACCCAAATTTTAAGTTTAGTTATCCTGTGTGCCCCTATTTCTCATCACCTTGAGCCTTTAGTCTCCCATCCGAGCCAACCCGTTCTTTCTTCCTTCTCAATTCTCTGATCATCCACTCTTGGGCCATCACATGTCCCTGTCCTGCTCGAAACACTGGCTGGCTGCCTGTCCGCTTCGGATGCTGGCCCACCACCCTTGGGTCATCCTTAATCCCCCGCTGCAATGGGCTGAGGTCTCCAGGCTCTTGGTTTCCACTGGCAGTGTTCCCCGCATACCATCAGCCTATTTCCTGCCATTTTAGTCCCAATTCCTCCTTTTTGCTGGTTTCCCAGCAGTAAGCCAGGAAACATGCAAATTATTTTTTTCAGGTGCTTATAAGCTTTGATGTTTCACTCGTGAAGGGGAGATATGGGGCAGGGAAAAGAAATAGGAGCTGAGGGGATGGGATAAGGGAGGAGTGCAGGGGCTGGGGCTGGGGCTAAGTGTAACCTGTGCAGTCTTCCAGTGACTTGGACTCTTGACTGCACTTGAACAAGAGACAAATGTCAAATCTTAGCATAGTTGCAGTTTTCATAGTGTTTAGTATCCTAACATAACATTTAGGGCTAGAAATTTGGCTCCTTTGCATCTGCCGTTAGTGCCTCCGGGGGACGCTAATGGGGCGCAAAGGACTTATCGCCCATGAGGTGGGGTGAAAAAAAGCGCCTCCTGAGAAATTCAGCGGGGCGTTGCTGCACCCAGGCTGCTGCGCTGCCGGCGATGACGTCGTCGCCATGCGAGCCCTTAGTGCCCCACTGTGTCTCCTTACCGTCCTGCCATAGAAATTCGGCTGTGCCTCGCGAGGCTGCCGCGGCCAATGGCAGCGCCAGCCTCGCAGGTCGCGAACCAGGCCGACCTCCGCTTGCGGGGCGGCTTTTAAAGGGGAGGAGCGGCCTCAACCCGCGCCGCCATTTTCTTGGTGGTGGGCCGTGGCATGATCCTGGCTGCCATCGCGCAGTCCGGCACCGCGTCTCGGTGCCGGGCTGTGGCCGCAGCGCCACGCCACCCTGGTAGTCTAGAGTGGGCCATCGGAAGCCTTGCAAAGTGCGCAACGGCCCTCCCCTTTAACTGAAGGGGAGGGGCCGATCATGCCCTGACATCGCTTCGGTTACCACCTCACCAGAAAGTGGAGCGCCTGACTTTGTGCTCCACGTCCTGTGCGGGGCGGTAAGCCGAATTTAGCGGCCGGGGCGGTACTTCCACGCCTGGTGCTAAATGTCTGGCCTTACCTCGGTTACCGCCCCCAAACGATGTTAGATTCAGTAATATTATCATAGGAATCATTGTATTGTTATACATATTTAAATTTGTGCCCTTTACCCCTTTCAAGGAACCCTTGGTTCTTGGTCCTTTCTACTGTTCTGTAATGTACAGTAAAACTCTCGAATATCAGTTGGATTTGTGAAGTATTTGAGGTTGCACTCTTATGATTTCAGTTTAAAAGGTCTATTTGTCCTTCCATTCTGCAACATTGAACAAAAAGGCAATTTAAATTTCATTTCAAGTGTGGGGGGGGGGTGGGGGGGAACTATTTTACTGTTCATGACAGTTATGCAAAATTCTTTGACCTTATCATTTAACCTTTAAAAGCTGTAGCCTCATTAGCCACTCTTTGAACTGTGAACCTGTGTTCCGATTTATGGAGGCGAGAGATGTGGGGGGTTGGGAGAGGAAAAGGCTCCGACTTTAAAAAATACGAATAGATAATGGTGCGGTGTTGATACACATTTAAATTTTATAAAATAAATGTGAAACTGCCATTTAAAAAAAAAAAAAAATCTGACCTATTGTTAGACTATGGGGTCAATGTTCCACTGTTTGTGAATCTTAGTGTAAATGTTGACATGAGTAAATAATGGTGGAAAGTTGGGAGAAAGCTTGTATTTAATGCTGCTCTTTATATTCCTACCCCCCAGTAACAGGAGGAATATAAAAAAAAATAAGAAATAAATACCAAATTTATTTACGGATAGGTAAGATGAAGTGGCGTAGCAGAACAACAGTGAATATTGTAGTTTTTTGACGAGTGCGGGTGTGGCGCCTATTGTCAGATGTATCCTGCTGGAGAAGGAGAGGGTGGTCCAGAGAGCATCAGAAGAGGCAGAGGGTGCCTGGAGACTGTGACTGTGATGTGTCACCTGGACCACAAAGATCTGCAGGGACAGTCAGCCATCTGCACTGCCCTCGACTTTTATAGATGACACTTTCCAGGTGACAGCAAGGGGCATTTCAAGATTCAGCTGCTTTGCTGTGCATTGCTCCATTGAGGAGGTAGCCAGTATTGGACCTGCCACCAGAGGCAGGGAGATGGATTTGTTAGGGTCTTATTGCATGAGATTTTGCTCTGCAATTGGTTACTATGGGGTGAAATTGGTTTTCGGCAGTAACGTGAAACCGGCTCATAGTGAATCGTAAGCCCATTTTACATCGCGCCCAATTCCCTTTTCCACAATGGAATCTACTGCCGTAGATCAATTTCACCCCCTGTTTTTCTTATGCACGTCACAGAATTTGTTTTGCTATTATACAGGATGATGCTTATGTTACAGTAACAAAGTTGCTTAACTATACTGTCAGAGCTACTGGGCAGACATTTACTTTCCATTTGAAATGTAAACATGGAATCTTTCCATGAGTGGCTTCCTAATGTAAAAGCAGAAAAGGTGCCAATCTGTCATTTCAAAGCTGTTGTTTATTGTAAGTAATGTTCATAGCAGTTATCGGGTTTACTAACAACCTGATTAGTTATGCAACTTGTGGTTGGGGAAAAAAGACAACAGATGCTTATTAACAAATGTGATTCCAGGTTTTACATTTATTTACTGTTGCTTTTGAAGATTATAATGTTGATAAGCATTCCATTTAATCATATTAATGTAGCTTGGGAAATAACACATGCTGAAGTTGGCCGGAAGGAGAATTTTTTTTAATGTATTACAGCAAAACTATAAATTATTTTCTAGATTGTGTCCAATAACTTTATCATGTTTATCTTTTTTATATTGCACACTTAATTCCCTAGTGCTCTTTCATGTATATGGCATGTTCATTCTCACCTGAGGGGTTGGCCAACTGAGGCTGTTTTGTGCACTTTCAACACCAGTGCTCTTTGAAGTTAATAGAAAGTTAAACTACTTTTTGGAGAAAGGCCATCTTGCCGTTTCTTGTTCTGTAACGAGGAGTATTTGTGGCATCCTTCTCTAAGGACATCAAACTAATGAACTTAAGCAGGTGTTTTCTCTGAGTGGACAATCAATAACTCGCCAAAGATACCAAGTACTCATGAACTGAGACCATTCGTGAGTGAAACAAAAAAGTAAAACACCCATAACATTTTGTGTTGGATTGAAGAGTTTGTGGTGTTAACTTGTGATTACGTTACGTGACTAAATTATGGGCCAGTAAATGATATTTGTATCCAGACTGTCCGAGTTTTGTGTCTGTAGGGTATTAATGATTTGCCAACCAGTGGAAACAATTTTTCACTAGTTATCATCTCTCAACTTTTCAGAATTTTATAAACTTGTGTTATATCCCTCTGATTTTGAATTCTGTCATTTCCACTTCAGTATTTCTATTACTGAAGTATTTTCTTTCTTGTCAGATATTCCTGTTGGTAATGATCACATTTCACCATCTTGTGACCTTCTTCCAGTCTAAATTTGGCAGTCACCATAGTCATCGTCTAAGCCACCTCTGACTCAGTGAATCGAGCTTTTTCATTCTTGCAGCTGTTTATGGAAATTCTGTTCAACTTTCCTGGTCCAATTAGTGGCCAAACGCATAAGGGGTGGAAGATCTTGCAGCTTGCTAAGGTGCTAAACATTGTTTAAGGGGGTTTGCACTTATTGATGCCTTGACCTTACTGTAGGCATAACTATGCTGCTGTTTTTTGTGATCTATGTTATTGCTGCCGAAGAGGTGCTGTCATGCATTATTGAACACTGCACCGAAATAAGTTTAATACTTTCAACTTGTATTATTCCCACTCTCCACAAATCCTTTGCAGGCTCTATATAAGTGTAAACTGTTGCATAATACAAACAACATTTTACACTTAAATAGAGCTTTTAGCGTTGCGGATCATATCCAGGCGTTTCAAAGGAATTAGGGAAGTGACCCAAGAGGCTGAGGTTTTAAGGAGGCTTTTGATGATGGGGAGAGATGTAGCACAGCGTGATTTCGGGGGAGAGTTCCAGAGTGATTTAGGGGGAAAGTTCGAGTGCTCAATAGACCAGAATTACAATGCAGAGGGTTTGAGGTGGGATTAAGGCTGGAGGATGTTGGGAGAGCTAAGAAAACAAAAATGAGGATTTTCAAGTGGATAAGTTGAGGGATGGGAGGGGAGATGGTAACTGGAACACAAGAACATAATAGGAGCAGGAGTAGGCCATTCGACCCCTCGTGGGACAAAATGGGGGGGGGTGGAGATTTGGGTGAGTTGGAATTATATAGAGAAATCAAGTCTAGAAACGTGAATAAAGATTTTGCCACACTGAGGTAGGGGCAGAGGGTAGTGATAATATGACGGTGGCAGCAAGTAGTCTTGGTGATGGGTAGGATCTGTGGTTTGAAGCTCCCCACTGGGTCAAACAGGATATTCCCATGTGCTGTAACACAAAACATTGGCACTTATTTAAATTGCATCAGAGTATGTTATTCACTTCCATTAAGGAGTCAGTGAGTAGTATTGGGGTACTTCCCAACAGGGAGGGATGGGAAGGGGGTTTTATTAAAAAATATATATATTCCACCAGGTTCCTGTCAGGTGTCTTCAGGCAGTGTCGGGCTGCAGTGGAATACTGAGAACATATAAACTAAGCCCATTCACTGCACACTTCTGGAGTGATATTGCGCGGGGACATTTTGCACGAAAGCAATATTGGTTCCATTTGGCATTTTCCAGGGATGAATAACTGTAGTGGTACAAATGTTAAATGACACACATTTGTAGGAAAGAGAGTAGGATATTAAATTGAAATGGTCTTTGGTGAGATGAATCTTGCATGAAAATTGACTATAAAATCAACAGCTGACCCCCAAACATTTAGTGACGACTATAAAATCCTTTGCTTAACTACACTGATACTTTGATTGTGTTCAAAGAATTTTTAACTTGCATATTTTCTAAGTTGTAGGCTATAACTTCAATGTCTAATTTACATTTTAATCGAAATAATTTGGCCATCTAATATTATTTTAAAAGCTAAGAAATTAACAGTTTTAGTTTCTTGAGTTGAAAATTGCTTTTCATTTTATTTTCTGGTTTTGTTGTACTCCACATTGATTTTAGTGGACAGTTTTTGTGGATTTAAGTCATTGGGCTCAAACTTAACCAACACTCAGTGTTTCTCAACAATCAGAATGGAATTCCATCACTACCATAAAGAGATGTGCCAGTGAAAGGGGTAGTGTTTATTAATAAGATACTGTATTGCAGAGTCCTATCACTATCTCGCAGCCTGCCATCAGAGCAGCAATTGTTGTGAATATTAATTGTTCTGTGGTCTGGAGCTGATGGCAGGATGACGATATGTGGGATGATTGTGGGTTTTTCAAGACTCCCCTCTGTGATAGACCGGCTATCAAGCACATTCCAGCCATTTTGCTTATCAGCTGAAGAGATTCGGGGAAGGAAGAGTTGGCGCTTTTTGAGGTAGCTGTCTCAGCGTCTGTTGCTGTCAACTGGATAACCGCGGAGATGGGAGGGATATGGACTGGACACTTCGTTGACTAAATGTTGCAGACATCTTTCCCCTCATGTCCTGTCTTCTGTGTTTCTGTACAAAATGCTAATGAAAATGAATTGGGGGTAGGCATTTTGTGGTTTTTTTTAGATGTGAACAGCCATTTTTCCATTCACTTTATTGCTAAATGACCTTGGAGGGCATCATTATTTTGGTGCATTTCTTTAAAATGTTCTTGAAATGTTGAACTGGCTTTCTTTCTATGCTAAATTACTTACATACAAGCCAGAATACAAATTAAAATCAGCACCAGTGTTGCTATAACATGAACAAAACTCCAGCACTTTATTACTTGAATTAACTAAACTGTTGAGCCTTGCAGCTCTCTCCTGCATATACCTCTCAGAATAGTCATTGGGTTGTTGGCTATCTGCATATAATAACTACATACAGATCTTCACTTGAAACAGCTTTAGACCCATTTACTTAAGCTTAAGACTTCATAATTTTACCTGCTAAGCTCAGTAAAGAGGGAGAAGGCAAACTAAGTAGTGGTAAAAGGAATCAATTCAGAATGGAAATTGTAATCCTAGATAGCCCTGGATACTTAAGGGGCTATACTGTGATGCAAGAAAGATTTGGCGATATAGGTAAATTTCATATGGTGGCAAAATTTGGTACAGTAGCTTTTTGAATCTTTGGGAATTGAAGCAATATGGTACACATGTAGCAACTGTTGTAGAACATTGGACTTCAAAGATCTTGCGGTTACAAATCCTGCCCTCCATTTGATGTCACCTACCTATTATTGATCAACTATTCTAGGCTTGATTTCTATAATAGGTACAGACCTTTGTAGAAACAGAGTATTCCCTAGGAAGGAAAACCTAGCCAAACTAGTCCTATCTCTTTGCAAACTAACTTGTTTGATTTTAGAGTGTCAGTGGTAGCAGCCATGAAGCAATACCTGCCTTAAACTTCCCTTCCCAAAGAGTGGTAGATATGGAGACCTAAACAAAGTATTTAGGAGGGGGGAAGAGAAAGAGATCAGGTTGCCTTTAGACTGCTGGAGAGACTGATCTATGAATGGTGAGGTGTAATGTGACTGGTGCATGTGATCTATGTTCTGAACTAGAAGTCTTTCTGTTTTAGGGCAGCAATTCCCATTTTGCTCATTAACTCTCAAAGGTGAGATAGTTCAAAAGTTACTGTTTTTGTATTCTAGTACTGTACATTTTAATTTTAATTTTTTTTTCTTGACTTCTGTTTGGAGACAACTTTCTCTGCATCTGCATAATACAGCTGCTAAGCTACTGAAAGTTGTCTCAACTTGAACAGAGTACCAGGTTGAGGGTGATTCAGTGCTGGCAGACCTGAGTTGTAATTCTGGTAATGCATTGACTTCAGGTAAGGGGAAAATGGACCTCTGCACTGACACAGTTGGCACTTTGCCAGCAGTGGAAAAACAATGATTAAAAATGAACTTTGAAAAAGTGCCAGGTGTCCTGTGTACCACTTTGGAATGTTTTCTGCTTCACTTTGCAGTTATATAACTTGTGATCAACTACTGCCTGGAGATGGTGTCATACTACATGCCTAAATGTAATTTGGATGACAACACCTCAATTAAACAGCAGCTTGTGTCAATGGAAGCTTAAACTCTTTCACGTTGCCACAAGCTGTACAGTACCGTTTCAAAATGTATAATATGTGCTTTTTCATTCTAGCACTACATTTTAAAATGTTATATGTAACAATTTGTGTTCTAGCATACTTCTCAAACTTGTCCATTTTGGCAATACTTATCAAAGTTAGAAGGCTTATTTTAAAAACAAACTGCTGACACCCTATTCAGTGAGCCGTTACAAATTAAGTTAATTAGATTTTTTCCTTCAATTTAAATGTAAAATTTAGTTTTTCTGTAACTTGAAGGAAATATATTCAGTTAGGACCCTGTCTTAAACTGTCATGGTGTTCTGTCCGATATTTATCCCTCAACTAGCATCACTAAAACAGATTATCTAGTCATTATCACATTGCTGTTTGCACAAATTGGCTGGCAAATTTCCTACATTACAACATTGACTACACTTCAAAAGTACTTAATTGGCTGTAAAGTGCTTTGGGACGTCCTGAGGTTGTGAAAGGTGCTATATAAATGCAAGTCTTTCTTTCTATGTGACCTAATTTACATATTAAAATTTATGCAGATTAGATGGTCCCAAAAAAAAATTGTCAACTGCCCCATCCCCGGAACACAGATGCAAGTTACACAGGGGAAAGTACAATGGTACTCTTATAGATGGCTGGATTTCTAACCATCTCCTCCGTTATTCATAGGTTATTGTTCATAATCTGCGCAGGCTATGTTCTGCCTTAATGCTGAATGCATATTTTTCTAATCCTTGTTAAATCCAGAATCTGTCCATTATCTTTTTGAGTGCTTCAATCACATTCATGTTTACTGCACTATGTTATGGTATTTCTTGTAAGATAGCAATATATGGTTGTAAAGTAATTACTCTTAAGGTGTGTTTAGCTTGCAGTTCTGTAATCACTAAATTTTATCCTCGTTTGGTTCTCAACAAAGAATGTGTATTTATGGGTCTCACTGTTTTGACTATAAAGGTGGCTTTGGAGCATCATTGTTTTTACTTGTTCTGGCACATCCTAGCCTCCATAGTTTGGAGTTAATGTCCAGTGCCATTTTCTAAAACATTGCTTCCACTATAATGGACCTGAAGTTCAAGATTCAATGTGCTGCTGTATGCAGTGTCATAGCTTATTGCCTACACTCCTTATCACTATCCAAGATACGATACAGTGATAACAGCTAAAATCCAGCTCAGACTTATGGGATGAAAGTCCTCTGTTTGGCTGTAAAGGTCATAATATGACATGAGTTTGGGCAGTCTCAATTCAGATCCCAGTGTACATGGGCCCATAACACAAAACTGACCCTAATTCAGCAATAATAGGAGTAGTTGTAAACTGTTCATTTTTGGAGCTGTTGATAATGTTAAAGCACCTTGGTTTACATGAAAGAATTGATCATGTACCAAGTGGTCTAATAGCATAGATATTACTCATCTGATTTATCCACATATTTCAAAAAGTCCCTGGAGCTAAATAATATCTCTTAATTTCCTAAACACAGTGCAATAACATTTCATAGTTGCCAACCATTTTGAGTTTCGCATGAGTAATCAGTGTTTTTGTCCCTGTTTGCACTGCTCAAGCTGAAATGAAAACATTTGCTTGTTCGGGGAGTTTAAATCTCCCTGCTATTATCTGTGGGGTATGCCCTTTGCTTATGGGGTGTGCTACCATGCCATTTAGTTCCGTGAGATATGCTCAGCCTGAGCCCCGAATTAAAAAGTCTGCTTCGTCAGGATTCTGGAAGTGGTCAAACAGCAACCGAATTTCTTGATATCTAGAGTTAGAATGACAGCTTCCGTGGGCACTCTGGAACTTGCAGCATTGTTCCTGGAGAGAAGTGGAAACGAAAAGGCAACACTTCACTGCACCTTAAGTTACTAATAATATTACATCAAACATGTCAACCAATATTAAATGTGAGTCAAACCCTCGCAAAGTGTCAATGGCAAGTTCTGAACCAAACTGTTGGTACTGATGGAGGAGCCAAATGTGTTGGATTTCCATATGAGTAATTAACATAAGAACATAAGAAATAGGAGCAGGAGTAGGCCAATCGGCCCTTCGAGCCTGCTCCGCCATTCAATAAGATCATGGCTGATCTGATCCTCACCTCAAATCTAAAGAACACAAGAAGTAGGAGCAGGACCCGGCCACTCAGCCCCTGGGCCCGCAACGCCACCTACAGGGCCTCGACCGATCCGAACTCAGCCTCATGTCCAATTTCCTGCCCGCTCCCCGTAACCCCTAATTCCCTTTACTTCTAGGAAACTGTCTATTTCTGTTTTAAATTTATTTAATGATGTAGCTTCCACAGCTTCCTGGGGCAGCAAATTCCACAGACCTACTACCCTCTGAGTGAAGAAGTTTCTCCTCATCTCAGTTTTGAAAGAGCAGCCCTTTATTCTAAGATTATGCCCCCTAGTTCTAGTTTCACCCATCCTTGGGAACATCCTTACCGCATCCACCCGATCAAGCCCTTTCACAATCTTATATGTTTCAATAAGATCGCCTCTCACTCTTCTGAACTCCAATGAGTAGAGTCCCAATCTACTCAACCTCTCCTCATATGTCAACCCCCTCATCCCGGGGACCAACCGAGTGAACCTTCTTTGCACTGCCTCGAGAGCAAGTATGTCTTTTCTTAAGTATGGACACCAAAACTGTATGCAGTATTCCAGATGTGGTCTCACCAATACCTTATATAACTGCAGCAATACCTCCCTGTTTTTATAATCTATCCCCCTAGCAATAAAAGCCAACATTCCGTTGGCCTTCTTGATCACCTGCTGCACCTGCATACTAACTTTTTGATTTTCTTGCACTAGGGCCCCCAGATCCCTTTGTACTGCAGTACTTTCCAGTTTCTCGCCATTAAGATAATAACTTGCTCTCTGATTTTTCCTGCCAAAGTGCATAACCTCACATTTTCCAATATTGTATTGCATCTGCCAAATCTCTGCCCACTCACCCAGCTTGTCTATATCCCCTTGTAGGTTTTTTATGTCCTCCTCACTTTCTACTTTCCCTCCCATCTTTGTATCATCTGCAAACTTTGATATGTTACACTCTGTCCCCTCCTCCAAATCGTTAATATAGATTGTAAAGAGTTGGGGACCCAGCACCGACCCCTGCGGAACACCACTGGCTACTGGTTGCCAGTCCGAGAATGAACCATTTATCCCAACTCTCTGCTTCCTGTTAGATAACCAATCCTCCACCCATGCCAGAATATTCCCCCCAATCCAGTGATTTTTTATCTTGAGCAATAATCTTTTATGTGGCACCTTGTCGAATGCCTTCTGGAAGTCTAAATACACTACGTCCATTGGTTCCCCTTTATCCACCCTGTACGTTATGTCCTCAAAGAACTCAAGCAAATTTGTCAGACATGACTTCCCCTTCATAAAGCCATGCTGACTATGTCCTATTAAATTATGTTTATCTAAATGTTCCGTTGCTGTCTCCTTAATAATAGACTCCAAAATTTTACCCACCACAGATGTTAGACTAACTGGTCTATAATTTCCAGCCTTCTGCCTACTACCCTTTTTAAATAAGGGTGTTACATTAGCAGTTTTCCAATCTGCCGGGACCTTTGCTGAGTCCAGGGAATTTTGGAAAATTATTACCAAAGCATCCACAATCCCTACTGCCACTTCCCTCAAGACCCTAGGATGTAAGCCATCAGGTCCAGGGGATTTATCCGCCTTGAGTCCCATTATTTTACTGAGTACCAATTCCTTAGTGATTTTAATCGTATTTAGCTCCTCCCCCCCCCCCCCCCCCCCCCCCCCCCCCCTAGAGCCCCCTGTTTGTCCAGTGTTGGGATATTCTTAGTGTCCTCTACCGTAAAGACTGAAACAAAATATTTGTTCAGCATTTTTGCCATCTCCATGTTTCCCACCATTAATTTCCCGGTCTCATCCTCTAAGGGACCTACGTTTGCCTTAGCCACCCTTTTTCTTTTTATATAACTATAGAAACTCTTGCTATCTGTTTTTATATTTTTTGCTAATTTATTTTCATAATCTATCTTCCCTTTCTTAATCAATCCTTTAATTACTTTTTGCTGTCTTTTGAAGACTTGCCAATCTTCTATCCTCCCACTAAGTTTGGCTACCTTATATGTCCTTGTTTTTAGTTGGATACTATCCTTAATTTCTTTACTTAGCCACGGATGGCTGTCATTTCTTTTACACCCTTTTTTCCTCAGTGGAATATATATTTTTTGAAAGTTGTAAAATAACTCCTTAAATGAACACCACTGCTCATGTACCGTCTTACCCTTTAATCTATTTTCCCAGTCCACTTTAATCAATTCCGCTCTCATACCATCATAGTCTCCTTTACTCAAGCTCAGTACGCTTGTCTGAGAACCAACCTTCTCGCCCTCTAATTGGACATGGAATTCAACCATGTTATGGTCACTCATTCCAAGGGGATCCTTAACTAGGACATTATTAATTAATCCTGACTCATTACACAGGACCAGGTCCAAGGTTGCTTGCCCCCTTGTAGGATCAGTTACATACTGCTCAAGAAATCCATCCCTAATACACACTAACGTCTTCATCCTCCCCATCCTCCCAGTTAACACTGTAGCAATGGGGCGCACTCTGCAGCATAAGCCTTGAAAACTGTACAAAATCAAACCTAGCATCTTAAGGAAAACTATTAGTGACTTATTTTGTGCAGTCCATCCCATGAACTGGTCCTACTCAGCAATACTTAGTGCATTTACACTGAGGACAGCGGTCTGTTGCATTTGGTGTTCCAGCTAGGCAGAGCCATGTTTACAGTGCCTGGTTTCGTCTTGGCTGGAATGGTGACGGCTGTGCCAAGGACAGAGCTGTGTGTATTCCTGAATACTTGTGAATAAGACTCATTAAAGGAGGCGAGTGGATCTTCAGCATCTAATTCTCACATGAGACACCAGTTTTCTTCTTCACTATGACCTGCTGCAGCTGGAGAGCGACATGCAGATAAGAACAAACTTATTCACTTGTACGGCATCTCTGTGTGGGGTTAGCGTTTAAAGATACAGATTTGGTTTTGAAATTGATTTGTTGTTTGCTGTGGGAGTTGCAGAACAATAAAAGCAGGCAAGGAAAAGAATAACTGTGATTTAATATACTGGGAAAAGCACCCAACAAAGTGTCAGAAATCACCATTTCCTGGGGAAACATGCCCCCAGATCCCTCCTCCTTTAGAAAATAACTTTTGCACTACCAGAACTCACTTCCCTCCCCTACAAATATTCTAAATCTACCACAGCAAAACTGTACTTTTGAATTTTTTCCCCTATAACACAAATGTTGCAATATTGAGTATAGCTACAGTTTAATTTATGCACTCCTCTTGTAACTAATTGTTTTCATATGTCATGCGTCAGACCATTGCGTTTGAGGTTTCACAGGAAAAACAAACTGAATTGCAGAATGTGATTGCAAAACTCAAATAAAAATCCTGATCATAGGGGCATAGGAAGAGGAAAGTCTAATGTAATAAGGAATTTAACTTATTCAGTTACCTTGAAACAACAGCCTTGGTCAATAGGCCTCGATTCAGGGTGACTTTTCAGTTGTACATTGTTTTTTAAGGTGTCAGTTTTTTCTGAATTTTGCATGTATGAAATAGCACTAAATTGGCAATCTTATTGATGCTATAGCATGGCTAGTGTGGGAAATAGAATAATAATGCATGGATGCAGTTGGTATGTTCTTAGATTAGTTTTGAGGTACATTGTTGGAATAGAGTAGAGGAAACTTTACTCTACATCCATTTGTGCTACATCTAACATGGAACTGCTTGACATCAACATTGATGTCTAAAATGGAAAAACCTTCATTTCCTAGCATTAATATCAATTGGTTCGGTGTAAGGTTCATTGGCAGATGTAGAGGAGAAATGAGAGGTACATAAAAGTGTATGGGAGACATACATAATAAGAACATGAGCAAAGTGTGAGAGGCACACAGAATAGAAGCTAGGCACAAGACAGAGCGGATAGGAAAGAATAGACAATGTGGCTGGAATTTTCTCCAGGTAGGCGGGTTGGGCGCGGGGGGCCTCCGAGGTGGGCAGGAAACCCGAGAGGGCGGGTTTCCCGCAGGTCCTGCTGACTTTAACGGCAGGGCCTGATTTGCATGTGAGGCCTCAGATTCCCGCCTGCAGCCAGCCAGATTGAGAGGCTGGCTGGCTGCGGGCGGGTAGGCCTGCAGATGCAGGTGAGGGAGCCAGGGGTCGGTCCGAGGGAGGATCGGCGGATGGGGGAAGGGTAGGGGATCGGTGGGGTGGGGGGACGGCCAGAAGATCGGGGGGTGGGGTGGGGTGGGGAGAGAAGATCAGGGCCGCCCACCGGAGGATTGTGGCTGTCCTCCGCATCGTCGGTGAGGTGGTGGGGGATCAGAGGCCTCGTGGGGTGGGTCTCCGAAACGGGGGGGGGTGGGTTAGGTAGGGACCCTGGCTCCAGGAGGTAGGTATAAAGCCACTTACCTCCTCGATGCAGCAGCTCCCACCTCGGTTTAACTGCCGGGTTTCACGAATTGTGTGAAATCCGTCCACATGCAGTTAAATTCAAAATGAAGGTTAAAAAAGAGGCTTCCAACCTTATTATAATATTTAAATTGACGTTCCGTCCCTGGGAGCGAGTTGGTCGCCTGCCTTCGTTAAAGCCGGAAGTGGGCGGGTTAGAGGCGGGATCAGATCGGGAATCCCATTTTTAACAATGTAACTGCTCCCACGCTCCAAACTCACCCTTTTTTTTAGGGGAAAATTCCGGCCATAGAAAGAGGATGCGAGAAAGAGTGAGATTGTCAGATATAAACAGGCACAGAGATTAAAATGAGAAAGAGAACAGCAACTTGCATTCATACAGAACCTTTAATGTAAAAAAAACCCCAAGGCATAAGGAGAAACATGGGCAGTGAGCCAAAGGAGAGAGGTAACCAAAAGCTTTGTCAAAGAGTTGGGTTTAAGGAGAGTCTTGAGGGAGAAGCGTGTGCTGGCGAAACAAAGGGATTTAGGGTAGAAATTCCAGAGTAGGCTTAGGCCGCCGATGGTGGAATAAAGGTGAGGTGGGGGGCGGGGGGGGGGGGGGGGGTGGGGGCAGAATGCAAAAGTAGCTGGAGTTGGAGGAACAGAGGACTTTGAGTGGTTGTAGGACTGGAAGAAGTTACAGAGGAAGAGAGGTGTGAGGGCACAGAGGGATTTAAACTCGAGGTGAGAATTTTAAATTTGAGGCATTAAGTGACCATTGTAGGTCAGCAAGGGCAGGGCCGAGGCATACAGAGGGCAAGAAAAAGGCAGAGATATGAGTGGAAGATAAAGAAGATTAATTCTTTTGTCTCCGTCTTAAAGAGTCAGAGATGAGAAGAGGGACAGTTACAGAAGAGATTTCATTTAAAATAATTTTCATTTTCTGAAGTCACTAAAGCAACCCTGTACAGCCCTGCCACTGACAGCAGCTCTGACTTTTGCAGCAGGGCAGGGTACAAAAGTGAATGAGATGCTGCTGCAGACTCCAAAAGCTTTGCGTCTCAGCAAAAATATGGTTTGTACAGATACCGTCATGGTTGAATCTGCTCACAATAATAGTAACACTATCTGAGATGGAGGCAGCTATGTTTTCGAGTCCATTGGTGTGCTGAAATGGCTCAACCAACCCATACAGGCGAATGAAGTGCTTTCTTTTCTTCCATGCCTACATGTAACTTACTCGCCATGTCATACATTTGGTTTTCTGTTCCAACTGTTGTTGAGTCTGCCTCGCTGTGTAAGCAGGATGGTTTCCATCGGACCAAAACCCTGAGGCAATGCACCATGAAAGTTAAAGTATGATTGAGACTGAGTGAATAATCCAGTTTCTGTATACATCCATGAAAATATGAGCTTAGTTATGCAAACTGAATTGAAGTATTCCTTTTAATCTTCAAAATAACCTTGTATGCCAGAGGGTTCAATATTTTTCAGAACTTTGATATGCAAAAAACTGATAAGCATAATCAACACCGTGAGAGAACTGAAGCGGCCTTCAGGACCATCTTGTATCTTGGACAGTTGAGTCTGATCTTTTGGCCTGTACAGGGAAACTGTCTTAGAACAAAGTAATTCTTATCGGAGAAGAATTTGATATACTTGTATTATGTGATTATCTTCTAAGTAAATGTTTCTCTTTTTGGCAATTTTTTTTTAAGTTGTACATCCATTGCTGTTTTCTCTCCCACAAAACCAGAACAATTTATTTACAAATAAGTACATTTCACTCAGTTTAAAAACAATCCCTTTTTTTTTCTCTGTGTAGCAGACATACTGCAGATTGAATATCTGGCTGAGACAACATACACGCAGGAGACGGTAACAAATGTGCAATGTGAGAAATAGTCCGAATACAATCCAGCCAAATGTGTCGGTTTGGATCTTTGTCTGGGGAGTTAAATGAAGAGTTAAAGAGGATTAGCGCAGCATTCTGCTCTGAATTCAAATTTTTCAAAAAGGGTGAGAGAGAATCTTAGTCACTTCTTTGCACAATTCACTCCTGCACAACTGTCCTTTCAAGGGCTCCCACATCCAGCTGCTGTTTTCCTCAAATGTTGTAGATGAAATGTACTTCTCCAGTTTCTTAGTCTAATTCTCTCAATTGGAAAACCAGTGAGTAGCAAGCAAATCGCAATTGGAGAGAGGATTACTGGTCAAATTTGGGTCCTCAAAACAACCAGAGCTGAACACCTGGAAATATCTTTTAAAATTTTTACTAAGAACATGAAATATTTTTCATTCAAAGTGGAGGGATGTTCTTCCACACCCTCATGCGCAATGCATCAAAGTACCTTTATGTTCACTCTGTCTCCAAGAAAGGCTTATTTCTTTTACTCAATCACTGATAAATGTGACAAAATGGTCTTTGCTGTAGTTTGAAAATGTGTTTAGTTCTATTTCTAACTCCACTGATCAATATTTTTTATATTTTAAAAGCACTGATCAATATTTTAATATTTACTAGCTCTTTCAAACTTTTTTTTACTTCCAGATTCATTGTACAGAAAAAAATGGCTAAAGCTTAGAAACGTCAGTGCATTATTTTTATACTTCTTGGGTGGGAACAGCAGTACCAAAGGGGGCATTTAGTGAACGGTGAAACCTTCCTGCTTCTTTGTAATTTTAACTATTCTATCAACTTGCTGTGTTTTTTTTAAGAATCTATCAGATTAGGTTTTCTTACAGACTCCAGAAATTGGTTTAATGAAAATGTGTTCTTAAAAATTCAATCCAATACTGTTTTAACCGTAAAGGTATTACATTTACAGAATGAATTTGATCCACATTATTCACAAAAACTGCATATTCCTTTTTTCCTTGATTTACAAAAACAAATTATGTTGAGCAGATCAGAATGATATGAAAGGACTCGTGCTTGAATTGTTCTATTTTGAAAGAAAGCTTCAGGTTGGTCTAATGACTGGATAGCTCACTGATAATGGAGGCACTGATTGAAAAACGTGCAAATGTGCAAAGAAGCAAGAGTACATTCTAGTTGGATAACTGGGATTCAAACTATTGTACAATCTGCCTTCCTTAAATGGCTAAATGGTATTATAAATGAGCTTTAATATGAAAATGTAATTGGGATTCAAACACCTAAAGAATGGGATTCCTTGCATGTGTTTAAGTATGCGTGCACAGTGCTCTGCTTATCACTGACTTGAGAGCAGAGTGTAGCTGGCAATATAACTCAGTGCTGCCAGTTTACATCACTTTCAAAGAAAGTACCACACCCATACACTAACTGCAGTGTATGCTTATTGGAGAGATTGGCCATCAATTGTATTCTGTGAAGTCTTTAGTTTAAAAACAGTTCATACTGATGGTTTCTGATAGAGCTTCCAATTGGACTTCAATCCATTAGTTAATATGCTATCTGTAAGCTATGGATTTTCCTATAGTCATTTTACCTATTATACTTGGTATTTATTCTTTAGTAACTGGATTTTTTTTACAAGCCTTGGCCTACAATAGAAACCTTCATCATTTGAAAGTTTTGCAAAGGACAGTTCTAAATCCTCCTCGGGGTTGCATGTCAAGCTTTAAGGCTGTGTGGAAATGTAAGAGTGTCAGCCGTGGCTCAGTGGGTAGCACTCTCACCTCTGAGTCAGAAGGTTGTGGGTTCAAGTCCCACTCCAAAGAGTGAGCACAAAAATCTAGGCTGACACTCCAGTGCAGTGCTGAGGGAGTGCTGCACTGTCTGAGGTGCCGTCTTTCAGATGAGACGTTAAACCGAGGTCCCGTCTGCCCTCTCAGGTGGACGTAAAAGATCCCACTGCACTATTTCGAAGAAGAGCAGGGGAGTTATCCTGGGGTCCTGACCAATATTTATTCCTCAGTCAGCATAACAAAAAAACCCAGATTATCTGGTCATTATCATATTAAGTTTTTCCTTTTCAAGTATATAAGCAATTCCCATTTGAAAGTTAATATTGTATCTGCTTCTACCCTTTCAGGCAGTGCATTCCTGACCATCATAACTCACTGTGTAAAGAAAAATGTATCCTCATTTCCCCTCTGGTTCTTTTGCCAATTATCTTAAATTTGTGTCCTCTGGTTACCAACCCACCTGCCGGTGGAAACAGTTTCTCCTTATTTACTCTATCAAAACCCTTCGTAATTCTGAACACCGCTATTAAATCTCCCCATAATCTTCTCTGCTCTAAGGAGAACAATTCTAGAACTCTAGCTTCTCTATATAACTGAAGTCTCTCATCCCTGGTACCATTCTAGTATATCTCCTCTGCACCCTCTCCAAGGTCTTGAGCCTCGGGGTCATTCGAAGCACAGTTTGAACCGAGCTTCTGATTTGAACTCACGTGAGATCAGTGCCAAGGATGGGAAGAATGCTGAGCTGGTCCCTATTTATGTGCCAGTATTGAAGAACATTGCTTTACAATATTGTAGAAGTGATTATTGTTGTATTTTGAGATTTTGCTACCTATTATGCTTTCTAATGCAACCTGCATATCCGAGGTTATTTTGTGCTCTTAAGTTTCAGCCATTAAAAAGAAAGTGTTGATAAAACCAGTAGCTCATGTAGAAAAACACAAGACCCCCTAACCAGAGGGTTCAAATTCAGATTAGAGGCTCATAGGAATTTGCTCATTTTATTAGCTGCATCTGGAAAGAGAGCGAGGTAGGAGCAGTCCCAATCCAATGAAGCGTTTCTTATTAGGCAATGCCAAGATTTCTGTGACCCAACCATCCCACTATCTTAGCTGAAAGAGGAGGCATAGTTGGTGGACAACTATTTGGAGGTGATGACCTCCCCCAAGCAAAAAAAAAGTTTCAAAAAAGTGTAGAAATAGTCATTCATGCTTGCTTATATTTTGATACTATGAAGAAGCCTTGTATGAGCAAACGGGTAGATTGTCCACTTATGCAAAGGGAACTTCCAATATTTGTCAGCTTGTGGAAATGTGTTTTCTTAATCAACTTATCTCACCTCTGGATAAACTCTTGAGGACAGTTTGAATATTATGAAGCATCCTATTTATTATTCTTTGCACAAATTTTATTGAAAGATGAAAACTCTTTTGTTTTTCATTTTATCTTTTTCACTCCCTTTTTTCCCCTGAGATCTGTCCAATCCTAATTTTTTGAAGCCCAAGGTCTGCTATCACAGAGAACACTACAGTCTGTGGTAGTACTTGTTGTTCTGATGTTGTAGCAGGAGGGATAAATTATTTAGATTATTCAGATGTTTTTCGTTTCTACATTGCCAGATGCATGGTATGTGTGGGACGGAAATCAGGGAAGTAATTTCTTTTCATTTCACGGCTGTTTTCATCAAGAGTGGGGGTTTGAGTAAGAGTCAATCTGGAGAAATTAAAAGCTTTTCTTTTGTAGTTTTATCTTTCATTTTTCACTGGCATAAACTATCATGGTTATATTAAAAAAAATCTATTGGCCATAATCTCTGGACCATGCCACTTTATCATAGTGTTTGTAGTTTAAAATGAATGGTTTAAATGTGAGGCTTTCTTCATCAAATTGCATGTTTTAGCCTCATCATTGATGTGCTGAAAAAGACTGTTGCGTTATTTTATTAGTGTCGTATTAGTATTCTAGAAGTTATCATTATATTATTTTTGGTATATTTGAATCTGAAATAGGCACCTGAATCTGCATGTTGTAATAATGCATAAATTGAGCAAACTGTCATTAATATCTTACATTTTTTTCAGTTATTAATCAAGTTCGTTATTTATCTCACCATTGGGGGGGGGGGGGGGGCGGGTGAAATAAAATCACTGGTGTTCTCCTCTACAAAGCACGCCACCTGGCTCTGGCATGAAGCAGTAGAGTGACGGATGCTCTGGCAATTTGTGGGCTAGCACCAGAAAGTAGCCGTGAAGGCTATTGAGTTGCAGTAAAAACCCAACTGGTTCACTAATGACTTTAGGGAAAGGGAACCTGCTGTCCACATCCAGTCCAGCCTACATCTGGCTCTGGTCCCACACTATGTGGTTGATTCTTACTGCCCGCAGGGCAACTAGAGATGGGTAATAAATACTGCCTTGCCAGTGTCTCCCAAATCCAAAGAACAATTTTTTTTAAACTCTGTTGATATTGTGAGAAGCTTCATAAAAATGGGAAAACTACTGTGGCATGTAAAGGTGGCTCCCACTTGCCTGTCTGCATTCCACCCCCCACCCCCTCAAAATTTACCTGGACTCTGGCATCATGACTCATTCGATTAAAATGTAGCTTAGAAAACCGTTTCAAAAAACGTTTTCAAACCATATATTAATGGGGTGATAAGAATAGCTTGAAATAAGAAAATGCGACAAAGACCACTAAGAGGAAAAGCAAACCAGTTGCAGGAGGTAACCACTGGCCACATGTTTAGTTGCTATGAATTTGCTGGCTGCACTGCCTTTAGTTCTCGTTGAATTGGAATCTGTAAAGCTTTCGGTGGTTTTTATTAGCTTCAAATCCACCAAATTTGTAATTGTATTTTCAAATGAGAAGCCTTTTTTTTTAGCTAGTTTGTACTGAGTTACTTTTCTTCTTAGAGTATTCTTATATGGGGTTGGAGATGTCACCAAATTTCTGATGCTGTTTCAGATAAAGCAAAATTGCAGGAGGGGTGGGGGAGTATTGATAGGCTGTCAGTTCAAACATGACCGTGGTAGTATGAAGTATCTTATCTGCCAGATGGGACGGTTAAAAGGACTACATTTTGTCTAAAGAAATTGCTGGAAAGATCTGTCTTTAACTGTATAATTGTTCCTTGCCTACTTCTGGAATACTGCAATTTTGCATTACATTACTTGCTACCAATATTCTCAGTAATTTGTGCTAAGTGTAATTCTATATATACTTGCAGCAGCGTAACCTTTGACTTACTATGAGCAATGCCATTGGAGATCTGCTAGTGTGTGTGCTGAAGTATGTATATATAATATGCATGTGGATCTGCTGTGGCATCACTCATGGTTAAAATGTTATGTTGCAGCTGAACGTATATATGCATTTTATATCTGAGTCTTCATGTAATAAAAGATTGTTTCTGTTCCATATTTAGCAGCATGCTTACTTCAGGTGGTGGAGAAAGGGCAGGAGGGAAAGTAAGAGCTTTGCTAAATATGGAATTGGAAAAATGTTTGTTACATGGAGACCAGATGTAAAATCCATTTCTATACATTTGACTGCAAAACACTGCAGTACAAACGTATTGCTGCTGCTGTTCTACTTTACACAACTTTCCCATCTCACCTAGGTACAGAATTCTGTTTTGTGCTGTAATTTCTTTCTCTTTGCCTTTTTAAAAGGGAATAAATTGAATTTGCCACTTACTTAGTCACTGGAATAATGGAATAATTACTGCTGTGCGAGCTTTTTAATGAAAGATGTTTCAACAAAATTAAGTTTGACCAAAGGGCAGTGCCCATATGGAGAGCACAGTTTTTATCTTTCTTACAAATTGCCCATCCCTTGCTAGCTCAAGATGCCCAGCTGTGATAGGAAATTTCATTGAGACTGGTCTGCAGATAGACATTGTATCTTTGGTTAACTAGTCTGTGATGCAGATAGTTGAAGACCAATCAAAAAGCTTCAAAACAGAACACGCAATCTACAGACAAGGTCTTCTGACAAAGCTAGTTCAAAAAATTAATCCTGTTACACGAGTGAAGGTTGCCATACACACAAAACCATATATTCCTTTAGAAGCAGTCCTATTATTAGGAATTATGTATTTGGTTTCATTACTCTGCTGAACCATTGGTACCTATAATATTTTCTTCATTATAGCACTCTCTCTAAAGCAAAGGCTGAAAAATTGGAACATATATTTCACAAAATTCTTTTGCTTCATGTAAGATTTAGATTTTTAAATAGTCACGTTATAGTATTGCTGAATCAATGTAGTCTTTCATTATATAGTTTGTTGTGGGATTTCTCTCTGCCCCAAAGCAGATGGAGATGAGCGTGTCCTGGTTCCAAGTGATCTTTATTCAAGCACGTGCAGGGAGAGGCCCCCTCAGTCTGAGTTGAGACAGGAGTCTCATTTTTACATTCGAGCAGTTGGCTTATATACAATCTTACATCTTGTTTCCTTCACATCTTCGGGACTTGGCCAATTAATTGTCCAAGTCACGTACACTTAATCACATTTCCACAAAACACATCTTGTTTATCTCCTTTGCCCTGTTTCCACATCTGCCATTGTCCTACTCTTTAGCTCTTATCCAATTTCGTACACTTAACCACATCTTCGCAAATCACATTGGCGGCCCATTGTTCAACGTATGGCCTCTTTGCCGCCTTTTACTCCCCCAATCATCGTGTAATATGCTTTTTCCACCTGTCTTTGTTCTGCCAGACTTCTCCTTTATTACATCAGCCAGCTAGTCAGTTAAGCCGCTAATCTAACTTTTAACCCCTTCAAGTTCAACAACATAAACATGGTTGTGTGTTGAGCATAAACACTGACCTAGACCTGTTGGGCTGAATGGCCTGTTTCTGTGTTGTAAAAATTCTATGCAATTGTATGTATTTATGCAACAACCTGCATTACATCAAAAAATTATTTTCTTAATTACCTTTCAGCCCTTTTACTGAGTACTGTTTTCCAAAGAATAATCTAATCATGCAACTCCAGTTACATAATACAATAGTTTAACAAATGTTATCAACTACAGTTATTGAGATTGCTGGTTATACGTAAGTTGGTAAAACTAGCTTAAATTAAAATGTGCAGTGCTGCAAAACATCATGTGCAACTTTTATAGTAGTCCTGTTTTTACAAAAAATAGCTTTATACATCTATAGAACTGACTTACATTAAAAGGAAGACACACATTGCAATAGCAGGTGGCATTTTAGTTTCTCCGTTAGTTAGATTAAGCTGCCTTTAGTTAAAAAAAAATGGGTAATTGACGAGGTGCGAAATACAACAAAGTTAATGGAAAGATAATAGCCATAAACAGACAGGATGTTTAAAGGCGCGATCACGCGAAGTTTCATTAAAAGCAACAACCACCTGGGATTCCTGTGAGTTTATTCAAATGAAGGTAGAAGCCGTGCAAGGGATGAAACTTTTGTCTGTGATTGGACGTGGTTTGATACCAGAGCCCTTCTGCCTTAATCTCTAAATGGGGCAATTATTAGTGTGATGTAATTTAGGAGCATCCAGTAAAAGTAGACATGAGGAATCAAACCGCAATACATTTATTAAATTTGAGTAACAAATTGAGTGAAATGCTTTTAAGGAATTAACAAAGGTGGTGTCTGATAGAAAAGTGATTGGCTTCGAGAAATAATTTGCTAAAAGTTCATTGTAGCCTTTGGCCTGTAGTAAAAGCCCATTAGTCCAAAATCAAGATCGATGATGAATTGCTTTAAATAGTAAAACACTGAGCAATACTTAATGATTGGATAACTGCGACAAATTGCCTCCCCCAGTTGAGACACTGGTGCCTGTATTATTTATTAATAACCTAGATGAGACTGTAAGTAAAATGTAAACATTTGAAGAAGAAAAATGTTGGTTGTTGATTTACACATGTAGCAACTGGGCAGGCGAATAGAAAATGGAATTTTATATTTAATATAATTGTCCAAGCTTAAAAACAAGTTGATTATTTGGTTAGCTAAGGTACTGGAAAAGGATTTGGTATGCTGGATGACCAACATTAAGAATGGCTTCTTGGCATAGCAGTACTTGCAAAGCAGGAAAAATGTTAAGAGTTTCTAAGTAGATCTGTGGAGTGACAGTCAACAAGGTAGGACAGAGCCTTGATGGGACCATAATGAAACATTGGCCCATAATTTCCGATAGGAGGCCTCCGCACGCAGGAAGACTCCTATCGGGAAAAAATCTACGCCCTTACCTGAGGGCTCCTGAAGTCCAGACACTTCTGATCTTGGGCCTCTCCACAGTCGAAATGCACAGGGCCCACGTATCCCAGGGCGCAGGCGGTTCGCAAGCGTCCCTGGGATCACGTGGGCCAGGCCAGCCAATGAAAGAATGTCCCTTCATACTTTTGACAGACCTGTCAAATATATGAATGGGGATCACTGAAAAAAGACACTAAAAGTTAAATATTTTTTTTTTAAATGAGTTAAAATTACATTAAATTCAATATTTTAAACATTTAATTTTTTGAAAAAAATAATTAAAGTTTTTTACAGGGCTAAAAATAAACTTACCATTTTTTAAATTATAAATGAGTGGGGGGGAAAAAATATTTTTTTAACTTTTTTTAAACTCTTTTGCTGGTAAAAGCAGGCCTTACGCCTGCTTTTACCAGGCGTAAGATTTTTAAGGGATTTCAGCGGGCGGAGGTTCTGCAGAAAGCAGGGCAGGCTTCTGTCAAGAGGATTCTTGAAAACCGACATTTCCGATCTGTCAGCGCATGCGCTTCGCATGCCTGAAACCGGCATTTCCAATGTCCCTACGGGTGTGTGTACACAGCTCGTACACACCCGTAGGGATCGGAAAATATGGGCCATTGATTGCTATGTTTAAAGGACAAGAAGCATTGTCAAGAGGCAATAGAAAATCAACAAAGCTGCGAGTGTTTTTATGAGGTGGCTAAGAGGCAGTTCTGTTCATTGAGTGGGGGGAAGGGATGACAATGAGAGGGAAGCAGGCAGATATATAATGGTGACAGGTGTAACTAAAAAGCGGATGCCATGTTCAGTGGGCATTAAATAAATACAGGTTAAACGCCTAGGCAGTAGAGGGTGAAAATGGTTCCTGAATGTGATTTAAATGAAAGAGCAGAGCAGATTGAACAGTCCTTTCACTTTGCTTTGCTGTCCTGAGGGATGTTTTAAACTTTTTAAATATTAACATGTCCGTTTTCTGGTGTTGCACATTGTGAGTCAGGGATTACGCTGTTGCAAGAAGGTGGTGGGGTGGTTGCACATCATGGTGAAAAAATTTGGAAAGAGATTTGTAAGAGTTCTTCCCAGGGACACTGAAGTCACTGATTTTTGATTGGTGTCTGGAAAATAGATAGTGGTTTCCATACCCACTTGAGCTACATGAAATAAATATTGCAGGTAATAGTTACTTTAATAAATGTCTGCATGTAATATGGAAAGCAACTCATTGTTAGCCACTTGTTTGGGGTGTGCCGTTTTGTAACAGCCTAAGATCTTATCTTGTTTGCATTTTTACTTTTTCTGAAAAATACTTGTACTCAGTATATTTTAATTGACCCTATTCATAAAATATTTCAAATTCAGGACTTTTATTCAAAATTGCCTCCAAACTGAAATGATCCTTCTGCAAGTTTACTACTTTTTTTTATATTAACAAATCATTGTTTTGAGCTCTCAGTATAAAGAAATAGAATAGATAATAGGCAGCTGTTGTAACCATTAATGATTACATTACCAGTTAGAAGATTCCATTCTGAAATGTGGCATTGTTTAAAGTTTAATTTGTCACCTGCAACACATGAACAGTGGCTTGAATATAGCGACCTGAATTGTTTAGTATTTTCACTTTCTAAAAATGGTTTCACTGAGCGGTTCTATTTTGTCATTTTGTATTGGAGGGGTGAGGCTTGCAAAGAGCAAGTTCTTGAACGCTATGTGAATGCCTGGTCTTGCTGTCGATAAATTTCTAGAAGCACAGGGTCATGCTGGGAGCTGTAGCTTGTAAATTTGAATCTCTTCGCCTAACAGTGGTAGCTCTGGATGATCGTAAGGCTCAGGTTCCTCACGTAGGCATGTGCATTTGCTATGAATCATTGTTTAAAGCCATTTACAATACAAAGTACAACTGTTGAGATAAATTAAATCATATACTTGTAAATGTTGTGATTGTTACAAACATTGAAATCCATTCCCAGCTACCCAGCTTCACGGAGAAAGCAAAGTGACTCCAAAAGTATCTCAAAAATATCTGGAGATATTTTATTGGTTTAACTTCTAATTTCTTTTGATGATCTAGTTTGTGGGCTGCTCTTGGTTGATTCACTCTTTTCATATTTCTTTAGCATTGGCTATTTATCTACTCATATTCCTTTTGTTTGATTCTTGCATTCCATAGCGATTCATTTGTGATTTTATTAATGTATTAGGAATAAAATAATTTGAACCAGTCAAGTGCATGTTTAACACATAATTTGCATTTGAACGGTGACACCGAAGGTACAATGGACACAGGTGTACACAATGGCCCTGAATTTGCGGTTGGAGGATTCCCGTGGGGAAATGCCTCCAATCCACAAATAAAATGCCCGCGTACCTGGTGGTCCTGGAGATACGGAGACTTGCGGTCCTGGGCCTCCAGGTTCCCGCGGGTAGAGGCCCACCTATCTGTCTGGCGCAGGCGGTTCGCAAGCGCCCCTGGGATCACGTGGGCCGGCCCAACCAATGAAAGTAGGGGATCCCCATTCATGCTTGTAAGCACGAATGGGAATACCCCAAAAAATACATGTACACATCAAATTTTTAAAAATCACATATTTAAAATAAATTAAAATGCCATTTAATTAAATATTTGAAACAAAAATGTAATTTTTTGAAAAATAAATTTAACTGTTTTAAAGGGGCTAAAAATAACCTTACCTTATTTTACAGGCGTTTTAATGTTTAAATGATTGAAAAAAAAATTATTTTTATCTTCATTTAAACTCACACTGGTAAAAGCAGGCCTTACCAGATGTAAGAATTTCACGGGCATTCGCTGGGCAGAAGTTGGGCAAATAGCGCAACTCGCCGCCCGCGGATGCCCTTTTCCCAGAAATGCGTTGGATCTGTCAAGAAGATTCTTGACAGATCGCAAGTTCCGGGTTTTCGCGCATGCACTTTGCGTGTGAAAACTCGGAACTTGCGCGGCCCTTGTACGCATTTCGTACGTGCCTGTTGGGACCCAAAATTACGGGCCAATATATATTTTCATATATACCAGCAGATCTCATGTACCGTTGCTCACAATAAGTCAGATGAGGTGATCTTTTAGAAGTACAGAGTATCATACCATGTAATGCACAAGTTAATATTCTGTTAAGTCGGACCTCTGTCCCTTTAAGGCCATAAAGTCTAATTAAATCATTGTTTGGTCATAGAATTTTGCAAATTTGAATTAGGAACATAGGAACAGGAGTAGGCCAGTCAGCCCCTTGAGCCTGTTCCGCCATTCAATGGGATCATGGCTGATTTGCAACCTAACTCCATATGCCCACCTTTGGTCCAAGAATATACTTGTCAGAAGCATCCAGCACCTCATGGTTGTCTTACACTGGAATGGACTACGATGTCTGGAGTGTTGACGACTGAGCCTGCTGATGTACCACTTTTAATATACAATGAATGGATCTCTAGTGGCATTGCTCACCATAAATCAGATGATGCCGTATTATGTAATTAACAATGTATTATTCTACTGGTTAGGTGGAGCTCTGAATCTGGCTATTACTTTAAGGTTAGAAAGTCTAATTGCTTTAAGTAACCAGCCTGAACACACTCAGTTTAAATATTTGCCTGGATTTTGCGGTAAGAATAACAGTGAGGCTCTCGGCGCTCACTGTTATTAAGGAGTAAATAGGACAGCAACTTCCGGCGTCCGCACGTGCGCAGTTAAATGCGGAAGTCAGGAAGTTGCTGTCCGAGTTGCCCTGCTCCTCCAGAAGCTTCGCTGCACTGGTACCTCGCCAAGAGATTCGCCATTCAAACACATGAAGGGCGTGTAGTTGCGGTACTGCCCCACTAAACACACCAGAATAAGTTACGGTTTGTGCATTGCAGTGTAAGTGAATTTTAAACAGCGTGATAAGTCTTAATTACTACCAAACAACCCCTCTGGCACTGAAAGTTTACTTTTAAAAGTGTGGAGTCTCATTCCTTCAGATTTTAATGATTGGAGATTTAAAAGAATTAAAATATAAATTTTTTTACTTTTTCTTTCTCTCTTAATCACATCTTTCTTTCCCTTTCTTTCTTTATTTTGCTTTCTGTACATGATTTGGCATTGAACTAAATAATCTAATTTACACTTCCTGGTTTAGACTCTGCGGCCAGAATTTTCTCATGGGAGGCAGGTTGGGGATGGGGGAGGCCGGGTTTCCCGCAGGTCCTGCCGACTTTAACGGCAGGGCCCGATTTGAATGTGAGGTCTTGGATTCCCGCCGGCAGCCAACCAGATTGCAAGTCTGGCTGGCTGGCTGCGGGCAGGTAGGCCTCGGAAGCGAGGGGCCGGTCCGGGAGAGGGATCGCAGGAGGGAGGTCAGCAACCGGCCAGGGATCGGTTGGGGGCGGGGGGGTGGGGGGGGGCGGTGGAGAGAGGATCGGGGCCGGCCACCGGAGGATCGTGGCCGGCCTCCTCCTCCTCATTGTGGGGGTGGGGGGATGATCGGAGGCCTCGTGAGGGGGTGTCCGATCACGGGGGGGTGGGTATGGTCGGGACCCTGATCCAGGAGGTAGGTATAAAGCCACTTACCTCCTGGATGCAGCAGTCCCCGCCTCTGTTTAACTGCCGGGTTTCACGAATTGTGTGAAACCCGTCTCCAGGCAGTTATACACAAAATGGACGGGGGAAAAAGAGGCTTCCAGTCTTTATTTAAATTGAGGTAATGCCCCCTGGGAGCGGGTTGGTTGCTCGTCCCCCATCCCGCCTCCGTTAAAACCGGAAGTGGGCGGGTTGCAGGCGGGATCAGGTCGGGAATCCCATTTTTAACACTAACTGCCCCCACGCTCCAAACCCACCTGTTTTGTTTAGGGGGAAATTTCGGCCTGCGTGTCTCACTAAGGATTCTTCAATGTGATTAGTTAAAGAGATATACCATAGCTTGTCCTGTTCACACGGGTCCCAGATCCCCTATTTTTGCTCTCTAATTACCACAAATTGCAGTGCAAAACCCCACAAAGTCTGTGGGCAAGTGTAAGTGTAATGAACGGCTAGTGTCGTTTCTTCACCGCTGACTGCAAAATCTGGGCCATTGTTTGGTTAAGGAACTTTGCAAATTGGGACATGCTTGTAAGTCTTGGGTTGCAGCTTGGTAGCACATAGCATTTTAAGATTGTCTTACACTTTGAATGGAATGTGGTGTCTAAAGAAACGAAGGTACCATTTTTAATATTGAAACAGTTGCGTATATATGTGCATTTTGCTGCTAAGGTGGATCTGTGTTTAAACGAGCTTTTTTCTTTTAAGGCCATAAAGTCTAATTGCTACAAGCCTGAGGACTGTCCAGGGCCCCAAACACCCCTTCCAGGTGAAACAGCGATTTACTTGTACTTCCTGCAATTTAGTATACTGTATTCGCTGCTCACGATGTGGTCTCCTCTACATTGGGGAGACCAAACGCAGATTGGGTGACCGCTTTGCGGAACACCTCCGTTCAGTCCGTAAGGGGGACCCCGAGCTCCCGGTGGCCTGTCACTTTAATTCTCCGCTCCACTCCCACTCTGACCTCACTGTCCTCGGCCTATTACACTGTTCCACGGAAGCGCAGCGTAAGCTCGAGGAACAGCACCTCATCTTTCGTTTAGGCACCCTACAGCCTTCTGGACTCAACATCGAGTTCAACAATTTTAGATCATAACCTCAGCCCCCATCACGTTTATATTTTTTTCATCCACCCTTTTGTTTGCCCCCCCCCTTTTTTTTCCCCTCCCAGAAGCTGGCAGCTGTCCTTCATTCTGCCAGTGCCTTTCACACTTCTTTTAGCCTCCACCTGTCACATTAACACCTCCTCTTGCTTTGATCATCGCTTAATGTCTCTCAATGTCTCTTAATCTCTCCTTTTGTTCTTTCATCCCCTCCCCCTTTTACCAGCTTTATCCTTGCTTTAAATCTATTTCATTTCCTGCCTTTTTCCAGTTCTGACGAAAGGTCTTCCACCTGAAACGTTAACTCTGTTTCTCTCTCCACGGATGCTGCCTGGCCTGCTGAGTTTTTCCAGCGTTTTCTGTTGTTATTTCGGATTTCCAGCATCCTTAGTATTTTGCTATCGGAGTAATTGTTGGTGATTGGTTTGCAGATGGGGCTGATACTTATAAAAATTAATATTAAAAATAACGGCGTGTTAACGACGAACGCCGTTATTAATACGCAAATCAGACAGCAAGATTAAGAGATATGCCATGACATGAGTCATGAAAGGCGCTATATAAATGCAAGTTCTTTTTCTTTTTCTGTCTCTCTTAATCCAATCTTTATTTTTCTCATTTTTCTGTACCTGATTTGACTCTAATTCACCCTACTTCTCCGCTGTTCCTCTTTTTCTTTCTCAGTTCTTAACTCTCATTGCTCAATGAGATACATTGTTGGTCTCGCCTTACAGTAACGTCCCAGATGCCCTGTTGCCCTCGCCACGCTTTTGTCAGCTTGCACTTCCAGCAAGTTACAGTCCCAACCTTCAATGAGATCATGGCTGATCTGTGACCTAACTCCATAGACCCGCCTTTGTCCTATATCCCTTAATACCTTTGGTTAACAAAAATCTATCAATCTCAGATTTAAAATGAACAATTGATCTAGCATCAATTGCCGTTTGTGGAAGAGAGTTCCAAACTTCTACCACCCTTTGTGTGTAGAAGTGTTTCCTAATTTCACTCCTGAAAGGTTGGCTCTAATTTTTAGACACTGCCCCCTAGTCCTGGACTCCCCAATCAGCGGAAATAGTTTCTCTCTAAATACCCTATCAGTTCCCCTTATTCGGCCCATAGTCACTGACACCTGAAGAAAAGTTCACTTGTTTTTGAGTAATTAATATGCAATAGTTATAACATGATAATGTCACCTTATTGTAATTGTAAATATATATTATTAAGATTGATTTTATTTCCCTGGATTTCCTTATTTATCCCAGAAATGACTTTTGATATTATTGGCATGTTTTCAGTGTTTACATTTACTGCATTGCCTATAAATTGGAAGGAGGAGTGTGAAGTGGAAAAGTTTGTCCAGTAATGTTCCAACAAATGACGTCACCAACACTTCCTGTCAGCAAAGGATATTGCAGTGGTCTTAATCGTGGTATCTTTGGGAAGCTAATCATGGAATCCAGTTCCTCTCGTGTTTCCTTCTGGCATCTCACATCAACCAGAATATCTATGTAACTTCCTTCTGGAAAGCACATTGCTGCATCAGACCGACAGACTAAGGATTTCCCCAAGGGTTAATGGTATTGTGTGCTGCTGTGCATTTGGGGTTATTTTTGTTTCTTTAATAAACAGAATGGCAACATAGTGAGGGAAATAAACTTGCAGGGCTACGGGGATAGAGCAGGGGAATGGGACTGACTGGATTGCTCTACAGACAGCCGGCACGGACTCGATGGGCCGAATGGCCTCTTTCTGTGCCGTTATGACTCTATAGTGAAGCTAAGAGTAATTAGGAACACGATGGGTTAGTTTGAAGTTTGATCCTGGTGGCTTGTGGGAGATTTGGAGACATAGTGAAATTTCAAATCTTGCATTGATAGTTGTAATGCTTCAGGAGTGTTGCATTTTGAATTAGAGGGCCAACTCTTTACTTTAGTCTGTTTGAATGAAGTGTTTTGGCTTTCCAAAGTATTGCTTTATTCAGAAAAGTAATCTTTATTGAGGGTGCCAAGATGCAGTATAGTCATCCAATGTTTGAATTATTTTGAGTAAATCTAAAACAATGTTGACTATCAAATAAGTGTAAGAAATGCAGTGTGTTTGGATTTTATGCCCTGCATTCTGTAAACCATCAAAACAGGCGTAAAGCAATTGAGAGAGATTCAGATGACCTCCTGAACTAAGAGACAACATTCAGTTAGTTTATGAAATCCTGATTTGGTGGTGATGCCCTTCCGCTTGCTAGCATCTTCTAAAATGTGTAAATGTACTTTTGGATCAAAGTGAAAAGTTTTTGGGTGCACATCAATTAAGAAGTTGAAGTATAACTCAGAAGTCAGGCCCCATTTTGACTCCAGATCTCTCACTGCTTCATGTTTGCACTGGGTGCCGTATAATGCCCCCTGCAGTGATGTGCAGTCAGCGGTAAAATTCCAGTCCGCTGACAGACTATCACCTTCTACAGATAACGGATGCTCAATTATAACTCCAGCTTTATGATCTCAAAATGAAAACCTTCTTACTTATGCTTGAAAGAACACAGTGATCACTATTATGACAGACTAGTGATTCATTTGCAGATGGGAAGTAAATTAATGGGGTAATTGAAACAATCTCCACAGGTTACAGAGGTAATTCCTCGTTGGAGTATGACATCTATTTGCTGATGAGAGCATTTTAAAAGAGAATACTCTCAAAGTCTTCAGCTGAATATATAAAGAAAACTCTCATTTTTTGAAAATGTGAAATTGGACAAGTGGAAACATACTGTTTGGAATATATACTGTATAAATATCCTGTTAATCTGACCACCGCCCCACCCAAATTTGATTGGTTTGGGCAACTTGTGCTGGCAACAGAAAGTTCTGATTGGAGTCAACTGTTAATTTCTGCAAATCTTCATAATTTTGTTCCATTTAAGACAGTATGAATCTTCATTGAAATTACTGTTGCATGAAATAACTTGCAGAAAGAGGAACCTTATATCACTAATTGACTTGTTAAAACTTTTTTTTAGCCTTTTTATGTTTTCAGTTTCTCCACAATGGTCTTTTATGAACATTGTGGCTGATGATCTCCCCTCGGCTATTAGCAAAATTGCTCCATTATCAATTAAAAGGCATGCCAATTCAAATAGGGGAAAAATGAACAATAGCACACCTCTCCTCCATGCAGCAAATCATGTAGTGACCTAATCCAGTCCTAATCAGAATGGCCACACTGACATAGGCAGATCTAAGTGACAGGCAATCCTTGGCTTTGAATCTAAGCTTGTGGTTTCCATAATTTCAATTTTGGTTTATTGTACATCATGCTGAGGAAATATTTGTTTTCAGGGTAAAGATATCTATATATATCTAATAACATTTGTACCTAAAATGTTTACGAACATACAAAAATGATGGACAGGAAAAGACCTACTGGACCATCCAGCCTGTCCCACACAGTTGTGATACCTTAAATATTACATATACAAAATTCAAATATATCTAGGAATAACTTTCTTCACAAAACAAATTAGTCAACAGAAACTTAAATTGGTCAATTTATAATTTATTTGTTTAAGCTATAATAAATGTGTATATTTATTTGACGTTAATCTTTCTTTGTTCTACCTTCGTCTCTTTGGACCATATTGTAACTTCAATAAATAGAGCAGAATGGTGCTATAAATCCACCAATAGGATGTGAATGCAAACAGTCTGTTGGCGATCCTGCTAATTTTTTCTTTCTCAGTGTCATCATACACCAATGCTGAGAGTTCTGATGTCAGCTTTGTCTGTGTTGAAGCCTGGATATTTCCACTTTCCAGCATTGTACCACTACCATTTTCTGTGTTCTGTAAAAGGCCATGGAATCACATAAGAGGTGAAAATTGAATAATTACTACTGGACTGTCCAGTTATCAAGCAGTGGGCATTAAAAAGCTTTTTTTTAATTACAAGCCAAAATAAAACTGCATTTTAAAAGAGTTTGAAATTCTTCTGTTGATTTGGAGTGACCCTTGATGTGAGTACTGATGAGTGAGCCTCCTGTGGAAGCCATGACAGATCTGAACCACAGGGATTTCCTTCTCCAGTTCAGCAGTATTGTTTTGGCAAAGAAAATAAAATTATAGGCTAGACCCATTAAAAACCATTTGGGCTTGGCTCTTCCAAACTGATTAAGTTTGAATATTTCTGGATTTATCCTGAACCCAACATTGAAAAACACCAGAGATGATGATTTTGTTGAATGAATGGTACCTATTGGGCACCTGAGTTCTGCATACTGTGATGGTTGATAATCTACTTAAATTTATTTTTAATGGTCAAGACAATTCTCAATCCAGGATTAAAAAGTGTGATATTGTACAAAAGTAAGAGATCTGTGGAATATAACTGTAGATTTATGCCATTAGAGGTTCAATTTGAGGGGTATTCTTTGGTCTGAAACTTGATAACTGTTACAGATCGGAAGCAGATGGACAGGGGATGGGAATAAAGCTACTGTTGTTTAATGTGTTGCTCCCATTTTCTAGGGCTAAAGATTCAGTTTTCTCTACATTGGTAAGAGATAGGAGACCAGATTATGTGACAGACAGGGACCAAAGCACAAAGAAACAGTCTTCATTTTGTAGTGGATCGAGATCAAAATAGCAGCGCACCCTGGTGCAGGATTCACTTACTGGGGAGCTGCTGGTTTCAGAAGTAAGAATTTATAATGACTTCTAGATCTCGGTTATATTCATAAGCACCTTGTAAATTCTTCACATTTTATGGATACATGCCAAGACATAGAAACATAGAAACTAGGAGCAGGAGTAGGCCATTCGGCCCGTCGAGCCTGCTCCACCATTCAATACGATCATGGCTGATCATCCAAATCCAGTACCCTGTCCCTGCTTTCTCACACAGAATCCCCATCGAGCCTGCACCGACACATATCCCATCCTATCCCTGTAACCCCACATATTTAATCCCCCCCTAACACTAAGGGTCAATTTATCATAGCCAAATCAACCTAACCCGCACATTTTTGGACTGTGGGAGGAAACCGGAGCACCCGGAGGAAACCCACGCAGACACGGGGAGAATGTGCAAACTCCACACAGACAGTCACCCGAGGCCAGATTCGAACCCGGGTCCCTGGCGCTGTGAGGCACCAGTGCTAACCACTATGCCACCGTGTTGCCCAGACTGTTAACAAATTCCCATTTAGACTTAAATAGCCGAAAAATAAATATTTTTTTTTTTTTTTTTTTTTTTTTAGAGTCGGACGTTTAAGGGGTGCTAATCTATTCCAATTCATATAGTTCCACATAAGGGCCAATTTGTTCTTTCAGTGGTACAAAATAATGACCATATAGATCAATCTTTTAACCACCATATACTTTTAACTAAAGTATACACTATCAGCAAATATAGAAAAACAAATGACATTCTGGCTGACTAAAGTGGAGTTGAAGAGTTAAATGTCAGCACATTAGAGTAAAATGAAAATTTTGTTTTGCTTTTTGAAAGTTGCATAACACAATTGAGATGCTAGTATCTTTTTTGACTTCTATACTTGTATAGTTTTGACTAGATGTAATGTAACAAATTAGTCTGGAGCAACATGTTTTGGTAATCTTACCAATATGCAGTATAATTTCTAAAAAGGAACATACTTTGAAAAGCCATTTTGTCAGGATTTTGTCATACTTCTGGGTTTCAGAATATTCAAATCTTGAATCATAATCTCTACAAAAATTATTGCCTCCAGATATATGGGCTATAACTTTCTATTTAATCTATAAAAGGGGGAAAAAGTAAACGTAGTTACTTTAATATTAAAATTGATGGTTATCAATTAGCTTGTAATTGGAGCAGGTAAGCAGTTATAGGCATTATGCAAGCTTTTTTAAAAGATTCTTTTGCCATTCTACTGTCAACTGTATTGCGTTTCTTCAGGAGTGGGAGGGTTATGAGCATGTCATTTAGTTATTCAAGTAAAACATTCAAACAAATATTTTAATAAATTGAGAATTAATTTGAAAAGTATACTTAACCAGGTTATTTATAAATGTCTGTTCATCTCCTCTGTTATGTTTTTCTTCCTTTTCCTTTATTCCCATTGACATTCTATCTCTTCCTTCCTTGACGTGCATCATTTATCTTCCATTTCCTGTTTTTCTGTGATCTCAAGACTTCCAGACAATCCATTCTTGTATTATGTCATAACTGGCACAAGGATGTCTAACATCTGAGAGTTTCCCCCTGTGTAGTACAAGAAAAATGCCTATACATTTTTACCCTAATTTGCAGTGGTCTACAAACTCACTCATCTAATGAGCAATACTGTACATCTTGCTCTGGTCTGGTTCATCAGCAACAGGGGCAGTACAAAAAAAAAATCATCAACTCTTTACTCGAGCTAGTGAAGTAGCAGTGATGATGATTGTGATTAGTTTATATGTTGATAAATTTTGAAAATTATTATTGATAAAGGAAGTCATTGATTAGATTATACACTGCTACTTTTTAGTTCCTCCTTCACTCCAATCGGGTGTATTATCACTTGTAAAAAAAAAACCCACAGAAGTCAGATTTCAGTGCTGATCATGTTTCTTTTATTCTCTAAGCGAGGGAAATCGAAGAGACAAAAGAGAAATCTCCAGTTGCAACAAAGTTCAGAAGCCAGTCTAATAGTTGTATAGAGCACAATGACCTCAGGTGGCTGAAATGTCACCGGCATTTTCATTCCCAGGAGTCTCATTGGGGAGGGATGGGGTAAGGGGCAAGAAGAGGCTCTTTATTGATGCACTTTACTGTGGGCAGGGGTAGGCAGAAGGTTTAGCTCATCTATCTTAGTTTCATTTTGTATGTTTTTCTTTCTGTATTTCATTCAAAAATATCAAGCTTTCCATTTCCTCTTTCTTTTGGTTTCTGTTTTCTGACTAGCTTGCTTTTGTTTGTCTTTTTTCCCTAATTTCCATGAATGATCTTCACATTTTTAAAATCCCATGACGGAACATGAATGAACTTGCACTGTAGTGTAGAATTACAAGCAATTTGTCTGATCATGTTGCTTGTCAGTTCCTTGCTACCTTGCTACTTAAAAGACTCATCGATTGTAGCATTAAAGAGTAAAGAAAGTACTCTCCACCTTCATCGCAAAGAAAATTGTATAATGGCATCCTTAGACTGTGGCATAGTTGAAATTTCCCAGTTTAGGGCTTAAGTCACTGTACCTGCTGTTTTCTATGGAGATGCTCCAGATGCACAATATTCCCTCTTGGTTACCTCTGGAGTCCCCAAGGATCTAACCGTGGCCTCCTATTTCTCATCTGCATACTGCCCCTCGGCGACATCATTCAAAAATACAACATCAGGTTCCACGTGAACGCTGACAACACCCAGCTCTGCCACACCACCACCTCTCTCAATCCTTCCACTGTCTCTAAATTGTCAGGCAGTTTGTCCGACATCCAGTACTAGATGAGCAGAAATTTTCTCCAACTAAATATTGGGAAGACCGAAGCCATTGTCTTCAGTCCCCACCACAAACTGTTCCCTAGCCACCGATTCCATCCTTCCTCTGGCAACTGTCTGAGGTTAAACCAGACTGTTCGTAACCTTGGTGTTGTATTTGACCCTGAGATGAGCTTCCGACCACATATCTACGCCATCGCTAAGACCGCCTACTTCCACCTCTAACATCGCCCGACTCCACCCCTGGCCCAGCCCATCTGCTGCTGAAACCCTCATCCTTGACTTTGTTACCTCTAGACTTGACTCTTCTAACTCCTGGCCAGCCTCCCATCTTCCACCCTCCATCAACTTAAGCTCATCCAAAACTCTGTTGCCCATGTCCTAACTCGCAACAAGTCCTGCTCACCCATCACTCCTGTGCTCGCTGACCTACAATGGCTCCCGGTCCGACAGTGCCTCAATTTTAAAATTCTCATTGTTTTCAAATCCCTCCATGGCCTTGCCCCTCCCTATCTCTGTAACCTTCTCCAGCCCTCCAATTCTGCTCTCTTGATCATCCCCGATTGTAATCGCTCCACCATTGGCGTCCGTGCCTTCAGCTGCCTAGGCCCTGAGCTCTGGAATTCCCTTCTTAAACCTCTCTGCCTCGCTACACCTCTCTCCTCCTTTAAGACGCTCCGTAAAACCTACCTCTTTGTCCAAGCTTTTGATCACATATCCTAATAACTCCTTATGTGGCTCGGTGTCAAATGTTATTTGATAATGCTCCTGTGAAGCGCCTTGGAATGTTTTATTGTGTTAAAGGCGCTATATAACTGAAAGTAGTTGTTAGTGATGTCACCAGAGCAGCCATACAAGATAATACCATTAACTCCATTGGTGGCAATAAAATTTACATTTTCACAAAAACATCAGAGAAATTTCTGGTATGCATGTTATTTCCTTTTATAAAAAGGGTGAGTACTTTCATCAAAAAGTATTCCCTCTAGACTTTCCTTCCCCTTGTTTTATTTTTATAATGCAATTAAAGTAGAAGTGAGGATTGTTGGACTCCATAGAAATGGGCGTGGTGCCCAGTAAGTACCATTCATTTAACAATTAACCATCTCTGGTGTGCCAGCTATATGGACTTCAGAAAAATATCAGTTACTCCCTTAGCTCCTGATGGTATTTTTTTTTTTACAAAAAGCACAGTGGTCTGTTTTGTCAACTCCATATGTTGAAAGATCTTTTAAACTGACTCGAATAGCATTATTTGTCCTCCTTGTTCATGATGCGCTGTCAGTCCGTGAGGGAGTATGGCGATTTAGTCGCAGTTTCTGGCAACTATGGATAGTTTTCTGCTGTGGATCCGCAAGGGACTGAATTGAGAATATCTAAACTAATTTCCTGTCAGACTCTTGCAGCTGTAGAGAGGAAGGGAAACTTTCATCCTATCTGTCGGAGTAAGTTCAAACCAATCTCCTTGAGGTAAAAGGGCAGTGTTGTAGCCTGCAGCTTGCAGACCCCCTGCATGATTTCAGATTTATTATTTACTATTTTTGTGGGTTTTGTAGATTGAAGGGGCGTGATCTTGCCAGCCCTGGGGAGGCGGGTATGGAAGCGGGACTGCCGGGAAAATGGCAGAACCTGGGGGCGGGTTCCCATCCCACCTCCGTGCCATCTTGCCAGGAGGCGGGTAGTCGACCTGCGCCAAGTCCCATCTCCTTTGAGGCGGGAAGGGGCTTACAGCCACTTAACTGCCTGTTAACAGGTAGTTAACAGGCAGATAAGAGAATTATCCCCATTTTACCCACACAAGTGCGGGCTTTCCGAAGGCTGCGAACCCCGCCAGGGTCAGTGAGGCGAGTAGTGGGTCTGCGGGGTCGAAGGGGTGCAAAGTGCGCTGTGAAGGTAAGTGATGGGTGCAAGTATGGAGAGGTGAGGGGAAAGTGATAGAAAATGTTTACTTACCTTTGTTTCTTCCTGCAGGCTTCAAACGTTGGGGATGCGGAGAGTCTCTTATCTCCGCGGCAGAGATGACAGATGGTTGCTGCATTCTCCAATGCAATAACCATCTAATTTCTGCTAAATTCAAGAACTCATCAAACTACAGAGAACGTCAGTGTTTGACAGCTTCACAGAGCTGTCAAACGATGACATAGAAACATAGAAGATAGGAGCAGGAGTAGGCCATTCGGCCCCTCGAGCCTGCTCCGCCATTCGATGAGATCATGGCTGATCATCCAAACTCAGTACCCTGTACCTGCCTTCTCCCCATATCCCTTGATACCTTTAGCTTTAAGAAATATATCTAACTCATTCTTGAATCTATTTAATGACTTGGCCTCAACTACCTTCTGTGGTAGAGAATTCCACAGGTTCACCACTCTCTGGGTGAAGAAATTCCTCCTCATTTCTGTCCTAAATGGCTTACCCCTTATCCTTAGATTATGACCCCTGGTTCTGGACTCTCCGACCATCGGGAACATTCTTCCTGCATCTAGTTTGTCCAGGCCTGTCAGAATTTTATATGTTTCGATGAGATCCCCTCTCATTCTTCTATACTCCAGTGAGTATAAGCCCAATCGACCCAATCTCTCCTCATATGTCATTCCTGCCATCCCAGGTATCAGCCTTGTGAATCTTCGCTGAACTCCTTCCATGGCAAGAACATCCTTCCTCAGATAAGGCGACCAAAACTGCACACAGTACTCAAGGTGTGGTCTCACCAAGGCCCTGTACAACTGCAGCAGGACATCCCTGTTCCTATACTCAAACCCTTTCGCTATGAAATTTTGACAGATGAAATGTCATATGCTGACGTTCTCTGTAACCGGCTTCCCCATAATTGGCCTGCTAAGCCCGCTGGGCGGGCTTAACAAGGTCAATCAAGGGAAAATAGCGTGGGTTGCCCGGAAGTCGATGGAGGCGGGACTAAAACCTGACAAGTGGGAGTCCCGCCTCCAAAAGCTCCCCATTGGCAAAATCCAGCCCAAGGTTTCCTCTCGAGTAGAATAGTAGAACATTAGCTTCCCCGATTGCTCGGCTGATTAAGGTAGCGAGTGGCTGAGTCAAGTAGGCCAGTCAGGTCCCAGCATAATCCCTCTGAGTTAGCTATAATGAACTGAGGTAGTAGTTGGGAGCTACAGTTGGCACAAGTATACCTGGATTTGGGTAGAGCAAATCAGCAAGGGCTTTTGTTCCCTATTCACTATCCAGTGACGCCCTGTTGAAAATACATGTATGTGAATTTTGGATGTAAGTTTGGATCAACTGTAATGATTCAGTCGTGAAATAGCTTGGCAACATGTGAGGCTCAAGCAGGACGACCCCACTTGGGTAAGGTACTGGAGGTGATCAGTGGCCATGGGACCACAACTCAGTACTGAATCAATGCCTTTGGAAGAGGCATGGGAAGAGAAAATAGGCAGAAAAAAAAGAATAAAAAGAATTATTGAGACAGTCTTCCGCATTTGTTTTAATCATCTGCTTTAGTTAATTCCAATACAGAATATAGTAACATTAATCAAATTAGGGAGGGCTGTTGAGTTGAGAAAATTTAAATCCTTGTTTTCCAGAGAATTGTGACCTGCCTCCTGTCATGTGTAGCAACAGGAGTGTGAAATGCTTCTGATCTCTCCTCTAAAAAGTACATTTCCCTCCATGCGTTTGATAGTCTGTTAATAGTTAATCTAACTGACTGGTAATTATAGTCATTACAAAGTAAATGTGGGGAGTGTATTTTTCTTTTAAAGCTATAAAAGGAAATAAAGATAGTGCTTTCAGTGCAAACACTGATATCTTTGTTCACTCACGGGTATTGCTCAAATTTGCACAGATTAATCCGGGAGATGATTGTTTTAAAAAGGACTTGATCCTTTATTCCATTTACTTTACACCATTTGATTTGTCTTGGATAGACAGGTGTTCTAAACATAGACAGGAGGGGCTATTATTTCCACTTGCTATTTTACAGTAATCAGTCCAACTAGTGATGCGTTAATTAAGTCTGGAACATACAGATTTGATTTAAGCTTGTGTATATGTTTTGCTTGACATCCAAGCTCATCTTTTTCTCTGCAGATCTTGCTCATGAATAATTTGCAGTTGGAAGAGAAGGTATCTTGGAATATATTGTCATAAAGAGCTAAAACTTTAGTGATTCGGTACCTGTGATTGAAAAAAAAAACCACTGGCCCGTATATTCCGATGCCTACGGGTGTGTACGAGCTGAAAAACAGCATTTCCGATCTGTCAAGAATCTTAACAGATCGCACGCCTGCCCTAGAGAAGGGCCTCTGCGGGGTGGGGGGAGAGTTCTACTTTTTGCAGAACCTCCGTCTGCTGAAAACCCTTAGAAATCTTACGCCTGGTAAAAGCAGGCGTAAGGCCTGCTTTTAGCAGCATAAAAGTTGAAAAAAGTAAAAAAAAAAATTCACTCATTTATAATTTAAAATACTTTTTAAAAAAAGGTAAGTTTATTTTTAGCCCCGTAAAAAACTTTATTTTTTTCAAAAAATTAAATTTTTGTTTAAAATATTTAATTTAATGTAATTTTAACTCATTTTAAAAACGTGATGGTTTTTAAAAAATTTATTTAATGTTTTAGTGTCTTTTTGGGGTGATATCGATTCATATTTTTGATGGGTCTATCTGTCAAAAGTATGAAGGGAGATTCCCTTCTATTGGCTGGCCTGGCCCACGTGATCCCAGGGACGCTTGCGAACCGCATGAGCCTCTGGGATACGTGGGCCCTGCGCATTTCGACTGTGGAGAGTCCCAGGAGCGAAAGTGTCCAGACCTCGGGAGCCCTCGGGTAAGTGAATAGATTTTTTTCCGATAGGAGGCATCCGCACACAGGAAGCCTCCTATCGGAAATTACGGGCCAATGACTTTGGAGCATTAAAAAAAAAATAGCATTTTATCAAAACAGATAGTGCCAGTTAAAAACATTAATGAGGCTCCACAATTGAACTTGCAGCAGCAAAGGTGTGTGGCTTTTGGAAGGTTTTTATTTACGTCTTTGTAAATAATTTTGCTAGAAGAAGCAGAAGAACTTGCATTTACATAGAGCCTCATCATGTCCTCAGGACATTTCAAAGTACTTCACACGCAGTGAGCTACTATTGAAGTGCAGTTGCTGTTGTGTGCATACATCATAGCCTTTTGCTCGCAAGGTCCCACGAAGAGCAAGTAAAATCAGTTCATCTGTTTTTGTTAATATTAGTTGTCTAGGACACTAGGATAACTCCCTGCTCTGCTTCAAATAGTACCATGTTACATCCACTTGAACAACCAGAACAGTGCAGCCCTTCCTCAGCATTACACGCAAGTGTTAGCTCAGATTATTCCTTCAAGTCATGGAGTGAGTCCTGAACCCTCTACTCAGAGGCGAGAGATCATTTTTGTGTCAGTGTGAAGCAACTTTGATATATAGCAATACAAAAGCAGCAGTATAATTCAGGTTATGACCCACAAGCACACTAAATACAAGAGTTTCTCACAGCTTGGGCTTCTCACTTTATGTTGTATAACTCCAGCCCAGTCCCAAGCCAAGTTTTAAAAATTCTCAGATGCTTGTTGGCTGTACAGTTACTGGTGTAACATAGTAATACCCTTAAATCATTCGTTTCAGTCACCATCTTGGACAGACAGATTTGTGGCTGCTGTCAGCCCAAGTTCAAAGGCATGCTGTGGACTTTAGTTTTGGCATTTACTGCAGGCCTGGATCATTACTGTCAGAGTCCAGCCTTCACGAGGATAACTAATGTGCTAGTACCAAAACGGGGAAAAAGACCTGAAGTGGATAAGAAAGATGATAATTGGAATGGAAATGGAGTTCTGGAATTCCTTGCGTAGTTTGGCCCATTGAATATCCATTACAGAAGATGACGATTCAAACATACAGATATTTATTTTTATACTGTGGACAGAAAGACATTTTCCATTGTCAAAGTCTGCACACTGCTGGCCTGGCTGGAGACACGCTATTCCATGTGTTTTGGGAGTGCCTTAAGATATGGAACTTTTGGGAGGTTATTATTAAAGAAAGACAAGATCAGGCAGCACCATCTTATTTGACTGTGTTCTGAGTTCATCTTTGGATCTTTCACTAGGTGCAGGTTTTTTTGTTTTTTATTCGGTTTGCCGGCCAAAAAGGCTTTATAATTACATGAAAAATTGAAAATCCACAAAACAAACCATTTCGATTCAAAATCTGCTGAATGTTACAATCGTAGAGAAAATTATTTATTTGTTAAGTTTAAACATGGTTAAATTTTAGATTAAATAGTTGCTATTTGCCGATGGTTTTTACAAAGTACATTCAATAGATATCTGCTGAGTTTTGACCCTGAATTGTTCTGAGCTTTTGTATAGTTGCATGAATATGAAGGGAAACTGTTAACAGGGTAAATCAGAGAAGGGTTTTTGAGGGATTTATTTTGATGTGCGGGGTCCAAATTATTTTATTTCCTTAATCCTGTGAATTCTGCACAATTTTCCCAGCTGAGAGGATGGCTGTAGCCCTCTTTCCATGTGTTTGTTCACCAATGGCACAGTATCATTTGCCACCAGAAGGTGCAGAGAAGCATTCATGGGTAACAATCACTTTTTTTTTTAGCCATTTCAGTTACAGCAGGGGGGAAATGGCAAGTGAACCCAGAGATGTAAGGGATCAGAATGACAGTGTAAGCAAATTCACTAAAAGGAACCTCCGGCAGATGGAACTAGAATGGGCTAGTGGTCAGGTTGGGGCTGGAACAGGGGGTAACAAAATTGTTGGGTTGCTTTGAAGGAGGTAAAATGTACGTTTAATTATTTTGTCAAACGTTGAGGACCCATGAGTGCGGATGCAATTATTAATTTATTTCTCAATTTAAGATGTTGCCGAGCAAGCAGTAACACGAAATCCAAGCAGGATAAAATAAACTTTTCAGAAAGGTGCAGAGCACTGGGCAATAAAGGCATTTTTGAGGCCGAGGTATGTTTTTACATATTCGCCGCCTCTCTACCTCTCTTCCTCCTTTTGAGACGCTCCTTAAAACCTACCTCTTTGACCAAGCTTTTGGTCACCTGTCCTAATGTTTGCTTATGTGGCTGGGTGTCAAACTGTGAAGCACCTTGGGACCTTTTAATACATTAAAGGCGCCATATAAATGCAAGTTGTTGTTGTTGGTGGAAATTCAGCTAAAATTAATTTCTTCCTCGGCACATTGTTGGGATAGAGCAGAGGGAGTTTTACCATGTATCTGGCTTGTGCTGCCCCAGATCTGTGAATGCTTGATAGTCACAGTGTCTGCACCATATGTGCTGGTAACGGTCATGTAGACAAAGTGTCTGTAAACATGTGCTCAAACACTAGCTCATCGCACTTTAATGCCTGCATAAGAAAGCTATGCCTGTGTGTGTTCATGTTTCTAACCGCTGACTTACGATACCATAAAATAAACTGCATTTCAGTTTTAGTAACTTTGTATCTTCCTTAATCAGACATCAGATCATTTTGTAGTGAGAACTTGCATATAGGCATGCAAAAAACAAGCCTCAAAACAGTTACCACTTGTGAAAAACTTAAAAATAGCATGCAAGCATGATTAAAAACTAATCTAATTTGAGTGAAATAAATTGCTAAGTTTTAGAAAATGTTGCCCTTCAGTTCACAATGACATTTAAAAAGCATCGAGATTGTTTTTTCTTGCCAGTTTTCTCCCATCCTCTTCTGAACATGTTGACTCTGGGGTACCGTTCCTTGAATGCCAGTTGCCTTCAGGTACCTTCGGCAAGTTGTTGTTATTCATGCATGAGGCTCGATAGTGAGTGCCATCAGGCTGTTTGACCACACACGCACTCAGCCTAAGGGCACTGTGTCCAGTTGTGTTGCCCTGTTGCCTTCACGACGAAGATCAGGGATCGAGCCTGGGACCTTTCTGATGAACTCCACTTTTACATTTATGTCGCATCTTATTGTGTCTCTCTGAGGCATCGCAAGTGCTTCACAAGCACAGAATGACTTTGAAGTGCAATGATTTGTTGTGTAGACAAACATCGGCATGACTCAGCTGCTCACTGTGTAAAAATGCATTTTGCTAGTTGAGTGAAGCCCGTCAATTTCAGACATTCATATATTCACATTTTTAGGTGTGTTTTCCTGGTCCTTTCTTCCTTTCACTTCTTGCCTGACGGTGGGGACCCCCAAGGGGCTCTCCACCAGTGCCGTGCCTTGCCTTAGCAAATACTGTTCATCTGTGAGCTAGATGGTGAATGCCAGCGAGATATTTGACCACAGGAAGCATTACAGCTGAGTCACCAACTTCCAAACGCATGCTTCGGGCTGAAATCAATGGACCTCATTTGTGACTGGGAGCTCTGACTTCCCATCCCCCTTCCTACCCTGAGTATGTTGTAGCACCCTCGCTGCCGCCATGGCTTCCAATTGTGTATTGTTAATGGATAATTACTATAGTTGTGATCTTTATCACGAGCAACTTGAGCTAGGCACGGTCACTCCTTAAATGAAAAGGTGGGAGAAACCAGCAAATACATTATTCAGCATAACTGAAAGTGACCACACTTAAAGATACACATCCAGCATTGGACTGAAATACCAGAAATTTCGACTTGTTTCCCTTGTAAAAGGCATGATCCATTTTAAGTGATATCTAACCTGACCCTGAGGTTGCTGTGCCCTGTTTAATCTTGTCCCTTGATCTTTTTACATGAGAGGACCTTAGAATGATTCTGAATGAACTTATCAGAAATATTTTTGTTGTAGAGGGCTGAACTTGTGTAAGAACAAAAGAAATCCATTTGTTAGATAAATTGCGCTGACAGCAACTGTTATTTTCTGTGACTTTATCAAAAGCAAACAGCCTGGATACCTTACAGAATTTGGTTAATGATCCTACTGATAGGAATTATTCTGATAAGTTTAAGGTCACATGATCAGGCGAAGTCCAATCGAATTGAGAGACTCAGGGGGCCGATGAGAAGATAAGATAATCAAATTGCATTAACGTGGATACTGAAGCAAACAAAGCCCCAATGCTATAGATACCAAGATAGGCAGGAAAATGGACTTTGTTACAGCTGATAATGAAAGATCATTTGAACTATTAGTGTCTAATAGATCATTGAGTTTCACTTCTAGAGAATAGCAAGGCAAGAAAACAATTTGGAAGGTACAGAGCTGCTGTTTGCCAGGCATCCATGTTCCAAAGAGGTAGCTGGAAAAGCTTTCTGTTTTTTTTTCTAAAAATCGTGCTCGATCACTGAATTAGTTTGATAACTATTTGTAGAATTCCATGGACTAAAAGCATTGCTAATTTTTATTTATTTATTTGTTTGTTTCATTGGAGTGAGCTTTGATCCCTGCCGTGCTCAGTAACATCTGATTTTCCTGGTTAGGCTGTTTAGTAATTGTAACCACATTAGTCGCTTATTCTTGATTGTAGAGGTAATATCCTTTTCTTTTTGAGTCCTTACCTTTTGGAATGTCTTATCATGAGTCATTACCCCTCCTTATTAAAATATTTCTTTATGGTTGCTACTGTTTTCCCAGCAGACTCTGACAACTCATTTCATGGTCTCTGCAATATCATAGGTGCTGACTAGGAAAGGCCAAAAATTTGTTTACTTGGAGAGTGTAATATAGTTTTTGTATTTGTGTTACAAATAAAGTTGTACACCCCATTCAAATAGAACATTACATAAAATTCATTGCAGATCTTATCACATGATCTGAAGAAGTAGTTTTAAATTCTTATACCACCATTTTAAACCCTACAGCAAAGTGCTGTACACTATTCTGGCCGTCTGACCTGAGCTGTTGATTTTTGATACAGGAAAAATAAGTTATTAAATCCATTTGTAAGGGCAGCTATGGATTAGAATAGTTTTATAGACATTTGCAAGAGTCAGGAAATTATTGGATAGGTGGTTCATCTTCTGACTGGTTGTAGAGATTCTTGTACATTCTTCCAAGTCTGTCAACAGGCCTTCAAGTTTAGGTCAGTCATCCGAGTACAATCCAAGTGTGCAGAGTACACTCCAAACGTGCAGAGATGATGACCTAAACAGGTGACATGATTATTCTAGTGTTGCCAACCCTCCAGGATTGTCCTGGAGTCTCCAGTAACTAACAATTAATGTCCTGGACACTGCTGCAAGCAATCCAGGGGAAAAATCACAAGGGCATTAAAAAAAAAATTGTGTGCTTTCTTTTGAACACTTTTTTTTGTTTATTAGTTGTAAATATATTGGAGATGGGGAAAAGGCTGATCATGGGATGAAACCTCCAGGAATACGTCCAACTAGAGTTGGCAAACCTAAATTATTCTGAGATAAATGTTGATGCTACGCCATAATTTGATCATTTGTAACTTATGCAAAACATACTGTAACTGGAAATCTAGATTGTTTTATTGCATGTTGAAAATAGCACAATATTTGATTGCCTGTTTTTCTTCTTGAGCATTAATTTCACACCTCAGTAACTTTTTTTTTACCATTTTTGCCACATTTAATGAAGCAATTTCATTTATCAAACTTTTTGTTCCTGCTCTTAAACAAGAGTGTGCTTAAAATTGTACATGACTCATTCTGTTAAACTGCATATATTGATATAGCCCTTAGCAACTAAGAGTACTCCAGGAGAAGGCCCAACAATGGCTTTTCTCTTAGAGAATTGAAAGCCCTACTACTCCTTCAATGTCTGTCGGAAAAAAATCTGGTAACATCTGTTTAGCTGCCAAAAAAAAATCTGCTTCCTTGCCTGACACAAATCTGGCATTTTGACTGCTCTTCCCTTCTTAACCACTTTCGTGACATAAGGCACAAGGCTGGACATTGTGCAGTTTAACGCGGGATTGGGAGTTGGTATTTTTGACTGGCCGAGGAGCAGAATTAGAACTTCCTAACACTGGAAATTTTTACCAACAGAGAATCCAGCAGTAGGTTTCTCTCAAAGTTGGGTTGTTCCGCTTTCTGGCCACTCAAAAGTGTCGTTCCCCATTAGAAAAAAAGAAGAGGCTCATTTGACCTGTATATTCATCAGTAGCTGACAATCCCTGGGCAAGTAAAATTATAGTCTGCACTGAGAGTTAAAATAATACTGGAGGCTAGGACTACTTTATGATCTTAATCTGAAATGTTCTCTTCAACATTGGATTTTCACCAAACCTGTTTCATAAAGTTAAGATTTTATGTTTGTGTCATTAGTCTTATTTTTCCTTTTAGAAACTGGCATCTTAAGAACTATTTTCCCTGTTATCTACTAATGTTATCATGACATAATTCTAACCCTGTCCCTCCCCACATAAAACAGTTGAATATGTAGGTGTATTTTTGTTGCATACTGTTGTTTTGTATTTTGAGATAAACAGAACTGTTCATTACCCTCAGATTATTCAAAGACTGTAAAAATGGTAGTTACAAATTTTGAAAGCACAGGCATGTTACTTGGTGTGGAGGCCAGTATTCAATGAAACTATCCCTTTAGAACATAAGAAATAAGAGCAGGAGTAGGCCATTCAGCCCTTCGACCCTGCTCCACCATTCAATAAGATCATGGCTCATCTTCTACCTCAAATCCACCTTCCTGCACTATCCCCATATCCCTTGGTTTCCTTAGTATCCAAAAATCTATCGATCTCTGTCTTGAATATACTCAATGACTGAGTATCCACAGCCCTCTGGGGTAGAGAATTCCAAAGATTCACAACCCTTTGAGTGAAGAAATTTCTCCTCATCTCAGTCCTAAATGGCCGATCCCTTATTCTGAGACTGTGACCCTTAGTTCTAGACTCCTCAGCCAGGGAAAACATCCTCCCAGCATCTACCCTGTCAAGCCCCTTAAGAGTTTTATACGTTTCAATGAGATCACCTCTCATTCTTCTAAACTCTAGAGAATATAGGCCTAGTCTACTCAATCTCTCCTCATAAGACAATCCCCCCATCACAGGAGTCAGTCTAGTGAACCTTTGTTGCACTTCCTCTAAGCTAAGTGTATCCTTCCTTAGGTAAGGAGACCAAACTGTACACAGTACTCCAGGTGTGATCTCACCTGGGCCCTATATAATTGCAGTAAGACTTCTTGGGGGGGGTCACTGACCTCGCCTGGGCACTAAATTTAGCACCCGACGAAAAATAGCGCCGGCGATTGCTAACTTCAGTTTTTGCGCCCCAAGAGGGAGGTGGGGCGCTAATTCAAGCACTCCACTTCCTTCTTAGAGCGCTAACCCCGAATATCGGGGCAGTGGGTTCTGCAGCGCTATGCACTGGGCCACGTAGCGCTGCCGCATGGAAGGGCTCTTCCCCTCATTAAAGGGGAGGGCCCAAGCCCACAACTCTGCGGGACCCGACCTGGACCACCGGGGAGCAGGGTGCCGTGCCAGCAGCCCAGCACACAAGAGGAGTGCCGGGCTGCCGGATCACGGCACGGACCCCACATTCCAAGATGCAATGGGCCGCGACAAGTAAGTCAGATGATTTTTTTTCCCCCTGTCCGCCACTTTAGTTTACGCCCCGCGAGCCTCCTCCCGCTCCATTCCCGCCCCCTGAATCGGTCGCTGTCATCGCCCGGCACAGATTCAGGGGCGTGGGCCAATTTTGCAGGCGGGGCGAAGCGCTGCACACGGTGATGACGTCATCATGGCCTGCGCAGCGGAGCGGGCACTACCGGTTACCGCCACCATTAAACTCCCGCTGAATTTAGCTGGAGTCGTTAGTGGTGTCGCGCCCGGGCGAAAAGTCGTTTGCGCCCCGTTAACGCCCACCAAATTTCTAGCCCCTTTACTCTTACGCTCCAATCCTTTTGTAATAAAGGCTAACATACTATTTGCTTTCCTGATTGCTTGCTGTACCTGTATGCAATATTCCTGCTAAGCTGCGTGGCCATGTATCTGTCTGCCGGTCCCGCGCAGCCCGGGACTGGCTTTTCACGTGAAATTCCGCACATGCGCGAAACTTTGAATGAGCCGCACAGCCCGTTAAAGGGACTGCACACCCAAACTTAAAATTAGAGGGAACATTGCCTGCATGTTTATTTTCTGTGATTCATGTACAAGGACATCTAGGTCCCTCTGAATAACAACATCTGCTTTTCTATTTTTCCTACCAAAGTGGATAACTTCACATTTCTCCACATTATATTCCATCTGCCCTGGTCTTGCCCACTCACTTAGCCTGTCTATAGCCCCTTGCAGCCTCTTTGCATCCTCCTCACAACTTACTTTCCCACCTAGCTTTGTATCATCAGCAAACTTGGATATATTACATTCTGCCCCCGCCATCTAAGTCACTAATATAGATTGTAAATAGCTGAGGCCCAAGCACTGATCCTTGCAGCACCCCACAAGTTACAGCCTGCCAACCTGAAAATGGCCCATTTATTCCTACTCTGTTTTCTGTCCGTTAACCAATCCTCAATCCATGGTAGTATATCATCCCCAATCCCATGAGCCCTAATTTTGTGTAATAACCTCTTGTGTGGCACCTTATCGAATGCTTTTTGAAAATCCAAATACACTACATCCACTGGTTCCCCCTTATCTACCCTGCTAGTTACAACCTCAAAAAACTCCAGCAGTAATAAATTGTGAAACTGAGAACTGTATATTTGTGCAGTCTTGTATTTTACCTAAAAAGGTTTAGGTATTGTAGCTTGGTGTCTTCTAACATTTTGAAAAAAAAATTCAGAAAAAGAAAAGACTGAAAGATATGCTGTTGATCATTACAGAGACAAGGTGAATTAGCAAAGTGTCAATTTCTTCAATGTCAAGCTGAAATAACACATTTTGACAGAAACTGCTTCGCTGAGAGGTTACCAAACCTTTTTCACTTGTTTGCTAAATACTTTTTTGTTAATGTGAAGACTGCCCCTTTTAAGAAACTTCGGTAGGTTACAGCATAATATGGAGACTGACTATTTGATATTTTCAAAGTAGTGACGTCACTGTTGTATCCACTCCAGTGAAAATGTTTTTAAGATCACATTCGAGAACTTAATTTGTTGTTCGCTGGTATCCTGTTTGCTTACTTAGAACAAAGGCACATCAGGAGCCATAAAATAGTTTGACATCTAGATTGGGGAAAGTGGTTAAAGTGTCACTGCAGTAGCTGCCGAACAGTTCTCTGTTGGCTAGGAAGGTTTGTTTATCTTCTGCAGAGCATTTTGCTCTGGTGGGGTTTGATATATGGAAGATAGATTAGTCTTTTGACATGGAGCATGTCGAACAAACAGTCTTATCTCTGCACCATGGTATCCTGACCTGGAATGAGTGATGAACTAAGGACAAGACTGGGTGCAGCACAGGGGAGGAGATGGTGCGGCTATTGGCAGTTGAAGGGTATGTTATTTTGTGGAACTATTCAGAAAGAGTTAACCATTTTAAACTCCCTTATCCTTTGTATAATAAAGTGGAACCCTGCAACATCTTAAATATCATTTCTAATAGTGCATAGCCATGCTGATGTCGTCTTTAGTGTTTGACTTTTAGGCACTTAAGGCTAAAATTGAACACTCTAGGTTAGAGCTCTGGTGAGGTAACTGCAAGGCTGCAAGCAATTTCTGGAATGGAATATTTGTTTCCTGTAAGCAGTGGCATCATCCGAGTTTCCTTAGCCTTCCTTACATTGCAGTGAGTTTAGAAATAATGTCTGGCTAAATAAACTGCTGACTGTTTTCCCCACAGTGCTGCAGGCTGGGGAGTGGAACAGAGGCTTTTGGCCAAGGTCTAGGCCCAGGGTTGGAGCACAGGGCAAGGACGATTTGTGGAATGGGTGAAACACACTGGGGAAAACGAGCTGGATATACTAATGCCCCATCTACCTGAAAATAAATAGCTGCTGACAATTTTTTGGGTAGACTCTATGCCCATTCCCATTGGTTGGAATTTCTTGTGGTAGTGGTTAAGCTGTGTTGCATCTTGCATATTATTGGGTGAAGTCCTGTCAGTGAAAGATTTTATACAATGGTGTTGCACAATAAGATCAGCATATTTGTTCAGATGCTTTGTTCTCTCATTTATGCTGTATATGCTATGGGAAGAATTTGGAGGCTGTCCCTTTGCTGGTCGAACACAACATTTATACCAGCAGCAAGGAAATATATATGGGCATGTTGGCAAAACCATAGGCCTGGTTACAAGTAGCCCACCTGTTTCTTATTCGGGTTTTAACAGGACTCGTGCTGAAATGCTCCTGCCATCTCTAAAATGGAACAGGGAAAAGTGAGAATTGGCAGGTACTTTTAAAAAGAAAAACATTTTTGTATTTGAAGCAGCAGATTAGAGATGAACAATGGTTCCTGATAAGTGCAGGTCCCTGGCATGGTGGCTATTTGTTTTCATCATTACAAATTTGGCTATGGTTAGCCAGCTTTTATACTAGCAAGAACTCAACATTTGGATTATATGTAACGCACCATACAGGGAGTGTTTTATTTATAAAGGGAAATGGGAGGTATATCTTACAGAAATACCATCTGGAGATTTATAGCAGGTACAACTGCAGGAATTATTTCCGTCATGAAACCAGCTGGCTGCTGCACCCAAAGTTGGCTCCACCTTAGAGACAGGCCTTGATAAAATACTGTACTTGTAATGATTGTATTTTTTGTGTTTAAATAGAGCAATACATTTCAAATTTTCAAATCTGTTAGTAACGTGAAGTTCTTTCTTCTGCATCGGGTCTTCAACTTGTCTTCAGAAATGTAGTAATTGTCTTTATCTACCTCAATTTGACTTCTATGAAAATAGATTCACTAATTGTGAGGCTGCAGTTCGAATGTCAAGCAAAAAAAAAAGTAACGCCCCTGCTACTTCACCACAGGAACCATTTTAATTCTGCCTTGGTGAGGGAACTATATTGTGCATTTCTATCCAGGAGAAGGCAAGTTAATTGTCATGTCAGGAGGTATTTATCTTGGAGACTGGAAGGATGGGGGTGGGAATGGTTGAGCATGCATTGACGCATTTGCGGGGGATTTAATTTTTTATATATATATACTGTTCCCTGAGCACACACATGCGTGACTACTTTGGAGTATATGATGGAAAGCAAAACTAGGCATTTATATTAATCATCATACAAAAAAAATTGTAGGCTACCTCATCAGTTGTATTTTATCCTCGGTACATTCTATCTTCAATTATTGAAATTATCTAACTCCGCCCTTTTTTTTGTGTGTGCAAGTTGAATACAGTTGGTAAGCTGCAATAAAAATCTGTGCATGATGACTCTATGAAATCTTTTTTGCTAGTTGTTGCAATTCTCTATTTTGGGAATGCTGTGAAAGTGAGGACTGTAATAAAAGTACTGTTAAAAGCCCTTCTTAGTTTAATTCAGTATAATTTAATTGAAGGGAAGTTGGTCATTTGTGTGAAATAAACAAAAACCATGTGCAGAAGACAAACCAAATGGTGCGACCAGCACTTTAAAAGAAACATCCCATTAATGAAAGGAGCAGTTTCATTATATTACTCTTCTTGCCTCTTAACTGCTGTGTATCTTCAGTTGAGGATTCATAGTTATTGCCAAAGCCTCTCGTGGACTCATGCAGTCTTTGCCAGTATCCATTCTTTAAAAAACTGAAACTGGCAGAGGAGCGAGCAGCAGTCTGTCTCTATACTGATGAAAGTGATATAAAATTGGGCAACCCTTTTAGAAGATGGACAGTACCCTGAAAAAGCAATGAGCTGCTGATGAACTTCTTTAGGTTTGTTATCTCAAGGTTCACTCTCAGGTGGGCATTTTATTTTGAAATCCCTGGTTCCTGTACTGGGGCTGACCAGAAACGACATCAAAGAAAATTCCTTCTTTTCCTCAAACCTCTTAGTAAATCCTTAATTCTAATGAAAAAGGTTTTAACCGGAAACAAACAGCTGGTAGTTTTTTTTTTATGGGGCCAATCAGCTCTCAGGTTGGTTTAAAGTGCTAGTCCCACTGAAGTGTATGGAGCTGTACCAGGGTTCATGTGGCCTTCTCCAGTAATTTGTATCATCAGAATGGGTGACAGCAGCGAGTGGGAAGAGACCCAAAATGGCAGGTAGCTCCAAAATGGATTTTGTTGCAGGTTATTTTTATTTTAAGATAGGGAGAAGTGAAGTACTTTTGTAGAGAATTTATTCTCCCCGCCCCCAACTTTCCTTCCATTTTAAGTTGCTTTGAAGGGAACACTTGTCCTTTTTTTGTTTTTGGTGAATTTTATATTGCACAGTACAAGCAATCTAATAAATATCACACATTTGAATAATTCTATTTAAATTTCATTTCATCAGAGTCACTGGAGCTACATCATCTGGACAGTGAAATGCAAGTGCGTGCGTGTCACAGCCTGGCAAAAGGATTATCCTGGGGTCCATATGAAGGGTCGATAAGCAGCAGTAACCGAAGTACCCCAGACAGTGACAACACGGTAGGATGTGATTTGTGTATACCATGGTTCATATCTGGGGAAAAAAAGCTGATACATTTCTCTGGCAAGAAATTAATTCTGAAAGCTTGAGCTTCGATTTATACATCGAATAAGTATTGTAAATTATGTTGCACAAAGAATTTTCTTTATACTCTGCGTGTTTTCCATGAGTTGACTGATTATCTCCAACAACCACAAGACTGGTGGCATTTGCTTTTTACCAGCAACCAACCACTGAACATCTAAGTATGCTCCAGTCAAGAAGTGGTTGGTGGCATATTCGTGTGTCTTTCTCATGCGAGGAAGGTGCTCCAAATGCTAGGGTTTCCATCATACTTGAGATAGATTATCTTATAGTTTCATTTTCTGTTGAATTAATTTTGTCAGTTTCAACCTTGTTCCTATTTGTCTGGTGCATAGCAGGTAATTGCTCACAATTTGGCACTCAGTTCCCAGTCACAGGGTTTGTCATGCTGGTGGTGTACAGGGTGTTTTTTCTGAGGTTGAGCTGTTGTAACAGTATACAGGGGAACTTGCGTTGAAAAATAAAATTGCAGTGTTTGATGCAGTGCAGCAATCGTTGCCATTACTGAATTTTTAGTGGCCCCTTTGACTCATTTTCTTCAGTTGTATAAAGTGTATTGACCTTTTCACTGGCTTCATGAGTTGCGGTTGTATTGGTATGGCATGGATTTATTTATTTATTTTTTGGCAAGTTTTTTATAGAAATCATATTCAAACACAAGTTAAACCTGTCAAATGCACTTTATTTAAACTTACGTTTACTTCTGCGCCAGTGAACATGTTTACGGGAAGTTTGTTGGAATGGAACAATACTTCACTTGAACGATTATAGCACCGTAATCTCTCATAAAAGTCTAATGTGATGGTAGTCATAAGAACATAAGAAATAGGAGCAGGAGTAGGCCAATTGGCCTCTCGAGCCTGCTCGCCATTCAATAAGATCATGGCTGATCTGATCCTAACCGCCAATCTACTATCACAGAACCATCTCCTGAATCTAACAGAATTGGACACACGAAATAGGAGCAGGATCAGGCTACGCTACCCACAGGGCCATGACCGATCCGAACCTAGACTCATGTCCAAATTCCTGCCTGCTCCCCGTAACCTTTAATTCCCTTTACTTCTAGGAAACTATCTATTTCTGTTTTAAATTTATGTAATGATGTAGCTTCTACAGCTTTTTGGGGCAGCATATTCCATGGACCTACCACCCTCTGAGTGAAGTAGTTCCTTCTCATCTCAGTTTTGAAAGAGCAGCCCCTTATTCTAAGACTATGCCCCCTAGTTCTAGTTTCACCCATCATCGGGAACATCCTCCCCGCATCCACCCGATCCAACCCCTTCACAATCTTATGTTTCAATAAGATCGCCTCTCATTCTTCTGAACTCCAATGAGTAGAGTCCCAATCTACCCAACCTTTCCTCATATGTCCATCCCCTCATCCCCGGGATTAACCGAGTGAACCTTCTTCGTACTGACTCGAGAGCAAGTATGTCTTTTCTTAAGTATAGACACCAAAACTGTATGCAGTATTCCAGGTGCGGTCTCGCCAATACCTTGTACAACTGAAGCAATACCTCCCTATTTTTATATTCTATCCCCCTAGCAATGAAAGCCAACATTCCATTGGCCTTCTTAATCACTTGCTGCACCTGCATACTAACCTTTTGAGTTTCGTGCACCAGGACCCCCAGATCCCTTTGTACTTCAGTACTTTCCAGTTTCTTGCCATTAAGATAATAACTTGCTCTACTATTTTTCCTGCCAAAGTGCATAACCTCACACTTTCCAGTGTTGTATTCCATCTGCCAAATCTCTGCCCACTTACTTAGCCTGTCTATGTCCCCTTGCAGATTTTTTATGTCCTCCTCACTCACTACTTTCCCTCCCATCTTAGTATCATCTGCAAACTTTGATATGTTACACTCGGTCCCCTCCTCCAAATCGTTAATATAGATTGTAGAGAGTTGGGGACCCAGCACTGACCCCTGCGGAACACCACTAGTTACTGATTGCCAGTCTGAGAATGAACCATTTATCCCAACTCTCTGCCTTCTGTTAGATAGCCAATCCTCTATCCATGCCAGAATATTACCCCCAATCCCGTGATTTTTTATCTTAAGCAATAATCTTGTGTGGCACCTTGTCAAATGCCTTTTGGAAGTCTAAATACACCACATCCACTGGTTCCCCTTTATCCACCCTGTATGTTACTTCCTCAAAGAACTCCAGCAAATTTGTCAAACATGACTTCCCCTTCATAAAACCATGCTGACTTTGTCCTATTAAATTATGATTATCCAAATGTCCCGTTACTGTCTCCTTAATAATGGACTCCAAAATTTTACCTACCACAGATGTTAGGCTAACCGGTCTATAGTTTCCAGCCTTCTGTCTACTGCCCTTTTTAAATAAGGGTGTTACATTAGCAGTTTTCCAGTCTGCCGGGATCTTTGCTGAGTCCAGGGAGTTTTGGAAAATTATTACCAATGCATCCACAATCCCTACCACCACTTCCCTCAAGACCCTAGGATGTAAGCCATCAGGTCCAGGTGATTTATCCGCCTTGAGTCCCATTATTTTACCGAGTACCACTTCCTTAGTGATTTTGATCGTGTTTAGCTCCTCTCCCCCTATAGCCCCCTGTTTGTCCAGTGTTGGGATATTCTTCGTGTCCTCTACTGTAAAGACTGATACAAAATATCCATTCAGTGTATTTGCCATCTCCATATTTCCCACCATTAATTTCCCGGTCTCATCCTCTAAGAGACCAACATTTACTTTAGCCACCCTTTTTCTTTTTATATAACTATAAAAACTCTTACTATCTGTTTTTATATTTTTTGCTAATTTACTTTCATAATCTATCTTCCCTTTCTTAATCAATCTTTGTTATTTTTTGCTGTCTTTTAAAGTTTTCCCAATCCTCTATCCTCCCACTAGATTTGGCTACCTTTATAAGCCCTTGTTTTTAGTCAAATACTATCCTTAATTTCTTTACTTAGCCATGGATGACTGTCTTTTCTTTTACACCCTTTTCTTCTCAGTGGAATATATTTTTTTTGGAAGTTGTAAAATAACTCCTTAAATGTACACCACTGATCATGTATCGTCTTACCCTTTAATCTATTTTCCCAATCCACTCTACTAAATTCCGCTTGCATACCTTCATAGTCTCCTTTATTCAAGCTTAGCACGCTTGTTTGAGATCCAACCTTCTCACCCTCTAATTGAATATGGAATTCCACCATGTTATGGTCACTCATTCCAAGGGGATCCTTTACTAGGACATTTTTAATTAATCCTGTCTCGTTATACAGGACCAGATCTAAGGTTGCTTGCCCCCATTCGGTTCAGTTATATACTGCTCAAGAAACCCATCCCTAATACACTCAATGAACTTATCCTCAAGGCAGCCCTGCCCAATTTGATTTGTCCAATTAATATGATAGTTAAAATCCCCCATAATTATAGATGTTCCCTTATTACAAGCCTCAACTATTTCCTGATTGATACTCCGTCCAACAGAGTTGCAACTATTCGGAGGCCTATAGACTACGCCCACTAGTGTTTTTTTCTCCTTATTATTCCTTATCTCCACCCAAACTGTTTCATTATCCTGATCTTTTGACCCAATATCATTTCTCTGTATTACAGTGATTCCTTCCTTTATTAACATAGCCACCCCACCTCCCCTTCCTTCCTGCCTGTCCTTCCTGATCGTTAAATAACCTGGTATGTTTAATTCCCAGGCATTGCTACCCTGCAGCCATGTTTCTGTAATGGCCATAAGATCATACCCATATGTAGTTATTTGTGCCATTAACTCATCTATTTTGTTACGAATGCTACGTGCATTCAGATAGAGAACTTTCAAATATGTTTTGTGACACTTAGTTCCTGCTTTTGCCCTTTTTATTACTTTACCTTTTACTCCATACCTTCTGCCCCTTCCTGACACACTCTGGTTTTTAATTTCCCCACTGTTACCTAAGTCTATGACCTTCTCTGTTGTCATTTTTATTATTTGCACTCTAGGAACCTCCCCCCCACTAGTTAGTTTAAAGCCCTCTCCACAGCCCTAGTTATATGATCCGCCAGGACTCTAGCCCCAGCACTGGCCAAGTGAAGCCCGTCCCAACAGAACAGCTCCCTCCTGCCCCAGTACTGGTGCCAGTGTCCCAGGAAGCAAAACCCATTTCTCCCACACCAGTCTTTGAGCCACTCATTTAACTCTCTAATTTTATTTGTCCTAGCCAAATTTGCTCGTGGCTCAGGTAATAATCCAGAGATTATTACACTTGAGGTTCTGTTTTTTAATTTGACCCCTAGCTGCTCATACTCCTTTAACAGAACCGGCTTCCTTGTCCTATCTACGTTGTTTGTACCAACATGGACCACGACAACTGGATCCACCCCCTCCCACTGCAAGTTTCTTTCCAGCCCAGAGGAGATGTCCTTAACCCTGGCACCGGGCAGGCAACACAGCCTACGGGACTCTCGCTCTCGGCTGCAGCGAACTCTATCTATCCCCCTAATACTATCCCCTACCACTACAACATTTCTATTTACTCCCCCCTCTTGAATGGCCCCCCGTTCCATGGTGCTGTGGCCAGGTTGCTCATCCTCCCTGCAGTCCCCGCTCCTGTCCCCACAGTGAGTAAGAACCTCGAACCTGTTGGACAAGAGCAAGGGCTGCGGCTCCTCCAACACTACCTCCTGGATCCCCGTACCTGCCTCACTCGTAGTCACACCGTCCTGTCCCTGACCATGGGCTACATCTGAATTAATTAACTTCATAGGTGTGACCACCTCCTGAAACACAGAGTCCAGATATTTCTCCCCCTCCCTGATGTGTTGCAGTGTCTGAAGCTCAGACTCCAGCTCAACAACACAGAGCTGGAGTTCCTGTAGCAGCAGACACTTGTCACAGACGTAATCACAGTGAGCCTCAATGGGGTCCACCGGCTCCCACATCTCGCAACAGTAACACATCACCTGCTCCATTCTATGTAATTAATTACATTTTTTACTGTTAGTTATGGACACTCTCTGCCCGATTATAGATGCTAGTATCCCCTCTAATTAATTAGATTTAAATTAAATCAATCCCTCTAAATTACACCAGTTAAATGGTTTATCAACAGTCACTCTGCACCAGAAAAGCCTTATTAACTATAACCCACAGAGTTAAAGTTTGAAAAGAGCACCCCACTCACCCGAACTCTCACTTGCCCAAACTCACAGCACTCTCTGCTGACTTGCACTCAGTGCTTGCTCGTACTAGCACTGGTCTTTTTATACTGTTTGTTTGTTTACAGCCAAATGAGTCACCCCTGCTGATTGGTTAGAAAACTGGTTTCCACTGCCTGCTGTGCCAATTTACTCCTACTGCAGTGTAACCTTGTTTTACTCTTAAACCAACAGAATCCCAAATATTTAACTTTTCCCCTTCACTTAAACTGCTTAAATACTCTTATCAAGAATGATTTAAAGAGAACTAACAATTAAATAACTCTCACACTTACCCAAACTCACAGCACTCTCTGCTGACTTGCACTCAGAATGCAGATTGCAAACCAGATTTAAAGCACAGGAACTTGATTTTCTGACCAGTGGGAAGCTGCTGAATCACTTTGTAAAATGACTGATGCTGCATTGCACCTTGAGCAGGAAGGCATAGAATTTCTCACTCTGCATAGGAATGAGATCTATTGCATATGCTCAATAAGGGTGGATGCGAGAGGTACTGAAACTGATTTCAGCTGAGTTGGAAGTACTTTTAAAAGTTCTAAGGCGGCTAACCCTCACCTTTTAAGATTGTGTGACCCCTGTATTAGCACAAGTGCACAGTACAATTTTGGTTTATTATATAAAACTGATGAATCTGCAATGATATTGCTCATTGTTTAAAAAAAAATTAATAAGAAATTAATCGAATCCATAAATAGTGTGATCCTCAGTGATACAAGGTAAATAAAGACAATTGGGACCCTTACATACATACATAAATAAATCTGTGCATGTAATGTACTGTAGTTACTTAAGTAAGTAAACATATGTTGCTCACTTACCACAGTTGCATAAATGTTAGGGAATAGAAAAGTCACTAAAAAAAATACAGTGCACACAAAAACTAATTTGAACACATTCTGATTTGTACTGACGAAAGCCAGACAGTTTGGGATGAGATAGAGATGTATGATTTACAGCGGTTAGATTTTAGACTCTCGTTCATAGGATCATAGGAATTGCTCGACGAAAAAAGGGTAATTTGCCTTCTACATGACACAACAATAATTGAATTTTTGACTAATCATGGCAATTAATCCCTACTAATTACAACAGACCCAAATGAAAATCCCTAGTGGTGGAAATCTTTGGGACCCATAGGTCCAAAGTCACCTGTTATTCCCAAGCACGCAACACTTGCCATAAGTCACGTCTCAAATTACTCGTACACCGTATCCCAAAATGTATCCGAAATCTATCTACTTTGTCTTTGAATGGATCAACACTAACCGTCTCCCAAGGGAGCCCGCTCCATAGATTGACCACTCGCTCACTGAAATAATGTTTCTGCGGATTAATTTTGAATTTACTCCCCTTCAAGCACGGGCTGTATCCAATGTTCCAATGATTGTTATTTGGGTCCGTGGCCCCTTTAAGGGGCTGTGCGGCCCATTCAAATTACTGCATGTGTGGTTTTTGCCATTAGACGCCATGGAGCTGGCTGCGCGGGACCTGCAAATTGTTGCGCGGCCACGCAGCTAAATGGGAACGTTGGCCGTATCCTCTGGTTCTGCTGTTGTGAGCGAAGTGAAACAGCTTGCCATGGTCGACATTATCTAGTCCCTTCAGAATCCTAAAAATAGCAGTCATATCGCCTCTCAACCTTCTCTTTTCCAGTGAGAACATGCCCAATTTACATAATCACTCCTCATAATCCAGTCCTTCCATCCCCTCGATCATTCTGGTTGCTCTTTTCTGTATCCTTTCAATAGCTACAATATCCTTTTTGTACTGTGGTAACCAGAACTGTGCACCGTATTCTAAGTGTGGTCGCACCAATGATTTATAAAGTGGCAGGATTACCTCACTATTTTGGCTCAATATTGACCATTTAATGCATCCCAACATTTGATTTTCTTTACTCGCTGCCACTGAGTACTGTTGTGATGGCTTCAATTTATTGTCAATCAGGATCCCCAGATCTGTCTCATTTTCCATACACATTATTTTCCATTTAAGTAATAGTCCCTTCTTGGATATTTTGTCCCGTGTGAAGCACTTTGCTTTTCTCTGCATTGAATTTAATCTGCCACTTGTTTGCCCAATTCCCAAGTATATTGAAATCTTCCTGCAGCTTATCCTGTTCAGCTTTGCAGTCTACCAGGTTTATTAGCTTTGTATCATCTGCAAATTTAGTCACTGCGCTTGTGACTCCTAGCCCCAGATCATTTATGAAAATATTAAACAAAAGTGGTCCAAAAATGGACTCCTGTGGAACCCCACTGATCACCTTCTGCCAGTGTGATGCCAATGTCTGTACCACCACCCTCTGGGTTTTATCAACCAGTTACATATCCATTGCAAAATATTTCCACTGATTCTCAGTTTCTTTATTTTCAGTACCAGCTTTTCCTGAGAACTGTATCAAAGGCCTTTCTGAAATCCAAATAGGTCACATCCACAGCCTTGCCTTTATTGAGCTCTTTGTAACACCTTCAAAGAAAACTAGTAAATTAGATTGACAAAACCACCTCTTCCTAAACCCATATTGGATATCTTTTATGACTTTATTTCTATCCAAATGCTCTCAATCAATGCAATGACAGTTATTAGTCATTTTACGAAGTGATTCAGCAGCTTCACACTGGTTTCACACAGGCAGTATTTCCATAACTTTACCCACAATGGACATCAAACTCACTGGTCTGTAGTTTACTGCAACTTTTGCTACTTTTTTTCAAAATAAGAGCAGCACCTGCCGTTCTCCAGTCCTTGCCAGTATTCAGTGATTCCTGGAAGATTTGTGCCAGAGTTTCTGCAATTTCCTCCCTCAGTTCCTCAGATGCATCTTATTCAGCCCCTGAGATTTAATTACTGTAAGTGTACACAGCTGTTTGGCAACCATGCTGATAGCAATGCAAACAGTGTCACAACTTACCTCTGCAACACCCTCTACTTCCCGTTCCAGATCAAATAAGTTAACTCCTTTCTTGGCTGTTATTACCCCTTCGAAACTAACCGCAACTTCAGGATTTAGCGCATCATAATGCGGAAATCCTAAAGTTGCGGTCAGTCATTCACTGCTCCGACACTGGCTGTGCTGTGGACCTCCCCATTCCCACCCCCATAGCCGGCAATCACTGTAATCCGAGAAATCAGTGAAACTGATGAAAACTTCAGCTCTTCTGCAGTAATGTCGCTGTTCAATACCCCATTAAAAGTTAGACCATTTTAGATTAGGTGTAACTGGGGTTTTAACAGCGTATTGACTGCTAAACAAACGTTATGGCCCTGAAAAACGAACTTTAATTTTGTGGAGTGTCAAATTTATCCATTTTAACAATAATTACAATTTTCAAGAAACTTAAAATATATATATTTTTTTTTTAAGTTTTTTTCATCTTTATTTCAGGTTTCCCTTTTCCCTTTGTGAGAGCCCCAATCTTTGTTTTGCTCTCAACATTTTTAACTTCAGTTCCTGGTTCCCGGTCTGAGAATTCTGCATTGTGATTGGCTGCTTAGACGTCACAGCAGCTCGCACTAGGGGATCCCCATTAACTTACACGGGTCTCAACTGAACATCGGAAAAGCCAAACTTCTCGTCACAGAGATCTCGAGATCTTTCTGGGAAGCTTACTTTGGGACCAGCGGTGAACGCCTTTGCTTCACTGCTGACTGCAAATTACGGGCCATTATTATTATCCTTCACTTCTCTTGCCATCGAATCCTAGAATGGTTACAGCATGGAAAGAGGCCATTCGGCCCGTCGAGCCCGTGCCGGCTCTCTGCAAGAGCACCTCAGCTAGTCCCACTCCCCCGCCCTTTCCCCGTCGCCTTTGATAATTTTTTTCCTTCAGGTACTTATCCAATTCCCTTTTGAAAGCCGTGATTGAGTCTGCCTCCACCACCCTTTCAGGCAGTGCATTCCAGACCACTCGCTGAGTAAAAATGTTTTTCCTCATGTCGCCTTTGGTTCTTCTGCCAATCACCTTAAATCTGTGTCCTCTGGTTCTCGACCCTTCTGCAAATGGGAACGATTTCTCTTTATCTACTCTGTCCAGACCCCTCATGATTTTGAACACCTCTATCAAATCTCCTCTCAATCTTCTCTGCTCTAAGGAGAAAAACCCCAGCTTCTCCAGTCTAACCACGTAACTGAAGTCCCTCATCCCTGGAATCATTCTCGTAAATCTATTCTGCACCCTCTCTAAGGCCTTCACATCCTTCCTAAAGTGCGGTGCCCAGAATTGGACACACTACTCCAGGTGAAGCTGAACAAGTTAATCATAATTTCCACGCTTTTGTACTCTATCCCTCTATTCATGAAGCCTAGGATCCAGTAAGCTTTTTTAACTGCTTTCTCAACCTGCCCTGCTACCTTCAACGATTTGTGCACATATACCCCTGGGTCTCTGTTCCTGCACCCCCTGTAGGATTGTACCCTTAAGTTTATATTTCCTCTCTTCATTCTTTGTACCAAAATGTATCACTTCACACTTTTCTGCGTTAAACTTAATCTGCCATGTGTCCACCCATTCCACCAGTCTATCCATGTCCTCTTGAAGTCTATCACTATCCTCCTCACTGTTCACTATACTTCCAAGTTTTGTGTCATCTGCAAATTTTGAAATTGTGCCCTGTACACCGACATCCAAGTCATTAATATATATCAAGAAAAGCAGTGGTCCTAGAACCGACCCCTGGGGAACACTACTGTATACCTTCCTCCAGTCCTAAAACTCTCTGTTTTCTGACACTTAGCCAATTTTGTATCCAAGCTGCCACTGTCCCTTTTATTCCATGGGCTTCAACTTTGCTGGCAAGCCTATTATGTGGCACTTTGTCGAACGCCTTTTGGAAATCCATGTACACCACGTCAACCGCATTGCCCTCATCAACCCTCTCTGTTTCCTCATCAAAAAACTCGATCAAGTTAGTTAAACATGATTTGCCTTTAACAAATCCGTGCTGGCTTTCCTTAATTAATCCACACTTATCCAAGTGACTGTTAATTTTGTCCCTGATTATTGTTTCTGAAAGCTTCCCCATTACCGAGGTTAAACTGACCGGCCTATAGTTACTGGGTTTATCTTTACACCATTTTTTGAACAATGGTGTAACATTTGCAATTCTCCAGTCCTCTGGCACCACCCCCATTTCTAAGGTGGATTGGAAGATTATGGCCAGTACCTATGCGATTTCTTCCTTCACTTCCCTCAGCATCCTAGGATGCATCCCATCTGGTCCTGGTGACTTATCTACTTTAAGTACAGCCAGCCTTTCTAGTACCTCCTCTTTATCAATTTTTATCCCATCCAGTATCTCCTCTACCTCCTCCTTCACTAAGTCTATGGCAGCATCTTCTTCCTTGGTGAAGACAGATGCAAAGTACTCATTTAGCACCTCGGCCATACCCTCTGCCTCCATGCGTAGGTCTCCTTTTCGGTCCCTAATCGGCCCCACCCTTCCTCTTACTACCCGTTTACTATTTATATGCCTATGGAAGACTTTTGGATTACCTTTTATGTTAGCTGCCATTCTATTCTCACACCCTCTCTTTGCCCCTCTAATTTTGTTTTTCACTTCTCCTCCTGAACTTTCTATATTTAGCCTGATTCTCAGATGTATTCTCGACCTGACATCTGTCATACACACTCTTTTTCTGCTTCATCTTACTCTTTATCTCTTTCGTCATCCAGGGAGCTCTGACTTTAGTTGCCCTACCTTTCCCCCTAGTGGGAATGTACCTCGACTGTACCCAAACTATTACCTCTTTAAAGGCAGCCCATTGTTCCATTACAGTTTTGCCTGCCAATCTTTGATTCCAGTTTACCCGGGCCAGATCCGTTCTCATCCCACTGAAATTGGCCTTCCTCCAATTAAGTATTTTTACTTTAGGTTACTCCCTGTCCTTTTCTATAGCTAATCTAAACCTTATGATACTATGATCACTGTTCCCTAAATGTTCACCTACTGACACTTGCTCCACTTGACCTATCTCATTCCTCAGAGCCAGATCCAGCAATGCCTCCTTCCTCATTGGGCCGAAAACATACTGATCAAGAAGGTTTTCCTGAATACACTTCAGAAATTCTTCCCCTTCTCTGCCCTTTACACTATTACTATCCCAGTCTATTAGGATAGTTGAAGTCCCCCATTATCACTACTCTATAGTTCTTGCATCTCTCTGTAATTTCGCTGCAAATTTGCTCCTCCATATTTTTCCCACTAGTTGGTGGCCTATAGAATACACCTAGTTGTGTAATGGCACCTCTATTATTTCTTAACTCTAGCCATATAGATTCTGTCCTTGATCCCTCCAGAACATGCTCCCTCTCCAGCACTGTAACATTCTCCTTAACCAATACTGCCACACCACCTCCTATCTTTCCTTCACACCTTATATCCAGGAATATTTAATACCCAATCCTGCCCTGTTTTGAGCCAGGTCTCTGTTATTGCCACGACATCATATTCCCATGTGGCTCTTTGCGCCTACAGCTCACCGACCTTGTTTACTGCACTTTGTGCGTTCACATACATACACTGTAAACCTATCTTAGACCATTCTGTGTTCTCTCTTCGTCTGACCCCACCTAATACTTTACTATTTCTTACTTTAGTACTCTCTGCCTCTCCCAATCCTTTCTCCTTTCTAATGCTACATCCTGGTGCCCATCCCCCTGCCAACTTAGTTTAAACCCTCCCCAGCAGCACCAGCAAACCCCACCTGCGAGGATATTGGTCCCAGCTCTGTTGAGGTGCAACCCGTCCGGCCTGTACATCTCCCCCAGAACCAGCCCCAATGCCCCAGGAATCTGAAGCCCTCCCTCCTGCACCATCTCTCCAGCCACGTACTCATCTGCTCTATCCTCCTATTTTTATACTGCAATTAATTTTTTTTCTTTGACATTTTACAGGACAGTTGCATTCTAGACATGAATATAGATTTGTACCATCCTTGGGGCAAGACTCAGTCATTTGTTCCAGTGTGTTGCTGAAATCGACTCTAACTTTTCTGTTCCAATATTACGATTCACCACAAATTTTAGGCATTTACAAGCTGTTTTCCATTGGTCCTAATGCCAAACAACTTTTTTTTGGAGGAAGTTTGATTTTATTCATTTCTGGCTGTCCTTCTCGGCATACAGTCATCCTAGTTAAAAGCAGCTTGCTAAATTTTTCCTATGCCGTGCCGATAATGATCAATTTCATTTGCGGTGCACTGGTTTTTAATTATTGATGAATAATCTGAGTGATTCTCCTCCTTCCCCTCCCCTGAAAAAAGCAATTAGTCACACATCTGTTACTTCCTTGAATTTATTTTATAAACTGCTCGCTGCATGGTCTTCATTCCGTATATTTGATTCTATGCAGGAAAAGATGTTGGCAGAAACTTTAGTAAATAGCAGCATCAACCCACTTTTTATACATCTAGTCATCCTCCTTTCTCCCACCACCCACCCCCCCCCCCCCCCATCTCGAGTAATCATGAACTAAGTTCACATAGATGTCAAATCGCTGTTAACCTACATTACTGTCTTTATCCTTTCTGAATTATAAGCATTGAGTGAAACGGTTTGCAAAATTGAAGCCAAAAGAAATTTAGATCAATGAATATGCAGTCGTCAGTGTCAAAAGTTTACTACGTTTTATGAAAGAAACACAACTCTGAAGCCAGCAGGTCACTGTCCAGTCAGTGTAAAAAAAAATTTTTTTTTAAATGGTTGTTTGCCCATTCCTTGGAGCTGTGAATATTTGGAACTTATTTACATTTGGCCACCAGACATGGGTGGATGGCAGCAATGAAATATTTTGAGGGGTGAGGGGCAGAAGAGATCTTGAAAAATGTTTTTCAGAGACTGACTCCATGTTGGTCAGACACCTGGTGAGTTGCAAGATGCTGTTCGTGGGTGGAGGAGTGAAATTATTGGAGCCACATCTGTGGATAGATTTTCGGGGGTTTTTTGGTGAATTTTAATGTACGTGTTGAATTTTATTTTTCGGGGTCTGTAATGGGATGGGTGTGGATCTGTCATGGCAACTGCATCTCTGCAAATGTATTTTTTGTGTTCCTGTATGATAGAGAGAACCTCTTCTAGTAAAATCTGAAAGTATAGATTTTTATTTTAAATTGCGATTATGGAAAAAATTGAAGTAATGGAGAAAGAGTCGCAGAATTTAATTGGTGAATCAAGAAAGTATAAAAAGAGAATTAATCAGAGATTTAAATATTAACCAATGAGGAAGAAGAAAATTGGCCACTGGTTTGATAGTCGTAAAGTAGATGGCCGACTCAACATATATGACAAACACGAGATTTTATTATCGAGCTATATTCTAGTGAGCGGACAATCCCGGTATGAAAAAGGCACAGAACTAATTTACTGGAATGGAGATCCGTTCTTTTTGATTATTTTAGTATTGAACAGTTGCAAAACAATAACATTTCATAACACGGTAGAATCGTTTTTTCTCCAATATGTATAGTTCATTTTAACTTTACCAGTCGTACTAATATAATGTTTCTAAACTCTGAAATGATTCAGAAATCCTAGCTTTTTTGGTGCTCATCAAAGTGAGGGATGTTTGTGCTGATGAATGGAGCTCTTGCAATTTCAGATATGCAGTGCTGACATCAAGCACTCCCAGGTCAGGTATAGCACAACCAAATGTAGAGTAAAGGTTTCTCTACTTTTCCCCAACCATGTGCCTCTGCCCAAACCCCTCGAGCACCCTATACTGCAGTAATGTGACATTGTTTTACCACACCAACCATATTGTGGTCTCTTGATTGGCAATTAGTGCTGAACTAGGGACAGTTTTGTGCTGCAGGTCCATGTCCACTCAGAACTGGATTGAGATGCCCAAACCCATTTAATATAGGGCCCTTAAAGCCAGCTGCCAGGGAAGACTGACCACGACGTACCTCACCTATAATCGGGGGAATCCAAGCATCTGTTTGCAGCTGTGAAAATATCAAAGGTTTGGGGACCATTTGACTTTTTGCCAAATTGACTGGTGACCAAATTGCAACCAAATTTCTCTGGGGGACAAGAAAAGCCAGCTCCCATAACCATGCCCTCCATAGTTGGAATCACCATTAGAATAAATTGCACTTCTGTAGACATTCTGCTCAACATGAAGCTGTGAAACCTATCTACTCTAATGACCTAACATGAGAAATTGCAGAGTCAATGCTCAATGTTCAAGTTCTTAAAAAAAAAAAAAAATGTGTTCATTTAAGATGAGGGATGCTAATAGTGGGGAATTGAACATTTTCAATTTTGGACAGCCAATGTTGAACTCTTGTCAGAGATAGCATGGCAAGGTGCAGAGCCTAGCTTCCCAACATCTGAAGCTCACTGTTTGTTTGAAAAATGTGTTCCAGCCCTAAATCTCATAAAAGCACCCCCTACTGTATCAGTATGTCTCTTTGTTGCACGTCCGGCGTCCTGTGGTCTAGTGCTCATGCAGGACTAGAGGAAATTTGATGATCTCTGATCTAGATTTGAACCCAGGTCCCAAAAGTGAACGACCAGCAACTAACCCACTATGTCACCCAGTTTTAATGGCCCGTATTTTCTGATCAGAGGCTTCCTGCGTGCGGAGGCCTCCGATTTGGAAAAAATCTACGCCCTTACCTGAGGGCTCCAGAGGTCAGTTCCATTTCCGCTCCTGAATCTCTGCTCTACGAAATGCGCAGGGCCCAGGTATCACAGGGGTGCATGCAGTTTGCAAGCGTCCCTGGGATCACGTGGGCCATGGGGAACCAATGGAAGAATGGAATCCCCTTTCATACTTTTGACAGCTTAGACCTGTCAAAAGTATGAATGGGGATCACTGAAAAAACACATCAAAACATTAAATACATTTTTTTTTAATCACGTTTTTAAAATGAGTTAAAATTACATTAAATTAAATATACAGGGCTAAAAATAAACTTTTTTTTAAAGTATTTTTAAATTATAAATGAGTGGGGGGAAAAAATTATTATTTACTTTTTTAAACTCTTATGCTGGTAAAAGCAGGCCTTATGCCTGCTTTTACCAGGCGTAAGATTTCTAAGGGATTTCAGCGGGCGGAGGTTCTGCAGAAAGTGGAACTCTCCACCCGCAGAGGCCCTTCTCCAGGGCAGGCGTGCGATCTGTCAGGAGGATTCTTGACAGATCGGAAATGCCGGTTTTTAGCGCATGCCTGAACTGGCACTTGCGAGGTCCCTGCGGGTGTGTACACAACTCGTACACACCCGTAGGCATCGGAAAATACGGACCATTATTTTATATTTACAGCATTAATTGCTTATTTTCATTTCTGTGGGTATCATATTGCATCTTTTATGCAAATAAATCCTTATTGTATAAATGCTAAGTGATTTCCCCGTATGATTTCATTCATTTTTGCCTATGTTCAAGCATTTGAATTGCTAGCGCATTTTGGACAATATAGCAAGACAGGAAAGAATTTAACGCTTTTGAGTTAAACTATAAACAGTTAGCTTGTATGGTAATGTTCATTGAGTGTGACAAACTTCGAACTGTTTTTCAGCTTGTATGATTTGGAAGCATTTAAATGTAAATTCCTGTCAAATGAGTGTTTGATAAGAAAAAATTGTTACGACGTTAATTAACATAACCACACAGTTGTCTGGTTTGTGAGAACATAACATGATTACATAAAAAAAATCTATATTTCTGAGTTCATTAAATGTCCTGTTCATCATCTCCTTGAATTAAATACAGATTAACCCTTATCTTTCTAGTCTGTACTTTATCTCACTCAGGCGCCATGCTTCTGGGAGGCTGTTGGTACACCAAGTCCAAAATGATTGATTTCTGGCTGATACGCATTCATTTCCAAGATTTTAACTTCTATCTACATATTTGTTGAGTTCCGGCAGTGTGCTTATCATTTTTTTAATATAATGAGCAGCAGTATTTTTCAGTCCAGTGGGGATGTGGCAGTTGCTCAATTAATAGCTCATCAATCGGTTGATTAAAATATTTCTGTATCTTTGTTAAAGTTCCATATTGTTTTACAAAGAGATTTCTAGTGCAGGGCTTCTATTTGAAGAGAAGTTATCCCTTTTTGATCAAAAAATAAATTTCAAGTTCGAACATTCAGACTTGCCAAAACGTTTCTGATCCTACGTTGCAACAGTGACTACACTTTAAAAGAACTTAATTGGCTGTAAAGTGCTTTGGGACCTTTGACGGTCATGAAATGCGCTATATAAATGCAAGTTAATTCCTTCTCTTCTACGTGCTGTAAACTGCTCTGATCCCGAGTGCCTGTCTGTACAGTATTTGACACACTGTTGTGTTAAAAATATGATTTATAAAATTGCTGTTTTGGAAGATATTTGAATTTTTAACATGGTAAATGTTCAACTACTTTGGAAGTCAGATCGGGCCCTTCTGTTAACTGACACCCCTTAGTGTCTCTGCTGGAGGTGGTCCTTTAATGGATTATTATTCTGGCACGATTGTTGGAGCCAGTCACAGCTACACGACTGTTTCAGCCACAGTTTAATTCTACAGTGCTAAAATATTCTTTCAAGCCATCTTTCCTGCTTGGTCTGAGTTGCTCTCAGTCATAACAGGTCCTGTTAATCTACACACACCCTTATCAGCTACTTGAAAGTTTGCAAACTATCGCTGCAAAATCGTTGGGTCAAGGGCAAGAGTCAGTGGGCCTGTGTCGCTACAGGAAAAAATGAACTGCTTCGGAACAAAACAAGCTTTGATGCATTGGTCTGTTGGATTTTAAAAGAACTTTGAAGCATCTCACTTTTGAAAATATATATTTTTAAGGTCATCAATATGTCGAATCAAACCAAATTAGAGTAATGATAACATTTATTTTCTTTCAACCAAGCCAAACAGTTGAGTAAAACATGCAGCCTTTAAAAACTGAAAGTAAGTTTGATTTACTAAAGCAGCTTGTTAAATGCTTCATGTTGTAATCTCTATTAAATTGAAGGGCAAGTGTAATGTTAGAATGAAAGGGTTCCCTTTTTTATTCTCCATCTAATTTTAATAGTACTGGTATCAAAAGAAAATCAGTGTAGGAAAATGTATTGTTAAATTCTTTTTTGCAGTTGAGTCTTATTCAGTGTATTTTTAACATTTTGATTGTAAACATAGTGATGGGAAGCTTCAAATCAACCATGACCAAAGTGGAATTTTGAGGGGCTTCTCCAACTTTGCTGGCTGCACATTTTGACATTTTTTAAACTTTACATTAAAAATCTTATGTTTAAATGTGTTGCCTATTTTCTCTTTCTTCACCAGTGCAAACAATACAATTATTTTATGATTTTTTTCTTGTCCCACATGCATTGAGAATTTGCATTCCCATAAATTAAAATCAAGTACAAACATGATACTGTGGACCTATTTTAAAAATAAATAAATTGCTTCTGTTCCAGCATTGTGTAAAAAAAAAAAAAATGATTCTGTTGTTTGAGATTTTGACCAATATGGAAATGTGGGATTACATTTAATAGCACATAGCTGCAAAACTGTTTATCTTTTTGTCAATTAATGCTTTTTAAAATTTGATTCCTATCACTCTGCATTACATAAATGATTTTTTTTTTAATTTGAGAGAATGAATGTCTAGTTAAATTCATTGATGTTTAGGTGGATTACCATACTATGTTTACTTAATTAGTCATTTAAGCAGCCCAAAAAACTTTTGCTACAAACCGAAGCAGTTGGTTTGGGAACTATGGGCTGGATTTTACTTACCGGGACGAGTTGGGGGCGGGACTGCTGCATTCCGGGTTCTAGTCTCGCCTCCAGCGACGTCCGACGCACAGACGCTATTTTCCCCTGATTGGCCTTGTTCAGCCCATCCTGCAGGCTTGCTGGCCAATTAACGGAAAGCCAGTGTCAGATGATGTCAGTTGATGACGCTTCATCTGCCGGTTTTCTTAAAGGGACATGAACCATCAACTGCTTCTATTTGTAGCAAAAGTTTTTTGGGCTGCTTAAATGACTAATTAAGTAAACATAGTATGGTAATCCACCTAAACATCAATGAATTTAACTAGACATTCATTCTCTCAAATTAAAAAAAAAAAATCATTTATGTAATGCAGAGTGATAGGAATCAAATTTTAAAAAGCATTAATGAACCATCATTGAGGTGCTGTTAAACACTGATAATCACTGTACAAAGGTGAGCCCTTGCACCCAGACTCTCCAATGACTCTCTCCTTAGGATAAAACAGATGGCAGCTGCAGGTGAGGGTAGTGAAGTGATGTCACTTCTCCCAATGAGGTGAGGCCACACAAACACCTCAAAGCTTGTCACCTACAGAAAGATCTAAACACATTAAAAAAAGACATTCCCAACATTTCCTTACCTCTGATACTCACCAGTGTCCCATTGCATCCTTCACACCACTTCTGCAGCTGTCATCTATACACAAGCATTACAACAGACCCACAGCACACCTCACTTACCCTGGTGGGGTTCCCTGACGTCGGGAAGCCCGCAGCAGAAGTCACAAAATGGGTAAAAGCTATAATCCTCCTCCCGCCGCTAGGAGTCGGGTCCCTGCGCAAATCGGGGACCCGACTCCCGGGAAGATTGGTTGGAGGCGGGTTGGGAGCGGGTTCAGGATCCGCTCCTATTCTTTTTGATTTTCCCAGCAGACCTGCCTCCTCTGGGCTGGTAAAATCCAGCCCAGAGAGTCTGTCTTTCCCTGTCATTTTTTCCCTTCCCAATTTCTCCTGAAGGCATTGATTTCTTCCTGGTGTGAAGCTACACAGGTATCTGGCAACTTCTGCTGAAGTGGCCAATATTAACGTAGAAGGACATAAGCAGCAATATTGTGAGAACACAATCACCTCCAAATCATACACCATCCTAACTTGGACCTATGTTGCTGTTCCTTCATTGTCACTGGGTCAATATTCAGGAATTCCCAATCGAGCACCATTAGCACAAGGACTGGAATCATTCAAGAAAAAGTCCCACTACTACCACCACCACCTCAGGGCAACTAGAGATGGGCAGTAACTGCAGCCTTGCCTGCATCGCCCCTATCCTGAGAAATTTAAAAAAAAACACAACACTTAGTCTCCTGCTTGCCGTTGACCAGTATAGCAGTACAGTGAGAAGGAAACTAAAAATACTGCTAGTTATTATGTGTCTCTTTCCTTTTGTTATTGAGCCAATACAAAAGGAAGATAAAAAGCTACCTCCACAATTAATCAAAACTATCGAGCAAAAACAGATTTCAGAAGGCACTATGTTGGCCTTTCAAAATCCTGATAAACAATTTGTAAACTTCATAAAGCAAAACTGCAAGAATCTTGTTCACCAGATCTCCTGATGAGATTATTGCAAAGTCTGTAGACTGTAAATATAGGTACATGACACTCTGGTGATTAATATTAATTATTTCTATTACCTGAACAGACACAGCATCTACTGCCTTTTAGATGATACAACTTGCTTGGTCCTAAATGATCATTTACCAAAACAGTCAAGCTGTTTTATCTTGATTGGCGGGGGGGGGGGGGGGCGCGGGGGTTGTGGGGGAGGAGCAGCCTACAAGGCAATTGACATAACAGGAATGAATCATTTCCTTTCAAAATTGCAGACCACTTTATGTATTTCACATCTTACCCTCCTACTGCTTCCCCAGAAACCAGGCCAAATTAGAATTGTCACAATATTAACAAACTACAAATTCCTAATGGGGAAATATATATATTAGTAGAGATTCATATGTCCTGAAACAGGTCTAATGGGTCTGTCACAGATGTCCCCACCAGACATGCAGTGCACCTCCAGCAAGGTGGTTAGATGATGATCAGAAGTGGGAAGGAGCACGAATGCCAATTGTAGCACGCCTACTGCTTCTCTGGCTGGTATCAGTCACCACCGTACAGACTGGGAATTGAACCTTGGAATTTCCTGGTCTGTATAGCTCACTTACTCGGATAACCTAACTGGGTCATTGGTGGAACTTTCTCCTTCATCTTTAAGTCAGCTTCTCTGCTTGTGTGAGTAAGCTAACCGGGAAATACAAGCTAAGCAGAAAGAGGACGCCATGGAAATAACTTGGAAAAAACCTAATCAGGAATAATTAAGGAGTGAAACGATCAGTTAAAGTTTGGAAAGTATTACTCAGATAGATGAGTTATTTTTCTTTCTTTTTGCCGTTCATGAGGTTGAGCATTGTGGGGACAGATAATTGGTTCCATATTGAGGTCCATTGTACATTTGCTTGTGATTGAGACCAGTTTGTGGTGGTGCAAGTAAGAAAGAAAGAGATGCCTTGACCTGGCAAGGTTTATTGTCTAAATGTGCACCCCATTTGAAACACAATTGGCCCTCCCCACGCCAGGCTGTGGGCTAATCTATAGTTTAATGGAAGGCAGTTCCATCTAGGTGATTTGCGTTGCAACTTAATCTAAATTTGCTAGTATGCAATTGAAATGTGAATTTTTAATACTATATGAAAGTACATTTTTAATCAAGTAGTTTCATGTAGCGTTATCTGATCCAAAATTATACCATTTTATTTTTGGTACAAGACTACCACCAGTCACCAACTGCATGCTGCTCAAAACAAGAAAACATACTGCATCTTGTGTTAATTTGGTAGCTATGACTTTCACTAAGGTCAAAAAAATCTTCTGATTATGTACCGAAATAAATAACGGCAATTTAGTAATTTTTTTTTCCTACATACATCTCATTTTCAAATCTCAAATTTGTTACTTTGCTAAAAAATGTTAAATGTACAGTTTTTTCAAGCTCAGTTGTTAAAGTTTTCCAATCATCACATTGTACTTTTGGCAGGTTTTTTTCCTGTTAGAGTTGCTTGATAGCGCAATTGAGCCTTGTTGCTTTGTATCGCAACTTTCAGATATTACATTGCAGTTAAATGTTCTGTTCACGTTATCTGTGAAGTTTCCTAAAAACTCTTAAAATTTCTTTTCCTTCTAAAGAAACTCAACTGTTTGATGGATGCTTTCCAGAACTACAAAGTGTGATAAATTAAACAGCTCAGCAAGTCTCAAGTATCTGAGCCTCTAGTGCATCAGGGAGAAGCCTGATAAATTAGTGATAAGTAGATGATAAAGATGTGGTATGGAACATGTTTGTGTATGATATGTATTTGAGACGGTCTGGTTAATATTACCAGCACTAAGCTCTTGTCATAGTTTTCCTTCAACTCTTTAAAAATATGGTGTCCTTTGTAAGCCAGTGTACCAGAGCCATGTTTTGAGCTTTGAGAATAATTTGACTGAAGAGCAGATAATGTTAAATGTATTAGAAGTTTCTAATTTCTTGTCAAAATTAAAAGAGGCACTTCAGATCGGCATACATGCATTGACAATTGTGTGTAATTTTTCATACTGTAGTTTCTTGAGTTGTCAGATGAGCACACTTTTGCTTGTTGATGTAAATTTTTGTAACTTTCTTAGTTGTGCTTGTATATTTTGAAATTGGTGTTTCAAACACTTTGTAATATGTTATTTTGGGCAATTGTTGGCAACTGCACTATCTCAGCAGTCAGCAAGGTTTTCTCAATACACTATGCTATGACCATTATACTAGACTCTTGTACAATCTCGTTAAAAATGTAAACTTAGGTTTTTAATGAATATGTTGCTCTTTATTATAAACTGTCAGCTTTAATTCGTATGCAACTATATGCTGTAATCTTTTTTAAAATCTGGATCCTGAAGAATAATTATACAATCTTGGCTCAAGATGCTTTTTAACAAGAGTGCTATGATTCACTATATTCCATAAAACATATTACCGTGCTAATTGTATAACTTTTGATCAGCATGTGACGATGGAGGTGTTCCCTCTTGTCTTGCCCAAAGAAGTTAATTTGCATCTGCATGCTGACCTGAAATTCACAGTGCCACTAATAAACTGCACTCACCTCTCTTGCATTCCTCCTCTGACCATGTATCTGTATAATAGGTGTGCTCCCTTTGCATAAAATGTTCCCCTAAGTTTCATTGGAAAAACCGATTGGGGGAAGCATTTGCACTTTGCAGTACTCCTTTTACCCTGCTCTTCCCCCACCCTCCAAGTATATTTCCCCTCCCCAGCCCTTCAAGTATACTTATTTTTTTTTTAAAGTAATAGTGTAACTCTTGTCTGGTAAGAGGTAATTTTCACCTTCCATAGATGCCTGTTATTTGGGGAGCCATGCCTATTGCGCCCTGCACCACGGAGCAGGCCAGATTAGAAGACAGTTGAAGATCGGTTGGTGGGAGCATTGCATGTGGAAATTGAACTGCAATCAAAATTTGAGAGAGCCCATACCTATGGTGGCTCGTTAACATATCAAGTTATTTTGCTATTAAATGATGTTTGGTAGCTAATATAAATGACCAGGAAATTCATTAGGATGAATATGTAGATAATGCGACTCGATTTGGAGCATCTAAATTGTAGATTCTTCTAGTTAGAGTCTTGCTGCAGCAGCCTTTGGAAATCCAACAGCAGGCAGGGGGTTCTTAAACTGCACGAAGTTAGGTGCAACTCTTTGCAATTGGATCTATGTCACATCCTCCAAAAATCTCAGGCTACCAATAGATCCTAGTTCAGGCCAATGACTGCAGCATCAGACAGTGGGCAGGGTATCTGGTTTCATATGCCCTTGGTTAGGCTCTTAAGTTTCTTATGAAAAGTAAAAGTCGAACTTTACAAAAAGTCTTTGTCCAACTTGAATTTCTTTCTCCCCCATCCTAACCACCCCCAAAGGGGTGAACAATTACGAATAGCTAAAAAGGTGGTTGCGACCCAATTGCTAACTATTCTGGCTAAGGTTTGGTTTTAAAAATAAGAGGGTTTTTTTTGGCCATCTGTTGTAATTTGCTTCTTGAAATATAATTACATTTAGTTGACTGGACCAAACCCAAACTAAACCATGCCTTCTGCTATGCATAACCAAAGAAGATTCTTTATTTTTGGTAAAACATTTAAGTTTTACAGTGAATGTTGGATAGTGCATCTAGCTTTGAACTCTGGCTACTGCACTGATGAGTTCTCAGTGATGACTGTAGCCCTTGGTTTGAGGCTGAATAATTAGATTTCCTATCAACAGCTCCGGGATCATCCCAGATTAACATTTTCACCATCATTAACATTCATAGGAAAAGGATGAGAGAGATTTCAGGATTGCCGACGTCAGCATCATTGTTAAGCACTGAGTAATTTCAGCAGCAGATGGAACAGCAAGACTGGGGACGAGAAAATAAATAAATATTTTTGCTAAGTATAGAGACAAAATATTAATTTTAATGCATTTTTGGGGTGGGGGAACATTTATTAATGACTATGTATTTCACAGCTAATGAAATTCTACTTGTGTGCACTGATCAGTATACCAAGCACTTAGAATCATAGAATTTTATAGCATAGGAGACTATTCAGCTCCTTGTGCCTGTGCTGGCTTTCTGAGAGAACTATCCATCCAGTCCAATTTCCCTACACCTTACTTGTACCCTTTTATCGAATCAAAACTTGTGTCGAACAAATGATTTGCATTGATTTTTTTTATGAACACTATGCGTGGTTTAATGGAAGGTCTAGTTAGCCTCTCTTTTTAAACATTTAACTTCCACACACAGTAAGATAACCTATAGTGATTGAGCTTGTCTTTCTACAGATCTACTTCTAGACCTAGGGCTACATTTCCTTTAAAAACTATTGTAATACTGTTAAACCATCAGACCTTGATCTGTTTCTCGACTTCCTGCTTTGCCTGGGATAAGATATGAATTGAAATGGTAGAGACATATATTGATATATTTTGCCATTAGAATGCAATGACAGCAGCAGAGAGCTTCGCCTATAAGCGTTAACCTCCCTGTTTTCTCTGGTGTGCTGCCAGTCTCAACATAGACCCATTTGTGGTCCAATAGGCAAGAAGTCCCATGTTTGGCACTGCCTTTGATCCAGGACACCATCAGTTATGGTCTTGCAGCATTTACATTGAAAGTGCTGTTGGCAGGAATACTACAGTGGTGCTGCCATTGTAAAACTTTACTGTAATAACCTTTATCTTTGATGCTATAACTGTTTTTATAAATTGTATCATTCATATCCATCTTGCTGTACATTTTTGTACTTAAGCAATAATTTACCAAAAAACTCATTTCAATATCAATAACCCTATTTTTGCTGTATAGACATTCTTGTTCATTCCAGCCTGATGACTTAAACTTAGTTTTCTCTGTTTTTATTTCATTTTGAAATCCAGATCTATTGATTTTTTTTAAACTGGCTGCAAACTGCACTTCTAAGTTATGAAATGTTGTAACAGCTGCCTGGAGAGAAGAAAAAAACTAAACTAAATCTGAGGATAAATCCATCATTGGTGCCATCTTGTGGCTGATGGCTTCATACTATACAGTGAAGGTTTTTTTTTATTTTGCTACACTACAAATGATTTGTATCAATTAAAAATGGAGAATCTCTCAAACTCTATTATGTGCTCCTATTTTCTATATGGGGCTTTTTAACTAACTAGCCCTTTTTATGAATCAGTCACCAGATGCAGGTCCATGTGGGTCTGTTTTAGTAATAATGGCTGATAAACTGGATTTTTTAAGATAAAGGACTATAAAAGGAATTGTGTACGTCATGATTCAATAGCAGCATATCCTAATATGCTGTCATGGATTCTTGGAATCTTTATTTTCTGGCCAAATTAGCCAGATATTGAAAAATGGAGACCACCACTTGTCCATGGGTAGGATAAAGCAATAGACTGTAAGTTGTTCACATTTTTAATTCAATATTTTCTAAATGTTTGTCGCCAAGAGGTGACACATACTGTGCCTATTTTAAAATTTTCTGCACATTTCAAAATGAAAATGTATAGATAGATGCCCCTTCCATGGCTGAAAGCATTGACTCAAGTCAAAATTTAACAAAAATGTCATATGATAGTGAAGTTGAGCTTACTTTGATGGCTTTATTTATGCTATTAGAAATGTTACTATTTAGCTGACTTTACTTATGTTTGAGGCTGCACTCACACTACAAGTTTGACAATGATGCAAAATGATTTCACACTGATGCTAACTTTGTAAATCTGTAGTCTGACTCAGTCTGATTTTGTTGGACAAAGTGGAGTGATACTCCCTCCTCCAGTTTGGCACCTGACTCTGGATTTTAGGATGCATTTACACAAGAACTTTAGCATTGGTCCAAAATAAAATTGCTTCACACAAACGCTGGAGTAGTGTAAATGCACTAAATTGGCTCATGATCACAGACATTGTATGAATCAAAATTGGCAACCAGATTTTATAAAGAGATTTCATCCAATGTTGTATTTTGTGCAATCTGTCAAATTTAGGTCAAAAAGCTATTGCCAAATAGGATAAGCAGTTTCCTAAACTTTTTTTTTTTCTCCCCTCAGTGTGTTACTACATCCCTGCAGTTGAAAGACGAATGGTGCTGGTTAAGACGACTGAAAGTAACGGTGAATGAAGGATCGGCCAATTGCACCATCTACTGCAAAGGTGTGTGCTCTTTCCATCAACACTTTTTTAAGAAGAGAATAGATTGTTCAAATTTAATTTTGTTTAAACTTATTGTTACTCTGATTGAAAATTTAGGAAGAAAAATTTTCAATTAGCAAGGGTATTTGAAAATTGAATTATGACTTCAGGACGCTGTAATTATTATTCGTGCATCAAAAAGGAATTATTTTATTTCTGCATTACTCTTGGGAATATTGATTGAGCTATTGCAAAAACTGAAAACTAACCCTGTAACACGATATACTTCAAAAGGGGGAATTTTCTCATTTGAAATCTGTCCATCTACCAGCATTATCTTTATGCATCAATGGACCAGATTTCAAAAATAATAGTGAGGCTAATGGCACTCACCATTATTTAGGCGTAAACAGTACAGCAACTTCAGGCGAGGGGCAGATGCGCGGTTAAATGCGAATATCCAAAAGTTCTTGTCCAAGTTGCACCGCCCCACTGTTAGCTTTGCGAAAATGGCATCTCGCTGTCTGCCAAAGCATTGAATGGTGTGAAGTTGCTGTATTTATGTGGTAGGTATGAGCTAAACTCGCCACAGAAAGTTATGTCCTGTCATTTCAAGTCTAAGTAGCCCTTTAGCGATGTGATGAGTGTTAATTATTGCCAATCAACCTCTCAGGCACAAAAAATTAACAATTACAAGTGTGGAGTCTCATTGCTTCAGGTTTTAATTGTTGTTGGAGATTTAAAAATGTAAAATTAAAATCTGGTAAAATACTAATTCTTGACAATTATAAAATGATTGGCTTAAGATAGTGCTCATGCACATATACATACAGAGCACAATGACTACTTTTTGAAAAGAAATGTAGCATCTGAAAAGAGGCAGGAACTTCTGAAGATTTGATTAGACTATTGGTGCATTTTAAAAGTTCCCGGCCAATTAAAAGGAAGCGGGTCTGATGACATCATCTGATGACACGTCATCAGCCAGTTTCCTTAAATGGGCCATGTCCACAATCATTTTGACAGTTCTGCTTTCAGTGTTCTACAGCATTGAGGTGCTGCAAATACTGACGAGCACTGCACAAAGGTGCACGGCTGCACCCAGGCTCTCCCATGATTCAGTCACAGCACGCAGGGAGGTACTCTTCCCTTCCAATGGGCGGAAGAGACCTCCCCAGGACACCAACGCAGCCTGGTTACACATTGCACAAGCAGGGATGTTGTCAGGAGGACCTGGCTGCAGTGGTGCAAACCTTTCAATGGTCTCAGTAGATCGCAAAACATTACTGTAAAGCCACACTCAACCTCATCCTGCTGTACCACTTATCACATCCCCCATCCCCTTCCCTACCCTACTCCTGCACATCCTTACTCACACCAACTTACCGTACACCTCCACCCATCCCTCTCTATCTACGTTATCACTTCCCCATCTCACTAGCCACCACTCACCCTCATCCTTGTCCAATCATTCAAACTAACAGCACACAAGGGTAGGCACTTGTGTGCTTTAGCCAATGTTCGTGTAAAATTTCTGTTAATGTGTTGTCAAACATTGAAATCCTTATTGTCACCACTTTGCCTTCTTGGACAGATTTGTGTGCACCTTTGAAAGTGTCTTAGTGAGTTCCAGTGAATGGTGAGACATAACGTCCCCACCTCCCCCTCCCCAATGGTGATGAGTGTGAAAGGAATGGCTTGGACATAGTAGGGATGCTGTATGGTGCTGGTGTGGGGTGGTGCCAACCTGGTGCATCATGTGACAGCCAGGGTGTACAGTGTTAAATGAAGCAAATCTGGACCTGGTGAGGCCATCGCTCGCGTCCCGGGCAGACACTTGGGAAACTGACAAGGAGGCAGGTTTACAGCAGGATACCGACCCGCTGTCGATCTTTTTGATTTTTGACAGCGGACCCACCTCCAAACCCGCACTCTGAGCGCTGGCAAAATTCCGGCTATTGTGTAACTTCCCTTTACTGACATTCAGGTTCCTTTTGCAAGTCAGGATGGAAGAAATGGTTTGCTGTTGCATTTCTGTGTACCAACCTAATTCGAATGGGAGTGACAACAAAAAAGTGTTAATAGCAAACGATCAACTCTGGAGCTTGCTTATATGTTGAAAGATGTTTTTCTTTGCAATTGCCAATTTATTAATTAGTGTTTCTTGTATGTGCTTCATAAAATTCGTATCCAAGTTCAACCCCTTGGTTTGCAAAAAATACAGTGTAACCTTACCTATTCTTTGAAGATTTATACATTTTAAAATTAGTCTGTAGTACATTGTTAAATAACGAAATGCAGCAGTTAGCACATTGTGTGCAGTTGGTGACTGCTTCATTTCTTTACTGCCTCCTTCTTATACGATACCAAACTCTTTTTATTCAAAAAATTGCTCAAATTGGGCTCCTTTTTGTTCCAAACTCGTGAAAGGAAAGGCTGCCAGGCCCATTAATGGTCCTACGATCTGTTCGCCGTTGCAATCATGTGCACCACCTTTCCTAATCGATGTGTGATAAAGGGCAGTTAGAAAGATTAACTGGAATCATCTGGCAGTGTTCTCTGACTATTTATGCTGTGCCCATATGTATTTCTTCACTTCACCTGACGAAGGAGCAGCGCTCCGAAAGCTTGTGATTTCAAATAAAGCTGTTGGACTATAACCTGGTGTTGTGCGACTTCTCAGTTTTGATAAACTATATAGGCCCAGAAATTCCGTTCGCGGGCGGAGGGCTGCGATCGGAAAAATCTGCGCCTGGACCGGAGGGCTCCTGGGAGGCGCAGAGTTCCGCTGCTGGGCACCTCCAAATTGCCGGTGCGCAGGGCCTGCGTATCCCAGAGGCGCAGGCGGTTCACAGCGTCCCTGGGATCACGTGGGCCATGGGGAGCCAATCAGAGAAGGGAATTCCCTTCATACATTTGACAGGAAGACCTGTCAAATATATGAATAGAGATCACTCCCAAAACATAGTAAAACTTTAAATAATTTTTTTTTTAAATCACATTTTTAAAATGACTTTAAATTACAATAAATTAAGTATTTTAAACAAAAATTTTATTTTTTGAAAAAAATAATTAATGTTTTTAACGGGGCTAAAAATAAACTTACCTTTCTTTAAAGTATTTTTAAATGATAAATCAGTGGAAATTTTTTTTTTTTACTTTTTTTCAACTCTTATCCTGGTAAAAGCAGGCCTTACACCTGCTTTTACCAGGCGCAAGAATTGTAAGTGTTTTCTGCGGGCGGAGGGTCTCCGAAAGACGGAATTCCACCCACAGAGGCCCTTCTCCTGGGCAGCCGGAGGATCTGTCAAGAGCTTTCTTGACAGATCGGAAATGCCGGTTTCCAGCGCATGCGCAGTGCATGCCTGAAACCGGCATTTCCGATGTCCCTACGGGTGAGTACACAGCGCGTACACACCCGTAGGGATCGGAATTTCTGCACCTATATCTGTATAATCTATGCGCACTCACAAGAAAATGCCAGAATCGTTAACTAATGTATTGTTTTCTGAAAACTAGTAATAATAAAAAAAAAAAGTCTGTCATTTAATCGTTTTGTTCCCATAGTCCTCCACTTCTCTCCTTAAAAAAAAATGTTGACACCTGTTCGTGTTTGGATCTTGGGCGCCTTCCAGTAACTTGCCCAAGTGAAATTCTGAATGTGTGAGCTTAGGCAGAGAGCTGGAAGAGTATTTGATGAGGCATTGCAGCCAAACTCAATCTTGTGTTCACCTGATGTCTATACACCTAGGTTTTCCAGCAGGAGTCTTTGGATAATATCTATGAATGAGAACCTTGGATGATTATTCCTTTTCCCCCCTCCCGAGCTCAGATGCACTGAAGCCAATTCTAGCAACTCTACTGTATGTTTTTATTTTCTAGATTGCATTAGAAACTGCTGGTGCTAGGTGAGCTGCAGAAAAGGTCCCTAATCTGATGGGGCGAACTCCTAGAAAATGATCCTGAGTGTGGTCAGTGGATGATAGGAATTCCTAGTGAAGCTAAATTAGCTATTTTTAATACAAATACAGTATAACACAACAGGACTGTGGTCCACAGAATCCAATATTAAAAGACAAATGTGAAGAATGCTTTTTGAATGACAACTCACCAATTTCAGTATTACAAAAAAATCTTTTTTTAAATAAGGAAATAGCAACACCGGGGAAAATCAAATTTTGTGGTACATTGTGAAAAGGAAATGGGCTTCTAAAGAACATTAGCAATAAATGACTTGGGCCATTTGAAAGCATAGAGTCATAACGGCACAGAAGGAAGCCATTTGGCCCATCGAGTCTGTGCCGGCTCTCTGTGGAGCAGTCCAGTCAGCCCCATTCCCCTGCTCTATCCCCGTAGCCCTGCAAGTTTATTTCCCTCAAGTGCCTATCCAGTCTCCCCTTGAAAACATTGGGTGTCTCCGCTTCCACCACTTCCGTCGGCAGCGAGTTCCAAGTCCTCACCACTCGCTGCGTAAAAAAAGTTTTTCCTCACATCCCCCCTGTATCTCTTGCCCAAAACCTTAAATCTGTGTCCCCTAGTCCTTATACCATCAACTAGTGGGAACAGCCTTTCCCTGTCTTGCCTATCCAAACCCATCATAATCTTGTACACCTCTAGCAAATCACCCCTCAACCTCCTTTTCTCTAATGAAAACAAATCCAGCTTCTCCAACCTGTCCTTGTAGCTAAGATCCCCCATCCCCGGAACCATTCTGGTAAATCTCCTCTGCACCCTCTCAAGGGCCTTCACATTCTTCCTAAAGTGTGGTGACCCGAACTGGACGCAATACTCCAGTTGTGGCCTAACCAGCGCCTTATAAAGGTTCAGCATAACTTCTCTACTTTCGTACTCAATACCTGACAGAACAAAACTCAGTGAAGCAATTTTTAAGGTTAAAAAAAAGAAAACTTTGTTTAAATTCAGTTGCCTGATTCACAAATGTTTGAGGTTTCTTTTTGATTTCTAAAACTGATTACCAAAATGGTTATTTTTTTCATTGTCTAATAAGATTTCTGCTCAGTCCTGTGGAGAACATTCTTCTATTGAAAGGAGCAACCACTAAGTCTGAGTAGTGGTAGCAGTGGGATGCCTGGTAGATAGGTGTGATAACGATTTATCAGAATAAAACCCTTTGCGGTTAGTAGCTGATGTGGTTATGTTGCTACGTGGTAGTGCTTCCCTCAGAAGCAAACATGTTTTTGTTTATACATGGTGGAAATTACAGAACATGACCTCTCTAAGACTTTATTTCCCCTCATGATGCCCCAGTGAGTCAAGTATTCTTCCAGACTAGCACTGCATAAAAAGCCTTGTTCTAAATAACCTCTTATTTTCTGCTGTTGTTGACAGTAGTGTTCTAATGATATTCTACACTAGCAGAGAGTTAGATGGTCTTCTATGATTAATCCTTTATTTATCAATTAAGTAGTTTATTTAAACTTGGAAGCAATTTGTCTCTCTTGTTGCTAGGTCAATCAAGGACATCACTGATGAAGAAATGGGAGGCCAGAGGGATGCAACTTTAAAGCTGCTGGAGAGCTGCTCTCGAGCCACCTGACCCCACGACTGACTGGGAAATCGACAGTTCTAGCTTGTGGGTCAGCAGCTCTCTGTCCTCTTTAAGGTTGTACTCCCCACCCCCTGCTTCTTCCTAAAGAGTTACCCCAGGACACTACTTTGAATAGAAAGTACTGCTCTCTCCCAGCACCACCCCCCCCCCCGACATATTCTCCTCCCCCTTCAAAAAAGATGCACACACCCCAGTCCTGTCTAACCATTGATCCCATATTTTATGTCAACTTTTAGTCCTTGTTTGCTGGTATAAATTTCCAGTCTGGATATTTCCAAGAAAAGCAATGCACTGTGTGTGCATGGGCAGAAAGTGTTTGCACATTTGTAGAACATACTTTGGACTGTTAGCATGAAAATATCCTTAATTAAAAATCTGTTTGTAATGTGGTCTGACTGTAATGTTGTACAATTGTAATATTTTAGTGAATCCCTAATATTGCTGATTGGTCCATTGTTAGCTTGTAGAGATTACCAATCTCTTTCAAATTATCAGGATCGACTGCAAACCAATATGGTGGGAATAATGGCCTAGAAATTCGCGTGGCCGGCTTGCCGCGGGGGTAAGGATCGCGCGCGCTCTTACCCACCGCGCCTGCTGTTGTGTTTTGGGCCCACAGGAACTTTGGGTCCTGGGCCTCTCCCAAGAGCCGGCGCGCAGTGCTTGCGTGTTCCAGGGGCGCAGTTAGTGCGATGCGACCCCTGGGATCACGTGGGCCATGGAGAGCCAATGGCAGCAGACCATCTTTCATTCATAGATTTGACAGGACCTGTCAAATCTGTGAATTGAAATTGGCCCCAAAAGAACAGCTAAACTTAAAATAATTTTTTTTTTAAAAACCATCACATTTATAAAATAACTATAGTTAAATAAATTAACCACTTTAAACAAAAATTTAAATTTTTGAAAAAATTAAAATACTTTTTAAAAGTGATAAAAATAAACTTACCTTTCTTTAAAGTATCTAAAAAAGATAAACCTGTTGAAAAAATTTTTAAATTATACTTAATTAACTAACCTTGTTCAAAAGGGGTCTTACGCCTCCTTTTTATTAGCGTAGAATCTTCAATACTTACCCTCGCGTAGAAACCTGAAAAAAAATCTAAGTGTGCTGCGTGCGCGCAGCCTCTACTGCGCACGCGGTTCACCTAGGAACCGCCCCCTTCACCAGACCGGAAGTTCCAGTTTCCCGCGCATGCGTAGTGCATGCAGGAAACCGGCACTTCGGAAAGCAATACGGGTGAGTACGTACTGAGTACTCACCCGGGAACGGCCGAATTTTTGGGCCATTGTGTTTAATCAGAGTTTAAGACGGAATATAACAAATTAGTTATACAGCAAAAACATATGACTGCGACAAGCAGCTGGTACCGGTCCCGATCGGACAGACGGCTGGCGTGCGCAAGAGAGAACAGTTCTCCGGCTTATGGCCTTTCTCCCTCTCTTCTAGAACCCCCAAGAATGGGTTGAGTCTGGTCCCGGAAGAGTGTTAGACCAGCCCCACTCTTGTATGGCTCTCCCTTCCACCGTCTGTGCTAAGGGCTTTTCAGGTCTTTCTCTTATACCCTTTTTTAGGGGTGGGCCTGATGTAAATTATGGACAGGACCATTTAATCTGTAAGGGCTCTTCCTAAACCAAGGTGCCCAATGGCACGTCGAGTTCTTTGTCTCAACTTCGAGATGAAGATCCTTCCTCCAGGAGGGGTCTTCACAATCATTACACATGCTTTATTGTTTATATGTTTTGAAGTCCTACCCATCGGAATTTCTCTCATCTCCCTTGTCCCTATCCTCCCTAGTTTGGAGTCAGACATGTCATTCTCGGCCATCAGATGTTCGTAACTGCTTGTTATCAGTTATTTATGTTCATGCTGTTCATGCAGCTTTAACTATGCAAAACTAACTATTCCATTATCAGACTATTGTACCATGGAATGAATCATTAAATTCCCAAAGATATCTTCTATTCTATTCTTATACACTGGTTAATTTATGCATTTTAAAGCAGTTTTGTTAAACAAAGTCAAAATCCTAACTTAGCATTATAATATGGTTATTAGCAGTAATGGAAGAAACATAGGCGTTGGGCCTTGGTTGGTCAAATTAAAGATGCATAAAATAACCTTCCTAGCACACAAACAGCAGACAGCTAGCCTGGAAACAAGGTCATATGTGACTGTCACAGTGCAGAATGCTATAACATCCGCAGGGAACCAAAACGCAAGCAGATTCTAAGCATCTATCTAGTTATTCTAATACTAGTCTGAAGTCTCCAGGTCTAATACAATCATGTAAACACAGCATTATTCACGTCACAATTTTATCCACATAACCATATACATTTTGGACACCCCTGATTTCTAACACCATGCGACACAACATTTGCAGTTTTGTCTTCCCCTGGTTAATCCTTTGCCATAGGCATTTTGCTCTGACTAGCATCTGCTCCCTACCAGCCAAGTTCTCCAATTGTACTCCATTTCTTCCCTTCCACTGACTCCTCTAGCTCTGTCTCTGTTTCCCTTCTTCTCACCTCATATGCTCCGAATGCTGCAGTCCCCACTTTCGCTCCCCATTACTACAGCCACCAACCTCCATGCTAGTGACTCCTGGCCTTGGCCCACAACACTACAGCCTGCTTACCTCAGCCTGAAAACAACTCCTTTCATGCCTTGCTGTCTGATGCCATGGCTGACCTCGGCTGCATTATGGTCCATTTTTTCAACCACTGGTTGTATGTCTTTTTTTGCAAAGAATTTATATCGATTTTTTTCTTCAGCACCAGTTCTCTGACTTCACAAGTCAGTGGAAATGGTGCTGTTCACTATAGCTATAAGTGAGCCTTGATGTGGAGACTGTGAAATAAGATTCTGTTTTCTCTGAAAATATTTATTATTTATCATTGAAAACATGATGGGTTTTAGTTGAAAAAGAAATATGCTCAGTATCTGCTGCAGATGTACAGAATCTTTTGTGTGTATTACCATCCTCTGGTAGCAGCACTATTAGAACACTTCAGGTTTTGTTTCACAAAAGCATTTTGTTTTCCTCGGCAGATGATCAGATCTGGTGTAAAACCACAAAGCCCATCGCAGAAGGAGAGTGTTTAACAGCGATTGTTGGTCCTTCGGATCAGAGTAAGAGAGACCCGGTGTTAAATCTAAGTGTTAAGATGGAGCCAGTGGAGCCTGCAGAATGCTCGGAGCAAGCAGCCACGTACCCAGCTTCGTTACACTCTGACATCCAGCTTCTTCCTCAGCAGGCGGGCATGGCTGCAATATTGGCCACTGCCGTTGTCAACAGTAAGTTCAAGCGAAATAGAAAGTAAAATGTACAATCGTTACAGCAAACCTTATTCTTCTGGCGTTTCATCACTTAGCAGAAAAGATTAAGCTAAATGAAATACTTCTGAAGCGTAGTCACTGTTGTTATGTAGACAAACGTGGCAGGGTCTTAGTTTAACATCTTACCTGGAAGGTGGTGCTTCCAACAGTGCAGCACTCCATCAGTACTGAAATAGAGAAGCAGTTGAGTGTCACGTGCTGAGACTGAATTAAATTCTAAGCGGAGGTTAATTGGAAAACTAATTAAAGGATGGCGGGCGTGAGATATTGTGGTAGGGTTTTGTTTTTGAAGAGAAAGATGGGTTAGTACTCTCTATAAAATACTTGCTCCTAACCTTTTTCTTTCCTTCCCTTCCTTTTTTAGATCTGTATTCTTACCGCAAAATTAATTCATTTTATTTAGCACTCATTTGCTGGCAGTATTGCATTTCAGAGTACTACTGACATCAGTACTGATTAAATGGTTATTGGTTAAATGGTCTCCTTGTACTACAGCTGTATTTAAAATGGATACAAAACTTCCAACAAGCTTCATCATAGAGGGGTAAATGAAAACCTATGTCTGACGATGATTCAGGGCAGTGTAGTGGCAGGGTATTGGTTTGCATTGATGATTGCCCCCACTGCTGTTGGGTTAACTACCTCAGCCATGCCACTATGACAAAATGCTAAGTGGGCAGTAGGTGCGACTCCACAGGGAAGGGGGAATCCGTCGGAGGGTCATGAGAGGGCTGCTTTCTCACACCTTCTAACAGCAGCTTAACGTACCGTTAGTTGGTGTCTAGGATCAGACTACACACACGTCCTCTGTTTCATGGTCCAGAAAGACAAGAAAATAGAGAAGATGCTCACCATAAAAGAAAAATCAAAAACAAACACATTTGGTTACTTCTCTAAGTTGTGGTGTTCATGCTTCCTCAGAATATTTATTTTAAATTTGATTGTTCCAGAGGACATCTTTCCTTGTAAATCTTGTGGCATTTGGTATCGGAGTGAAAGAAACCTGCAAGCTCACCTGATGTATTACTGTGCCAGCCGGCAAAAATCTACGCCCACTCCTGCCGAGGAAAAACTCAAGGAGACTTCACCACATGAGCGCATCTGTCCCTTCCCGCAATGCAACAAAAGCTGTCCCAGTGCCAGTTCACTGGAGATTCACGTGCGTAGTCACAGTGGTAAGAAACCTTACATCTATGGATAAATTATTTTAATACGGCAGGTTTCAAAATTTGAAATAGTTCTGGGAGTAGAATGGGGTGGCAGCGAGCTGGATTGCAAACCTAATTTGATTACAAAAGAAATAACATGGAGACTTCACACGGTGAGACAGAAGTGAATATTAATTAAATCAAAACATTATTACACCAGTATGTGCACTTGAAGGAGCTGTGTGCTTTAATCTGGTATTGTTCATTTGTAATCACTAATAGTGCAATTCTGCAACTTGCAATCTGCCAAATAACAGCAAGTTAAAAATGGCAGTAAGTACGTATTCATCAAGCCAAAGTCTGTTGGCACCAGGAAATGGAATCTGCCAATTGTATCTTCAGCGCACACTGGAAAGTGTTTATGCAGCCTGCCTTGAACCATCCCAAAAACGCTGACTAACCGCAGCAGTTCAAAATTCCAAATACAAGTTTGCTTGTGCACTTAACTATAGCATATTAAAAGTCTGGCAATAACGGCCTATGTTCCAGAACTAATACTTTGTGGTACTGGCTCTGGTGGCCCATTAGTGGTATTATAGCCACTGAAAATACAATTGAATTCCACGACATGCCAACAACAATGAAAATACATACCACAAAGATCAGAAATTGGCAGTTATATTCTGGATATCTAATAACGCTGTGAAAAGATAGCAATCCAAGCTTTGGATTATGATGAATTCCTGAAAAGGTTGAGTTGATTCACATCATTTATGTGTTGGGTTTTAAATTAGGTTTGTGCTTATTTTGGATTCATTATCTAAAATGTGACTGAGATTGTGGTTAGTTAGTGTGGATTATTGAAACAAATTTTTCCTTTCCTTTTTAACTTTTTATTTTCTTCTGCTCACATATTGACCATATATCTGTTGCTGATTTAACAACTGTATTGTAGACTAATGCACTTTTCTGTATTCTAAATACAATATAAATGGCTTTTTTCTACATTCAGATTACAAAATGTGAAATGTGCAAATTGTTACTTATGTGTAGTTAAACATTTTGCAATGTTTGAAACAATGGGTGCAATTTTGCCATCATCCAGTAAAAGAATTTCTGAATCCAAGTATGTTTAAATTAAAGGCAGTAGGGATCCCAAAACTAATCCCAACTTACACTTCCCCCACTATGACATTACTCCCCTAATAAATGCCCATTGCTTTGTACCTTTCAGCTAATTTTTAAAATATATTCTTAGGCTTAACCTTGACTCCCCACCACTTTAAGCTTAAGTAACAACCTTTCAGCTGGTGTCCGCCTTGGCTCAGTCGTAGCATTCTCGCCCCTGAGTCAAATTTGAGCACATAATCTAGGTTGAGAGTTGAGTGGAGTAGTGGGGGAGTTGAGTGTTGAAGGTGCCATGTTTTGAATGAGATGTTAAATCAATGAGCCGTCCACCCTCTCGGGTGGATATAAAAAAATTCCCATGGCAACACTCAAAGTAGAGCTGGGGAGTTCTCCCAGTGTCTTGGTCAACATTTTTTCCCTCAATCAACATCACAAAAACAGATTATCTGGTCATTTATCTTGTTGCTTGTGTGACCTTGCTGTGTACAAATTGGCTGCCACATTTCCCTACATTACAACAGTGACTACACTTAGTGATTCATTAGCTGTGTATCGTTTTGAGACATGCTGAGGTTGTGAAAGCTGCTATATAAATGCAAGTTTGTTATTTTTTTCATAGATATTGGTCAAAGGCCTTTTAGAATTCTAAGTACACCACATCATAGGGCCTCCCACCGTCCAATTGATATTACCTCATCAAAAAATTCAAGGAGGTTGTTGAGGTCTTTTCCTTGTTAATCTGTGTTCGCTGCTGTTTGATAAGTTATCAAATAGGTCATCAGTTATTTTACTTGGTACTGATGTGAGAATGATGGAGCTATAATTGCCCAATCAATATTTATAGAGGTAAATAAAGGCAGGAAAATTTTGCCAGGGAAAGTGGGAAAACTCTAGCATAGCAGTAGTAATGTTGCATATTTTGACTTCAAATGTGATTTCAAAATCTCATATTGTTCACCCAACGAATGGCATAGAGCATATTTTGGTTTGATTTAAGAAATGGTCTTAAAATTAATAGACAAATTGCTTGCTACTCAATAAGGACTGTTTTGGCAATTCCATGTATAGTCAAGCACTGCTAATGGAGATATTTGTAAGAAATGTGTCAATGGAAAAAAATTGCACTGACCATGGGCGAGTCCCTTATTCACCATAATGTTCCTGAACCTCATTACCTCGTCTAAAGTTGCTCAATCTTAAAAGAAGATTCTTTCAGATCTGAGTTTCTCAAACTTAGAATTTGTAATACTGTTTCTTTGATCTTTTTTTATAAAAAAAAAAGTCAAGGTGCTCCTCACCTGTTTACTTGGTGTACACTTTCAGATGGGAATTTGATGGTGTGTTGGAGCACCAATACAATGTGACACAGGAAGTATTCATTTTTTTCTAGCTCTGTGCTTCCATAGAATGTTGGGGTTTACTTCTATATCATTCCACACCTGCATACAATAACTTGCTAAGATCTTGGAAAAGTACTTGATTATGTTTTTGCCTAATGTCAGAAGTGACATACCTTGTTCCACATTGATGGTGGAATTCACTTATAATGGGTTTCGGTTTTTGCTTGCATCTTTTATTCATGGAATTTAAATATTTTTCTTGGCATCCAAGAGACCAATTAAAACAGTTCAAGATAAAACGGGGACAAGTACACGTGGCCAGACCTAACCAGAAAGAATAAAAGGTAACAATAGAGGAATGTGTAGTATGGGCAAACCAAAAGGGCGCTGGAGGAAAGTTGCCAGAAGCAGCAGCTTCAAATTGTTGCTATTGTGAAGTTGGATTTGGGGCAATATGTTCACAACGGTAATAGAATTAGCGTCCTATATCATCACAGGGCAAGAAAGGAGTTTTTAAAGGAAAATAATTTAAATTGGCGTGTCATTACTTTGCACTGTCCACTTCAGGGTTGCATCAATTCAGCTTGAACTGAATTCAATATTCAAGTTGTGGCTGATCTGCATATGCCTACCATGCAATATTTTCTGTAAAATAAACAAAAATGCGGAGCTGGGTACTGAGTCATTTCACATTCACTTTACTTTAAAATGATTCCTTTCAATCTTGTCATTGTTTTTGGTTTTTCGACTGATGTGTGTTCTCTTATTGCTCAGGTGAAAGGCCATTTGTGTGTCTAATCTGTCTGTCAGCATTTACAACAAAGGCAAACTGTGAGCGACACCTGAAAGTACACACGGACACCCTGAATGGTAATTTACTCTTTAACCCAGAAATTCCACCTACAAGACACTTTTAGTTTGTATTTTCCCCAAGTGTAACTCATTACTTTCTCTCGTGTTCTTGTGTGTAATGATGGATCATATTCAAAATGTAAAGGACTGTTAAATTCATCTAAATCTTCTCCAAAATATGATGCAATGTTCAGTTCATTTGAATGGGCTGTAATGAACTAGGCAGTAATAAGATCAAATAAATAATTCAAATGCTTAGTTAAAACTTAAGCACTTTTATATCCTAAGGAGGGAGCATGGTTAGGTCTGGCTACATGTACTTGGTCATCCGTCAGTGCCCCTTCCTGAGTATCCAATAGGAGGCGTAAAACATATTGTGTATTCCAGACTATGTGTAGCTTTTCCATCTACCCATGGTGGAAACTCTTTCTTCAGTGTGATGTTTCAACTAGCAATCCGAGTTCAGCTGGCTGAGACTGCCATCTTTAAATATTAGACAGCCGTGAGATTAAAACCCAGATATTCTGATTCAGAGGCAAGTAATTCATTTATTGCTTGTTCTTCTAGACAGGCCCAAGCCACACCTCTGAGCTCAGCTTAAATTGGCAAAGTTATAATCTTGTTTATACTTTGGGCTCTTGTCCAGTTTTCTTGAAAGCTTTCATTATTCCAAGGATATTTTTTTAATATGGTTTGGAACATCTCTATCTGGAATATTTCTGTTTTGGAAAAACATAATTCTGTTTTTGGAAAAAAAATGAAATCTCCATCTAAAATCTAATTTTTCTTTTTGTATTTTTCTTCCATTGTAATATTTGCATTTGTTTGATTAAAAAAGACATGAATCAGTGAAAAATAATGAAGGCCATTTAATGTATTTTCTCAGACAATGTACTGCTTGAGAAGCACAGGGGTGCGGAGATGTAAATCAGTAACAGTAAAGGTATAATGTGAACTGCATTGGTCACCAGACTACCCAAGCAAAAAACCTCTTTTGCAGCTATCTTGATTACTGTCACATTCTTAGCTCTGATTCAGACCAGCCCAATGTAAATATGGAGTTTAAACTGGTCTTTCAGGCAAGTACTAAATGCAAACTATTTCTCATGTCCCACTTCAAATGGTGTCTACTTTAGTAATGTAGAATGTGTTTGTTTTAGTCCCATTTGTAGAAGTGTGTAACAAAACAATTGTTTATTGAAGTTTTAAGTAGTGACTTAAATGTAAAATTGCACTTAAGTTCCACTTTGAGTAGTTTACCAAATAGCTAAATGCTTCTACAGTTACACCAATGTAGTTCCTTCATGCAATTCATTTTCCCCTCGCAATCTCTCTTAACTTCTGCAAGTGTCAAACTTTGTATTTTTAGCGAACAAATTGTGGCTATCTATTCCACTCAGGAAAAGATTACTAATCCTCATCTCTCACCCATGCAGCAGGTAGCTGACAATTCAACGTTATTAAATAAAGAATGAAAGAACTTAGTTATATTGCACCTTTCACATCCTCAAGATATTCCAAGGTGCTTTACAGCAAGTGAATTGATTTTGAAGTGTAGTCACTGTTGGATTTATTTTTAGTAGGCAAATACACCAGATAATTAGCACATGGCAAGGCCCCACAAACAGTAATGAGATAAATGACCAGTTAATCTGGGTTTTTTTGGAGCTGTTGATTGGGGGATAAATGTTGGTCAGGAGAGTAACAAAACTCACCTGCTTTTATTCAAGTAGTGCTTTGAGATATTTTCCATCCACCTGAGAGGGCAGACAGGGCCTCGGTTTAATGTCTCATGCATTAGAGTGTACCTTCAACAATACAGCACGGGGTTGGGGGTAATATATTAGCATGGATAGAGGATTGGCTAACTAACAGAAAACAGAGAATCGGGATAAATGGGTCATTTTCCAGTTGGCAAACGGTAACTAGTGGGGTGCCACAGGGATCAGTGCTGGGGCCTCAACTATTTACAATCTACATTAATGACTTGGATGAAGGGACCAAGTGTAATGTATCAAATTTGCTGATGATACAAAGATGGGTGGGAAAGCAAGTTGTGAAGAGGACACACAGAATCTGCAAAGGGATATAGACAGGCTAAGTGAGTGGGCAAACATTTGGCAGATGGAGTATAATGTGGGAAAGTGGGAGGTTATCCACTTTGGTAAGAAAAATAAAAAAGCAAATTATTATTTCAATGGAGTGAGATTACAAAATGCTACAGTTCAGAGGGACCTGGAGGTCCTTGTGCATGAAACACAAAAAGTTAGCATGTAGGTACAGCAAGTAATCAGGAAGGCAAATGGAATGTTGGCCTTTATTACAAGGGGGCTGGAGTATAAAAGCAGGGAAGTCCTGCTACAACTGTACAGGGTATTGGTGAGACCACCTGGAGTACTGCGTACAGTTTTGGTCTCCTTATTTAAGGAGGGATATACTTGCATTGGAGGCAGTTCAGAGAAGGTTCAAGAGGTTGATTCCAGAGATGAAGGGGTTGACTTCTGAAGAAAGGTTGAGCAGGTTGGACCTATACTCATTGGAGTTTAGAAGAATGAGAGGTGATCTTATTGAAACATATAAGATTCTGAGGGGGCTCGACAAGGTAGATGCAGGGAAGATGTTTCCCCTCATGGGGGAATCTAGAACTTGGGCATAGTTTCAGAATAAGGGGTCGCCCATTTAAAACTGAGATGAGGAGGAATTTCTTCTCTGAGAGCTGTGGAGGCTGGGTCATTGAATATATTTAAGGTGGAGATGGACAGATTTTTGAACAATAAGGGAAGTGATGGGTTATGGGGAGCGGGCAGGGAAATGGAGCTGAGCCCAAGATCAGATCAGCCATGATCTCATTAAATGGCGGAGCAGGCTCGAGGGACCAAATGGCCTACTCCTGCTCCTATTTCTTATGTTCTTGTGTTCCTTGGTACTGAGATGTCAGCCTAGATTATGTGCTTGAGTCTGGAGCCCACAATCTTCTGACACGGAGGAGAGACTGCTACCTCAGAACCAAGCTGGCATATTTGAAGCATTAGTTTGTACGATACCTTAAAGGAAAATCATGGGATTAAAAACTGTATGCTATATACTTTCTCTCGATGTATCCGAGGTGTCCATTATTTTTTAACACATTTTGAATGTTCCTTTTACAATGGTGCTGCATGGATCCTTTCAATAACCATTTAACTAGGCAAACAATGAATCGGATAGCTTCAGTTGATATTAGGTTTGGAGAACTCATCATTTTCCCATCAGTGGTGTCAATATATTTGGTCTGTGTTCAGACTGATTGTGATCCTCTGTTTTGTAGATTCCAAGTTTTCACTCTACTGTGGTGGAGTATGGTACTATTTACATTTTCACTCCCAGACCTATTAGTGCAACTCTTTTGTTCTTCGGATTAACATGGTTTGTGGCATCAAATTTAGACTGTTTGAAATGGCAGCTGCATGACTTAAATTCTGTGTTTGATGCACCCAAAAAGAATGGTGCCATCAGCTCATATGGACTGGATGGCAAACAGAGTGGTCAGTGACATCTTGTGTAGGCTTATGTGCATCAAGTTCAGACAGACGGGCATTTTTATAGCACCTTTCGTGATCTCAGGACGTCCCAAAGTGCTTTACAGCCAATGAAGTACATTTTTGAAGTGCAGTCACTGTTGTAATGTAGGAAACATAGCAGCCAATTTGCGCACAGCAAGGTCCCACAAACAGCAATGTGATAATGACCAGATAATCTGTTTTTAGTGATATTGATTGAGGGATACATATTGGCCAGGACATCAGACGGAACTCCCCTGCTCTTCTTCGAATAGTGCCATGGGATCTTTTACATCCACCTGAGAGGGCAATATAAGATCCCAGAGGGACCCTGGTTCCAAATGATTCAAGGTTGACCCATATTGGGGACAGTTATTTAACTTTATTCAGCACAAGCAAGACTCAATACATTACAGTATTCGAGCAGCTGTTTACAGAGAATAATTGAGATTTATATTACCCCGTTATCCTCTGGGTAGAAGCGCAACTGTGAGCTGGCTGCCCCTGTGTCTCTTGTCTCTTTCTCTCTCCGTCTCACGGGTGTTTCCTTGATTCTCCCTGAAATCTTCTGTTCTTTCTGAAATCATCTTCTACTGAAATATTCTACTCTTTGTGGCTGTTCAGACCTCCTTCTTTATACCCTTACTCTCATTCAAAACTATGAAGTCCACCTGAACCAATCACTGGCTGACACCCAAGCCCAAAATCCATTCACAAAGCTGCCATGTCCGCAGCACCTTGGCTTACGCAGGTTCTAGTCTTACGACACCCTTACATCATCTGTTTTTGACCATCAAGACTCATATCTGGGGTAGTTATGACAATACAAATGGAATATGTCTCCATAGGTAGATATACGGTCCTTGCAGTTGGCCTTTGTTTTTCATTCTCTACAGATGTTATAACATTCCAACACAGTGGCAACTACACATGACCTTGCTTCCCAGGCTATTCGACCATGGCAATGTATTTCTCACCCCAGGTTGTCTGGTTACAGCTTACTCATAGAGTTTTAAACATAAGAAAAAAGAGTTACATGTTATATATAATTCAGGTTATCATTGCATGCAGTTGATGATTACAAACTTCTACATTTAATTCTTAACACATGATTATAAATCTATTGCTGATGATTATAAGATATTAATGGTTATAATATAGCAAAATAAGTATTCCAAAAACCAACTAATATGTAATTCATAACAGTCTCAGTCCCTTTGCCTCTTATCTCAGCCCCTGGAATTCCATTAATTCTTTCAGCTGTTTCCACAGAGAGGCTGTCGGCTTTGCTAACCAGGCTTGCTGAGGATTGCATTTAAAATTTGGTCAAGCAAGGCCCTGTGTCTTGCTTTCTTCCATTTTAAATCTAATCGGGTCTATCCAAGGCATATTACACTAGTTTAAAAGTAAGATTATTCAAGAATCGCCATGCATTGCATAACAGTTACATAATACAAACTTAAACCTAGAACTAATATGCTTATGTCATTTAGTCCATGTTAGTTAGTAGGGGGAATCTGAAATGGAGATTTCTCAGGATTCTTACAGCAGACAGGGCCTCTATTTAACATCTCATCCGAAAGGCGGCACCACTGACCGTGCAGTACTCCCTCAGTACGGCACTGGAGTGCCAGCCTAGATTTTATGTTCAAGTCTCTAGAGTGGGACTTGAACCCGCGACCAGCTGACTCAGGCAAAAGTTTTACCCTCTGAGCCACTGTTGACGCAAGTTCAGTGTACAATATATGTAGCCATAGGAGATGCTGAGTGTACTAAACTAAGATACTCAGATGTCGGGGATGGGAAGGAAAGAAATAGTTGGAAGACTGCGAAAAAGAAAGTCTGAAAGAACAAAAAATGAAATGGCCAGTGTTTTTGTAATCCAGTTCGCTGGAGCTAAAGATATGTCCCACAAAACTACACCCCCCGCCCCTCCCTCGCCCCAGGGATGTCCACAGTTGAGCAGCTCCATAGCTTCCACTGTGGCTTTGTGCCTTTTCTAATCATTGTTCCAAGTCAGGAAGCATCTGTGACTGGAAAATTTCTCACCTGGCTATATATTGGTATCTTTGATTGGAATCAATTGCCTTCAAAAACCAAAAAGGATAATGTATTTGATTATTGCTGTTGGTTTTCTTAGAGTTAAATCCTGTGGGAATGTTTTTTAAAAACCAAAGTTTCAAAATAAATTGAAGGCCCTAATTTCATTCAGTAAGTTTAAACTGTATACTGTTCATGGTGCCCAACCCCTGAACCTGGCAGAAGTTTACTCTTTATACACACATATCAGACTGTTCTCGCTGCAGTTGAAAAGTAATTAGAGCAGTTTGGTAATAGTCGAATGCAGCATTGTAATTCTAACAATTCTAATCTTGTTTCTTATTCCTTTGTTCTATGCAGTAGATATACTGTGTGAACATAATAGGTTAGACATGATAAAATATATATTCCAATTAAAAAGATAGCACTCTGAAGTTTTTTCTCTTTAATTGATGTTTATTGTTTACTGATTGCACATAAATTGTGCTCTGGCCCTTCCAGTCTAGTCAGGAATTGAACGAGTCCACAGGAGAAAACTGCTTTGAATTTGCTATTTAATCTGGAAACATTACAGAGTCCCTCAGCTGAATGTGTGCTCTAAATCTACTTTTGGTCTGAAGGCATTAAATCATGTCTACTGTTAATACAAATGGCTTTCTGGAGAGATCCAGTCAGGTACATTTGTTTCCAGCCATCCCAAAATGTTTGACTTGATTCCGGTCTTAACCGTTCAAATATCAAAATTTTAACATCACGTTGTTCATATTATGTTGTCATTTTAATGCTAAATATATTTGGAGAGTAGATTCCAGCTTTCTCTACTCTTTCCAATGAACACAAATTGAAAGGGAAATATTATTTTATACTTGCCTCCCAGTTTAAAGGCATCGTATTGTTGTTAAATCCCTTTTATGCCAAGAACCTTGAATGAATACTGACTTTGAAGAAACTTATTGGAACAGATTGGTATTATAACAAGTAATCTGCCTCTTACCATAATCCAGTAGATTCCTGCCCCAGTGATGTGTGATACACAAATCCACCAGTCATTGGTGTGATGACTTGTTCTTGGTCGGGCACTTAATTCCGCCCCCCCCCCCCCCGAAATGACATTGCCACTGGCAATCATAGGAGGGCCATGAGTAATTCATACCCTTAGTTCAATAAGGATGAGTGAGGTGTATAATTAAAGATGAAATGAAGCTTCTCGTTAGGATTTCTTGTAAATCTAAATTTAACTTGAATTCATAGAAACTTACATAGAAATTTAGAGCACAGAAGGAGGCGATTTGGCCCATCGTGCCTGTGTTGGTCAACATAACATTCAATGCTTTCTGTGCTTTCTGAACAAATTTATAATTCATCCCCGGAATTGAAGAGGGAATAGACGTTATTGTAACACATTTGATTCTGCTTTTGTCATCATAAACATTGTTTGGCTTTCTTGCCTAGATTATTTGCTTGGAGAAATCAGTTCCCATATGTGTTAATATGTACATGTGTGGCAATGCTAAGTTATTTTACTGGAAATCCTTGGTCCATCTTCGAATTTTCATATCAACTACATGTACCTATACACTGGAAGCTGTAATTTAATTCATTCATCTTGCCGATAATATAAAAATTGCCTTGTTCATATATGCTAAACTTTTGCAGATTTTTATTTAACTACTTTGCTCCGGTAAGCACACCTACTTCAAGAATTTCCTTAGCACTCTCCAGGGTCCTGTTTTTAACATTTTCCTCCAGAATTCTTCTGCTAAATTCTAACCCTGTGGTTGCATGCTGTTGCAAATGACTGTTGAAATCAATGACATCAGAATTAAGTCTAGCTAACATTGTGTTCAGTAAATAGTTCCCCACACTCTTTTCCCTTCCTAGTTTTTTGCTTAGTTTTATGGAGAGTTTGCTGAACGATAATATTTTAAACTAACTTTTAGATTTTGTACAAATTATTTGGCACAAAAGACTAAAATTAGTCAAAACTGTGACAGGGAACTGGAATAACGACACAAGCCATTGACCAGATACAATTAACAAAATCAGCATTGCAGACTGTCGTCTGTTCCATCAGTGTTGTATAAGAAAATAACTAATCTAGTTGATTTTTTTGAGGAGGTCACTAGCATGGTGGATAGTGGAGCATCTATGGCTGTTGTCTATATGGACCCAGAAGGCATTTGGTAAGGTTCTGCACAAGAGAGTATTTTCAAAAATGAAAGAGCAATAGAATTTGAAGTAACCTTGTGATATGGGTTGGTAATTGCTTGGGAGGTAGGAGACAGAGAGTAGTGATAAGGCAATGCTCTCTGATTGACGGGATATGTCAAGTGGTGGTCCGAAAGATGGGTTAATGGAGTTGAGGTACAGATCAGCCATGATCTAATTAAATGGCAGAACAGGCTCGAGGAGCTGAATGGCCTACTTGTGTTCCTGTGAAATTGCCAATGACAAAAGATGAGTAAACTTAATTTTTAAGCAAGCGACGTATTGGTTCTAAAATGTTAGAGTAAGGCAATAATACATACCTAGTATCTCGTATCTAAACTTGAGAGAGGTGGTGTGGATTTAAAAAGATATACCTCTAAGACTGTTGTGGTATGGTTTGCCGTAGGTGTTTGTCATGGCTGTGGATTTATCTCTACCACGAGAGACATCCTGTATAGTCATCTGGTTACCAATCATATGGTCTGCCAGCCAGGTTCAAAGGGTGACTCGTACTCGCCAGGAACAGGCCCGCCTGCCCTTCCTTTAACAGGTAAGCTCGAAGCATCCTCCATACTGTCATTTTAGTATTAGCTTGAAATGGGAAAAGCTTGCATTATGGTTGGTCTGTTCTTTATTTATTGCATTACCTATTAAATGATATCTTTGTAAAACAAGTTTTTAAAAAATTGATGCAAAATATTATGTTTTCATTCAGAGGGTTATACAATTTGTTGCCAATGAGACAAATGGCAGCAAAAAGTTTGCATATATAGTGTCAGCTGTATAGAATTAATGGCATTGATAAATTCTGTATCATAGACTAAATAAACTGAAAATAATGCTAGATTTATTCAACTTTTATTTATAATATTTCTGATTTTTATTTTTGTAATCTGTTCAATAGGTGTGAAAGTTGCAAATCCTTTCTCGAGTCTGAAGTGTAACCAATGTGAGTACATTGGGGATTCTGAGTCAAGTTTGCAGCAACATAGTTCACTGCACGTTGTACAAGATACATTTGAGTGCAATCAATGCCATGAGAAGCTAAGAAATACTGCTGAGCTAGCCAAGCACATGGAGATTCACCAAGGCAATGAGTCACCGCACAATATGGAGGAAACAAAGGACAAAGATGACGGGGGATCTCCAGCTTTAAGTAGAGAAATTCCTGAGGAACTTAATATAGTGGTGAAAGTCAAAGAGGAACCTCTCAATTCGCAATCTGAAAGTGAAGGTGATCGGACTATGGAGGAGGGTCAGACAAATCCCACTCCTGACCGTTCCTCCAGTGTTTCGTCCCCAAGGAGCACCCTTATAGTAAAAGTGAAGTCAGAGCGTTCAAGCCCAACACCAGCCCCAAGCCCAGTCGATTGTGGGACAGGTTCAGTTATGTCCGAAGGAACCGTTCTAATACCTTATATGTTCAGTCATGAAACTTCCACATTTCCGCAAGCTTCAGAGATTTTAGCCAAAATGTCTGAGCTGGTCCACAGCAGACTGAAGCAAGGGGTCAACAACTATCCCCTTCTTTATGCAGGGGCACCCATTCAAAAAGGAGCAACATGCTATGAATGTGACATTACATTCAATAATATCAACAACTACTTGGCACACAAACGACTCTATTGTTCGAGCAGGCGTCAGCAGGCAGACAACCCTACTGTTGACGAGACTGTGAAGGATTCTGCACCCACAAACAGAACTGAACAAGTATCTCATAGTCCAGCTTCTGCAGCAGAAAATCAGCATGCTTCTTCCTCACAGACTGACTCCGAAAGAGACCTACGGATACCAAATGTGGAGAGTAAACCACCAGAAATAAAAACTGAGGACAGTGCCATGAAGGATACCTCATCTGAAGGGGAAAGCCTTAGTAGAGTTAGTGAAGGCAGCCGAAGTCCAAGCAACTCTGTTGAAGATTTTGATGATGACCCTTCAAAAACTGTTTGTGAAGCCTGCAATATAAAGTTTACCCGACATGAAACCTATGTTGTACACAAACGTTTATATTGTGCTTCAAGACATGACCCTCCTCTTCGGAGGCCAAATAGTGGGAAAGTGGCATTCCTTCAGCAAACTGTACGTACACGTAAACGTAGAAAGCTGTATGAGATTCACGGTACTGGCCATCAGCCTCTTCCACCACCTTCCCCAAGTGAAGTGTCTGTTCATAGTCCTTCAGCTGCCGTCCTTCAAAGTGCTGGGCTACCAAACAATGTAGAAGCTTTGAAAATAAAACAAGAGGCTCTATCACTTTCTTCAAGGTCAACTGATTCCCTTTCCCTGTCAACAGGTTATATGTTAACAACTCAATCCAGTGCAACTTCATCACCAGGCTCAAGTTCAGATGTTGATGGACCAATTGATCTTAGCAAAAAGCCTCGTATTCAGGAAGAACCATTGATTCATGTTGCCCCTTTGCTTCCAGCCTCACGTTTTTCAACAGACTATCATGAATGTACCTCCTGCAAAATTAGTTTTAACAGTGTAGAAAACTATCTAACTCACAAAAAGTATTACTGCTCTGCTACCGCTCTTCAGCACAGTAAGGTGGAGCATCTTGCCAGAGTAAAGATGCAGGCTTCTGCTTCAATAAAAGCTAAGAAAAATAGGATGGAAATTGCAGACCCTCACATACAAGCAGAGGAATTGAAGAAAAAAGATATAAGCACTAAATGTATTCCAGAAAGTCCAAACTTAGTGCATGCCTGCATTACTCCAAGCAGCTCTCCAGGAATGTATCATTGCAGTCCAGATGTTTTGCAGGATGGGCCTCAGTTGTCCCCCCATGTTAAGACCTTCTCAGCACCTCACCGCACTCATTCAGTCATCTGTCCCTATTGTCCACTTAATGGACCAATTGAAGGAGACCTTATTGAGCATTTTAAGAATGCTCATGATATGCTGTTGACCAAGCAGCTTTCAACTGGGCACACAACAGAAGTTATAATGGAGGACATTTCATCACAAGGTAAACTAATGACAAACAGTATTTCTGAAAGCAGTCCTCAGAATTCAAGAGTTCCTGCCCCATCTCTCAAGACAGGTGCTCAAAAACAGAAGAATATCTTGAATGCCAAAGATCAAAGAGTATCTGTCTCTTCCCAGTCTTCAGTTGAAAGTCCTTTGCAGAACATCTCACCTAAACCTTTACTGGCGTCCCCTAATGTTGCTCTGAAAATCTCACCAGTGCCTGACAGCCCCAGGGATCCAGGCTTCAAATCCCTCAGCCCACCCATTAATGTTGACAAATCTGTTCAGACAGCCATGTCACTCCCAAGCCCTGTGCAGAATGGAAACCACAGATACTGTCGCTTGTGCAACATCAAGTTCAGTAGTCTTTCAACTTTTATAGCTCACAAGAAGTATTACTGTTCTTCTCATACTGCAGAACACGTTAAATAAGTTTTTGCATCTGCAAACTGTATTTTGAATGTTTGCTCTGATGTTTGGCACAAATTACCTAACACCTCAATATCTTTGTGCATCTTGCTGTACAGTTTAGAAACAATCATGAAAACACAACATTGGTTTCTGGTGTTCAAATGTTAACCAGTCTTCGTAAGGTGTTTGAAATGGCCCAGGATGGAGTGACTTTTTTTTTTCAAACCATGTCCTTAAATTGGATTCATGTTCAACCTCATATGCTTAGCTGGTGAAGTACATTATAGGATTGTACTTTCTCAGTTGAAGCAATGAATGATACATAGAAATGAAATCTTTTGGGTCTGTTTACATGCCTGGTTTAATGTGCTCCTTTTGAAGAAACCATGTTGAAGAGCCAATTGGTATGTTTACTCGCTGCATAACTTAAAATATTTTTATAATAATCTTCCAAACCAATTTAATTATATGCCGGTTTTCTTCAGAAACATTTTCAGAATATTCCTTTGCAACCTTTTGGTGAGTTTATAACAAAACAAGTATTGAACTTTCATCCCTTTTGACAATCTGGCACCTACATTTGCCTTCTACTTAGGGGAATAGCCTGCAGATTTTGAAATTAAGAAGGAAATGTTTAGATTAGTTAAAGTTTAAGTATCCCACAAATCTGTTCATTGAAGAAACTCATGTCAATTCCTCTGTAACCTTGTATGTCCTGGTTAAACTTCCCTCCTTCTGAAGGAATTATTAATGGAATATAACTGTCAGTGTTTTTAATCTTCAGGAAGCCCCAGTACCATTAAAAATAGCCAACCCACCATGATTTTCAAACCTTCTTTTGGCCATTGGATGTATTTTAATTCTAAGGTAGACATGGCTCTGATTGGCAGAATGGGCAGAACTTAGTCTTACAAATTCAGTATTTATAACTCCAGTCAAAAATATTGGAAATGATTCCAAATAAAACATTGAAACAGTCACACGTTTTCTAGCGATTTTTGTCACATAAATACTGATAGTTGAATACTACTGAAATATTGAAAAGTGATCACTAGGGGGCAGAGTAGTTTAAAACTAGTTTGTGTAGATTTAGTGATATTCTTGCTAATTGTTTAATTAGTGCATGCTAATCCTGTCGGCCTTCATTTCAGTGCATTCAATTCAAGTGTAGGAATGTCTTTAATTTTTATTTATTAGTGTTGTATTTATTATCAAGGTTTACGTGCAAAGCCAGCGCTAATGCAAAAATGTGCTGACTGAACAGCATTTTTTATTTTAGAGCTTAGTTTACCAAAAACAGGACTCAAATTAACCAGTAAATTCTGTGAAAAAGAATTTAATTTGAACTGTTTCATTGTACAAGATATGTAGGTCCAATGCATCCTGGGATTAATTGCCTTTCCTTTGTATGTTATTATTTGTAGACAAAGCTTATTGCTATAATGCACATTAAGTGTGCTTAATGAATGGAATGGTGTCTTGGTGCTTAACTGTAAATGATTCCTAATCTTTATCAGTATGGTGTTTTTCATGAATAACTGTGTTTTATGTTGCCCATCTAAAGGGTGTAATGTTAGAAGCGAGGAACAAGTTATTCTGTTCAGTGGCATTCGTGTGGGTTAATAATGTCTTACCATTTTTTAATTTGGGTGGGAGGAAAGAAGTGGAAAGCAGGATGGAAGGAGGAAGAGATGGCCATCAATCTGACTGGGCCAGTTCAATTTGAATAGACATCAGAAATTAGAGCACAGAATGAGACAATTCAGCCATCACACCATACAGTTAGCTCTTGACCTTAATTTCTCTCTCTACCGTGTCAGCCGTGGCTCAGTTGGTAGCACCCTCGCCCCTGAGTCAGAAGGTTGTGGGTTCAAGTCCCACTCCAGGGACTTGAGCATCAAAATCTAGGCTGACACTCCAGTGCAGTGCTGAGGGAGTGCTGCACTGTCGGAGGTGCCGTCTTTCGGATGAGACGTTAAACCGAGGCCCCGTCTGCTCTCTCGCGTGGACGTAAAAGATCCCATGGCATTTTTCAAAGAAGAGCAGGGGAGTTATCCCCGGTGTCCTGGCCAATATTTATCCCTCAATCAACGTCACTAAAACAGATGATCACATTGCTGTTTGTGGGAGCTTGCTGTACGCAAATTGGCTGCTGCATTTCTTACATTACAACAGTGACTACACTTCAAAAATACTTCATCAAGCGCTTTGGGACGTCCAGTGGTTGTGAAAGATGCTATAGAAATGCAAGTCTTTCTTGACCTCTTCCCTCTTTCTCTCCCCCCCCCCCCCCCCCCCCCCCAAATGAGTGTCACTAAACAAAATCATTTTTCCTCTATTGATGGAAAATGACAAGCAACAGTGGCACTTGGACCAAAAATACAGTGGTACAGAGCAAGCATCTGCAATACTCCCAGGCGGATATACTTTCTCTCTTGTGGGTCAAAACATGTTACTGACCAAATATTACACTTGTAGACTGTTACCTACAATGCCTTGGTAGTCTTTTTGGAGGTATATTGTGGTATATTTTTAAACATCATTCAGACTTTATTCATCCAGAAGATTGTTACATCACTAAATTCAATAAAACACATATGGTAACTATACAGTTTGTAGACTGCAAATATTTTATAAAGATTTATGAAAGCAAAGACATTTTAAATGAAGTCGGATCAAGCAGAAGGTATATGGTCTCTGAAACTCTTGTTGTTTGCATGATTGTTCCTATTTAATCGGAAAAGCTATGCTTTGGTTGCACGTGTGTCTTTCTACGACTTTATGAAATACAAATTTTTTTACTTTTCCAGAAGGTGCTGTTAATTTATTTATATTGTAGAGCAGTGTTTACTATGATAATCTGTGGAATAAATCTTGACATAAATCTCTCTCTACAAAGCAGTGCTAATGGATGTTCAGTTTAATAAATCCATTTTTACACTTTTTGCACTGTATTGTATAAATTTTGCTGAATGATGTAGTTTAGAAGCTAGTTACAGGATATTTATGTTTCAATTCAGCACTTTTATACCTCTCTGAATTTGCCTACTATAGTGACCAATAACTTTCAACTCTCAGTTGAAGGCTGCCTTCAGTGATTTAATCATGTCTGAGACTGATCATGCTGTTAAAGTGAATGTCATTCTTAATCTTCAATTGGGAATTGACCCACTACACACTAGTTTGAGCTATGCATGCTAATAAATTGTCCTGTGGGACATCTGAAGCACTACTATGCCTCTCTTGTCTGTGTGAGTCCTTTTGTATCATGTGTTTCTCTCTGAATCGGTGTGTTTCTTGAGATGAAAATAATTCCATTTTCGCACTAAGAGGCAGAACCACAGTGAGTACTTCATGTCAATGAAGCTGGACATTTCCACGGACCCAACCTCCGTAGTAAGCCCTCTGTTGTGTCTGTTCTATTTTGTTCACATATTGGATGAGTTAGTTTGTGGTGATGTGCTTTGGACAAGGAGGAAATGACAATGTAATACTGCTTTGAATTCATTCACAATACTTGTATCTCCTAGAAACTGAGCATAGAGATGGTTTCATATACAGTCATTGGAAAAGGACACTATATAGACAAGGAACAACAGTAGTATTTTTTTGTTGGGGGAGGGATTTTAAATCCTGTTTTAAACAGAGTTCTGAATAGAAGCCAGTTTCTGTTAATGAATCCACACTTTTTTAAAGTTATTTACAACATTAATAAGACAGTGATGTATCTGACATTAATTTATGTACTGTAAAATATCAGTGTGTGTTGAAGTATTGGTGAACTTTAAAGTTTCCTGATGTGGGGAAAGGGATGAATAACTAATTGATCAACATATATTGAAGTTTCCCTGTAATATAGCATAATGGCTTTGTATTGACTGCTGTTGAAACATACCATTCCAATTTTGAAAATATTCTCCTTCAAAAGTTGAGCCTTATTTAGAATAAGTCAATGACTCAAATAATATGCAAAATATCAATTTTCCCAGCTGTGTTCACTGTTTGTTTTCCCAGTAATTTCAAATAATATTCCTTCATGCAGTAAGTTACATATGGAGGGACAACAGTTTGTCAAGTCAAAGAATTGAGTTTTGGTTCTGTGCAGAGTGTTAATGGTCCATCTTTAACTTTTTTTTTATTGCAGGTATACTGAGAATACCTTTTTGCTTGCACACTTCCTGTCATACTACATAAATTATGAAAATTAGTTTGGATGTATGCTCTGCAATAGAGAATTACCCGTCCTTTACCTTTTTGCACCCACAGCATTGCACTTCTTCCTCTAAAAACGGCGTCCATGTGGAGACAGGTTATGAAGTCCAGCCAGGGTTTGTTCAGTTCAAGTCATTTGTAGGATGAGGTTTGTAAGCTTTGAATTGTCCTTGCGGTGCATTGTTTGTGCATAAGAAAGCAAAATTTAATTAATGGAGGAAAATATGTTAAAATTGTCTGGTGATCAAGTTGCAGGATAGGGCATTGGCCTTGGAGAGAAATATAGAGGAACTCATGAGAGTAAATACTTTTGAGGAGATTATTGAGGTTCAAGTAGCACTGCACTCATCAGGTGATTGCGATAGTTGGTCTACCAGTGAACTTTAAGGGCAAGTCAACAGGAATTGGGGGTACAGGGTCACCAAGATGAGGAGACAAGTGCACACCAAAAAAAAGACATTGGATGGATAAAAGTAGAAAAAAGTTGAAAGACAGTCAAGAATGCTAGAGAAGTTACTTAGGAAATTACAATAAATAGATTCCAGGCACTACCCACAATGCAGAAAGAGACCAAAGGAAGAGATAGCTAAGAACTCAAAAGATAGATAGAAGAAAGGCACAGGGAGATTGTAATCTTACTACAGTTATACAGGGCCTTGGTGAGACCACACCTGGAGTACTGAGTGTAGTTTTGGTCTCCTTACCTAAGAAAGGATATACTTGCCATAGAGGGAGTGCAGTGACGGTTCACCAGACTGATTCCTGGGATGGCAGGACTGTCTTATGAGGAGAGATTGGGTCGACTAGGCCTGTATTCACTAGAGTTTAGAAGAATGAGAGGGGATCTCATTGAAACGTATAAAATTCTGACCGGGCTAGACAGACTGGATGCAAGGAGGATATTTCCCCTGGCTGGGGGGGTCTAGAACAAGGGGTCACAGTCTCAGGATACGGGGTAGATTAGGACTGAGATGAGGAGAAATTTCTTCACTCAGAGGGTGGTGAACCTGTGGAATTCTCTACCACAGAAGGCTGTGGAGGCCAAGTCACTGAATATATTTAAGAAGGAGATAGATTTCTGGACACAAAAGGCATCAAGGGGTATGGGGAGAGAGCGGGAATATGGTATTGAGATAGAGGATCAGCCATGATCATATTGAATGGTGGAGCAGGCTCGAAGGGCCGAATGGCCTACTCCTGCTCCTATGTTTCTATGTAATCATGGGCATTTGTCGCTCAGAAAGGTGAATAGCCATGTATATCACAATAACATTTATAGTGTAGGACAGTGTATAATATAATAGGAACAATAGCTTAACAATACAGAAGTCAGTAATAATATCTTGTATATGAGAATGTATTCTGGGTAATATAGGCTAACACATGGTTTAGATTAGGTCCTTAGGATTCCAGAGGGAAATGCTAAGTAAGCAAGTGGTGTCAGGTTACTGCAATTTAAACAGAGACTGCATAAGCACCACTCTTTGCATGCCTGACCAGTTCAAACCCATTTCTTTGAGACAATGTGTTCTCCTCACAGATAAAAATGGTACAAATATTTACATGATCAATTGTAATGCTTGAAAACATAGGGCTCAATCTTAACTCCCAAAAAAGGGTGGGTTGGGGTCTGGTCAAAGGTTAAAATTCAAAAAATCTGAAACAAGAACCCAACCTGCCTCGAACCCGACCACTTCCGGTTTTAATGGAGGTGGGTCGAGGGGCGGGCAACCAAACTGCTTGTGGGAAGCGGGATGGTCATTTAAATATTATAATGTGTGCCTTCATTTTAAAGGTCATTCTATTTTTAACTCGTATCGGCCTGGTTTCCCAGTCCTCCAGAAACCCGGCAGGCGAAAGGAGGCGAGATGGGCTGAATCCATGAGGTAAGTGGCTTTACAGCACTGCTTGTGGGCTTCTTCCAAGCCCAACAAGCTACCCAGTAACCCCGCCTTGTGATCTGTCTGCTCTTTCTCTCCCCCCCCCCCCCCTCCCCACCCCACAGGACTACCATTGGACCCTCCCCCCCCACCACCTGTTCTTCTGGGTTTCCCGACTTCAAAACAGTATCCCCGCACAGAATGTGCCTCCAGGCTAAAATCCAGGCCACAGTCTAGGTAGGGCCAGATTTAATGCTCCCTATTAGCAGACATTTGAGATCTTTACAATTCAAGATGGGGGCAGAAGCTTCTTGCTCAGATAGAATCCATTCTCTGGTCAAAAACAATTGAGAATGATTCAACAAGGCTGGTCTTGCAAAGGCAGGAAACCAAGCATGTGATTTTACCATGAAATCCATGCACTACCCCAGAGTTTAGCCTTAATTCAAATAACAGTATATAAAGCGGGTCATTTGTTTTTTCCTCAGTTTTTGAGCACCTTCAGATTTAGAAAGTTACAATAGATCTTGAATAAATTATCTGTGATATAATACCTGCTAGTCACATCCACCTTTTCAATGTAAATAATGCTGATGGATCCCTCTGTTGGTTTCAGTTGTGTTGCTAACCATTTCCCCTCACTTGTGACTATTAGGCAGTTATATAATTGACCAAAGGCAGCCTACTCTGTTTATGAATTAACTGATGTATAAAATATTGTTTCAGGGTGACAGATTTGCAGTTGTAATTATTTAGTTTCTTGTTCAAGCTGGAAGATTTTTGGCAACCTAATTTTCTTGGCAGCAAAAGAGTATTAAATCATTCAGGGCTGGAGGCCCACCCAATCTAATTCTGCAGATCCCACCGATTGTTCATTCAGCTCAAAATAATCCTGGGTTTCCTTCTGTGCTTTTTAAATTATGATTCTGTTACCGTGATGCATTTGGTGGTCTTCACTAGGATTTGGATATTACTTTCACAGATTCCAATTTAACAGAAAATGAGGGGGGGAAAGTACAACAGGAAAGAAAAAGGACTTTTTATTGCCTTATTTTAGAATATAGGAAATAGGAGCAGGATTAGGCCATTCGGCCCCTCGAGCCTGCTCTGCCATTCAATAAGATCATGGCTGATCTTCTACCTCATCTCCACTTTCCTGCACTATCCCCATATCCCTTGATTCCCTTAATATCCAAAAATGTTGATGCTTAATTTTAATTCGATTGTAGGGTAATGCACATAGGAACAGGTAACAGTAAAAACTAGAAAGGGTCTTACTTGAAAATAGCTCAGTGGGACTGGGCTAAAAGTCATTCAAGCAAAATTAAATCAAGGCAGCAAAGTGTCGGTGGCAAGAGAGTGGAGTTTATGGCAAAGGGCAAAAATTATTGCTTTGGTTTTCCACATGATGAGTGGAAGAAAGTTATGACTTGGACTGCTTGTCCAACATCAAGACATGGATAACTGCACCGAGAGTGAAAGGGTCAAAAGAAATGGTAGAGAGATGGAGCTGAATGCATGTGGAAACTGACGGTGTACTTGTAGATACTACTGAAAGATATGTAGATGAGGAAGTGAACGGTGCCTCTGATAGACCTTGGGAGTTGACGGTGCAGGGGAGGGATGAGAAACTACTGTTGGAAATGTGCTGACTATGGAGAGGTAAGAGTGGAAGCATGCAAGGACAGTCCTACAGAGCTAGATGACAGAGGAGAGGCAATGGAGGAGAATGGCATGGTCAACTGTGTCAAACACTAGAAAGGTTGAGGAAGACAAGAAGGGATAAAGAGTCACAGTCACAATATATGTCATACTTAACTTTAGCTAGGGCAGTTTCAGTGCTGTGAGAAGGAACGAAGCTGGACTGGAGAGAGTCAACCAGGAGTTTTGGGAGGGATGGGCACAGAGCCTGGAAGCAATGACATATTCAAGAACCTGAGAGGAAAGGGAGGTTAGAGATGAGGCAGTGGGTGGAAAGAATGGATGGGTCGAGGATGGGTTTTTTGAGGAGGGCGGTTTTGAAAGGGAGAAAGATAGTACTTGAAGAAAAGGAACCATTGATAATGTCAGCTAGCATGGGGGCCAGGAAGTGGAGTTAGGTAGTCAGCAGTTGAATGGGGAGAGGATCAAAGGATCAGGAAGTGGGTCTCGTAAAGAACTGAGTTCCTTTTTAAATTTGTGCTCATTTTTTGGGCAATACTGCCAAAGCTGCATTTATTGCCCATTGCTGAGAAGGTGTTAGTGGTTCTTCTCCTTGAACTGCTGCAATCCATGTTGTGATAGTACTCCCACAATGGTATTAGGTAGGGGACTCCAGGATACTGCCCCAGCGACTATGAAGGCACAGCGATCTATGTCTCAAGTCAGGATAGTGTGTGCGACTTGAAGGGGCGGGAGTTGGGGGAAAAATTGCAAAATGAAAATTTTGGGCTAGAATGGGTGGGAAAGTGGGGAAAGGTTAGGGGCTGGGGTGAGAGGAAGAGGAGGAGGCAGTTGCCCAGATCATCTTGATCTTAGAGAGTGTGGAAGAGGCAGGGCAGATGGAATTAAGCAGGTGGTTAGTCATGGAAAAAAGGAATCTAGGATTTCCCTTGTCCTTGAGAATGATTCTGTAGGAGTAAATGGTTTTAGCTCAGGAGAGTGAGGTATGGTCAAACCAAATCTGGCGGGAGACAAGTAGGCCTGTTGTGCGCTCAAGTAGACTCGAGCTTGTGCTCCTCTGCCTTGAGGGAGCAAAGATGAGGACTGCACAAGAGGGAACAGTAGAGATGGGAAACACTGATTTTCTGGGAATAGGGTGCGAAAGAGGGGAGGGAGCATGTTAGCAGCTTCACAGCTGTAGAGGGTTAGAGGACAAGGAGTTGGACATTTAAGAGTTAATTGTGAAGGAACTAGGGAATTGTTATTTCTCTGGGTGAATGGTGGGAATAGTGGGTTTAGAGGAGGGTACAGGGATATGGGTGCTAAGGGAGATGGGGAAGTGGTTAGAGATACCTTTGTCTGTGATTATAATCTCGTGTAGAGAGGCCAAGAGAAATAACTAGGTGAAGGGGTTGTCAAGAATGTGGATGGGGAAGTTTACATGAAGGGTGAGATTGAGAGAGGATGGGGGGGCAATGAAGTCTGGGGGGTTGGGGTAGTTGAGGTGTAGGTTGAAATCACTGAGGATCCGGAAACACTCAGCGCAGAGACTAAAGGAGGAGAGGGGAGAGGGCATCTTGGTGAGGAGGTTGATTCAGGACTTTGGGCAGTAAATGATTTAGAATAAGAGAGAAGAGCCCTCAGCTCACTGGAAAATGTCCTAGACCTGTGGCTAAAACATTGAGAGTTCACACTATAACTCTGTTATCCAGTAGAAAATGCAACCATCTATCAATGTGAAAGGATAATATTGAAGCTTAAGAACATTAGAATTAAGAGCAGAAGTAGACCATACGGCTCCTCAAGCCTGCTCCGCCATTCAATAAGATCATGGCTGATCTTCAACCTCCATTCCACTTTCCTGCCCAATCTCCATATCCCTTGAGTCCAAAAATCTATCTCTCTCAGCCTTGAATATATTCAATGACTCAGCATCCACAACCCTCTGGGGTAGAGAATTCCAAAGATTCACATCCCTGTGAGTGAAGAAATTCCACCTCATCTCTGTCTTAAATGGCCAAAACCTTACCCCTAGACTTCCCCCTAGTTCTAGACTCTCCAGCCAGGGGAAACAACCTCTCAGCATGTACCCTGTCAATCCACCTCCGAATCTTAGGTGTTTCAATGAGATCACCTCTCATTCTTCTAAACTCCAGAGAGTATCGGTCCAATCTACTCAATCTCTCCTCATAGGACAACTTAACTACATTCATCACTCAAAAGAAAATCTCTGAGAAAGTTGTTTCCCCACTCTTCCCCCTGCTGCTGCCCCCACCCACCCCCAACACAGAAATCGGCCTTGCACAAACTGTAGGGGTCCAGTTTAGTCCTTTCATCACTGGCTCCTTATAGTGACTGAGTAATGTCCAAATGTAGGAAAACTGAATACACTAACAAGAATACAAATGGATTTTAACCTGTATTATACCTTTGTGAAAGTGATTTGTGCATTACAGCAACACTTTTCTGCGATTGGGGAAAAAAACATCTCTCACCTTTGACAGCTTGTCTGGAATAGATTGACTCCAGAGACCAAGAAATATGTAGAAACCTTATTTATATTCATCATCAGCAGAGCACAGCTCTGCGATTCTATGACTAGCTCCACACTTGCAATGTTAAGCTAACAGCTTTGTAAGACTTGCAGTGTTCCCACTTGGACCAAAAGCAACATTTAGTTAACATTGAGAAGCTTTTATAAATAATTCTGAATCCTTTTTACGTTTAAAATCACATTAGAGAAGATTACATGCCAGACATCAACTTTTAAAAGTTGAAGACAGCAAATTTTTGACATTTGCTTTAATTTCTTTCTTGTATTTCATGTTTAGCTTTTCAAATATTCTGCATACAAGACTTGCATTGCATATCTAATATATATTAAATTTGGTATGTGGTGTGTGCAACCCATGGAAAACTCTGATCTTGACCTTCGCTTTTCTGAAATTCCATTATAACATGTTAATTTTAAAGCGCTCTCATAACATCTGCCTGTCTTGAACGTTTATGGTGGACAACCGGTTTTGCCATTCATCGTCAGGACGACATAAAGCACCATCCGGTCCTGCTCTCCTCGGCCAGAACTGCTCGATGTTCCAGGGTCAGCCTGGAATACAAAGATAACCCCCAGCTTCTCTTCACTGCAATCCGTCTTCTTATACCCCTCTCCCCTGCCCCCTTACCTCCAAGAACAAGTGCGAGGAGCTCATGGACTTCTTTGTCACTAAGATTCAGACCATCTATTCAGCTGCCTCTGCCACTTCCCTCCTTTCTCCGAGCCCACCGAGCCAAACTTCCACAAAGGTTCCCCCCACCCCACCCCACCCTAGCCCTGAACTCTCATCTTTCTCGAATTTCTCTCCCATCTCCCCTCATGCCCTCTCAGAGCTCAACTTGTCCATGAAACCCACCTCCTGCTCTCTCTGACCCTCTTCCCACCAAAATGCTGACCACCCAACTTCCCTTCCTGGCCCCCATTTTAGCTGATATTGCTAACGGTTCTCTCTCCTCAGGTACTGTCCCTCTCCCCTTCAAATCTGCCATCATCGCCCCTCTCCTCAAAAAACCCACCCTTGACCCCCTCTGTCCTTTCAAACTACCGCCACATCTCCAATATCCCTTTCCTCTCCAAAGTCTTTGAATGTGTTGTTGCCTCCCAAATCTGTGCACATCTTTGCCGCAACTTCATGGTTGAACCCCTCCAATCAGGTTTCCGTTCCTGCCAGAACACTAAAACAGCCCTTCTCAAAGTAACAAATGACATCTTTTGTGACTGTGGCTGTGGTAAACTATCCCTCCTCGTCCTTCTCAAACTGTCTGCAGCCTTTGACAGGGTTGACCACACCATCCTCCTCCAACACCTCTCTTCCGTCGTCCAGTTGGGTGGGACTGCCCTCGCCTGGTTCCATTCTTATCTATCCAGTCGTAGCCAGAGAATCACCAGCAATGGCTTCTCTTCCTGCTCCCGCGCCGTTACCTCTGGAGTCCCCCAAGGAACTATCCTTGGCCCTGGCCTATTTCTCATCTACATTCTGCCCCTCAGCGACATCATTCGAAAATAGGTCAGGTTCCACATGTACCCTGACAACACCCAGCTTTACCTCATCACCACCTCTCTCGACCGCTCCACTGTCTCTGATTTGTCACGCTTCTTGTCCAGCAGAAATTTTCTCCAACTAATTATTGGGAAGACGGAAGCCATTGTCTTCGGTCCCCACCACAAACTCCGTTCCCTAGCCACCGACACCATCCCTCTCCCTGGCAACTGTCGGAGGCTGAACAAGACTGTTTTCAACCTTCGTGTCTTATTTGACCCTGAGATGAACTTCTCACCCCATATCCGCTCCATCGCCAAGACTGCCTACTTCCACCTCCGTAACATTACCCCACCTCAGCTTATTTGCTGCTGAAACCCTCACCTGCCATTGTTACCTATAAACTGTACTATTCAAATGTTGTCCTGGTTAGCCTCCCATCTTCCACCATAAACTTGAGCTCATCCAAAACTCTGCTGCCTAAGTCCCGTTCACCCATCACCCCTGTGCTCACTGACCTACATTGGCTCCTGGTCTGCCAAAGCCTTGATTTTTAAAATTCTCATCCTTGTTTTCAAATCCATCCATGGCCTAGCCCTCCCTATCTCTGTAACCTCCTCCAGCCCTACAGCTCCCCCGAGATCTCTGCGCTCCTGATTCTGGCCTCTTGAGTATCTCCGATTTTAATCATTCCGCCATTGGCGGCCATGCCTTCAGTTGGATAGGGCCTAAGCTCTGGAATTCACACCCTAAACCTCACCGCCTTGCTACCTCTCCTCCTTTAAGACGCTCCTTAAAATCTACCTCTTTGATCAAGCTTTTGGTCACCTGTCCTAATATCTCCTTATGTGGCTCGGTGTCAAATTATGTTTGATAACGCTCCTGTGAAGCACCTTGGGACATTTAACTACATTAAAGGCGCTATATAAATGTAAGTTGTTGTTGTCACGTAACACCCACTGTTTGTGACTATCCTGCAGGGTTGTCATATCTAGGTTTTCCCTACAAATCATTTAAAATGCTTTCTGAAAAAGATTTCATCCAACATTTGTTTCTCTGTAACTAATTTCTAATGTCTAAAATAAAGATTTAAACAAAAAAATGTTGTATCTTTCGCAAGAACATGATTACATTTATCCATTGAATTTTATTTGTGTCCTTTAGTGCCATCAATAAAGTTTATTTCTGGGGGTGGGTGGGCAACAAGGTCCTTGGGAGTCAGGGCAGGGTATTCTTTGGATCTTAAATCAATTTCATCTACATTTAAAAAGTGTTCAGGGGGTCCTTACACTTGATGAATTACCTCCTCAAGAGGAGGCTAATGGCAGCACATTCCTTGGAGCAAAGTTAGACCTGACTCCAGAGTTACACAGCAAGTTTAGTGTTGGTGTGAGGGGAAAAAACACTTTACAGCAACCTTAAAGTTGTGGTAAAATGCATCATTCATGTGAAATCTTAAGTTCAAAAACCTGTGTTTTTCAGTTAATGGAAGTGAAATCACTCACTTTACAATTCAAGGAAAAAAGCATACGCCCTCTTGACACAAACCACACTGTATCACAAAAGCTTTTAGACCTGATGTCGCAGAGCTGCTTATGGGTATTTTTTCCCTTTTTAAAGCAATTCTTTAACATTGGATGTACCATTAGGTGATTTATGAAAATAAAAGTGTTGCCAACACTTGGAAAAACACCTGAGAAATTGTTACAGTATCTGTAGCCTAAACAAACATCACACTAAGATTTGCAGGTCTGCAGAACTCCATGATTTGAGGCCTATGGTCAAATTTTATTCTAGAAAATATATACTTATAATTTGTGTTAAGAGAATACAGCAAATGGATTGTTTTGCCAACCAATACATTTGTTTATCTTTCCAATATTCACAATCAGAAAACAAACTGCAGGGATTGTGTTAATGAACGTACCAACTTTGACAGCTGCACATAATCAATACTCCACATTAATGTAAAACATCGATATTGAGTTTATTTGCCAAAGGTTCTTAGATTTTTTTTTACAAAATGTATCTAGTCTATTTTTAATCTATGATGATTATAGTTCATAAGTAATGTCTTAAAATGAATAAACAAGTTTTTAAAAATGTATTTAATAGCACATACAATTAGTAAATTGTACTGTGCATAAGGTTACCTAATTTACAGCATGCAACCTGTACAGTGGTCTTTATTTACTGTTACTGTTGTTCACATGTTGTCTCCAGTAGATGGCATAGTAAGAGCTACTCCAATACACATATTGCTGTACCAGTTAAAGTTCACACCAACTACTTTTCTCCACTGTTCATCTACTGACTTGGTTCCACTAAATATAATTAGATCATTTAACGCTGCTTTGATACCTACAATAATTTTGATGAAGAATGGTAGAGTGCACACTCAAATGAGCAATAGCTCAACATGCAAAAGCATGTAAAGGCCCCAAACACCCCTTCCAGGTGAAACAGCGATTTACTTGTACTTCCTGCAATTTAGTATACTGTATTCGCTGCTCACGATGTGGACTCCTCTACATTGGGGAGACCAAACGCAGATTGGGTGACCGCTTTGCGGAACACCTCCGTTCAGTCCGTAAGGGGGACCCCGAGCTCCCGGTGGCCTGTCACTTTAATTCACCGCTTCACTCCCACTCTGACCTCACCGTCCTCGGCCTATTACACTGTTCCACGGAAGCTCAGCGTAAGCTCGAGGAACAGCACCTCATCTTTCGTTTAGGCACGCTACAGCCCTCTGGACTCAATATCGAGTTCAACAATTTTAGATCATAACCTCAGCTCCCATCACATTTATATTTTATTTTATCCACCCTTTTATTTGTCCCCCCCCACCTTTTTTTTCCTCCTAGAAGCTGGCAGCTGTCCTTCATTCTGCCAGTGGATTTCACACTTCATTCAGCCTTAATCTGTCACATTAACACCACCTCTAGCCTTGCATATCTCTTAATGTCTCTTAATGTCTCTTCATCTCCCCCTTTGTTCCTTTATCCCCTCCCCCTTTTCCCAGCTTTACCCTGGCCTTAAATCTATTTGATTTCCGGCTCTTCCCAGTTCTGATGAAAGGTCATCGACCTGAAACGTTAACTCTCTTTCTCTCTCCACGGATGTTGCCTGGCCTGCTGAGTTTTTCCAGCGTTTTCTGTTGTTATTTCGGATTTCCAGCATCCGCAGTATTTTGCTATCGTCATGCAAAAGCATGTAATGTGTCAAGGCCATTCAGAACATCATGCCCATTTGTTCTGTAAAGAATGCCCCATCATGGACTCTAGTCATTTATTTTATTTAATTTTCTGAGAGACAATTCTGCAATACTTTCTCTCAACCTCAAATGTAGCCAAGCAAAATTGTAGAGCAAAACAAAACGAAAACAAAAGTTGTAGAGCATCTGTCCTTATACCTCCATTATTCAACCCTAGGTGACCAAGAGAAGGACAAAAGGGAAATTTGTTTGTTTTTAAATTACAATTAGAAAAAGGATGAGAGAGGTGGAATACTGGAGAGGTTATTGCCAAAGGGAATTAGAGAATTACAATAGAAGACAGATCCTAGCATCCATGAGCTCTCTACTCAAACTCTCTCACAAAATACTCTTCTCTATAGTTACACAGCTTGCTGGGGGTGATATTTGATTACTTTTACTTTCTCTAAAGCATCTTACCTACAACTATGCATCAAAACTTAATATGTAGGTATCATTATTGATCTTGCAAATTGTCATGCATTCAGAAATTGGCCAGAGGGTGTGACAAACCTTGAGAGCTGGCAGAATAAACTGTTTGCTATATTGGTGCTTTTTAAACTCAGATTACACAGTACTGAATCTGGCTCCCTTATCCTGGTGGCAAACTTGTTACCTCGTTTTTCATGGGTCTACAAGTCTGTCACCAGGCCAAATGAGCTGGAGTTAGTCACGTAAAAAGCAGCTCATCAGTCTCCCAGAACCTGACCTTAAACAGCATCAACAGAAAAGAGGTGCTGATGAAGCATTACAACTTGAAGGAAAGATTGCATTAAACAGGACCTCAAACACAGGATTTCAGCTTTTTCCAGCAATTTTTAAATGTTAATGTTTAATAAAGTCTGTTTGTTAAGTCTTTACAATGTTTTTTTCGCATCACAGAACATGTCAGGGAAAAAAGAAAACACAATGATTTTTTTTATTCGTTTATGGGATATGGACGTCGCTGGCAAGGCCAGCATTTCTTGCCCATCTCTAATTTCCCTTGAGAAGGTGGTGGTGAGTCACCTTCTTGAACCGCTGCAGTCCGTGTGCTGAAGGTACTCCCACAGTGCTGTTAGTGAGGGAGTTCCAGGAATTTGACCCAGTGACGATGAAGGAATGACGATATACTTCCAAGTCAGGATGGTGTGTGACTTGGAGGGGAACTTGGAGGTGGTGGTGTTCCCATGCGCCTGCTGTCCTTGTCCTTCTAGGTGGAAGAGGTCGCAGGTTTGGGAGATGCTGCCGAAGAAGCCTTGGTGAGTTGCTGCAGTGCAGCTTGTAGATGGTACACACTGCAGCCACGGTACGCCAGTGGTGGAGGGAGTGAATGTTTAAGGTGGTGGATGGAGTGAGATGGTATTAATGAAAAGAAATACCCCACTGTCTCAGCAGCACCTTTACCAATAGGCGAAAACAGAGTCAGAACCCTTCAACAGCCATAAGACATCACTTGTCTTCAAGTTCTACAGTATAAACTCTGTAAATGGCCACATCATCAGCCTGTGCAATTTATACACATGAAGGAATAACAGTGGACAAGAATTAATTTCAATGCCCTATTTCAAGAAGTGTCTGGAGGCCTCACAATAGTGTAATATTTCTGAAGGTTAGCTGTCTGGCTTCTGCCAGATGCACATTGACAGGATTGTCATACTATCGCACAATGCAGATAGGTTAGGTGCACTTAAATCAGCAAGTGGGCTCACTGATCAACTTACTTAATAACTGGTCCACTGCCACCAGCCCTCCTCCACACAGTGCAGGAAAATCACCTTTCAGCCCTCTAGTAAGACACAAGCCCAGTTGAAAAGGATTGTTGGAGCAGCCTTGAATGCCACTGTGGCTGTGTGTCACTTCATTTGGAGGCTGACATGGAGGAGGATCCCATCGGTGATATGCCTGCTCCAAGTTCATTAGAACGTTTAGAAAAATAATTTTGTTAGTTAAAGGGAAGCAAGAAAATGAATTCTAGAGTTAGCACTTGTGAGTAACACAGCAGCTGGGAGTATAATAGCAGGAATAAAAACAGAAAATGCTGGAAATACTCATCAGGTCAGGCAGCATCTGTGGGGAGAGAAACAGAGTTAACGTTTCAGGTCGATGACCCTTTGTCAGAACTGGAAAAAGTTAGAAATGTAACAGATTTTAAGCAAGTGCAGGAGAAGGGGGGAGGGGAGGAAAGAACAAAAGGGAAGGTCTGTGATAGAGTGGTAGGCAGGAGTGATTAAATGACAAAAGGTATGATAGTACAAAGCAAAAAGAGATGGTAATGGGACAAGTAAAGAAACAAAAGATGAGTCTAGAAGAGTGTAAATGGGAATGGCAGAATCATCAACAGCTGCCATGTGGAAAAAAAAATAGGGGCAGAGGTTATGGTCATAAACTGTTGAACTCGATGTTGAGTCCAAAAGGCTGTAAAAGTGCCAAATCGAAAGATGAGGTGCTGTTCCTCGAGCTTACGTTGAGCTTTGTTGGAACAGTGTAAGAGGCCAAGGTCAGAGTGGGAGTGGAGTTGTGAATTCAAGTGACAGGCGACTGGAAGCTCGGGGTCACGCTGGATAATGGCAGGATTAAGAGCTAGACTACTGATGTGTGTGGCATGCATGATGCGGGATATCCTGGATTTGCAAAGTATTCAGGCGGAGTACGCGTGCCTGAAGTGTCAGAGGATTCTGTTACTTGAGCAGAGGAATTCTGCGTTTGAGAAATAATCCACAAACTGCCCACTACACAAGAGATTATCGCCACAAACTGCCAGTACATCGGAGATTACAATTAAAAATCAAACAATGAGCCAGTGATTTGACATGGATCTGATTTGAGTTAACATAACTGCTAGTTTGAATATTTTAAATTAAAAGTCTAATTTGAAGTAGATAGTAATACCTCTTGTAGGATAATGTATCATATAAATAGCTTAATACAGAAGTCAGTATTAATATCTTTGTACTGTGAGAATGTATTCTGTGTGATAGAGGCTAACACATGGTTTAGATTAGGTCCTTTGGATTCTGCAGGGAAATGCTAAGTAAGCAAAAGGTGTCGGGTTAATGCAATTTAAGAAGCATCGAAGGGTTTGGAGCCGACATATCTACATCTTAGCTATTAAGGTGTGAAGTTTATAACCATGGAAAAATTGTCTTCTACGTAATGACAGTTACCTCCCAGTGAGAATAGAGTGTGTGTGGTGCAACATTGCCATCCCATGGTCTAATAGCATATGACACAAAGATCACACAACAGTAATCTCAGAATTGATAGGTTTAGAGCAAGTCATCTGACATTGGCCATCCAGGTGTATAAATACGCTCACATTCAGTAATGCTTTGGTATTCCGTGCTGAGAACTCTCCTGGATTGGAATTAAAGTTAAAGGCAGACCAGAGAGGACTATCCTACTAGTACGTATATTGACGTATAACTTGCTGTCAATATTAATAAAACCGATAAGTTAATTTATCTCTGGTGTCTGAAACTATATGATTTGGATTAATCTACTTGGTTGATCTAACACCTCTGTGTCGTCTTATAAATTTTTTACTATATTTTTTAAAGATATATAGACGTACAGAGAATAAAGTGCAATGATTAACTGTGATACAACACAATGGGGAGATTGTCCTGGGTCTTCATCCAGGATGACTGGATTGCCTGGTGGCTGCAAATCAGGCAAGGCAGGACACATGCCTTTATAGGAATCTGCCCAATTTTCCTCCATTTAAAAGGAGGGTTCCTTTACTGGTGTGTGCTCTGACCTGCCCCATTTTCTAATATTCTCTGTGTCCAAGGTGATCCAGTTCCCTAATGTTTTTCCACAACTTTAGTGGTGTGTATGATTTGCATAAATGGAATAGAACAATCACAATTTGAATGCATGAGCTGCCACGGACATTTTCAAATCGGGCATCATTGCAAAAGCTTTGAAACAAAAATTGCATTTATGATTCACATGGTAGAAATCAAGACTACATTAATGAAATAAGGACCCAGAGGTTAAATGTTCAGAACATTTAACAGAACACTCCAGAAACTGAAAGTGTTGGTCACATGGCCACCTCAACATGACTCAATGAGCTTAAATGTTAATGAACTATCTGCATCAAGGAAAAAGATTATCAGATTCAAGAATTTTGAAAATAAGTTTGTTGAACAAGTAAGTACGCAGTTCCAATTACTAGGTCATAAAGGTAAGTACAGATGAGGGAGGCAATTTGGTAGATCTGACTCATCCTTTAATAGAAACCTACAATCCTCATCCACCCACCATACCACTGCCCCCCCACCTCTCCCAATCACAACAACTAACAAGTCTTTTTAATAGTCCAGAGACTTGAGCATATGTTCTTTAGTTGTGCTGGCAATTCAGTGCAGTACTGAGGGAGTGTTGCACTGTCGGAGGCACTGTCTTTCGAATGAGACGTTAAACCGAGGCCTCGTCTGCCCTCTCGTGGACATAAAAGATCTTGTGACACTATTCAAAGACGAGCTGAAATCTATATGAAAGCCAAAAATGTAAAGATTGATCTAGTCCCAGTATAGAAGGGACCAGGTCAATCCTTCATGTGTAAAAACATTCCAACCAGGCAGACTATTGCCGGGCAAGTAAACAAGTCAATAAAACTAATATGACATTACTGCAATGGGAGTCTGACTATGCCATCAGCAGCAGTCAGCGGTTTTAGAATTAACAAACAAAAGCCATCTTATTCTGGACATTGTAAAAATTGGCACAGATCAGACACTTGGGTCCATTTTTATGAATAAAATATTTCTGTGCCAAAATACCTCATTTAGATATGTAAAAATGTGTCATAATACAAAAGACTGCTGCACAACATAAATGTGTCGAGATGTGAAAGTTAGCCCATAAAAAGGCATATGAACTGTGGTGAAATACTGACTGCTGTCGACCTTCCTACTGACTCCAACCTTTACACTTTATACAGCACTTGAATTTCAATATATCAAACAACAGCTTCTTTATGTGGAAGACCAATTTTCTGAAGAAATTCGGTTAAGGTTGTAGGTGGGAAAGGAATCAAGTTATATTAAATTAAATTAATTGGTTTAAAATATATTGGGCACCAATTGATGAACTTACTGAATCACAACTACTTATTTGCTCAGCTGCAAACAAAAGAAATACTGTCTGTACTTTACAGTAAACTATTGTTCAATGACTAACGTGATGAACTGCAAACTAACCTTTTTGTTTTTCTTACCCTTGAATTCTGATCTTCATTTAAAATCCCTTTACTTGGATCTGCTGATCATTCTTTTTGATTGCATCAATGGGCCAATGTTCCACTCTCAGGTCAGTTCAACGATTAGAGACAGAAGTGTTCTATTTCTTCAGCAGCTATCTCATGGCTACAGATAATTATTCCAATATCCTTTAATAAATAAAATGATTCATTACAATAATTGCATGATTCAGTCAGAATCTTTTCTAACTGTTGTTGGAGTTGCTGTGGGTTACACAAGTTAACTTGATTAAAGCAAAACCTCAAGTTTCAAACAACTTGTGCTTAATATATAAAACATTTTTCCATTTTATTATTTCATCTACAGATAAAAAACAAGTTTTCACTGCTTTTAAAAGATGAGAAAGAATAAAGCCTAAAGATCTTTTCTCCAGTAGTATCTTAGCATATGCACGCTGAGAGATCAGTCCCATCCTTCAAAAAAAAACTAATTGCAATAAACACTTACCTTTAATAATCCATTGAGCTAGCTCTCCTTCAAAGAAAGTCTGCACACAAGTGGTACATTCAGCCTTTTCAGCGCTTCACTCACTTCTTATTTCTGTTACTCAATTAAAATTGTGGCCGAGAAGTTCGAGATCCTGCCGGAAACGAGCGTGACCCAGGCGGCGTGATCGCCCACCCTAAGACGTCGGCCCAAAGCCTACTTGCATTTGGGCCTCATCTGCATAAAACCGATGAGCTTACTTACCTTTTTGTCGGTGGCCTCCAGCGGTCCCTTTAAGGACTGCTGATTACACGCCTGGCTGAAGGCCCAGATAAACTAGACTGAGCATGCGCAGCGGAGCTCCACCCGGTTGATGACATAATTTCGATCGGGGTCCTAAAATCAGCATTACGACCCTGATTTTCATATTAAAGGCATCCAAGGCCTGTTTCAGGCAGATGCCCGAGACACTTTGAAGTTGACAGCTTCCAATTTGGCAGCTGGCACACTTCCGCCAGTTATTTCCACTCAAAAAAATGGGTGCGACAAGGTCCAATTTCCCTCGTGTTTAATATTAAATGTGGGCAACACGGTGGCATAGTGGTTAGCACTGTTGCCTCACAGCGCCAGGGACCCGGGTTCGAATCCGGCCTCGGGTTCGAATCCGGCCTCGGGTGACTGTCTGTGTGGAGTTTGCACATTCTCCCCGTGTCTGCGTGGGTTTCCTCCGGGTGCTCCGGTTTCCTCCCACAGTCCAAAAATGTGCGGGTTAGGTTGATTTGGCTATGATAAATTGACCCTTAGTGTTAGGGGGATTAAATACGTGGGGTTACGGGGATAGGGTGGGATATGTGTTGGTGCAGGCTCGATGGGCCGAAATGGCCTCTATCTGCACTGTGGGGATTCTGTGATTCTGTGACCACTGCAGAGTTAGGGTGGTGAGCAGAAGTGGCACTTGACAGTTAGTGCCATACCTCTTATTTCAAAACACAAAATATGTACGTTAACTAATTCGATTTTAAAATGTTTTAACTATTTGTTCTTGTCCATCCTTGGTCTACTTTTACCAGCATAAGAGTTGAAAAAAAGTAAAAAAAATAAAAAAAAATTTTTTTTACTCATTTATAATTTTAAAATACTTTTAAAAAAGGTACGTTTATTTTTAGCCCCATAAAAAACTAATTTTTTTCAAAAAATTAAAATTTTTGTTTAAAATATTAAATTTAATGTAATTTTAACTCATTTTAAAAATGTGATGGTTTTTAAAAATGTATTTAATGTTTTAGTGTCTTTTTGGGGTGATCTCCATTCATGTATTTGACAGGTCTATCTGTCAAGTGTATGAAGGGAGATTCCCTTCTCCTATTGGCTCCCCATGGCCCACGTGATCCCAGGGACGCTTGCGAACTGCCTGCGCCCCTGGGATACGTGGGCCCTTCACATTTCAACTGTGGAGAGGCCCAGGAGCGGAAGTGTCCGGCCCTCAGGAGCCCTCCATTAAGTTCGTAGATTTTTTTCCGATAGGAGGCATCCCCATGCAGGAAGCCTCCTATTGGAAATTATGGGCCATTGTTACCAAGAAAAAAATTCCTAACTTTTTTTGTTCTTCCTCTAAATTCCTCCATGCTATTTGTTCTCACATAATGTTCATTCTTTACACACAACATTAGTGAAATGGTTAACTAGTATTTTTTCCACTCAAGGATTGTTTATTCATATAGTCCTAAGTATTTAGCGCAGTGTTAAAGGGCACGAGAAAAGAAAAAGTATAAATTTTGGAAGTCACTGCTTCCTTCCTTCCCTCCTTCCCTCCCCTCCCTCCCTGCCATACCAAAAATGTAATAAATATCAAATTTTGTGACCTAATATCAAAACATTCAGGTTGACGCAAATAGAAAGGAAGGAACATGCAACCCACACAGTTATTAAATAGAGAGAAAGGTTAAAAGACTAAAGAAAGAAATGAAGTGAAGAAAGAAGGATTACAGTTTTAAAGATGAATAACTTTAATAAAAGAAAAGCTAATGACACAAGGTCATCCTTTGCATCTAATACAGTTCTGAAATTAGTAATTTGTCCATGGCAGAGAAATAGAATTTAATGCAAAAACCATGTAAATGGTTCGGGTACAGTCGAGGTACATTCCCACGAGGGGGAAAGTTAGGACAACTAAAGCCAGAGCTCCCTGGATGATGAAAGAGAGAGTAAGATGAAGCAGAAAAAGAGTGCATATGACAGATGTCAGGTTGAGAATACAAGTGAGAATCAGACTGAATATAAAAAGTTCAGAGGGGAAGTGAAAAAGAAAATAAGAGGGGCAAAGAGAGAGTATGAGAATAGATTGGCAGCTAACATAAAAGGGAATTCAAAAGTCTTCTATAGGCATATAAATAATAAACGGGTAGTAAGAGGAGGGGTGGGGCCGATTAGGGACCAAAAAGGAGACCTACACATGGAGGCAGAGAGTATGGTTGAGGTACTAAATGAGTACTTTGCATCTGTCTTCACCAAGGAAGAGGATGCTGCCAAAGTCATAGTGAAAGAGGAGATAGTAGAGATACTGGATGTGATAAAAATTGATAGAGGAGGTACTAGAAAGGCTGGCTGTACTTGAAGTAAATAAATCACCAGGACCGGATGGGATGCAGCCTCGGATGCTGAGGGAAGTTAAGGAGGAAATCACGGAGGTACTGGCCATAATCTTCCAATCCTCCTTAGATACGAGGGTGGTACCAGAGGACTGAAGAGTTGCAAATGTTACACCCTTGTTCAAAAAAAGGGTGTAAAGATAAACCCAGCAACTGCAGGCCAGTCAGTTGAACCTCGGTAGTGGGGAAGCTTTTAGAAACCATAATCAGGGACAAAGTTAACAGTCACTTGGACAAGTGTTGATTAATTAAGGAAAGCCAGCATGGATTTGTTAAAGGCAAAGGGGTAAAAATTCAGTTGGTTGCGCCTCCCGTTAGCGCCTTAAGAGGGCGCTAATGGGGCGCAAAGCCGCTAACGCCCGGGCGCAGCGATGTTTGCGCCGCTCGAGAACTTAACTAGAGATTGTGCGGCGGCGCTAAAACTTACCGCTGCGACCACCTGCGCGCGCAGATTGTGACGTCATTCCATGGTGCAACGCCCTTGTGGCGCCCCGGAGCGGAAATTGAGTGGCGCCCCCTGCCTTACCGCCTGGCGCTAGCAATGACCAGAAGACTGGAACGCTATGGGCAACACGGTGGCATAGTGGTTAGCACTGGTGCCTCACAGCGCCAGAGACCCGGGTTCGAATCTGACCTCGGGTGACTGTCTGTGTGGAGTTTGCACATTCTCCCCGTGTCTGCGTGGGTTTCCTCCGGGTGCTCCGGTTTCCTCCCACAGTCCAAAAATGTGTGGGTTAGGTTGATTTGGCTATGATAAATTGACCCTTAGTGTTAGGGGGGATTAAATATGTGGGGTTATGGGGATAGGATGGGATATGTTAGGGGGAATTAAATACGTGGGGTTACGGGGGTAGGGTGGGATATGTGTACTGTGGGGATTAAAGCAGGGACAGGGTACTGGATTTGGATGATCAGCCATGATCGTATTGAATGGCGGAGCAGGCTCGACGGGCCGAATGGCCTACTCCTGCTCCTAGATTCTATGTTTCTATGTTTCTATCAATCGCTGTGGGGCTGGGGGGGGGCGCTATTTAAAGGGGGCCTCTTCCTGTCTTTTATTGTTGGTGGCATTTTTGAACTACGCATTCTGAGAGAGAGAGGGAGAGACTTCTGGAGAGATTCAACGTTGTGTGAAGGAGTTTTGGGTACTGAGCAGCACTTTGCAGGTTCATTTTGATTTGCCCTTCCTTGTGTCGATTTAGCAGAGACTGTGGGAGCTGCACTCTGAGCTCTTTGCCTGGTACTCTCCATTGTTCTTTCCAGCACATTTGATGTGCAAGTCTCTCCAGGCCGAGATTCAAGGCTGCAATGAACAGGATGTGGATGGAAAGCAAGATTAACCATCCCCTTTAAGAACTGGCCCGTGCCATTGTGTGTGTGTTCCATTGCTGACTGACATTACATGAGCTTCGCCAGCGCTCTGAGGTAGCGCCTCACTCCTTGGCCTTTGCGCCTTAAGACAGGTGTGCAGCGCCTGCTTTAGCGCTCCACTCACCTCCCGCGGCGGTAAAAGTGAAGTTTCCAGTCAGTGCCGATAATTAGCGCCAGGCGCTAATATTTGCGTCCAGACGATATTTGCGCCCCAAATGGGGCGCGACCTAATTTCTACCCCATAGTTTTTTGATGAGGTAACAGAGAGGGCTGATGAGGACAATGCGGTTGACGTGGTGCACATGGATTTCCAAAAGGAGTTTGATAAAGTGCCACATAATAGGCTTGCCAGCAAAGTTGAAGCCCATGGAATAAAAGGGACAGTGGCAACATGGATACAAAATTGGCTAAGTGACAGGAAACAGAGAGTAGTCGTGAACGGTTGTTTTTCGGACTGGAGGAAGGTATACAGTGATGTTCCTTGGGGTCGGTTCTAGGACCACTGCTTTTCTTGATATATATTAATGACTTGGACTTGGGTGTTCAGGGCATAATTTCAAAATTTGCAGATGACACAAAACTTGGAAGTATAGTGAACAGTGAGGAGGATGGTGATAGACTTCAAGAAGACAGAGACAGACTGGTGAAATGGGCGGACACGTGGCAGATGAAATTTAATGCAGAAAAGTGCAAAGTGATACATTTTGGTAGGAAGAATGAGGAGAGGCAATATAAACTAAAGGGTACAATCCTAAGGGGGTGCACGAACAGAGAGAGCTGGGGGTATATGTGCACAAATCGTTGATGGTGGCAGGGCAGGTTGAGAAAGCAGTAATTCCTTTGTTGCTATGGTGGACTCTAATTCCACCCCTACCAATGAATTACCCAGTCGCATAAGCCCCTTCGCCTGGCTGAACCAAACGAAGCTTCCACCCAAAAAGACTTCACTTCTGAGAAAATATCCGGCTTGGGACACTCGAGACCATGCTTACCACCACACACAGTCGGTCTCGATTGCTCCGCTCAGCGGCTTCTTCCTCTGGTACTTCTTGTTAGGTCGATCTTGGTGGAGCGAGAGAGAGAGAGAATGGTGGGAAAGGATCTATCTTTATAGGAGTCTTACTACCCCTATCTTTCCCGCCAATCTTTAAAATCCTTTTGTTTCTAAGCACTCCGGTGCTTAGTCAGTGATGGGCCATCATCAGACCCATGTGTATTCCGTGATTGGACTAATGGCCCTAAGTCTGGGACATATTTTGGTCTTTGTGTTGGGAAAAACTGGCTCCTCTTCGGCTGGCTAGGCTAGTGGGTTCATTGTTCTGCTTCTCTTCTGAGATGGAGGTGAGAAGTGCTTTTGCATATTAGAGTGGCTTTCTAATAGGTTCAAGTTCAACGGGTGCCTCAGGGTCCTCAGCCCCTTCGTCAATGGCCCTCCCTTCCTTTTTCCAGGACTGTCGGGCGAACCCATACATTCGGGATGACTGACAGTTCTTTTGTCACAGCCAACTGCCATGCGTTCTCTGGAGTTTTAACAAACCAGTTTTTCACGTATCTGCACAGGGCGATCCCATCACAGGGAAAATACCCTCAGAAAAATCCCATAAAGTCCACAAAATATTCTCGACTGAGTCCATTCTTCAAACAGAGACTTTGTGATCTCTTCATGTGCTTAGGACCCAGCGCTGACTTGAAGATTGAGAGGAGATTTGATTGAGGTGTTCAAAGTCATGAGGGGTCTAGACAGAGTAGAGAGAGAAACTGTTCCGATTGGTGGAAGGGGCGAGAACCAGAGGACACAGATTTAAGATGATTGGCAAAAGAACCAAAGGCGACATGAGGAAAAACTTTTTTACGCAGCGAGTGGTTAAGGTCTGGAATGCACTGCCTGAGAGGGTGGTGGAGGCAGACTCAATCATGGTTTTCAAAAGGGAATTGGATAAGTACCCGAAGGAAAAGAAATTGCAAGGCTACGGGGAAAGGGCGGGGGAGTGGGACTAGCTGAAGTGCTCTTGCAGAGAGTCGGTATAGGCTCGACAGGCTGAATGGCTTCCTTCTGTGCTGTAACCATTCTAGGATTCTAGGATTCACAGGGTATATTTGGAATCTTGGGGTCGAGTTTCCTCTAGGTTGCGCTGGTTTTTCCAGCTGGTTTTTAAAAAAATCACTGAAAGCCGACCCCACCCATAAAACTGGCCATGCCCTCAGATTAAGTTAATGAGCATGGAGAGTTTCCACCTATTGCGGCCTTTCGAGGAGGCTCTTCAAATTAATTTTTTAGGCACTAATAGGCAACTTTTAAATATTAAAAAATATTTAATTTACTAAGAAACTGACTAGTGTACACCAATGAAACTGGTAAATGGTTCTGTAAAGCTTTGTAAAGTCATTTTAAGTTATTTAAAATCAGGTTACTCACAGGTGGTGGACGAGACACTCTTATTAAAAACACCTATAATTTGTGATTAAACCCATTTTCAGCTGTATTAATAAAACTGCACCAGGTTACCACTCTTAAATACATCAAGGAGTGTTTTTTAATGCAAGGGGAAAAATAAACAATTACGTTCTAAAGTGCCGCCTGATTGCGCTGGTTCTTTTATGTTTGTGATTATGTAAATGAGTTTGAGCGGAAACTGGAACCATAACTTCACTTCGGAAGAAAGGCGCAATGTGTGCCCAGATTGCCGATTACGCCCAAAATGGAAACTCTACCACATTGTCACATCTGCAGCTAAAATGGAAACATCTGATGGAACATAAACCTCCTGTGGGTTTCATTTGTAAGATTTATTTGGCAGAGTGATTATGCAAAATAAGATTTTTTTTTTAAGGAATAATTAATATATTTTTGTAATTTGTAAAAAAAAAGACTTGCATTTATACAGTTCCTCTCGCGACCTCAGGACATCCCAAAGCGCTTTACAGCCAATGAAGTACTTTTGAACTGTAGCCACTGTTGTAATGTAGGAAACAATTACAAGGATTTGCCTGTAGATGTAACCCCTTATGAGGAAGTTAACAAGTCAAGTGTTCCCATTGGAACATAAAGGAATACCACCATGCAGATTAAAGTTAAGTGTGACTAAATGCTGTATTAGGACTGAAAAGCAAAATGCAGCTGAGCTGACCAACGGAATATTCTTTAAAGCCTTACTTGTGAAAGGAATTAACTTAATTTTTAAGCATTACAACACCACAGTTTAGCTGAGTTTAGCACAACAATATAATAGTCATTTCCAAGATCACAGAAGTACTGTAGCAGACTTACAAGTTTGCTTTCAGGTAACATTTCTAACTTTGATTTCCTTCCATTCCGTCTATGGCCCATGTTGCTGAGTCCTGTACTACAGGCACCATTGGTATTACCTTGTGCATCTTGGAAGTTGGCAATGCGTACAATTGTTCTGCAATGACTGAGCAAATCTGGGTGGTAGACCTATCCGCAGCAGCCCTGAGTCCAGGCAGTGTGTTTTCAATGGCGACAAGAGACTCCCAAAGATGCTCATGTACCAGCCTCTATTTGTAAGCAGGTCCTAGGAAATCTGAATCTTGAGACACTACAACACAATGAGTAACCTTGCTTAACCTTCACCGGGAAACTGGTTCGTCTATGTTGGACAACAACACTTGCCCTTCTCCATCCTCACTTTGTGCCTCACGGTGTTGCCTCTCAATCTCGGGATCATGACCTTGTGGCTTTTGTCTCCCTGAGGTTGTTGTGATGAAGGGTGCTGTGCTGTGGGAGCTTGCTTGGAGGGCCCAGGTTCAGGCTTTGAGTCTTCCTTTACTCAGCCTTAGCAGTCCCTTTTGTGTCAGCACTGACAGGACATGCTCTACTCAATGGTGCTGCTCTTTTCATGTGTGTGCCCAGGTTACTGTTTCACTTACTGGCAATGTTTCCCAAACAAAGCATTATAATACAAGCCTACAACTCAAACATCTCTCCCTGCACCACCATCTCCTATGCGCTTTAGAATCTCTTGGCCTGTGATGTTCACTGTTGCCTGCTTATAGGGGAACGGTATCTAGCTTAGTTAGACCCCTACCAGCCTGCAGTTGCTCGAGACAGTTAATTGGCAACTTAGCCTCAAAAAAGAACACTGTATTGTTTAAGAGGGCATATTTCACTGACATGTAGGTATGCAACATAGTGCCTCAGACATCACAGACAAATCAACTGGCATTGCTCTTCTAAGTTGTTACAGGTTATTAAGGCACTGTCAGCTCTTTCTTTGCTCTTAGGTTTTGAAGAATATTCTGTTGGTCCGCTCAGCTGCATTTTGCTTTTCAGTCCTAATACCGCATTTCATCACACTTAACTTTAATCTGCATTGTTGTATACCTTTATGTTCCCATGGGAACACTTAACTTTATTAACTTCCTCATAAGGGCTTACACACACAGCCAAATCTTTTGCACAGCTGATGCTTTGTCTCAAGCCTTGATATAGCATGTAGCCGCGTTGAACCTTAATCTGAATGTTGAATCCTTTGTATTCTCAAAGGAAGCCTTGACTTGTTAACTTCTGTATAAGGCTACATAGGGAAATCGCTTGCTTCGCTGACACTTTGTTTCCAGCCCTCATACATTGGCTCCCGGTCCGGCAACGCCTCAATTTTAAAATTCTCATCCTTGTTTTCAAATCCCTCCGTGCCTCGCCCCTCCCGATCTCTGTAATCTCCTCCAGCCCTACCACCTTCTGAGATATCTGCGCTGCTCCAATTCTGGTCTCTTGCACATCCCTGATTTTAATCGCTCAACCATTGGTGGCCGTGCCTTCTGTTGCCGAGGCCCTAAGCTCTGGAATTCCCTCCCTAAACCGCTCCACCTCGTCTCCCCTCTCTCCTCCTTTAAGACGCTCCTTAAAACCTACCTCTTTGACCAAGCTTTTGGACATCTGTCCTAATGGCCCAAAAATTAGTCTTGCTACGCGAGAGTACGCACTGTGTACTCTCGCGTATTCTGTCTCCAATTGCCGGTTTTCTGCATGCACTGCGCATGCGCTGAAAACCGGCACTTGGTGAATGGAAAAGGGGCGGGTCCTAGGTGAACCGCGTGCGCGCTACAGGCTGCGCGCACGCTGTGCACTTAGTGGTTTCAACACGCAGGTAAGTACGGAAGATTCTACACATAAAAAAAGGAGTAAGACCCACTTTTAACAAGGTAAGTAGTGAATTAAGTATTATTTTGAATTTTTTTTAACAGGTATATCTTTTTTAGAGACGTTAAAGACAGGTAAGTTTATTTTTATAACTTTTTAAAAGATTTTAAATTTTTTCAAAAATTTAATTTTTTATTTAAAATGGTTAATTTATTTAACTATACTTATTTTATTAATGTGATGGTTTTTTTTAAAAATTTAATTGAGGTTTAGCGGTTCTTTTGGGGGGCTATAGTATTCATAACTTTCACAGCACTTATGTGAAAGTTATGAATGGAAGATGGTGTGCTGCCATTGGCTCTAACTGAGTCACGTGATCCCACAGCTCGCACGAATTAACTACGCCGGTGGGATACGCAAGCCCAGCACAGCAGCTGTCCAGAACATCAAGTTCGTGCGAGCTGGAACTGAAAAAGCCAACGCGGAGTGAGAGATCGCGGGGAGGCCTTACCCTCGCACGAAGGCTTCCTCACGAATTTTTGGGCCATCATCTCCTTATGTGGCTCGGTGTCAAATTTTGTTTGATAACGTTTCTGTGAAGCACCTTGGGACGATTTACGACGTTAAAGGTGCTATATAAATGCAAGTTGTTATTGTATACAGCACATTTATTTTGTTCACGTCTTACCTTTGTGCTTTTCTTCATGTCAGACATCTTTTCCCAGACTTCCTCCCAAGTTGACCGTCTCAGTTAGTTCTTCCCCCATCTTTGCCTTGTTCTGTGATTATTGAGAGGGTACCTTTCAGTCCCATAAATGACGTAACGCTGTTGCATCCGAACATAAGAAATAGGAGCAGGAGTAGGCCATACGGCCCCTTCGAGCCTGCTCCACCATTCAAAAAGATCATGGCTGATCATCGACCGCAACTCCACTTTCCCACCCGATCTCCGTATCCCTTGATGCCCCTAGAGTCCAAAAATCTATCTCAGCCTTGAATATACTCAAAGACTCAGCATCTACAGCCCTCTGGGGCAGAGAATTCCAAAGATTCACAACCCTCTGAGTGAAGAAATTCCTCCTCATCTCGGTCTTAAATGGCCAACCCCTTATCCTGAGACTATGCTCCCTAGTTCTAGACACTTCAGCCAGGGGGAACAACCTTTCAGCATCTACCCTGTCAATCCCCTTCAGAATCTTGTATGTTTCAAATAGATCACCTCTCATTCTTCTAAACTCCAGAGAGTATAGGCCCATTCTACACAATCTCTCAGCATAGGACAGCCCTCTCATCCCAGGAATCAATCTAGTGAACCTTCGTTGCACCACCTCCAAGGCAAGTATATCCTTCCTTAGATAAGGAGACCAAAACTGTGCACAGTACTCCAGGGGGGGGAAATTTGGTTGCCTGGCGCTAACGGGGCGCAAAGCAACAAGCGCCCGGGTGCGGCACCGCCAACGCCTCCCGCGAAATTCAGCGGGAGGTTAGCAGCAGCGGTAACCGTTAGCGCCCCGCGGCGCTGCGCCACCGGCGATGACATCATCGCCGTGCGCAGCGCCCCACTTGCGCCCTGGCCGCGATCTTCGGTAGCGCCCCCTGACTTACTGCCAGACGCTATGTCCGACGGGGTCAGGGGGGCCTACCTGTGGCTGGGGCGGCGCTAATTAAAGGCGAGGTGCCAGGTGGCCATTTTTGTTGCTGGCCGTCTGCCAGCACCTGCCCCTTTTGCCGTCCCCAGCCTCCTCTGCAGCCCCCCCGCGGAGTGCCGGCTGCGCTCCATGAGCCCGGCACTTCTCTTGAGTGCTGGGCTCTTTTGCCGGCACTCCGATCCCTGGTGGCCCAGCTGAGCCCTGGGTCGCGCTGCGCAAGGCCCCTCCCCTTTAAGAAGGCCTGCAGTACCGCGGCGCGACGTGCCGCAGTGCTTCCCTCTTGGGGCGCTACAGATTAATTTCGGCCGCAGGGGTGTTAATTTTATCGGGGCGCTAAAAGTAGCGCAGAGGCGAAGTTAGCGCCCCAAAGGGGGCGTGACTCAATTTTTCCCCCCAGGTGTGGTCTCACCAAGGCCCTATACTCTTTTACTCCAACCCCCCTGCAATAAAGGCCAACATGCCATTTGCCTTCCTTATTGCTTGTTGTATCTGCATGCCAGCTTTCTGTGTTTCTTGCACGAGGACTCCCAAATCTCTCTCAACACCAACATTTGAAAGTTTCTCACCATTTAAAAAATATTCTGTTTTTCTATTCTTCTTACCAAAGTGAATAACCTCACATTTCCCTACATTATACTCCATCTGCCATCTTACTGCCCACTCACTTAGTCTACCTATATCCCTTTGCAGACTCTTTGGGCTGGATTTTGATACTGGGGCAGGTTGGGGTCGTGTTATCCACCCGACTGCAATTGGATGTGGGAGATTGATGCAATTTTCACCTAATTGGGAAATTGAGTTCCAGCATGTGGGAACCCATGAACCAATTAGTGTTTTCAGTCTGAAAGTCGCCTCTGATGATGTCATCATTGCTGCTGCATTGAAGGTCTTCAGAGACTGCCTGGCCTTTGCTGTGAGAGGACCTGGATGCAAAATGAGCAGCAGCAGTCCTAAGTCTGCTCCCAGATATTTTTACACCACCACTCAGAGAGAGAGAGAGAGAGAGAGAGAAAGAATATGGATCCAGCCAGCCAAATGTGCTCCCGCCAGGTTTCACAATCGTGGTTCAGAACAGGCGTGCTTCACGTAGAACAAGGGTTAAAATCACAAAGGCCTTTCAAAATGGCATTATAGAGGCAATTTAGTACTTGTTAAGGGCCTTAACAGCCTATCCCGTCTCTTAGAGGCGGGACGGAGTCGGGACCAGCAGACACGATTTAATGAAAATTGCGTGGAGACGGGATGGAGGCAGACTTGTGCCCGCCTGCCAGTTTTCGCAATTTTAACCCCCCACACGCCTCCACGGGTCAATGAAAATCCAGCCCTTTGTCTTCTCCTCATAGCTTACTGTCCCACCTAGCTTTGTATCATCAGCAAACTTGGATACATTACACTCGGTCCCTTCATCTAGGTCATTAATATAGATTGTAAATAGCTGAGGCCCCAACACTGACCTTGCGGTACTCCCACTAGTTACAACCTGAAAAAGATCCGTTTATCCCTACTCTCTGTCCGTTAACCAATCCTCTCTCCATGTTACTATATTACCCTCAACCCCATGAGCCCTAATCTTGTGTAATAAACTTTTATGTGGCACCTTATTGAATGCCTTTTGGAAATCCAAATATACTACATCCACTGGTTCCCCTCTGATGTCCTTAATCAGAACCTCGAGCCTTGTCAATGAAATACGCTTTCCGCTGCCTCCTCCACTCAATGGAAAAGATGGATTTAATGTGTAATGAAACAGTTAAGTACCGATTTCCTCCTTAGATAATGCCTGAGCATCTTTATTGAAAATGTAATAGAAATTCCTATTCAACTGTGATCCATTATGATATATTCAAACTCACATTGTTCCAATTCAGAAAAACAGCATGTTCCACCAGTTGCATTATAATTCTCAGAAATTAAAAGCTACTCCCATTGAATCAAATGGGAATTTGGTTATTAATGAAATTCTTCCTTTACAATATCAAACACACCTTACCTCTACCCTCTCATGATGTTGATTTCACTGCAATGGCTAAAAATTCCCTCAATTCATTACATTTATCCTATGGACAATGCCAGGTACCTACTAGGACGTTAAAACCAGAAAATACTGGAAACATTCAACTGGTCAGGCAGCATCTGAGGAGAGAGAAACAGGTAGCGTTTTGGATCGATTACTTTTAGTCAGAGTTCTAATGAAAGGTCATTGACCTGAAACGTTAACTCTGTTTTTCTCTCCTCAGATGCTGCCTGACCTGCTGAGTATTTCCAGCATTTTCTGTTTTTATTTCAGATTTCCAGCATCCGCAGTATTTTGCTTTTCACCCACTATGGGCCGTATATTCCGATGCTGTGTACGCACCCGTAGGGACATCGGAAATGCCGGTTTCAGGCATGCGAAGTGCATGTGCTGAAAACCGGTATTTCCGATCTGTCAAGAATGCTCTTGACAGATCGGACGCCTGCTCTGGAGAAGGGCCTCTGCGGGTGGATAGTCCCGCTTTCTGCAGAACCTCCGCCCGCAGAAAACCCTTAGAAATCTTACGCCTGGTAAAAGCAGGCGTAAGGCCTGCTTTTACTAGCATAAGAGTTGAAAAAAGTTTTAAAATATATATTTTTTTCACTCATTTATAAATTTAAAATACTTTTAAAAAAGGTAAGTTTATTTTTAGCCCCGTAAAAAACTTTAATTATTTTTTTAAAAATTAAATTTTTGTTTAAAATATTTAATTTATTGTAATTTTAACTCATTTTAAAAACGTGATTTTAAAAAAAAATTATTTAATGTTTTACAGTGTTTTTGGGGTGATCTCCATTCATAAAAAATCACTGGATTGGGGGTAATATTCTGGCGTGGGTGGAGGATTGGTTATCTAACGGAAGCAGAGAGTTGGGATAAATGGTTCATTCTCGGACTGGCAACCAGTAGCTAGTGGTGTTCCGCAGGGGTCGGTGCTGGGTCCCCAACTCTTTACAATCTATATTAACGATTTGGAGGAGGGGACCGAGTGTAACATATCAAAGTTTGCAGATGATACAAAGATGGGAGGGAAAGTAGAAAGTGAGGAGGACATAAAAAACCTACAAGGGGATATAGACAGGCTGGGTGAGTGGGCGGAGATTTGGCAGATGTAATACAATATTGGAAAATGTGAGGTTATGCACTTTGGTAGGAAAAATCAGAGAGCAAGTTATTACCTTAATGGCGAGAAACTGGAAAGTACTGCAGTACAAAGGGATCTGGGGGTCCTAGTGCAAGAAAATCAAAAAGTTAGTATGCAGGTGCAGCAGGTGATCAAGAAGGCCAACAGAATGTTGGCTTTTTTTGCTAGGGGGATAGATTATAAAAACAGGGAGGTATATAAGGTATTGGTGAGACCGCACCTGGAATACTGCGTACAGTTTTGGTGTCCATACTTAAGAAAAGACATACTTGCTCTCGAGGCAGTACAAAGAAGGTTCACTGTGTTAATCCCGGGGATGAGGGGGTGGACATATGAGGAGAGGTTGAGTAGATTGGGACTCTACTCATTGGAGTTCAGAAGAATGAGAGGCGATCTTATTGAAACATATAAGATTGTGAAGGGGCTTGATCGGGTGGATGCGGTAAGGATGTCCCCAAGGATGGGTGAAACTAGAACTAGGGGGCATAATCTTAGAATAAGGGGCTGCTCTTTCAAAACTGAGATGAGGAGAAACTTCTTCACTCAGAGGGTAGTAGGTCTGTGGAATTTGCTGCCCCAGGAAGCTGTGGAAGCTACATCATTAAATAAATTTAAAACAGAAATAGACAGTTTCCTAGAAGTAAAGGGAATTAGGGGTTACGGGGAGCGGGCAGGAAATTGGACATGAGGCTGAGTTCGGATCGGTCAAGGCCCTGTGGGTGGCGGAGCGGGCCCAGGGGCTGAGTGGCCGGGTCCTGCTCCTACTTCTTGTGTTCTTTAGATTTGAGGTTAGGATCAGATCAGCCATGATCTTATTGAATGGCGGAGCAGGCTCGAGGGGCCTGATTGGCCTACTCCTGCTCCTATTTCTTATGTTCTTATGTTCTTGTATATTTGACAGGTCTATCTGTCAAGTGTATGAAGGGAGATTCCCTTCTGCTATTGGCTGGCCTGGCCCACATGATCCCAGGGAAGCTTGCGAACTGCATGCGCCTCTGGGATACGTGAGCCCTGCGCATTTCGAGTTGGAGAGGCCCAGGAGCAGAAGTGTCCGGACCTTGGGAGCCCTCGGGTAAGTTCGTAGATTTTTTCCAGATCGGAGGCATCCGCACGCAGGAAGCCTCCGATCGGAAAATATGGCCCATTGTCTTTGCCAAGGGCTAAATGAAATGTATGAGGGAATATTTAACCAGTCAAGCATGAATATGGATCATTGTTTCATCCAAATTCATACTGACATGTTGTCCCAGAGTGACATATACGTGTCCCCATCAACTAGCAGCGGCGTGTCATAACAGTGAACATAGCGCAGTGGTGCATGTCGCATTTTCTGCTGGCATTCAACTTTTGGACTGTGAACAGGTCAAGGATGGAATTGCAGCATTTCAGCTTCTCCAGACTTGTTCTGATTCTGTCGTCTCATCTAGGCCTCAGCTGTAGTCTTTGGTCCTCAGTATCACACTCCCGCCAGTTTTCCTTCTTCATCAACTGGGCAACCCAGGCAAACAACAACAAATAAAATATAGTGATCAGAACTCAGTTTGCGTGGCTGAAAGGGACAAAAAATACCTTTCTAGGGATCTGAGTTATCAAAAAACACTGAAAAAGTAATCTCATTTGCAATTAAGTATTGGAAGTAATGGTATGAATTTGGAGCCTTTTATACGCAATCATCTTAATTTTAATGAATGACCTTCAGCATAATAACTATGGCACACAATACACTGAATTATTGCAGTGTTAAATATATTGATGTAAATGTTCATCAGTAGCACACATGCCTAATAATGCCCACCTCACAGGATGACTAAATACAATCGCATTACATTTCTGCTGTCAACTGCCATTTTATAAATGCAAACGGAGACATAGATTAGCACTGAGGAAACATTTCGCCAATTAAACAATCGTTAGATGTCATGACTAGAAAGCCACGTGAATTGAGAAGTATTGTGTTCCTTGCCTGCACTGAACTGATAAGTAAAGAGTCATAAATTTTGGCTAAGAGACAGCAGTGATGTGAGGAAATATCGAGGGCTTGTAGCTGCCTTTAACCACAGCTGGATACATTAGAAGCATTTGAATTTGAATTCTTTTGTTCACTTTTAGTTTCAGTATAATGAGGCAAAATCAACTATTTCTTGGTTTTTAAATATTCTTGTTTCTAGATGTTTGATTTCTGGGAGAGGACAGAGACTTTATTTCAAGGCTTGCATATTACTCTAGTGTTTTTTTTTTAAATTAATGTTTTCATGGCATTTTCATAAAGCACACAACGCTGCCTGGTGTTTTTTTCCAGAGGCAGCAACTCGGTGAAACACTCGGGGCAACAGGACTGAGGCACATTGCATTTCCCTCAGTCCCCCCGCATGGCTTAATTACAGCTGCTTTGCCTGTCTCCCCCCACCTCCTCATTCAATTCCTGATCATCTGCCTGTCTCCCCCCACCTCCTCATTCAATTCCTGATCATCTGCCTGTCTCCCCCCACCTCCTCATTCAATTCCTGATCATCTGCCTGTCTCCCCCCACCTCCTCATTCAATTCCTGATCATCTGCCTGTCTCCCCCCACCTCCTCATTCAATTCCTGATCATCTGCCTGTCTCTCCCCACCTCCTCATTCAATTCCTGATCATCTGCCTGTCTCCCCCTGCCTGCTCAACCTATTCCTGATCATCTGTCTGGCTCTGGCCTCCAGATTTCCGGTCATCGGTATCATCAAATCCACAGTTGGCGGTTTCCCAAGCTCCAGTTCCTAATCCAGGGGTACAGGCCATCCTTAGACCTCATTGTGTGTATGAAAGATGTTCTTTGGTGGACCTGAGTCACTGACACGCAAAGATCAGTCAGTTTCTAATTTTGCAGTCACCATGGCTCCCTGGAGGGAGAATTTGGTTCGGCTGTTTCAATGGGCTACAAATGGGGACCAGCTGTTGGCCTTGTTCCATCTACCAGCCCTTCCAAATTGCCTTTGTTATGGTTGAGGCAAACCCACTGGCAGAACTTGCCAGCTGGTGATCTGCTTGTCTACATTTGCAGCCTGTTTAATCAGCCAATTCAAATCTCCTATGTTCTAGGAAGCCGTGGTGTCTCATGGGGAATGAACCTGCACTAAACGTGGTAAAGGCAATTATCTCAGATTAGGATGCATCAACATTGAGAGAGCCGTTACTGCATCTACTCCCCCGTCCCAAGATGATACATCTGGCTGCAGCTAATTTGCCTTATGCAAGAAGCACTGCTGCCTTGATAGACTGTTTCACAGATACCTGTTGCTTTAGTACTGAGACTTTTATATTAATAAATGAATGCGTTGAAGTTGTTGCCCAGCCATTGACCTGTATATGCATTTGTTTATTTTGTCACTGACCAGTTCTGAAATCTGGTGAAAGTTTAAAGTGCTGTGGGCAAATAGGCAGCCTTTACAGATCACTGTACAGCCTATTGCAAGCTTTCACTCAGTCACCTCACTGGCTCTGCGTACTCACAGCAGCTGCCCAATGGATGTCAAATTTGATTCTTCATAAGACCTACTGGTTCCTAACTAACTAAAATTACCCAGTCTTACACTTAGTGATGCGTGCTGGAGATAAGGAATACAGAGAACCATACCACTCAGCTCAGTTCAAATTGTAAGCTAAATTCTCAGATGTATTTGTGAAGTTCACTATAAAAAGACTTGGTGCATGATGATTCATACTTCGTACTGTTCAGAGAATCTACCTCTAATTCTACACTGCTCTAAAGTAAATAGACCAAGGTCCTTGAGCCCATCTGAATTGCTGAGGTTCTTTAAGCTAGAACTCATTCTTGTAGCTTTCCTCTGGACCTTTTCCAAGCCCACTATTTCACCCACCATGTGGGGGGACCAAACCTGGGTGCAGTATTCCAGATGCAGTCTGACCAGCAACCTGTATGGTGACCAAATGGTGTCCTTTGATTTATACTGAGTGGTTCTATTTATACAATCCAATACCGTTAGCTTTAGCTACAGTTTCTCCTCATTGGTCATGAACCTTCGATGATCTGTGCACAATAACGCCTTGATCTTTCTCTCTCTCTCTCTCTCTCAATCTCTTTCAGTATTGTTCCCTGCAAATGGTAAGTGTATTCTGTGTTACCCCTACCAACATGCATGGCACTACATTTATCTAAATTAAATGCCATTTACCATTGTGTGGCCCACTCCCCTAACACATCTAATCTTTTTGCATTTGATTGCACTCTTCTACTCTTTTAACCCTTGCACAGAATTTGGTGTTGACCATACTCCCAACACCTATGTCCATATCATTAATAAAGGCAGTGAACAAATAACGGGCCTAGCTCTGATCTCTGGGTCCAGGCGGACACCGCAAGGAAAGTTTAGGCCTCCTGCCTCAGACTCCTCCAATTCCCTCGGGCCAGACCCTCCCAAAACTCCCATCCCCACACCTACCTGCAGCCGGCAACTGCTCCTCACCCACTCTGGGCAGGAAGTGGAATGGCAGCATGGTAAAATTGCTGTGACCTCATGTTGCTACTGAGTAGGTTGGAAACTAATTGACTCCCATGGCTGGAAACCCAGTGGGAGTTGAAATTGACCCCTAGTTATTAGTTGCTATGTTTTTCCATCTTTTTAATTTTCAAAACAAATTATTTTTTTCCAGCACTATTTAAAACCATACTGGAAATTTTACACTCAGTGCAAGTGGTATTTTAGATATGATTTTCAATGCAAAAAGACAAAAATTAAGTTTCAATTTTATTCTATGTATTTTCAGTCTGCAATGACATCATTAAAAAAAACATGTATTGCTGCAAGAGTGCTGTCACTAAATTCTGTGTGTCGTGCTGATGGTGTACTCCTCTGCATAAGCATGAGATTGTTTTTTTACTCTTGCTGTGATCAGCGTTACATAGGATTACATAGGATATACAGCACAGAAACAGGCCATTTGATCCAACCAGTCCATGCCGGTGTTTGTGCTCTACCCGAGCCTCCTCCCGTCTTTCCTCATCTAAATCTATCAGCATAACCCTCTATTCCCTTCTCCCTCATATGCTTGTCTAGCCTCCCCTTAAATGCAGCTATACTATTCGCTTCAACCACTCCCTGTACTAGCGAGTTCCATGTTCTCACCACTCTCTGGGAAAAGAAGTTTCTTCTGAATTCCCTACTGGATTTCTTGGTGGCTATCTTACTCTGATGGCCTCTAGTTATGCTCTTCCCCACAAGTGGAAACACTGGGCTGGATTTTCTCAATGGAGACGTGCTGGAGGCGGGACTTCTGGTTTCCGGGTTTCAGTCCCGCCCCCAGCAACATCTGACCAACCCACGCTATTTTCCCTTGATTGGCCTTGTTAAGCCCGCCCTGCGGGCTTACCAGCCAATTAAGGGAAAGCCAGTGACAGATGACGTCAGCGTATGACGCTTCATCTGTCGAAAAAATTTTGACAGGTGAATTGTCAGCGTTTGATAGCTTTGAGAAGCTGTCAAACACTGACAATCTCTGTTCTAAGCTGAGCCCTTGCACAAAGGCTCACCAAGACGTCTCTCCTCAGCAGAAAGCAGATGGCTGCTGCATCTGAGAATGCAGCAGCCATTCTGTCATCTCTGCCGTTGAGATGAGGCACCTCCGAATCCTCAAAGGTTGAAGCCTGCAGAAAGAAACAAAGGTAAGGAAACTTTTACCAACATTTTGCACTCACCTCTCATACTTACCTGTCCACACTTGCACCCATCACTCACCTCTACAGCTGACATTTTGACCCCTCTCACCCCGCAGACCCACTGCTCACCTCGCTGACCCTGGCAAGGTTCACAGCCGTCGGGAAGCCCGCAATTGCAGGCGTAAAATGGGGAAAAGCCTCAAAACTGCCTGTTAACTACCTGTTAACAGGCAGTTAAATGGCTGTAATCCCCTTCCCGCCTCGAGGAGACGGGTCCCTGCGCGACTCGGGGACCCGCCTCCCGGGAAGATGGCACGGAGGTGGGTTGGGAGCGGGGTCGGTACCCGCTCCCAGTTTCTGCCATTTTCCCGGCAGTCCCGCCTCCATACCCGCCTCCCCAGGGCTGGGAAAATTCCCCCCTTTGTCTCTGTATCCACTCTATCAAAACCTTTCATAATTTTAAAGACCTCAATTAGGTCACTCCTCAGCCTTTTTTCAAGCGAAAAGTGACCCAGCCTGTTCATCCTTTCCTGATAGGTATACCCTCGCATTTCTGATATCATCCTTGTAAATCTTCTCTGCACCCTCTCCAGTGCCTCTATATCCTTTTTATAATATGGCGACCAGAATTGTACGCAGTACTCCAAGTGTGGTCTAACCAAGGTTTGATACAAATTTAGCATAACTTCACTACTTTTCAATTCTATCCCTCCAGAAATAAACCCTAGTGCCTGGTTTGCTTTTTTTTATGGCCGCCTTAACCTGTGTCACTACTTTTAGTGATTTGTGTATTTGTACTCCGAGATCCCTTTGCTCCTCTACCCCACCCAGACCCGCACCCTCCAAGTAATAAGTGACCTCTCTATTCTTCCTACCAAAATGTAATACCTCACATTTATCTGTGTTGAATTTCATTTGCCAATTATATGCTCATTCTACAAGTTTATTAATGTCTTCCTGTAATTTGTTGCAGTCCTCCTCAGTATTAACTATTCCACCCAATTTGGTGTCATCCGCAAATTTAGAAATTGTGTTTTTGATTCCAAAGTCTAAATTGTTAATATAAATTGTGAACAACAGTGGTCCCAGCACGGATCATTGTGGAACACCACTACCCACCTTCTGCCACTGTGAATAGCTACCCTTTACCCCTACTCTCTGCTTTCTGTCTTGAAGGCCATTTGAAAATCTGGATAAATTATATCTACTGCATTACCCTTGTCTATTCTCTCTGTTACCTCTTCAAAAATTCAATGAGGTTGGTCAAGCAAGACTTTCCCTTTTGAAATCCATGCTGACTATTCATTATTATATTTTTGGTTTCTAGATGTTCTTCTATTTTCTCCTTTAGTAGGGATTCCATTATTTTTCCTACCACCGATGTTAAGCTGACTGGTCTATAGTTCCCTGGACATGTTCTATCTCCATTCTTAAATATAGATATTATGTTAGCTGTCCACCAGTCCTCTGGCACTACACCTTTTTCTAATGAATTATTAAATATGTGTAGTAATGCCTTTGCTATTTCTTCCCTAGATTCTTTTAAAATGTGCGGATGTAATCCATCTAGACCAGGGGGTTTTTCCTCTTTGAGTTTGATTAGCTTATTTAATATATCTCCTCTTATTTTAAATGCAGTTATTTCATTACTAATCTCATGATCCAATGTCATGTCCACCTGTTCTATCTCCCTGGTAAATACTGAGGCAAAGTAATTATTTAATATTTCTGCCATCTCTCTATCGCTGCCTATGGTATTATCCTGTCCAACCCTTAGTGGCCCTATTCCCATCCTGACCTTCCTTTTTTTTTATTGATTTGCCTGTAAGATATTTTACTATTTTGTTTTATGTTCCTTGATAATTTAATTTCACAGTTCCTCTTTGCTTTCCTAATTGTTTTTTTGACTTCTCTCCTAATCTCTTCATATTTTCCCTTATCATGCTCTCCCCTGCTGTCCATGTACTTAATGTATGCCTCTTTCCTTACCCTCAATTTTTCCCTTATGGCTTTATTCATCCATAGTGTCTCATTAGTGTTTAGCTTGTTCTTGTTTTTTAGCGGAATATATTTTTCCTGGACTCTGTTGAACACCGTTTTAAATGTTTCCCATTGCTGTTCTACGTCACTGCCAATATTGATGTCCATTTTATTTTCCCAAGTTCTATTCTCAGCCCCTCAAAATCAGCTTTTCTCCAATCTATTACCCTGGTCTTTGTCATACTTATGTCCTTCTCAATTATTAGAAGCATAGAAGATAGGAGCAGGAGTAGGCCATTCGGCCCCTCTAGCCTGCTCCGCCATTCAATGCGATCATGGCTGATCATCCAAATTCAGAACCCTGTCCCTGCTTTCTCCCCATATTCCTTGATCCCTTTAGCCTTAAGAAATATATCCAACTCCTTCTTGAATATATTTAATGAATTGGTCTCTACTGCCTTCTGTGGTAGAGAATTCCACAGGTTCACCACTCTCTGGGTGAAGAAATTCCTCCTCATTTCTGTCCTAAATGGCTTACCCCTTATCCTTAGACTGTGACCCCTGGTTCTGGACTCCCTGACCATTGGGAACATCCTTCCTGCATCTAGTCTGTCCAGTCCTTTCAGAATTTTATAAGTTTCAATGAGATCCCCTCTCATTCTTCTAAACTCCAGCGAGTATAAGCCCAATCGACCCAATCTCTCCTCATACGTCATTCCTGCCATCCCAGGTATCAGCCTGGTGAATCTTCGCTGAACTCCTTCCATGGCAAGAACCTCCTTCCTCAGATAAGGCGACCAAAACTGCACACAATACTCAAGATGTGGTCTCACCAAGGCCCTGTACAACTGCAGCAAGACATCCTTGTTTTAAAGCGTATTATATTATGGTCACTATTGCCTAGATGTTCCCCTACTTTTACTTCTCTTATCTGCTCTGGTTCATTCCCCGTTACTAGATCCAATAGCGAATCCTCCCTTGTTGGGCTTTTTACATATTGGGTTAGAAAGGAGTCCTGTGGACATTGTAGGAACTCCATTCCTTTATCCCCCTTACCTACCTCTTCTGTCCAATTAATATCAGGGTAGTTGAAATCCCCCATGATGATTATTCTATGTTTTTTACTAATTTCCCTAATTTATTTGCATACTTCTTCCTCCACCTCCCTTCCACTATTAGGTGGCCTGTAGACTACCCCATTAGTGTGATTGATCCTTTATTATCTTTTATCTCTATCCACATGGATTCTATTTCTGTCTTCCTGATAGCTGTGTCACTTTTTTCTACTGCCATTATGTTATCCCTAATAAGTACAGGAACTCCACCTCCCCTTTTTCCCTCTCTATCTTTTCTAAATATATTATACCCTGCAACGTTTAATTCCCAGTCCTGATTTTTCTGTAGCCATGTCTCAGTAATCCCTACTATGTCTGATTCCTCGCAAAGCATGATTGCCTCCAGCTCCCCTGTTTTATTATGAGTTGCATTGCTGTAACTCATTTTTAATAGCAGTTCCTTCCACTTTATTTTTAACCATCTTTTTACACTCCAGTTCTATAACTCTATTTATTCCCTGGCCATCAATATCTTCCCTTACTTTACTCTTTCCTATGCTCTCCTTTTCTGTAGCATCTACCTGAAACTAATAAAAACGTATTTATTTTTGAAAGATTTACAGTATTTTATTCGTTAGAAATTTTGAAATGACAGGAAGATACATTTTGCATAATAGTCAATGCAATTTGTCTGTATAAACTATTTTAATTTGATTTTATATACTCTTGAAATAGAGCATCATTTACTATGGGCGCGATTTTCCCAATGGAGGCGGGTTTCGGTTTGGGTGGGTTCCAAACCCGCCTCCACTGAGAGGTGGGAAAAATTTGTGATTTTCTCCTAATTGGTCAGTTGATTTCAGAGGTGTGGGTTCCCCGGGCCAATTAGTGTTTTGGACTGAAACTCGCCGCTGCTGACGTCACTTATCCAGCTTCATTTCATGGCTGCTTGCTGCCTTGGCTCATTCCATTGGTTCTTGGTTGATGCTGCACCACCTCCAAGCTGTTATCTGCTTCAACAATGGCCAACTCCAAGGCGAGGGCCTCCCTGAGGTTCTCCAATGAGTCGCTGGGAATGCTGGTTGAGGGGGCGAGAGCCAGCAGGGAGGTGCTCTTCCCCTCATCTGGGAGGAAGAGGCCTCCCAAAGAAACCAAGGCTGTGTGGGTACAGCTGGCAAGGGATATCACCTCCAGATCAGTATGCAGCAGGACATGGATGCAGTGCCGTAAAATGTTCAATGACCTTGTAAGATCAGGCAAAGTGAGTATACCTTCAGCTTGACCCTCCTTCTGCTCCCCTTCTCCTCTCATCACCAGCACTCTGCATTGTCAACCTCCTCCTCCACATCCCACTTTACCCTTACAACCCTTGCACCCTTCACCATCTCTCTCACTCTATGAACCCAATCACTTCACTATTCGACTATGCTGCCCTCACACTTCCTTTCAATGTTATGCAAAGACAACAACTTACAACACACAGGGAGGGCCCTTGGACATGGAACCTCGCTCCATCTTTGTCTCCTTCTAAGCATCTATGCTTTGGACTCTCTACATTCACTCCATCATTCTCACTCCAACTCCACTTGTGTCCCTCACTGCAGGAAAAGAGAGCCCACAATAGAAGGGAAAGGGCAAAGACAGGAGGAGGGCCACCTTCCCCAGCCATTCTCACCCAGGCTGAAGAGGCAGCCCTGGACATCACGCAGAGGTGGAGGTGGAAGTGGGGGACGGACAGACGGGCGAGGCAGAGCAAGCTGGAGACAGAATAATTTTGCCTCTCTCTCATTTACACTGCTTGAGTGACTGAAATGGCTGCTGGTGTATATTATTAGAATGCCACTTGAGCATCTGCACTATTGCATGTGCATGCCAGACTTCCGTCAAATGTCTAACCCATGCCTTTACTCCCCCACAGGACCATCCACAGAGCCCCACCCCACTGTCGACGAGGAAAAGGCTGAGCAGCAAGACTCCTCAGGAACCTGCAACCTCTGAGGACGCAGCGTCAGCAGATGTAAGCGCACCCAGCACCAGCGCAGATACGCACACCTCGGTGGGACCTTCAGGACATAGATTAGTGTTGTCACCTGGGTATCACATCTCACAGGTGAGCATCAGCAGGTCATGGAGGCAGGGACAGCAGTGGAGAGTCCTCGGCAGAGGGCGCAGGACACTCCTAGCTCTGCTCCGCTGCATGTGGACCCTGTGCCTCTGGGTCCATCCAGAAGGAGAGCAATGCTGGAACTCCAGGAGCAGGTGCAGGTCTTGTCTCCAGGGTCACTGCGAGTGTGGAGAGGATGGAGGAGTCCAACTCTAACCTGAGCAGTGCCATTGGGGAGGCAATGGCGCATCAATGCAGCACCACAGAAAGGATGGCAACCTCCGTGGAAAGGCTGGCTACGGCCATGGAGGAAATAAGTCGCCAGAGTCAGGAAAACATGGTGAATGTTCAGAATAGACTGACATCTCTGGAGGAGCGATGGGCAGCTATTGAACAGAGAAACCAGAGCTTCATGGAGATGGAAGTCCTTTTGAGTAGGACTGCCAGTGCAGATACAGGTCCCCATGGCTCCCCTGATGTGCGGCAAGGTGCTCTCAAGCCACTTGCAAGCGCTGAGGTGGACCTGACCCATGAGAGGGAAGTTGGTGGCAGACAACAAGGAAGTGGGGGCTCCTCTCCAAGCGCTCACACTTCCATGCCACTGCGTAGCCCTCGGTCAGAGCCCGCACCCAACTGAGATGGGCATCTCAGCCCCTGCACTGCCACAGGATGAGCAGATGTTTGGTGAGCCCTCACAGGCTCGTAAACCCAGAGGATGCCCACCAAAGGTGTCGAAGCAGGAGCAGCATGAAAGTGAGCAAGGGACCTCCACTTCTGCTGAAGCCACAGGGGGAGCACCACGTAGGAGCACGTGTAAGTGAAAAATAGAGCACCATTAGTCACAGGGGTAGCCACTTGGGTGATTGTTTATGTTTATTGATGAAACGCCATCCCTGTTTGAAAGTATAAAAAATGATCTGATGGCAAACTGTTGGCATGATGGCATCTGTTATTTTGCCTTAGGCAGCTCCACATTGTGGGCTCTGCGACACTTGCGTGGTCAGGTTGGTGGTCAGAGTGAAAGAAGGCCAGCGAGTCATGTCCATTGTCTATCATGTGTTAAGATGGAGCCAAGGACATGTGCCACAATGGGCAACCTATGCAAATCTGGCCAGGATGAGTGCATCCCTTGCATCACGAGCAGCCATGTGCTTGTGTGCTGCTGCTGCTGCTGGTCGATACGCCGCCGCTCGGTCCTCCACCTCCTCATCTGAGGAGGCTATGAACTGAGCCACTTGCTCATCAGGAAGCTGCAAGCCACGACGCTGTGCCATGTTGTGCAGTGCACAGCAGACCACGACCATTCTGGAGACCCTGGCTGCTGAATACTGCAGGGCTCCAGCTGATCTGTCAAGGCATCAGAATCGCATCTTCAGCAAGCCAATGGTTTGCTCGATGATGGACCTGGTCGAAATGTGGTTGGCGTTGTAGCGCTCTTCAGCCTCCTTAGCTGGCCTCCTGATCGGCGTCATTAGCCACTTCTTCAGGGGGTAACCCTTGTCACCAAGGAGCCATCTGTTAAGTTGGTTTGGCGGTTTGAAGAGCGGAGGAACACTAGAGTATCGCAGGATGAAAGAGTCATGGTAACTACCACAGAACTTGGCCCAAACATGCAAAATCTCCTTCTTGTGGTTACACACCAGCTGTACGTTGAGGGAGTGGAAGCCCTTGCGGTTCACAAAGATAGCTGGGTTCTGATGGGGTGCCCTAAGGGCCACATCTGTGCAGTCTATGACACCCTGCACCATTGGCAAGCCTGCCATATTTGCAAAGCCAACTGAACGCGTGGTTACACTTGCTTGATCCCTTGAGAAGTGGATGTAATTGTGGGCCTTTGCGAAAAGGGCACTGGTAACCTGCGTGATGCAACTGTGGGCGGCCAACTGGGAGATTAGCTGATGTCTGCTGATGATCCCTGGAAGGAGCCTGAGGCAAAAAAGTTGAGTGAGGTGGTGACTTTGACAGCCACTGGTAAGGGGTGTCCACCTGCTCCTCTGGGCTCCAGGTGTTGGTGCAGCAGTACGCAGATGTCTCCGACAACCTCTCACGAAAGTCTCAGCCTCCTTTGGCACTGCTGCTCAGTCATGTTGAGGTAGCTCATCCTCTGTCTGTAAACCCTGAGAGAGGGGTATCTCCTGCGGTGGTGCGGACCTAGGAGGAGCGGCGGCGGCAGAGTATAAAGGTGAGCCCGAGGAGCAGGTAGGTTTACCAATCTCAGAGCGGGAGACAGAAGTAAAAAGTAATCGAAGTGTGACATCACCAGAAAGCAGGTAAGTGATTGGTTGGTGAGTATTTCTCTCTTTCTCCTTTTTTCCAAACTTAAATTCTGTGGTTTATAGTTTCTAGAGTCTCTGTGGTGTAGCGGGGACTGCTGTTAAACAAGGGCCCTTGAGTATACCATTTAATTGAGGTGAAATTGGTGGGATTCATTTAATTTAATTTTAATTAATTAATTAAAGGGTAAGTCATGGCAGGAGAGCTCCGCCCTGTGATATGCTCCTCCTGCTATATGTGGGAAATCAGGGACGCTTCCTGTGTCCCTGACGACCATGTGTGTGGGAAGTGTATCCAGCTGCAGCTACTGATGGACCGCATTGCGGCGCTGGAGCTGCGGATGGATGCATATTGGAGCATTCGCGACACTGAGAACATTGTGGATAACACGTTTAGTGAGTTGGTCACACCGCAGGTAAAGGGTGTACAGGCAGGAAGTGAATGGGTGGCCACCAGGCAGAATAAAAGGTGCAGGCAGGTAGTGCAGGGGTCCCCTGTGGCCATCCCCCTCTCAAACAGATATACCACTTTGATGCTGTTGGGGGGGGATGACTTATCAGGGGAAGGCAGCAGCAGCCAACTTCCTGGCACCATGGGTGGCTCTGCTGCACAGGCTGGGAGGAAAAAGTGTGGAAGAGCTATAGTGATAGGGGACTCAATTGTAAGGGGAATAGATAGGCATTTCTGCGGCCGCAAATGAGAGTCCAGGATGGTGTGTTGCCTCCCTGGTGCAAGGGTCAAGGACGTCTTGGAGCGGCTACAGAACATTTTGGAGGGGGAGGGCGAACAGCCAGTTGTCGTGGTGCACATAGGCATCAACGATATAGGTAAAAAATGGGATGAGGTCCTAAAAGCAGAATATAGGGAGTTAGGAGGTAAATTAAAAAATAGGACCTCAAAGGTAGTAATCTCAGGATTGCTACCAGTGCCACGTGCTAGTCAGAGTAGAAATAGGAGGATATTTCAAATGAATACGTGGCTAGAGGAATGGTACAAGGGGGAGGGGTTCAAATTCCTTGAACATTGGAACTGGTTCTGGGGGAGGTGGGACCAGTACAAATGGGACGGTCTGCACCTGGGCAGGGCCGGGACCGATGTCCTAGGGGGAGTGTTTGCTAGTGCTGTTGGGGAGGGTTTAAACTAAAGTGGCAGGGGGTTGGGAACCTGAGCAGGGAGATAGTGGAAAGGGAAACAAGGATAAAAGTAAAAGACAGGAAGGAGAAAAACAAAAGTAGAAAGCAAAGAACTCAACGGTTTAAATCAAACATGGTCACAGTAAATAATAATTCATATAGGTCTGAGAGCGTTAAAAAAACAAGCCAGAAGGCTTTGTGTCTTAATGCAAGGAGCATTCAGAACAAGGTGGATGAATTAGCTGCGCAAATAGAGGTAAATGAATACGATTTGATTGGGATTACAGAAATATGGCTCCAGGTTGGCCAAGGCTGGGAACTCAACATCCAGGGTTATTCAATATTTAGGAAAGATAGGCAAAAAAGAAAGGACGGTGGGGTAGCATTGCTGGTTAAAGAGGGAATTAACACAATTGAAAGGAAGGATATTAGCTCTGATGATGCGGAATCTGTATGGGTAGAACTGAGAAATAACAAGGGGCAGAAAACGTTAGTGGGAGTGGTATATAGACCTCCAAACAGTAATACGGAGGTTGGGGACGGCATTAAAAGGGAAATTAGTGAAGCATGCAGTAAGGGCACAGCAGTCATCATGGGTGACTTTAATTTACATATAGATTGGGCTAACCAAATTCGTAAAAATACTGTGGAGGAGGAATTCCTAGAATGTTTACGGGATGGTTTTCTGGAACAATATGTCGTGGAACCAACCAGAGACCAGGCCATCTTAGACTGGGTATTATGTAACGAGAAAGGATTAATTAGCAATCTTGTTGTACGAGGCCCCTTGGGTCAGAGTGATCATAATATGATAGAATTCTTCATTAGGATGGAGAGTGAAGTAGTTGAATCAGAGACTAGGGTCCTGAATTTAAATAAAGGAAACTATGATGGTATGAGGCGCAAATTGGGTAGGATTGATTGGGGAATGTCACTCACAGGGTTGACGGTGGATAGGCAATGGCAAACATTCAAAGACTGCATGGATGAACTACAGAATTTGTTCATCCCAGTGTGGCATAAGAATAAAACAAAAAGGGTGACTCAACCGTGGCTAACAAGAGAAATTAGGGATAGCATAAGATCCAAGGAGAGGGCATATAAATTGGCCAGAAAAAGCAGTAACCCTGAGGATTGGGAGCGGTTTAGGATTCAACAAAGGAGGACAAAGGGATTAATTAAGAAGGGGAAAATAGAATATGAAAGTAAGCTTGCTGGGAACATAAAACATGACTGTAAGAGCTTTTATAGATATGTGAAGAGAAAAAGATTAGTGAAATCAAGTGTAGGTCCCTTGCAGTCAGAAGCGGGGGAAGTTATAATGGGGAACAAAGAAATGGCAGACCAATTAAATGCATATTTGGGTTCTGTCTTCACAAAGGAGGACACAAATAACCTCCCAGAGATGTTGGAGAACATACGGTCTGATGAAAGGGAGGAACTGAAAGAAATCAGTATTTGCGGGGAAATGGTGTTAGGGAAATTGACGGGATTGAAGGCTGATAAATCCCCATGGCCTGATAATCTACATCCTAGGGTACTTAAGGAAGTGGCCCTAGAAATAGTAGATGCATTGCTGATCATCTTCCAACATTCGATGGAATCTGGAACTGTACCCATGGATTGGAGGGTAGCTAATGTTACCCCACTATTCAAAAAGGGTGGTAGAGAGAAAGCGGGTAATTACAGACCGGTAAGCCTGACATCGGTAGTGGGGAAAATGCTAGAGTCCATTATAAAGGATGTAATAGCTGAGCACTTGAAAAACAGTGACAGGATCGGACAAAGTCAACATGGATTTACAAAAGGTAAATCGTGCTTGACTAATCTACTGGAATTTTTTGAGGATGTAACTGGGAAAATAGATAAGGGAGAACCAGTAGATGTGGTGTATTTGGACTTTCAAAAGGCTTTCGATAAGGTCCCGCATAAGAGATTCGCGTGTAAAGTTAAGGCACATGGGATTGGGGGCAAGATATTGACTTGGATAGAGAACTGGTTGGCAGACAGAAAGCAGAGAGTAGGAATTAATGGGTCTTTTTCCGAGTGGCAAGCAGTGACTAGTGGGGTAACGCAGGGATCGGTCCTTGGACCCCAGCTATTCACAATATACATTAATGATCTAGATAAGGGAACTAAATGTAATATCTCCAAGTTTGCAGATGACACAAAGCTGGGTGGGAGTGTGTGCTGCGAGGAGGATAGCGAGAAACTCCAGGATGATCTGGACAGGTTGGGTGAGTGGGCAGAAGCGTGGCAGATGCAATATAACGTGGATAAATGCGGGGTTATCCACTTTGGTGTCAAAAACAGAAAGGCAGACTATTATCTGAATGGCAATAGATTGGGAGAAGGGGAAGTGCAACGAGACCTGGGTGTCCTTGTGCACCAGTCGCTGAAGGTAAGCATGCAGGTGCAGCAGGCGGTGAAGAAGGCAAATGGTATGTTGGCCTTCATAGTGAAAGGGTTTGAGTATAGGAACAGGGATGTCCTGCTGCAGTTGTGCAGGGTCTTGGTGAGACCACACCTTGAGTACTGTGTGCAGTTTTGGTCGCCTTATCTGAGGAAGGATGTTCTTGCCATGGAAGGAGTTCAGCGAAGATTCACAAGGCTGATACCTGGGATGGCAGGAATGACATATGAGGAGAGATTGGGTCGATTGGGCTTATACTCACTGGAGTATAGAAGAATGAGAGGGGATCTCATCGAAACATATAAAATTCTGACAGGTCTGGACAAACTAGATGCAGGAAGAATGTTCCCGATGGTCGGAGAGTCCAGAACCAGGGGTCATAACCTAAGGATAAGGAGTAAGCCATTTAGGACAGAAATGAGGAAGAATTTCTTCACCCAGAGAGTGGTGAACCTGTGGAATTCTCTACCACAGAAGGTAGTTGAGGCCAAGTCATTAAATATATTCAATAATGAGTTAGATATATTTCTTAAAGCTAACGGTATCAAGGGATATGGGGAGAAGGCAGGTACAGGGTACTGAGTTTGGATGATCAGCCATGATCTCATTGAATGGCGGAGCAGGCTTGAGGGGCCGAATGGCCTACTCCTGCTCCTATCTTCTATGTATCTATGTATCTGCTTCCATGCGCTGGTGCCTTCTGCCCTGTGCAGCATCAGGTGGGTGAGCAGGAGGTTGGGGCTCCTGCTCCTGTTGCTGCTGAGCTGCCTGGTTCTGCTGCTGCCGTGGCTGCTCCTCATCCGAATCTGAGCTCCATGGTGAAAGGAAATAAATGGTTCCCAGGCTGTTGGCAGATACCTCCGTTGGGGAAGCGCTCAATCCAAGCGGGGGGAGGGTCTTCCAAGGAGGTCCCACAGTTGAGAGATAGAAGCTGCAGCACCTCCGACTTCGGTAGGCCTGCTAAAAGTCCTTTGGAACAAAAGTTCTGCCACTTGCAACTGCTCCCTGATGAAAGCTCCGTTTTAATGGTGGAGCTGCAGCTGTGAGGAGGCCACCCACTTGTCAACCTGCCAGGATAAGCTGGCGTGGTTTAGGAGGGTCGTGGAGCACGCTGAAAATGTGGTAAAATAATGAGGGCCTGTCAAAATAGGGTTATAGAGGCCCTTAACTACTATTTAAGCGTCTTAACTACCTCTCCCGACTGATGGAGGCGGGACCGAATCACACCCATCAAAACCGCCTCCGGCAAAATTGCTTGGAGGCGGGTTCCAAACCCGTCGTCAGTTTTTGCCAACTGTCCCGCCTCCAAACCCGCCTCCTCGGGGCTGGGAAAATCACCCCCTATGTCTCACACAAGCTCAACTGCCTCTGTAATAGGATTATGTTTTACAGAATACTGTAAGCACATGATGGTTTCAAAGATCGGAAGATTGAAATCATTTGATAAACTGGAAGCACACAAAGGAGATTTATTATCATGTACATTCGGCACTTGAGTAAACCGCACCAGAAAATTCATTAAAAAGGTAACATGTACATAGAATTAAAAGTGCCCTTTTTTTTAGTTTAGTAAAAGCATCAAAGGTATTTGAAGTTCAAACGTGGTAGCTAATTTTACACTTGAATGTCTGCAGATGCACAGAGGAATGAGACTGAGAGATGGTGAGATGAATAACATACTCGGTCATAGCGGTCAAAAAGGGAATGGACAGATTCACAACTCATACAAAAGAAATATAAGCCGAAAATGCTGGAAATACTCTGCAGGTCAGGCAGCATCTGTGGAGAGAGAAAACATGCCTGGCCTGCTGAATATTTCCAACATTTTCTGTTCAGATTTCAGATTTCCAGCATCCGCAGTATTTTGCCTTCAATTAAAGAAAAACTGTGAAAGGTGGAAATCTGAAATAAAAACAGAAAATACTGAAAATGCACAGCAGAGAAATCAGCATTTGAAAGTGAAAGATATGCTCGTGTCTCGGGTAAGGTCTTTAGTCAGCAGAAGATTTGTAACTTGGAAAGGGTTTGAGTGAAGTGGCCTTCGGCTAGGTGTGGGAAGGGGGAAGAAATTCCCGGTACAAACAATGGACCGGCCAATGGTTTACATTCTTATTTCTTGCATTCTTGTCAAATACGAACATATTGAGCAGGAGGCAGAAAGACAACCACAGTAAGAGAATTACTTCATTTTGTTAATTTGGAAATAAGGTATCTGCTTTGATTATGAAGTCTCAGCCTTGGCTCAGTGGTAGCACTCTCACCTCTGAGTCAGAAGGTCACAGTACAGTACTGAGGCAGCGCTGCACTGTCAGAGGTGCCATCTTTCGGATGATCTGTTAAAGAGGCCCTATCTGCCCTCGCGTCAAAGATCCCATGGCACTGTTTGAAGAAGAAGAAGAGCAGCAGAGTTCTCCTGGCATTCTGGCCAACATTTATCCCTCAACCAATATCACTAAAATAGGTTACAAATTGGCTGCTGTTTTTCCCTACATTACAGCAGTGACTACACTTTAAAAGTTCTTCATTTGTTGTGAAGTGTTTTGGGATGTCCTGAGGTTGTGAAAGGCACTATATAAATCCAAATTATTTCTTTATTGCAAAATATTATTAATTGGTACCTAGCCAACCAGTTACTCACCTCCTTTGATGGCTCAGTGAGTTTATCCAGTGATTAACTGGGAGCTACAGATGAGAAAGGTTGTGAAGTGTTCTTTGCTGAATTATCTGATCATAGTTGGAATAATATTGGGATGCTATGATTGACCTTAGTGCTCCTGGATTATGAGGGGTTAGGGTTAGCCTGGGTTCCCACTTTCCCACTCCTGCCAGCAACCCATGCTAGAAGTACACAAGTGGGCATCAGGTGAGACAGCAGCAGACTTAGCTGTGATGCTTCCTGTGGTCAAATAGCCTGCTAACATTCACTGTTGAGACCCAAACATGAATAGCAGCCACCTTACCAAGTTAGTAGAGGGTGACCAACACCTGTGGAACATAAACCTAACGAGGATTCAACAGCTTCAGGAGAAGAAACATTAGCAGTTAAAAATAAACAGCTAGTTAGTGCACTCATCAAATCTCGTGGATTAACAATGCCTTACCAATAGAGACAAAAAACAAACAAAAAAAGAAAATGTAAACAGAGAGATAATTTATACAAAAACCCCACGTGGAATGTGATTTTTAAAGTATTTTTAATTATCCAGGAAATTCACATTTTCATAATTAAAGTATAATAAAGTATGAACATCCCACTAACTTGAAGAATGTCTGCTTCAGAAAGGTAATTTGTGCTTAAACAGTATAGTTTATCAACATGTCTATAGATTTGAACAAAAGTGGAATGCCTGTGAGCAGAGCACTGGGCTTTGTTGTTTTTACAATGTGTTCGTTACACATTTCTTGGTTGCAAGATACTCCAGTTCTCTGAAAGAAGTTAAATTGCATTTCTTCCTCATAAACTGAGATGTCAGGCAGTTCTTTCAGAAGAATGTGTTTAAATGGCAGAAGTGTTAAAGCTTGGGGTAATTTAGTGTCAATTCAATCATTGCTGGATGAAGTATTCACTCTGACTAGAAGAGATTTATTCAAGGTCTCCTGTGTTCCTACCCCTCAATTACAAGTAAAAAAGTGCTAATTAAATGGACTAATTGGGGACTGTCATATTCCCTAGAGAATAAGGGCTCAATTACACGCAGCACGCCACAGTCTAATTTCCCTGGTAGGCGCCTTCTTGATTAGGCTGACTGACATGGGGAAGGGAGCTGTACTTTTACCTTGGTGAATGATCTGTTACTTACAATTAGTCAGCAATTGCTAGTAGAGTTTTTTTAATATAATCTTGCAAGAACTATCTTGTGATTACCAGTCACTACAAACAAAACGTATAAACTGAAAACTGATTTTGGAGTATAAAATTGACATTACAACAAGTTGTCTTTCTACCTATTAATGCGATTCTGTTAACTGTTACAGTAGCTGTGTCCAATAGTAGGTCTCACTATAAGAACAGAAAGTTATTAGGCAAGGGCTGTGCCAATTCTCCTGACTGTTGGAGGTCAGCACAACCAGGAGTAAGTGAGAAAGTCGAGAGTAGTGTAATCATTCTATTAAGAAAGAGGAAGCTTAAAGCCAATCTACAATGGATAAAAAAATATAGAATTGATTTAGATAACTGATCGATAGGCAATAACGTATGGAATTTTAGTAGTGCTTGGTGCAGTGGGTGAGGTTTTCAGCTCTCAGATCTGGGTCAAATCCAACCCAGACATAGAGGCTGAAAGTCACCATTCTCTTTCTAACAAGCAATGCTCTTCTGGAAATCCTTATACACTACATCTACTGCATTCCCTTCATCTACCCTTCACGTATACTTGTGCACTTTCTTCTAACCTCTTGTAGAATACCTTGCTTAGGTGAAGCTTTAAGATTGTGAGTGATTATTGAACATACTTGTAACCCAGTCACTGAATCACCATTTTAAAATATGTGCTCCTTCTAAGCAAAATATCACTTACATTGTGTAAATCCAGTGAGAAATTGAAGCTAATCATTCCCCTCTGCTCCCTTAGATACTATTAAAATTCTAACCTTTTGTGTTGTGTCAATTTCTTTTTTAGAATTAGATATTTGATTGGAGGGCCATGGTGATTCCGAGTGACTTTTGGCCTCTGGTGCTCCTGTCTTAGATGGCTGATGACATGATACCCTATGTATATTGGGGGCATTTATAACTTTAGTTTTTGCCATATCTCGGCAGAGATCGGCCCAGAATTTGCAGTCAGCGGTGAAGCGACAGCGGACGCCGATGACCTCGAAGAAAGCTGCCCACAGAGATCGCGAGATCTCTGTGGCGTGAATTTCACCTATCCCGACATTAATTTCCTGCTGGCATCAAGTCGAGGGGATCTTCAGCGTCCAGCAATAGTGATGTCATCAAGCTGGCTAAGCAGCCAATCACATTGAAGAATTCTCACAGACAGCAAACCAGGATGTAAAATACACTGATTTTCCTTCACTTAATTTATCATTTTAGAGTGCAAAATAAAGATTGGGACGTACACATGGGATTGAGGTAGAAGCTGAAATATCATAAACAAACTTTTTAAAAATTAATTTTTTTAATTTAAAACCATAGAAATTTTGTAATTTGACATTCCACAACTATAATATTCGTTTTTCAGGGCCAGAACAGTTGTTCAGCAATAATTATGAATCAGTACGCCATTAAAAACCCAGTTACACCTCATTCAACAAGGCTTAACTGACGAAAGGTCATTGACCTGAAACATTAACTCTGTTTCTCGTTCCACAGATGCTGCCTGACCTGCATATTTCCAGCATTTTCTGTTTTTGGTTCAGACTTCCAGCATCCGCAGTATTTTGCTTTGGACTTTTTCGGGGATTTTTTAAGAGCGATATTTCAGGGGAAAAGCTTAAGTTCTCGTCAGTTCAGTGATTTCTCAAAGATTGCCGGCTCCAGGGAGTTCAACAGTGCACCCTATGGAGAAGCGTAGAATCACTGACAGCAACTTCTGCATTCCCATGTTTATCGGCGCGTGCACCAGCTCCAGGAGTCGCTGTCAGTTTCAGAGGAGTAATGGCGGCGAACGCTGACAGTTTCGCCGCCATGACTACCGCAAAATCCGGGCCAATGCTTCTTGAAATAGAAGACTGAAAATGGAGTTTGCAGAGAGCTAGGATTCGGGTACCGTGGAACATCTTCGAGAAGGCATAGCTTCACTGAGCACTTCATGTCTTCAGGGAAAGAAAGCTACCCAACTTAACTAGAGGGGGGTGCGGGGGGGAAGGTGCAATGTGCACTTCACGTGGTCACTGTGAGATATCCTGCACTTAGTGTACAATTGTCTCAATGTGGAATCAGTATATTACTGCCAACACATCTTTCTTGCCTGAAAGTTTATTCTGGATAGTGGATACGCATCATTAAGTCTGGTTAAATCAGCTGCAACCTGTTGATGTAAGTTTTCAGCTGAATGAATAGACTGTCACACTGAAATTTAAACTGGGCCCAGTGATCTGTAAACACCAGATGCAGCTCAGGCAGAAAGAAATAGCAATTTGAAATTATGGAACATAATGTTAAAAGCAACTTGATTACCTTGTCTCATAGTGACATGCTGGAGACTAACCCTGGAGTTTAGGGGACAAAACAATAAATCATACATTAAACAGCAGACAGGAATAAAAGAGCTTCAGATTTGTACTTTATTGTCGAACTTTTTGTGAAGTCTGAACAAAATCACTATTAATGTTTAATGTATGTAGCTGATAAGTATAAGTAACTTCTCTAAAAGTGAGTGCACCTTACTTGGGGACTGCTACCATTGATATACTGCTTATTCTGCTAAAGTTGCAGAAAGGGTTTATTGTTAGGGCAATATAGCAGTGCACAGCTTCCAATGTGTACCATACCGACTGTTGGAAGGTTCAATACCATCACTGGGGGAACAGAAAATTGTCCATTTTTTGGTAAACGTCATCCCATATTTTGAGGGGCAAATGCAAACCAGCACAAGTCCTATGGAAATTGTTACATAGAAACATAGAAGATAGGAGCAGGAGTAGGCCATTCGGCCCCTCGAGCCTGCTCCGCCATTCGATGAGATCATGGCTGATCATCTAAACTCAGTACCCTGTACCTGCCTTCTCCCCATATCCCTTGATACCTTTAGCTTTAAGAAATATATCTAACTCATTCTTCAATCTATTTAATGACTTGGCCTCAACTACCTTCTGTGGTAGAGAATTCCACAGGTTCACCACTCTCTGGGTGAAGAAATTCTTCCTCATTTCTGTCCTAAATGGCTTACGGCTTACTCCTTATCCTTAGATTATGACCCCTGGTTCTGGACTCTCCGACCATCAGGAACATTCTTCCTGCATCTAGTTTGTCCAGACCTGTCAGAATTTTATATGTTTCGATGAGATCCCCTCTCATTCTTCTATACTCCAGCGAGTATAAGCCCAATCGACCCAATCTCTCCTCATATGTCATTCCTGCCATCCCAGGTATCAGCCTTGTGAATCTTCACTGAACTCCTTCCATGGCAAGAACATCCTTCCTCAGATAAGGCGACCAAAACTGCACACAGTACTCAAGGTGTGGTCTCACCAAGGCCCTGTACAACTGCAGCAGGACATCCCTGTTCCTATACTCAAACCCTTTTGTTGAAGTCATTCCCATGGAATTATCTGGTAGGAACCAGATGCATCTTATTGGACTATAGCAATCCATTCGAGAAACCTACAGCATAGCTGCAAAAACTTCTAAAGATTTTCAGGAGAAAACTTTACGGTGTGTTTAGATAAGAACATTGGCCCTGAAATTCGCCTCTCCGGCTTGCCGCGGGGGTAAGGATCGCGCGCGCACTTACCTACCGCGCCTGCCGTTGACCTCTGCGCCCACGGGAACTTCAGCTCCTGGGCCTGCTCCAAGTGCCGACACGCATTGCTTGCGTGTTCCAGGGGTGCAGTTAGTGCGATGCATCCCCTGGGATCACGTGGGCCATGGAGAGCCAATGGCAGCAAACCATCTTTCATTCATAGATTTGACAGGGAGACCTGTCAAATCTATGAATTGAAATCGGCCCCAAAAGAACAGCTAAACTTAAAATAAATTTTTTTAAAACCATCACACTTATAAAATAACTATAAGTTAAATAAATTAACTACTTTAAACAAAAATTTTAATTTTTGAAAAAATTAAAATACTTTTTAAGAGTGCTAAAAATAAACTTACCTTTCTTTAAAGTATCTAAAAAAGATAAACCTGTTGAAAAAAATTTTAAATTATAATTAATTAACCGCTGACCTTGTTGAAAACGGGTCCTGTGCCTCCTTTTTAAAAGAGGTCATGATGTGGAGATGCCGGCGTTGGACTGGGGTGGACAAAAATGAGAAGTCGCACAACACCAGGTTATAGTCCAACAGATTTATTTAATTTTACAAGCTTTCGGAGCAGTTCACTCCTTCGCCTCCCAGTCGGGGAACACTTCAGCAGCCAGGGGCATTCAGCCTCGGATCTGCGGGTAAGCGTTCTCCAAGGCGGCCTTCGAGATACACGACAGCGCAAAATCATAGAGCAGAAACTGATAGCCAAGTTCCGCACTCATGAGGATGGCCTCAATCGCGATATCGGGTTCATGTCACGATACAGAACGTGACTTGACATCATGGCCGGTCTTCCCAGGTGTTTTTTTTTTAAAAAGACTAACACAAGAACCTACACAAATTGACAGGATATGCAGCCAGCAGGTGGTTTGACACGTTGGACCCCCTGGGACACATCTCATTGTCTTGGCTGTGCTCTTTGATGTAGGGAAAGATGTGAATAGATTTTGTCTGTGTTTAAATTGTGAATTCTGGGAGATTCTCTCACTGCTAACTTACCTGACGAAGGAGCGAACTGCTCCGAAAGCTTGTAAAATTAAATAAATCTGTTGGACTATAACCTGGTGTTGTGCGACTTCTCATTTTTGTCCTTTTTAAAAGCGCAGGTTCTTCAATACTTACCCTCCCATAGAAACCTGAAAAAAAAACTAAGTTTGCTGCGTGCGCGCAGCCTCTACTGCGCACGTGGTTCACCTATGAACCGCCCCCTTCACCAGACCGGAAGTTCCAGGTTTCCCGCGCATGCGCAGTGCATGCAGGAAACCGGCACTTCAGGACGCCTTACGGGTGAGTACACAGTGCGTACTCACCCGGCAAGGGCCGAATTTTTGGCCCAGTTTGGAATTATAACTCAGATTACATCTCCAGCAAAAAAAAAGCTATCATTAACAATAATAAAATTTACAACTCTACACACAACTCCAGATTTTGACAAGTTGCAGAGATTTTAGGTTACAGAAGTGAAGTAAGATGTTCAAGAAAAAATAATAACAGAAAATTCTGGAAATAATCAGCAGGTCAGACAGCGTCTGTGGAGAGAGAAACAGTTAATGTTTCAGGTCGCTGACCTTTCGTCAGAACTGGAAAAAGTTGGAGATGTAACAGATTTTAAGCAAATGCAGGGACAGGGAAAGAGGGGGGAGGGGAGGAAAGAACAAAGGGGAAGGTCTATGATAGGGTGGAAGGCAGGAGAGATTAAATGACAAAAGTTCTGTCCTCCCCTCCCCCCTCTTTCCCTGTCCCTGCGTTTGCTCAAAATCTCTTACATCTCTAACTTTTTCCAGTTCTGACGAAAGGTCATCGACCTGAAACGTTAACTCTGTTTTTCTCTCCACAGATGCTGCCTGCTGAGTATTTCCAGCATTTTCTGTTTTTATTCCAGATTTCTAGCATCTGCTTTTGTGCTAAAGAAAAAATATTTGTTTCACTCAATACCACTCTGAAACTACCAAACAAGTTCAAGATACACTAACTGCTGTAATTGCTGATGTCTAATGCATGACATCCTGCATTAGGATTTATGATGCGGAAACATAACCTCTTTTGCAACTATTTCTAATTCTAATCACATATTAATTTTTCACAGTTAGCTGAGCATTGAAATGAGTCTTCACATTCAGATCTAATCGAGCAGTGTGAGACTCGGAGAGAAACCTCACTCAATAACCCATCTGTTCATTCAATGCTAAAGCATACATTAAGTTTTTATTTATTTTTAGCTCAATTACAGATCAAACTTAATGTTATGAATTTGTGTATCAGCCAGGCATAAAATTACTGGAAATCAATGCTTGATTTTAGCAATTATACATTAAAATAGAAGAAAAATCATTTGTAGCCGTTAGTTGTAATTCATTGTTGCATTGATCAGTGCCCCATTTCTTCCAGGTTCTACCAATCACTAAAGTGAGATTTAATTTGTCAAAATCCAAAGAATATATAACATTAGATGGACTGGGAGAAATTGTTCTGTCCTACACATAGTATGTATCACTCTTAAAAAAAAAAAATCTGTTTTACATGCTTCAGTCCAATAAAACAATCTCTCGAGGCATATACATTCAAGTCAATTTAACTAACATAATTAAAGTTTCTTTATCAAAGAATGTCATGTCCCTTAACTTTAAACTGTTTTTTAATTTAAGCTAGTCTTTCTCATGGAGTCAGAGGATATGCTGTTTTACAATGATAGGTGTGTTGTACAACATATTACTATGTAGTGACAGGCAAATATATTAAATTAAAAACCAAAGGAAGATCGGCTCTGTTGTGCATGTTCAGTCAGCAATATTGCAGAAGAAAAAAGTTCCTAAAAGGGAGTGGGGATGGGGTGGAGTGGGGGGGGAGGGAGTGGGGGTTGGGAAAGGGGATGGGGAGGGGAGTGATGGAGGGGGGGGTGGGGAGGGGAGTAGGGAGTGATGGAGGGAGGGAGGGAGGGGGCTAGAGTGGGGAGGAGGGGTGGAGCGGAGCGTGAGGTGAGTGGGGGGTGGAGTGGGGGTTGGGAAGGGAGATGGGGAGGGGAGTGATGGAGGGGGTGGGGAGGGGAGTAGGGAGTGATGGAGGGAGGGAGGTAGTGGGGGTTGGGAAGGGAGATGGGGAGGGGCTGGGGAGTGGGGAGGGGAGTGATGGAGGGGGTGGGGAGGGGAGTATGGAGGGAGGGAGGGGACTAGAGTGGGGAGGGGGTGAGGAGGGGTGGAGTGGGGAGTGATGGAGGGGGTGGGGAGGGGAGTGATGGAGGGAGGGAGGGAGGGGGTGGAGTGGGGAGGGGGCTAGAGTAGGGAGGGGGGGTGAGGAGGGGTGGAGCGGGGCGGGAGGTGAGTGGGGGGAGAGAGTGGAGAGTGAGGGAGGTGAAACCAGCCATGAAGCTCAACTCAGCAACTGAAGGCCAATGGAGCATTGAAACTGGAGACCTCTGAGACAGACCCTGGAAATTTACAACACCATAGAAAAAACTGTATTGGTTAATTTAATCAATTTGAAATGTTTATTTTTTATGTGTTTAATATAATATGTATGTGGATATAAACTGGCCTGTTCTGAAATCAAAATAACATTTACCAAAATGTAACAATATCAGCATTTTGCAAAATGTCCAGTAAGAATAATCATTTATAAGAAATTGTGCAACAGGAAATGCAAATTCCCTGTGAATACATTCTTTATGACTCTACTCATGGTTTCCTTGACAAAAATAAACCAGCTACTCCAGACATAGATTCAGGAAACCAACATCCAGAGGATGAAAAAGTACAAGATGTGGAAGAACAGAACAGAAAATGTTGGTGCTCAGCACTGAGTCATCTCACAGTGTGAAGTAAGGATCCTTATTAACATGAAACAGTGGTGCCGATAATAACTGCGAGGCAGGAAGAGAGCCGGGTGGTGATTTAACAGCCGGAAGTATAGGTTTCCTGGAGGTCGTGATGAATTTAACGGCAGCACCTGATTTAAATTTTTTGAATTGGTTTCCAGGCCACAGCCAGCCAGATTGAGAGGCTGTTGAGTGGGTAGGGAGAGGAGCGGAGTCAGACATTGTGGGAGGAGCTGGACATCGGAGGTCAGGGGGGGAGCTGGACATCAGAGGTCAGGGGGGAGCTGGACATCGGAGGTCAGGGGGGGAGCTGGACATCGGAGGTTGTGGAGTTGGGGTTGGGCATCGGAGGTCGAACTTTGAGGGAGGCAGTTGGCTGATCGAGGGGTCGGATCATGAGGTGTTTTACAGGGTAGCTTGGGGGGCCAGGGTGAAGCACCCTTGCTTCTCCTGGTCCATAAGCAGTGCTGAACTAGCTCTTATCTGTTCCATCCAGCCATTGTCACCTCCCTTCAGCTGCCGGGTTTCCCGAGCCCCAGGAAACCTGTGCTAGAGACGTTAAATTTAAAGGTCAGTGAAATTCAATTTAAGGATTACTGCGTTAACTATCCGTTTGCCTGCACTAATTAAGGTCCTGACTGCGGCGAGTACGTTTCTCCCCAGCATCCAAGCGCATTTTCATTAATCCTGAAAGTGCGCACATTGGAGCCAGATAGTGGTGGCGATCCAAAAATCAATTATTTCAACTACCCATCCACCCCACTCTTGGGGGTTAAAATTCCGCCCCTCCCCCCCGTATCTTTCACTTGAAAATATCATTAAAAGATTAGTTGATTTCGCTATTTTTGTCCAGAAATAATTTTACAAAGTACTGATTATGAAATTTATGGGGAGGATGAGTTACCAGAAGTCGTTCCATAGGGTCAGCCTTTGAACAAAATAATATATCAGACACAGTTTTACTTCAAATTGCTTTAATAATCCTACTGGAGTGACCCTCAGAGGGTTCCTGGAATTCTGACAGTGACGTCCTTAAGCAGTGTGGAGACGGACTAATGGTGGGGACTGAATATCATCAGTAGTTTGATGGTCCAGCCAGTTTGACCTTTAAATGTGATCATTATTAACCAGATTAACCATTATTAACTAAACTCTCCAGATCCAAATTATAAACTCAAAATGAATGTTCATAAAAATAACATCAACTAATGAGATCAAAATCCATTTAAAGGCAACTGGTTCAGTGGTGGATGGGTCAGAAATCCAGCTGTTGGGAGGCTGGCCCATCCTTTAAGAATACCACTGCTACAGATGCTACTGATTCTGGGGGCGAGGCACATATACACCCTGCATCGCGTCAAGTTGTGGGTGACTATTAAAATAGTTTAACTGTGTTATGGTGAATGTGCCTAAAATTAAAGCAGAATAAGACAAATATTGCTTGGGTTTCATTTGTTAAACCTTGTTTAATGCAGTGTGTACCATCTACAAGATGCACTGTAGCAACTTGCCAAGGCTTCTTCGACAGCTCCTCCCAAACCCACGACCTCTACCACCTAGAAGGACAAGGGCAGCAGGCGCATGGGAACACCTGCAAATTCCCCTCCAAGGTGTACACCATCCTGACTTGGAAATATACCGCAGTTCCTTCATCGTCACTGGGTCAAAATCCTGGAACTCCCTGCCTAACAGCACTGTGGGAGTACCTTCACCACACGGACTGCAGCAGTTCAAGAAGGCAGCTCACCATCACCTTCTGAAGGGCAATTAGGGATGGGCAATAAATGCTGGCCTTTTCAGTGACGCCCACATCCCAGAAACAAATATAAAAAGTAGGCCAAAAGGGGTAAGTACCTTTTATGAAAGGGTGAGATTGGGGCAGAAATTCGGGTCCCCATGGGTGAGTACGCGCTGTGTACTCACCTGTAGGGCCACCGGAAGTGCCGGTTTCGCGCATGCACTGCGCATGCACGGGAAACCGGAACTTCCGGTCTCGTGAAAGAAGGGGTTCGAGGGTCAATCGCGTGCGCCGGAGAGGCAGCGCGCACGCAGCGAACTTCGGGGTTTTTTTCAGGTTTCTTCGTGAGGGTAAGTATGGAGAAGCTGCACAGGAAAAAAGGAGGCGCAAGGCCTGCTTTTAACAAGGTAAGTGGTGAATTAAGTAGAATTTTAAAAAATTTTCAACAGGTTTATCTTTTTTACATACTTTAAAGAAAGGTAAGTTTATTTTTAGCACCGTTAAAAAGTGTAATTAATTTTTTCAAAAATAAAAATTTTTGTTTAAAGTAGGTAATTTATAGTTATTTTTAAAATGTGATTTTTTATTTTTTTATTTATTTGAAGTTTAAGTGAGGTTTTGGGGCCGATCTCTATTCATAGATTTGACGGGTCTTCCTGTCAAAATCTATGAATGGAGATTCCCTGCTCCGATTGGCTCTCCATGGCCCACGTGATCCCAGGGGACGCTTCGAACTAACTACGCCCCTGGGATACGCAAGCACTGCGCGCCGGCAGCTGCAGGAGGCCCAGAAGCCGAAGTCCACGTGGGCCCGAAGCACAACGGCAGGCGCGGTAGGTAAGTACGCGCGCGATCCTTGCACCCGCGGGAAGCCTTAGAGCCGAATTTCTGGCCCAATATATAGAGGGTCAATTACCTCTTAATCAAGATTCTGAGAGTCTTTCTGTTTTTCTTTAAAGATGTCATTTTCCATCAGAACTACTTCTCATATATTAGGTACAATGCAATCATTTGAAAATTAGATCTCATTTTTACTTATATCTGGAAGTCTTAAAATAGCCTATGGTTGGAGCCAAGTATTGGTCGTGTGTGTGTGTGTATAGCAGCAGATTTATAATTGATTGAGTTTCACAAGCATGCAGTACATTTCTGAACAGTACCTGTGTTCCTCACACTGTCCAGTATCATTAGGACAGTCTGCTTTCTCTGTCATTTATTTTCCATCAGAAAACTCCTCTGTTGTACCGTGGTTCAGGGCTCCACTCAGATGTTTAGGAATATCTCACAAAATGTTAAAAATTCCAATTAAAAAACGAAATTGGAAGTCCTAATGTTAGCAAACAGAACAAAAGCTTGGTAGCAATGGTTTTCAACAAATCAAAGGGTTCAATTTAAGAAGGATTTTCCGGCGGTTGGTGAGTTTAGGACTAGGGGGCACATAATCTAAAAATTAGAGCCAAGCCTTTCAGGAGTGAAGTTAAGAAACACTTCTACACACAAAGGGTGGTAGAAGTCTGGAACTCTCTTCTGCAAACGGCAATTGATGCTAGGTCAATTGTTAATTTTAAATCTGAGATTGATAGATTTTTGTTAACCAAAGGTATTAAGGGATATGGGACAAAGGGGGGGTGACATGAATCTTGTCATTCATGTGGAAATGACTTATGAAATAATACTGAGTGGCCTGCGGGTGGCGCTGTCCAGGTAGAATCTAAATACTCGGACACGGGCCCAGCTTGCGCAGGACATTCTTAACAGGAACTAGTGAAGGACACAACTAGACCTCCATGTTGTAAAACAGTTGATTAAAGCTTTGTTTAACGCTTAGACCAAGTGCCTAGTAGTTTTCTTACGTCAGGGGGTCTATGGAGTTAGGTCACAGATCAGCCATGATCTCATTGAATGGCGGAACAGGCTCGAGGGGCTGAATAGCCTACTCCTGTTCCTATGTTCCTATACTGCTCAGTTTGTAAAAATAGAAAACATTTACATCCACATTGAGAGCAAGGAAGTTTTCAATTAAAAATTGTAAGTAAAGGACAAAAAGCCCCTCATGGAGAACACCAGGAAGTTTGAAAAGAATAATGGAGAAAGTAAGTAAATTAGAAGTGGTGATTAAGTGGCGCTAAGCTCAGCACCCACACCCACATACACTCTGTGCTCCGCCTAAGGCTCTTAGTGCTAATAGTATGAGCACTGCTTCTTGGTTCCTGACTCTTTCATCTTGTATTCTGTGTTATTAGTCATTCACTATAGCCTGTGTCCCATTGTAACACACAAAACACTTATAATTATGGCAGATTGCACCTACAAAAATGATGAGCAGCGCTGAACCTGAAATAATAGTGCTATCTATTTTTAATATTGATTAAGACTCCCTACCTATTTAACAATGAACAATGGGTACTCTTCAGTCCTTCGGTCCACTGAATTCAAATAATATAGCTCTTTCAGACATAAATTGTGGTAAGTGGCATCATTTCTAACTATTGTTTATGGAAAAGAAATTAAACCATACAAATTAATATTTGGAATATACTAGAATACTGCCTCTTAGTTCAACTAAAGAAAGAAAGAAAGAACTTGTATTTATGTAACACCTTTCATGACCTCAGGACTTCCCAAAGCACTTTACAGCTAATAAAGTACTTTTGAAGTGTAGTGTAGGAATTGCGGCAGCCAAATTGTGCACAGCGAGATCCCACAAACAGCAGTGTGATAATGATCTGTTTTGGTCAAGATTGTAAAGTATAAAGCAGATTGTGATGGAACAGTAAACAGTCCAGACTCCATGCTGGTTAGTTTTAGTCAAGTCTTTATTTTTTGAGATGAATGTACTTACCTCTACTTCTTCAAGTGATTTTTCTCTAAGGCACACACCATTGCAGGTAACCCGCTTGCAAGCGTCCACCTTTTACTTTCCTGAGCTGGTAGTTAGGAGGTACGTGAGTGTAACCTGGTATCACCATTCCCTTTGGCTTTCTCTCTACCCAGGGAGAACTACCTCCTACCACCACCTCAGTGGTGTATGGGACCGCAGGCATGAGCCCCAGGTCCCATTACATCATGACCATAAAAACTGCAGCTTTAACATTCACTGTAGTCCTTTACACAAACTTTGTATAGATAATACTCATTACTGAGGGCAAGTGGAGATCATTTCAATGAAAAGAGTGCATTTTTAACCTACTTCTTTTACAAAAGAGATAAATATGACCCTATTTTCCTTGTATTGTGGAATTGGCCAATCCTGTTGGTTTTACGCACATTTGTTTCGCATCATTTTCTTTGTACTTGTGTTTCCCCTCACATGGGGGGGGTGATATAAAGACCCTGGAAAAGCTTCAGAGGAGGGCCACTAGATTGATACCTATTTTAAAGGCACTTAGTTACCACGATCGGCTTAGAGAACTGATGCTTTTTACTTTGGAAAAGTGTAGTCTTCGAGGAGATTTGATTTGAGGTTTTTAAAATAATGAAGGGTTAGATATTTTCCATGCAGATAGGATATTTGTATTAGATAGGCTGGGGACAACCAGGGAGCATGAATATAATTTACGTAAGCATAGAACTAGGTTAGATGACAGGAGGTACTTCTTTTCAAAGAGTCATTGACCTACGGAACAAGTTGCCGGCTCATGCAGTAAGTGCGGGTTAGCTGCAAATATTCACAAGGGAGCTGAATGAGTTCCTGACTCTGGCCAACATCGCTACATATAAAAGGTAGGTAGAGTATTGGCAGAATGTGTCTCCCAGTCACGATGATCTCTTGGAACTTGTTTGAGCACCTTTGGGCATCAGAAAGGAATTTCCCAGAGTATTTTTTTCCTTAAATTGGTGAAGGGCTTTTTCGCCTCTAGTTTTTTGCATGGCTGGCTGGTGAGCGGGGTAGGGTAGATTGGGGCCATGGTGTCCATAAATTGCACCATCTCAGCATGGGAAAGGGTTGATGGACAAGCTGGTCTTTTCGTGTCCTTTGTCTTCATATGTGTCTTTTGTGTTTAAATATAGGAAAACTCACTAGACAGTTATTAAGCCACTGAATAATATGTTACAGTAAAAATGTATATTAATATGTCACTGCCATTGATGCATTGAATGACATGGAAGCTCAGGAATCAAATCATTGTGTTATAAAATTATCTTGGCACTGTTGTGGTAGCTGTTTTGGCTGATACAAAAGAAATAAAAATATCTCTGATTTGTTTAATTATTTAATAGTGTGCAGGCGGCAGACAATGCCAGACACTATGGGAAGGATGATATGATGGGAGGCACTGAAATATCATGGACATTGCAGCCCAGTACAAATGGGCATGGAGGCCAGAGACCTAATACGTGCAGGATGTGCTTGTCACTGAACAATGTGGACCCAAAACACTCCCAATACTCAAAACCTGCACACAAACTGTGCACAAGACTCATTCATGCCCAGAATGTGCATAAATAAGCCCCAGGCCTCATAATATGGCTGCACCACTTAAGCAGCGCTCCAGTCACTCAGGCATTACAAGGGAGGGCCTGATGAAAATTGTTTACCTGCCCTTCCAGCAGGGCCATCCAGCTTACCTGCTACTCCACTGTTTGGTCTCAAGATGCCAATTTTGCTTAAGCAACACCCTCCTATAGCCTCAAAGGTTCTTTGGCTCTGAGATGCCAACAGTTGTTTACTGGCACAGAAAATTCTGCCCCTGTAAATACAGGGCTCTCCAATCATGTCACGAGCAACACAGTGGGAGCAATATTTATATAGTAAAATGAGCTGTGTCAAGACCACATGAACATTGCTTCTGTGTAGTCCGGTGCATGCAACAGAGTGTATGTGTAACAGAGAGTCAATATTGTGAGACTGCTATAGAGTATTGAGTGAGACAGACAGACTGTAACATCTCTCTGAAACTAATAGATTGTTAGCTGTGGCTCAAAACATTAACTTCAAGCTCAGGCTTTTGAGAGAGCCTGAGACATTCAAGGAAAAACGTTAATGAAGCTACTTAAACAAAAGAAAACTCTATAAATATGTTTAATCATGTAATTGTGAAATATGTAAGTTTTTCCATGTTTTTGTTACTTTTATAACCATATTGGTGATTACAATTTTAAACTACTGAGAAGAAATGGCAGATAAAATGATTCAAGTATTTGGTTGAACGATTTGATTGGCTCACTTGACTACCCTCTACTGTCTAACAAATTAATATATTACTGAAATTTGGTTGACATGGAATAAATTTTTACATCATCCAATCAACTACAAAAAATTGGCTGAATTAATCATTTAACTATGAATATTGTTACACAAAGGTATGACAAATTTATGCAGCAGATCCTGCATGGAAATGTGCTGTTTTATGCCATGCTGCGTACAATGTTTAATCAAGGCCACTGATTTATGGTGATTGAATAAGGCATATTGTGATTGATTAAATAACGAGCCAATCTCCCGTACTGTTGCACACAGTGAGTGAAGAGTGAGGAGTTGGTTAGGAGTCCTTAGGTCGTGACGTTAGAAACCACGGATAAATGGACTAGGGTGAGGAAGGAATGCAATGCTGGAGGCATGTATAGGCTATAGGGGAAGAGGAGGGAGGAGCAGGGGAAAGGAGAGAGGGGATTGAGGGAGTGGGGGAAAGGGAAAGGGGGCGAGGAAGGGGAGTAGCAAAGGAAGAGAAAATAGGAAGTCCAAAATGGCCAACTTCATTCATCTCAACGCTGCTTGTAGGTCTTTCGCCTGCATTGCATCAGTGACAGCACGTCAAAGTAATTCATTCTTTAGAAAGTCCCGAGAGAACTGATAAAATATTGTGTAAATGTAAATTCTTTCTTTTTAGCGATAATAACTTTCATTTATAAAGTATCATTAACATAATAAAAGTTCCAAAACACTTCACAAGAGCAATAGTGGCCACCAAGCAGTGAAGTAAGAAGAATCAAGGGAGGTGAGGAGGTCGTTTTTCATGTAAGAAGTAGCAAGGCAGAGGTTAGGGAGGCTGTCCAGAGTGTGCGATCAAAGGCGGAGCAGAGAGAGTGGGAAATGTAAAGGAGGCCAATGTCAGAAAAGCAGAGAAGTGTGCTAGCATGTAGGGTTAGAGGAAGTTTCAGGTGTAGGGAAGAGTCAGTCCATGGAGGTATGTTTAGGTAAAGACAAAGATTTTGAAATTGATGCATTGGGAACCCAATCAAGGTTGGTAAGAACAGGATTAATGACAATTGAGATATAAGGGGCAATGGGAATTGAGATATAAGGGGCAATGGGAATTGAGGTATAAGGGGTAATGGGAATTGAGGTATAAGGCAAAAGAACGTGCAAGCCGCCTGCTCGGGAGCTGCAGTTGAACGCCTGGATTAATAGGAACATAGGAACAGGAGTAGGCCATTCAGCCCCTCGAGTCTGTTCCATCATTCAATGAGATCATGGCTAATCTGTATTCTAACTCCATCCACCTGCCTTGGCTCCATATCCTTTAATGCCCTTAGCTAGCAAAAATCTAACGATCTCAGATTTAAATTGATTAATTAATCTAGCATTTACTGCTTTTTGTGGGAGGGAGTTCCACACTTCTACCACCCTTTGTGTGAAGAAGTGTTTCCTAACTTCTCTCCTGAAAGGCCTGGCTCTGATTCTAAGGTTAAGTCCCCTTGTACTAGACCCCACCAGCGGAAAAAGTTTCTCTCTATATAGCCTATCAATTCCTTTCAAAATCCTAAAAATCTCAATCAAATCAACCCTTAACCTTCTATATTCCAGGGAATACAATCCTCGTTTATGTAATCTCTTCTCATAATCTAACCGTTGGAGCCCTGGTAACATTCTGGTGAATCTGTGCTGCACTCCTTCCAAGGCCAGTATATCCATTTTAAGCTGCAGTGCCCAGAACTGTACAAAGTACTGCAGGTGTGGTCTCACCAGGACGGTAGTAAAACTTCCTCCCTCTATTATATATTCTAGCCTTCTAGTTATAAAGGCTAATGGCTAGAAATTCGATTGCCCCAGAAAACGGGCATGGGGATCGAGTTCAAAGTAATGCAGGCAGCACACAAACTTCATGCTGCATGCTGATTAACATGATTGTAGCGTGCAGCCCAGCGCTGAACGCACTGTTGAGTGGCTGCACACTCAGCAGGGCACCCAAGTTCGTACGAGGCTAGCACCAATTAAAGCTAGCCTGCAATTCTTAAAGCCACTGCACCTCTTAAAGGGGAGGTGCATTCTGGCTGCAGCAGGTGATTCAACTGGCTGGGGAACAGAGTCTGAGCAGGAAAAAGTACATCAGCATAACAGGGGAGAGAGCGTGCTCCAAGGTTCTCGGATGCAGCACTGGAGGCCTTGGTGCAGGAGATGGACAGGAGGAGAGAGGTCCTGTTTCCACAGGGGGCCAGGAAGCCCTCCAGGCAAATTCAGAAAAGGCAATGGGTGCAGATAGCCGTCGTGGTCAATGCTAGCAGTGTAACCCCGAGGATCTAGATCCAGTGCAGGGAGAAGTTTAATGACCTCACACGAGTGGTCAAGGTCAGTGAATTCATCTTCAAATGCCATATCCCACCATCTGCACCACTAGCCTCACACACAGCTCAATGCACCACACCCCCATCAATCACCTCCCAACAATCTCTACCAACATGACTCATACCTCACATTCATAGCTTCACCTCATGCTCACACACTTACCACTGCTGCAAGACTCACACCCACATCTCACAGCTTGCACACACTGTCAGCTATTCAACCATGACAGGCACATCACCCAAATACATGGCACCACACTCACTGACACACTTCCCTTTCTCTTGCAGGACAAGGTGGGTCACAACCGGAAGCAGCAGGACCTAACTAGCAGAGGACAGATGCGCCTGCATAACCTTACCACGATGGAAGAAACTGTGCTGGCCATTATTGGAAGGGCCATTGCTGAGCCCGAGGCCAGCGGCGGGCTGAAGCAATACAAGATGATGGTATCCTAATACATAATCCTCCTTTTCACATCCCACTTCCCCCTTATCCCACAATCTCTTCTGATTTACAAGCTGCACATGGTGTAAGCATGCACCTCTTGCTTACCCCCTCTTCTCACCACAACCTTACCCTTGTGCCTTTCTCCTTTCAGATAGCCAAGAACTGCCACCTGGCCAGGTACTGGTGGAGGAACAGGAAATTGAAAACAACAAGACAGTGATGAGGAAGACACAGCACCGTCACTCGATTTCACACTCACAGCCACCAGCTCAGATATTGAAACTCCGCGTACTTTAGAGGATAGGTTAGAGTTGGGATCTGCACATGGTGAGACAACGGGCATGAGTGGCCTGCAGCCAGGACAGGGGGAAAGTGTAGCGCAGGTGTCGGCTCCCGGGAGGACGAGGTCGCACACGAATTCTACTGCAGAGGACTTCGATGGGGCGGCCTACAGAAGAAGGCTGATGGGTAGGCACAATGAAATGCTTGGTGTATTGGCAAGCCTGCCAGAAAGCCTGAGTGCAATGTCAAGGAGCATGGAGGAGTCTGGCACCAACCTTGCACAGGGCTTCGCACAGAACTTGGGGCCCATGATTTCCAGCATGGAATTGATGGGCAACTCCATTAGCGCACTTGTGGACCCAACAATCATGCAGCATCTGATGGCCGATGTCTCAGCTTCCATTGCAGCACAAGCAAAAGCCATCCAATGTCTAAGTGCTGCAGTGGAAGCTCAGGCTGCTCTCATGCAGGCTCAGCTTGCTGCCACACAAGCCCAGACTGTTGCCATCGTGGCTGTGTTTACCAGTGTGGAAAGGGGCTTGTGGAGTGTCACAGCAGTCCAGTAATATGTCCTCTAACAGATTACTAGGATTGCTGAGGCACCGCACCAGGGGAGTGACAGTGGCTTCGTGGAGCATGAACCTGCTGTCCTCTCTCAGGACGACAGCATTCATCCTCCCACCACTGCCCCTCCGCCAGTGCCCTTGCTGTTGCCCGTCGGCCAGCCATCCCAGACTGCTGCCGCCCATGCCGAGGTGGTGCAGTCCACAGCCGGGCCTTCAAGGCCCAGAGCTGCTCGTGGTCGCCCTGCAAGGCCATCTGCAGTCTCCCCCACTGAAAGTCAGCAGCCTTCCAGAAGCTATGCTGCAGCCACTGGGGTAGCACTTTGTAGGAGCACTAGGACAGGCAAAGGCACATGGGAAACAGGCATTAAGGGAATGCACAAGGGTGATTAGTTGACTTTGTTATGTAATATTGGATGGATTGATGTACAAAGTTGGCTTTGAATGCTTCTTTTGTGGTGGCTTTTATTTCAGCATAGTGGCCAAAAGGACGCTGTGATAGTTCAGAATAGAGGGATGGTAAGGTGTGTGACTTGTACAATGAATATTTGGGGTTGTGTTCAGTGGAACTGTAGTCGAATGAGGCGATCACGGACAGCCCAGCTGGAGATGGGATGTGTTGGTTGCCTCCTCCCTTCCTCCTGCTCCTCCTCTTCCTCTTCTTCCTCCTCCTCTTCCTCCTCCCCCTCCTCCCTCTGTGAGCAGCTTGCCCTCTTCTTCGCTGCCTCTGCTCCATCTCCCTGTCATGCTGCAGGCCAAGGGGGTGGCAACTACATCACCCATGACTGGGAGCAAGTGATCTGACCAGAACCCTGGATCTCAGAACCAAGGCCTTCTCCTCTTCTTCTTCTTAGGCAGTCCCTCGGAACCGAGGATGACTTGCTTCTGCACTAAAAATGAGTTCTCAGGTGGCTGATGAGTTCAATGCGAGACCTACAGTCTCTGTCACAGGTGGGGCAGACGGTGGTTGAAGGGGCGGGTGGGTGGGGTGCTTGGGTTGACGTGCGCTCCTTCCGCTGTTTGCGCTTGGCTTCCGCTTGCTCCCGGCAAAGAGACTCGAGGTGTTCGGCGCCTTCCCGGATGCTTCCCCTCCACTTTGTGTGGTCTTGGGCCAGGGATTCCCAGGTGTCGGTGGGGATGTTGCATTTTTTCAAGGAGGCTTTGAGGGTGTCCTTGAAGCATTTCATCTGCCTACCTGGGACTCTCTTGCCGTGTCGGAGCTCCGAGTAGAGCGCTTGCTTTGGGAGTCTCTTATCGGGCATGCGGAGCTGATCGAGCGTGGTCAAAGCTTCGATGCTGGGGATGTTGGCCTGAGCGAGAACACTGACGTTGGTGTGCCTATCCTGCCAATGGATTTGCAGGATCTTGCGGAGGCAGCGTTGGTGGTACCTCTCCAGTGCTTTGAGGTGCCTGCTGTACATGGTCCATGTCTCAGAAGCATACAGGAGGGCGGGTATCGCTACTGCTCTGTAGACCATGAGCTTGGTGCCGGTTTGAGGTCCTGGTCTTCAAACACTCTCTTCCTCGGGCGACCGAAGGCTGCACTGGCACACTGATAGCGGTGTTGGACTTCGTCATCGATGTCTGCCCTTGTTGACAGTAGACTCCCGAGGTATGGAAAGTGGTCCACGTTGTCCAAGGCCTCGTCATTTGATTTTGGTAATTGGGGAGCACTACTGTGTGGTGGGAGCAGGTTGGTAGAGGACCTTTGTCTTACGGATGTTTTGTGTAAGGCCCATGCTCTCGGACGCTTCGGTGAAGGTGCTGACGATGGTTTGGAGTTCGACCTCAGAGTGTGCGCAGATGCAAGCGTCATCTGCATACTGTAATTCGATGACAGAGGATGGGACGACCTTGGATCTGGACTGGAGGCGATGGAGGTTGAACAGTTTCCTGTTTGTTCTGTGGATTAGCTCCATTCCAGCGGGGAGCTTACTGAGGGTGAGATGGAGCATTGCAGCCAGGAAGATCGAGAAGAGTGTTGGTGCGCTGACACAGCCTTGCTTGTCCCCGGTCCGTACGTGAATTGGGTCTGTGGTGGATCGTTGGTCAGGATCACAGCTTGCATGTCGTCCGGAAGCAGGCTGAATTTGAGGAGGACACTCCATAATCCCTCACGGTTGACAGTGTCGAAGGCCTTTGTGAGGTCAAAGAAGGCCATGTACAGCGGTTGGTGCTGTTCCCTGCATTTCTCTTGTAGTTGACACGCGGTGAAGATCATGTCCATTGTGCCCCTTAGTGGGCGGAATCCACATTGTGACTCTGGGAGGAGCTCTTCAGCCACTGGGAGAAGGCGATTGAGGAGGATTCTTGCAATGACTTTCCCTGTGGCAGACAGCAGGGAGACTCCTCTGTAATTACCGCAATCGGACTTGTCACCTTCCTTGAAGATGGTCACGATTACGGCATCTCTGAGATCCCCTGGCATGCTCTCCTCCTTCCAAATAAGAGTCGGGGAGAGCAGGAGTCGGGGAGAGTGAGAGTCGGGGAGAGCGGGAACGAGAGTCGGGGAGAGTGAGAGCGAGAATCGGGGAGAGCGAGAGCAGGAGTCAGGGAGAGCGAGAGCGAGAGTCAGGGAGAGCGAGAGCGAGAGTCGGGGAGAGCGAGAGCAGGAGTCGGGGAGAGCGAGAGTCGGGGAGAGCGAGAGCAGGAGTCGGAGAGAGTGAGAGCGAGAGTTGGGGAGAGCGAGAGCGAGAGTTGGGGAGAGCGAGAGCGAGAGTCGGGGAGAGCGAGAGTCGGGGAGAGCAAGAGTCGGGGAGAGCGGGAGCGAGAGTCGGAGAGAGCGAGAGCAGGGGAGAGCGGGAGCGAGAGTCGGGGAGAGCGGGAGCGAGAGTCGGAGAGAGTGAGAGTCGGGGAGAGCAGGAGTCAGGGAGAGAGAGAGTCGGGGAGAGCGGGAGCGAGAGTCGGCGAGAGCGAGAGTCGGGGAGAGCAGGAGTCAGGGAGAGCGAGAGTCGGAGAGAGCGGGAGCGAGAGTCGGGGAGAGTGAGAGTGAGAGTCGGGGAGAGCGGGAGTCAGGGAGAGCGAGAGTCGGGGAGAGCGGGAGCGAGAGTCGGGGAGAGCGGGAGTCGGGGAGAGCGAGAGTCGGGGAGAGCGGGAGCGAGAGTCGGGGAGAGTGAGAGTGAGAGTCGGGGAGAGCGGGAGTCGGGGAGAGCGAGAGTCGGGGAGAGCGGGAGCGAGAGTCGGGGAGAGTGAGAGTGAGAGTCGGGGAGAGCGGGAGTCGGGGAGAGGAGGCCTGGAGTAATACACAGGTTTTCAAGGCTTCACAAGATGGTGGCCAGTGACCCCGCTCACCCGGGCCTTCTCCACTTGCAGCACCACTCCCTGTCGCCTCACCCACTTTAAACAACTCTGGAAAGCACCAAACACTACAAACTTACACAGAGCCAGTAGAAATTACTCAGCAACTAAACTAAGAGTGGCTGATGATCAATGTTCCCCCTAAGGTGCGCGGCCACGCACCAATCCTGCACAGGCCGCTCACTGGCTGTCGCCGCTTAAAGATACTGCCCATGCGCGGCTGCTGCAGCAAATTTAAAGGGAGCGTGCATAAAAAAAATTAGAGGGAATATTGTTGATGATCCCTTTAAATAGCATTGGTGGGGGGCTCCTTGCTGCTGCTGAATGCATGTTCAGTTGTGCGAGGTTAAGACAGGGCATTAGCTCCAGCGTTGACGAAAAAGGCAGCGTGGCATCATTCCAGCGTTGCACACTGATTGACGTCACGATCTGCCTACTCTACATACTTCCGGCGCACGGCCCTAACTACCGCCCTCACCAAAATGGTGTCCGGCACGGCCCGCACCAGAAGTGTGGGCGCACGGCGCAGACGCCATTCCTGACACAAAACGGCACACATAGCACCGAAAAATTGGGCGCTACGGAGCCGAATTTCTAGCCATTAGTCTTTTTGATTATTTTTTGTAACTGACTACTACATTTTAATGATCTGCCTGCATGGACCCTAAATCTTTTTGTACCTCCACTGTTCCTAGTTTTTCACCATTTCCAAAAAAAATACTTGAATCTATCCTTTTTTGTTCCAAAACGGATAACCTCATATTTATCTATGTTGAAATCCATCTGCCACAGTTTTGCCCACTCACTTAATCTATCAATGTCTCTTGTAATTTTATGCTCCCATCTACACTACTTACTATGCCACCTATCTTTGAGTCATTGGCAAACTTGGTTGTATGGCTCCATTGCGTTATCTAAGTCACTAATATAGTGATTAGTTTGATGCCCCAGTACAGATTCCTGTGGGACACCACCAATCACTTCCTTCCAATTCGAGTTCATATCTATTCTCTATCTTCTACCACCTCCTAACCAATATCCTAACCAGGTCATTAATTTGCCTTCAATTCCATGAGCTTTAATTTTAGCTACAGTCTCTTATGTGGAACCTTATCGAATGCCTTCTGAAAGTCATATAAACTACATCCACAGACATTCCCCTGTCTACTACTTTAGTTACTTCCTCAAAAAATTCAATTAGTTTCGTTCAACATGATCTATCCTTTACAAATCCATGTTGGCTCTCTCTAATCAGCTCAAATTTCTCTAAGTGCTCAGTCACGCTGTCCTTAATTATAGTCTAACTTATAATCTATCAGTTGAATCTCATTAACATTCTGCCAGCTAGCTGCCCACCCAAAACAGGCATCCAGAGGCAATTCACCGGCTTTGGGTCTGTGAAGATCGAGCCGCCCAGTCGGCAGTCGGGTCAGCCTGTGAGGGGGAGGTTCAGGAAGGTTTGGCGGGATGGAAGGGTTGGGAGCCAAGGCGGCAGCGTTCTAAACTTTCTTCCTGGTTCCATAAAAATAAGTTTTAAACTTACCTGACAGGACCTCCTCTGGGTGTCTGCCAGGTTTCACTGCGCGGAGTGTCCACAGTGGATGCTTTGCTCAGTAAGCCATTAAAAAATGTCATCGGAGTCCTAATAGCACTATAGGACCTTGATTTATATTTATTCATGAGGTTCCCGTCTGAGTCAGACAGGACCCTCAACCACCCGAGGAAACAGTGGCGTTAAAATAGCCATGAGCCAGGAGAAGAGCGGTAATTCCCCCATTTGTATTTTAACTCCCGTTCTGCCTGGTTTCCACCGGGCGGAGAGAGTTAAAATGCACCTTACAGTGTGAGATAGAATGAGGCTGGTGGAATTTTGAATAGGTCGCACTTTTCGCAAGGTAGAAGAAGGAAGAGCTGAAGTCGTCAAAGCTGGAGGTAACAAAGGCATGGTTGAGGGTTTCAGTCGTAGTGAGGGTTGGAGGCAGGTGGTGTTACAAAGGTGGAGAGCAGCGGTCTTGCTCGTGGCTAGGATGCGGGGTTTGACACTTAGCTTAGGGTCAAGCAGGACAATGAGATGGCACACTGTCAAGTTTGAGCTGACCAAACAGCTATTGAGGGGATGGAATCAGTTGAAGAAAATTCTTGTTCATTTATGACTTGTTGTTCGATATGCAGTTGAATAGCACAATGATGGTCATGGAGTCAAGGTTGGAGGCAAAAAGTTAGATTTGGTGTTTTCAGCATACATACGAAAGCTGGCCACAAGCCTACGAATTATATTATTATGGGGCAGCATGACGATGAGGAAATAAAGGAGACCAATACTGAAACATCTGGAGGATAAACACCAACACGGATTGGTTGGACTGAACAGCCTGTTTCTGTGTTGTAATTTCTATGTAATTCTATGAAGCTATGTGGGGCAGGAGGAGAAGCCATTGCGGGGGTTCTGACTGTGTTGAAAAATGGAACCAAGTGAGTGCAGTGCTATGGGGGTAGATCAAAGAGGATGGCGTGGTCAACCATGTCAAACATTGCAGAAAGAGTGAGAAGGACAAGATGGATAGCACAATGTGAGGTCTATTTACAGTCTATTGAGAATGATTATACTTCTGGAAACCATCAACTTACAGCTTGTATGTGCATCAAATTGGTTTTTGACATCTCCTATCCTATCTGTAGTTTGAAAGGAAAAAATATTAGAGACTGAGGCTGAGAGTAATGATTTTTTTTCCACACCACTGATTGTGTTATTAACAATTTTTCTTTTCCTGAATGGTAGGAGATAAATGTCATTCACACAATACTTGACTTCTAAAGCATCACAGTAATGAACAATTTTCTGTGTATTTTACTATTCACTTCAAGCAGGATTGACTTACCATCGAGGTTCTAAAATTAATTGACTCGCTCTTTTGAAAAGCTTTTGAATAGAGGCTCTGTTGGATGATTCAAGTGGTACAGCACTTTATATTTCAGAACAAACAATCCCAATGTTAACTTGGCATTGCACGAGTTTCAAAGCTACAACACAATTGGTTAAAGATGAGAGAAGCTGAAATTGAGCTGTTGAAGGGAACTCTGGAGATAAATTTGCATTTTTAACAGAATGTTCAGAAGAAGTTAGGTTTGAGGTTTTGACTGAAGGGTAAAACATGGAGGGAGTGAAATTGGTCTTTGGTAGTAACGCAAAATGGGCGATAGCGAATTGGCAGCCCATTTTACACGGTGCCCGATTTCCTTTTCCATTGACTTCAATGAACATTTGGTGTATGGTCCATTTTCATTGCTTCTCCTTTCTAACAGTGAGTGTCTTTTGTGCATGGCTAACCAGTCTGGTGCTTTGTCTAGGTCGTTCCCCTGAGGCAGAAAGAGGGCTAGACGATGGCAGCTGTCTGTCAGGGTCAGGCTCCAGGATCTGAGGTCAGTCTATTTTACCCTAACTTGCCAAGCGGCAAAACCGGCAGTTACAGGTCGGCCGGCCATTTTGCACCATGCCTGATTTTACTCTCCATTGACTTCAATGGTGCATAAAATCAGGGCGGGGTGCAAAACCGTCCAGGACCTGCTCTATTCCCGTTGGATGGATTAGGTTAAAATTACCCCCTGATCTCTCTGAACTCACATCAGGATGACCCAGCTTCAGGCTGCAGCTCATCCACTGCTTCAGAGACAGTGTGGCCCTGCCTGCTTTCTGGCTCATGTGCAGTCAAGCGGGGGGAAGGGAACCTGGTAAATGCGGAGGTGGAGCCATCTAGAGAGAGAGCACCAACATCCATGGTCTGTTTCAGCCTTCCCCTTCCATTGGCCTCTCTGCCACCCTGCCCATAGGTCTGAAGGTTGCCAACACCTGTGACAGAATTGGCTGGATGCATGCTGGACACGATTTCCCTCTTTGTTTGTGCTACCTCTTCTGTGAGGCTGTCCATGGAGACTGTCACAGTGCAGCCAAGGGCTTGTATTGCAATAGTCTGAACATTCATGAGAGAACCTAAGACTGGCCACAAAGTCTCAGCTGCTTACCAGATGGCCCTGGAGCTGCCCTCCAGGATTGTTTTGGAGTCTCCAGGAATTAAACATTAATCTCCAGGACACTGCTGTAAGCAATCGAGAAGAAATATCATTGGAACATTAAGAAAAATGCTGGGTTTTTGTTTTTCATTTTCGTTGAACACTGTTGCTTATTAGTTATAACAATGTTGGTGGTGGCCAAAAAAAGGCTGTTTGACCACCAGTTAAGATTCCTCCAATTAGGTAACAAAGAGTCTGATCGCTTTCCAATTGGTGTGAGAAGGTGGTGCACCGTGAGGATGGACGTGTCTGGCAACCAATGGCAGGAGCATGGGGGGGGGCAGGGCAATTTTTAAAATTTGTTCATGGGATGTGGGCGTCGCTGGCCCATCCCTAACTGCCCTTGAGAAGGTGGTGGTGAGCTGCCATTTCAGAGGGCAGTTAAGAGTCAACCACAATACTGTGGGTCTTGAGTCACATATAGGCCAGACTGGGTAAGGACAGCAGATTTCCTTCCCTAAACCACAGTATTTTTTATGATAATCCGGTAGTTTCATGGTCACCATTACTGATGCTAGCATTTTTTTTTAATTCCAGATTTATTTAATTAACTGAATTTAAATTCCACAGTTGCCATGGTGGGATTTGAACTCATGTCCTGTGTATCATTAATCTACACCTCTGGATTACGAGTTCAGTAACTTAACCACTATGCTACCGTACCTTTGGAGGCAGGTGGTCATGCGACGAAACCACCAAGCAGTGTTGGCAACCCTACTCCAGGGATGACTGCACGCTTTCAATACCATGCATCAGCACCTCCAATATTCAGGTTGGGAACTTCTCCCGACTTGTTGCCATGGTGTGAAAGCTGCTGGGTACATCACCCAATGACTGCAGCAATTCCTGCCGAAGCGAAAGGTAGCCCCATTGTCTGTTACTGGATAGACAGTGGGGGTAACTGGGTGTTGCCAAGCCTTCTTAATGCCTTCTGCAAAGATGTGAGATGGTTGAGTAAGTCACTGAGATGTTCAATCCACCTTTATTTGTGCTCAGAGATTGGGCGTTGACATGCTTCAGGGGAGCTATGCCTGGATGGCAGTATTATGGATAGCTTTCGACATAGAAACTTGCCCAGACACCATCCTTGAATTTACTCTGAAATCCTATGCGCATAAACACTGAACTAAAGAGTTGCAAAAGAGGCATCTTGTCCACCTTTACTGTTGGTCGACAAAACAATTAATCACAAGCAGATCTAGAACTGAGAGAGAACACAAAATTGTCTGCTTCCACTATAAATGATTGCTGTACTTTATAAACATTTAAAATTTATACAAATCACAGATTCTAATTCTGAAAATGGCATAAGATTGAAAATTGCAATATAAGATAATTGATTGTTCTTTAGGGAATATATAATGGATACATAATTACTACAGTGTCATTGTAACATTTTTGCACTTCTAAATATAGAAATGAAAATTGCTTTCTCTAGTCTACTGTAGCACATGAATTGCCTATGGTGTGCAAAATCTCTGGGGTTGCTATTTGCAAAAAATAAGTAGGCATTGGACAAAGCCTTGAATTAAAATTCAGAAGTGCAGATATTATGAAAATGTAACCTTTCCTAGCTACAGTGATAAATGGTGCTGGTGAAGTTACCGCTGTACACAGCTGTTCTAATCTTCAGACAGACAGTGTACCTTAAATGGACTGAAGGTGTTCAGTAATATAGATACATTCACAGGATTAGACACAAAGGTTAGTCATTTTAAAACAGAAAAGATTTATTTTTTAAAAAGGCACCCTGTGTTGAAATCATTTTAGCTCTCCTTCCTGGCCGAACACCCATATCCTGAAAGAAATGAACGTAAACAAAACTGTTCCTGACATTATTGATCTATTGCAATGAATTCACTGTGCAAGCAACCATGGATGAACAAATATCCTATCCCTCCACAGCAGAGTGCTTTACTAACTCGTAGAGCCATCACACCTCACTCTCTTGTTGTTTCGGTCTGTGAGAAAACGAACAGCTGGTTATACAAGAGAAAATTAACGGCAAACTTATAAAGGTCACTGAAAGTGCTCAGATTTGAGGAAAAAGAAAGAAGATGGCTAATTATAGTCAGCAGTATCATAGTTACACTCCAACACAATTTAAGCTGTTGCCATTGCATCACTCAGTTTGGATTGAGGTTCGGTTCACCTTGCCAACCCTCAATTGAAATACCCAAAACCTACTTTCTTGCCAAATCATCAAAGGGGAAGTCAGACAGCAAATTATGGAATTCCAGGATTCTGACCCAGTGACGCTGAAGAAATAGAGATATATGTCCAAGTCAGGATGGTGTGTGACTTGAGGATGATGGTGTTCCCATGACATTGCTGCTCTTGGTCATTCTCGTTAATAGAGGACACAAGAGAGGTGGTGTTGAAGCAACCTTGGTGAGTTGCTGCAGTGCAATCTCGCCAGCAGCTGAAATTACATCGAATTGACAGCATAGAAACAGGCCATTCAGCCCAAAAGGTCTGTGTTGGTATTTAAGCGCCACACAAGCCTCCTCCCACTATAGTTACTTCATCTCACCCTATCAACATAACCTTCTCTTCCTTTCTCCCTCATGTCTATTAGAGACAAAGAAGGTGATATATGCTTAGAGGTGCAGGGCAAGGCTAGAATACTCAACGAGTACTTTGTATCGGTGTTTACTAAGGATGTGGCAAAATATCGGTAGCAGTGGAAAAGGTAGAAGCAATGAAAGGGGTGAAAATTGATAGACAGGTTGTACTAGAAAGGCTGGGTATGCTTAGAGTGGACAAGTCGCCTGGTCCAGATGGCTTGCATCCCAGGTTGCTAAGGGAATTGGGGGAGGAGATAGCGGAAGGGCTTGCCATAATTTTCCAATCTTCCCTAGATGCGGGGGAGGTGCCTGAGGATTGGAAAGTGGCAAATATGACACCATTATTCAAGAAAGGGTGTAAGGACAATCCTAGTAACTACAGGCCGGTCAGTTTAACATCAGTGGTGGGTAAAGTTTTAGAAACAATAATCAAGGAAAAAAATTAACGGGCATTTGGAGAGGTTTAAGCTAATTAAGAAGAGCCAACACGGATTTGTAAAAGGCAGATTGTGTTTGACTAATCTAATTGAATTTTTTGATGAAGTAACAGAGGATTGATGAAGGGAATGCAATGGATGTTGTCTACATGGATTTTCAGAAGGCGTTTGACAAAGTACCGCATAGAAGGCTGGTTAACAAAATTGAGGCTCATGGAATAGGTGGGTCAGTGGCAGCTTGGATAAGGAATTGGCTTAAGGACAGAAAACAGTGAGTTGTGGTAAATGGCTGTTTTTCAGACTGGAGGATGGTAGACAGTGGTGTTCCCCAAGGGTCAGTGCTGGGGCCACTGCTTTTTTTGATATATATAAATGACCTAGATATTGGAATACAGAGTAGAATTTCTAAATTTGCCGATGACACCAAACTTGGGGGGGTGGCAAACAGTGAGGATGAAACCAATCGACTGCAACAGGACATAGAAAGGCTCGCAGAATGGGCAGACAAGTGGCAGATGGAATTTAATACAGAGAAGTGTGAGGTGATGCATTTTGGCAGAAGGAACAGGGAGAGGCAATATACACTTAATGGCACAGTTTTAAAGAGTGTGCAGGGACAGAGGGACCTGGGAGTTAACGTGCATAGGTCCCTGAAGGTGGCAGGACGTATTAAGAGAGTGGTTAGCAAAGCATATGGGATCTTGGGCTTCATAAATAGAGGTATTGAGTACAAAAGTAGAGAAGTTATGCTGAACCTTTATAAAGCGCTGGTTAGGCCACAACTGGAGTGTTGCGCCCAGTTCTGGTCACCACACTTTAGGAAGGATGTGAAGGCCCTTGAGAGGGTGCAGAGGAGATTTACCAGAATGGTTCCAGGGATGGGGGATCTTAGCGACAAGGACAGGTTGGAGAAGCTGGATTTGTTTTCATTAGAGCATAGGAGGTTGAGGGGTGATTTGATAGAGGTGCACAAGATTGTGACAGGTTTGGATAGGCTAGACGGGAAAAGGCTGTTTCCACTAGTTGATGGTACAAGGACTAGGGGACACAGATTTAAGGTTTTGGGCAAGAGATACAGGGGGGAATGTGAGGAAAAACTTTTTTACGCAGTGAGTGGTGATGACCTGGAATTCGCTGCCGACGGAAGTGGTGGAAGCGGAGACACTCAATGTTTTCAAGGGGAGACTGGATAGGCACTTGAGGGAAATAAACTTGCAGGGCTACGGGGATAGAGCGGGGGAATGGGACTGACTGGATTGCGCTACAGAGAGCCGGCACGGACTCGATGGGCTGAATGGCCTCCTTCTATGCCGTTATGATTCTATGACTCCATGTACTTATCTAGCTTCCCCTTAAATGCATCCTTTTAGAACATATTTAAAGTTAAGTGGCTGCAGATGGAGGAAATTGCTGTTTGCAGAGTCTTTCTAAAGCTTCAAAATGGATTTAACGTATTTATCAGCTTTAGCCAAGACCATGGGGCTGGGCAGGGAAGATGTCTCTGGAAAAATTAAGTGGAAAGAGAAGCAATACGGAGGTACAGAAAGAAATCTGTGGACAAGTGACAGTACACGATCCCCTGTCTGATGCCCAGCAAAGTGGATGTATCACTGCATCGACGATTGCTGCAAGGAGGTTTATTCTGAGCAGCAGGGGCATGGCTGCAATGGGCACAGGTGATGTTGGTGTCTATCAAGCCTCCTGCCGGCCCCTCTGATGCCAGAAGTGCACAGGACCAGGCTGCCCAGCAATGACATCTTGACAATCAGACTCAACCCAAAAGATCATGAGCTCCCCACTGCAAAAGCCCAAACAAAGCACTGTTGACTTCCTTAATTACAGGAAACTCTTTCGTATCCGGCACCGATGGGACCGGGATGGTGCTGGTTGATTAAAAATTCCGGATAACGGAGAGGTATATCTACCGAGGCTATTTTTAACAAACAAAAATAAAAAAATCAAGAAATGTGCAGTATAATTGGGTACTCCCCTACAGAATGTTATGTTAAATGGATGGTGGAAGATGCTTGATTAAGTACAGTAATGCCAGTTGAGGGTAATCCATAACTTTTTAATTACTTAACAGTAAAACAAAACTTATAAACGACTATATACTGTAGTTTTCGGAATATGAATTCTGCCGGTTATTAGAGAATTCCGGATATTTAGGTGCCGTTTAAACGAGAGTTTCCTGTATTTTAAATAAACAATTTTTATTTTGAACTTGTTTCAGGATGGACAAGGTCTGTGTCAATACTATTGAAAGCAAAAACTTTAGAACTGAGTTTTGATGAAGGGCCACACCAGACCACGTGTGGATTAAACTGTCTCTTCCTATTATGAGGACTCTGTGATTAATTGCTTTGCACTCCAAGGGGGCATTTTGGGGCGCTAATATCGGCTGGGTGCAAAGTTTAGTGCCTGGCGCTAATTATCGCCTCCGACTGCAAAATTTGCCTCTATCGCCCCGGAGGTGATTTGAGCGTTAAATCAGGCGCTACACACCTCTCTTAAGGCGGAAACGTCAGGGAGCGAGGCGCTACCTCAGAACGCTACCGAAGCTCAGGCGATGCCAATTACCATGGAAGCCAGACAGACTGGCGCCATCCAGTTCTTAAAGGGGAGGGGCCATCTTGCTGGCCAGCCACTCCCTGCTCATTGCAGCCTTGAATCTCGGCCTGGCGAGACCTCAAAAGCAATTGTGTTGGAAGTACTAATGAATAGGCCCAGGGAAAGAGCTCGGCACTTAGGAACCTCAAAAGTGGTGCTGAGGGCCAAAACTCCTTAGGACAGCGTTAAAACTAAAAATTTGCCGACAAGAAAAGGCAGGAAGCACCCGCCTTTAAATAGCGCTCCCCCAGCCCCTTCCTGCCTTGAAAACATTCCCCTCTACCTGTCATTGCTAGCGGCAGGCGCTAAGGCAGGGGACGCGACTCAATATCCGGTCTGGGGCGCTACCGGGGCGTTGCACGCTTGACTGACGTCACGATCTGCGGGCGCAGGAGATCGTGGTGGTAGTGTTTAGCGCCGCCGCAAAACGACTGGTCAATTTCGCGAGCGGCGCTAAAATCGCCGCGCTCAGGCGCTAAGTTCCTAGCGTCCCGTTAGCGCCCTCGGAGGCGCTAATGGGAGGCGCTAACCAACTGAATTTTTCCCCCCAAACATTTTGGCTTAGAAATTTAGCCGTGTTTATTCCCTTAAGTCCCCACTATGGCAGGCAGGAATTACACACGTACTTCCATCCGGAAGTGCGCCACCTGCCATATTGGTAGAGGAGGTTGCGTTGGTGGGAGGAACGCACACCGGCAATGTTCTAAGATCTGAATAATGTATGTAAATTAGGGTCCTGCGCTTCTTGCAGGACCTGTTTTCCATTTTTGATCACCCCAGGACTTCGCCATGTGTTCACCTCGCACAGTATAATGTGGCGCTAACTGGTAGGAAGGCCCTCACGCCAGCGCTATTTAAAGGCTTCATGCAGTATTTACAGGTTAGTTGCTGGTTTCGTATTTTTGATGTGTTGTATCATTCTGTCTACACAGAGAGGGGTTTTGCTAGTCTTGCACTGTTGTTGTTCTTTGCCTCACAAATAGTCTGGCTGCAAACATGGGTGGTCTCATAGAGCTGCCTTTGGGGCTGGAGGACAAGGGGGAGCAGCAAGGAAGACATCACAGAGCAGGAGAGACAGCCAGAAAAGGGAGGAGGAGGGCACTGAACAGGAGGCCATATCCACAGAGGGCATTTCCCCCCGTTAGCAGTGGTGGGCTCCCTCTGTAGAGCGGAATCACCCTGAACGAGTAATGACCCCTGGCCTAGAAAAATGGTCTAGGATCACAACGGGGTCAGAACAGCAGGCAGATGTCCCACCCCAATCCTCCTCTGGTGGCAAAGCAGCCTGGAGGTAAATCCAACCCCTTGTTCACATTTAATCAAACTATTTATGGGCAGGTATTTGAATCATCAACAGTATACAACTCATTTAGAATCAAAACCAAAATTAAAAAGGAAAAACAGCAAATGCTGGAAATCTGAAATGAAAATAGAAAATGCTGGAAATAGGCTATTGAAGCAGGGTCATCAGTACTTGTAAAGGAAAAGGACAGTTTATGATGTTTAAAGTGTGTACCTGTCATTTATTTTAGAAATAATGGTAATTTTCATGGTGAAAAAGTATTTCCTATCTTAGAAAACTTAATTTAGCATATTAATATTACAAGGTTATTCTGGCCACACAAGTTACCAGTACATAAAGTGTGTTATTCCTCTAAAAAAAAATCAACAGATTATCATTGGAAGCATTAATGTAAAAGGTAGGTCTTCAATATGAAAAGTCAGAAAAATATTATCATCCTGATACTGTAAAGGTTGTGCTGTGTGTCTTTGTTTTTTTTAAATTTGTTTATGGGATGTGGGCATCGCTGGCAAGGCCAGCATTTATTGCCCATCCCTAATTGCCCTTGTAAAGATGGTGGTGAGCTGCCGCCTTGAACCACTGCAGTCCGTGTGGTGAAGGTACTCCCACAGTGCTGTTAGGTAGGGAGTTCCAGGATTTTGACCCAGCGACGATGAAGGAACGGCGATATACTTCCAAGTCAGGATGGTGTGTGACTTGGAGGGGAACTTGGAGGTGTTGGTGTTCCCATGCATCTGCTGCCCTTGTCCTTCTAGGTGGAAGAGGTTGCGGGTTTGGAGGTGCTGCCGAAGAAGCCTTGGCGAGTTGCTGCAGTGCATCTTGTAGATGGTACACACTGCAGCCATGGTACGCCGGTGATGTAGGGAGTGAATGTTTAAGGTGGTGGATGGGATGCCAATCAAGCGGGCTGCTTTGTCCTGGATGGTGTCGAGCTTCTTGAGTGTTGTTGGAGCTGCACTCATCCAGGCAACTGGAGAGTATTCCATCACACTCCTTACTTGTGCCTTGTAGATGGTGGAAAGGCTTTGGGGAGTCAGGAGGTGAGACACTTGCCACAGAATACCTAGCCTCTGACCTGATCTTGTTGCCACAGTATTTGTGGCTGGTCCAGTTAAGTTTCTGGTCAATAGTGACCCCCAGGATGTTGATGGTGGGGGATTCGGCGATGGTAATGCCGTTGAATGTCAAGGGGCGGTGGTTAGACTCTTGCTTGTTGGAGATAGTAATTGCCTTGCACTTCTGTGGCGCGAATGTTACCTGCCACTTATCAGCCCAAGCCTGAACGTCATCCAGGTCTTATTGCAAGTGGGCATGGACAGCTTCATTATCTGAGGAGTTGTGAATGGTGCTGAACATTGTGTAGTCATCAGCAAACGTCCCCATTTCTGACCTTATGTTGGAGGGAAGGTCATTGATGAAGCAGCTGACGATGATTGGGCCTAGGACACTGCCCTGAGGAACTCCTGCAGTGATGTCTTGGGGCTGTGATGATTGACCTTCAACCACCACAAATATCTTCCTTTGTGCTAGGTATGACTCCAGCCAGTGGAGAGTTTCCCCCACCCCCGATTCCCATTGACTTCAGTTTTACTAGGGCTCCTTGATGCCACACTCGGTCAAATGCTGCCTTGATGTCAAGGGCAGTCACTCTCACCTCACCTCTGGAATTCAGCTCCTTTGTCCATGTTTGGACCAAGGCTGCAATGAGGTTGGGAGCCGAGTGGTTTTGGCGGAACCCAAACTGGGCATCAGTGAGCAGGTTATTGGTGAGTAAGTGCCGCTTGATAGCACTGTCGATGACACCTTCCATCACTTTGCTGATGATGTGAGAGTAGACTGATGGGGCGGTAATTGGCTGGGTTGGATTTGTCCCGCTTTTTGTGGACAGGACATACCTGGGTAGTTTTCCACATTGTCGGATAGATGCCAGTGTTGTAGCTGAACTGGAACAGCTTGGCTAGAGGTGCGGCTAGTTCTGGAGCACAAGTCTTCAGCATGATAGCCTGGATGTTGTCAGGGCCACATACCTGTCTATAGCAAAAGAAGGTGGAGTCAGATTTTTTTTATGTACAATGGGGACCATTAATCCCAATCTCTGTTAAGCACTCACCTTTTTGTTACATCCAGTTGACCCTATCCACTGATACTTGACAACCGCTTGCTCTTACTGCAGGGATCACTTTCTGTGCTGTGGAATGATGCATTTATCTCCACTGTTCTGAAATGAGGAGTCAATGTCAAACTCCGTCTACCAGCTCAATGCTTAAGTGTTGTTACATAACTGCCGATATAGTCATTTTTCCACTTGACAGCATTTCCATCGAGGTCCCAATGCTTGAATAAAGTAATCTCTGCCTTTGAATTCTCAAGAAGTACGATCATAATTTCATTTTATCTGTGAGACTGAAGTCAATTTGGATCACTGTGTGCTCAGTAAAATGATGTTTGCTAACAGTTTGACAAGTAGATAATACTCACTGTGTGAATGAGAACACACTGTGACAAGTTTGTGCATAATCAGGGGTGCCTTTCACTTGCGTTCATTTATCTTGTTTGGTTGAATTTAATCAGTTCTCAGTGAGGCAGTAGGAGCGGCGAGGCAGCAGAGGCGGCGGACCTGCGAGGGAACAGAGGCGGCGAGCGGCGGTACTTAAGGTGAGCCCCGAGGCGGCAGCGAGGCCTAGAGCGGTGAGGCGGCAGAGGCAGCGGACCTGCGAGGGAACAGAGGCGGCGAGCGGCGGTACTTAAGGTGAGCCCCGAGGCAACTTACAAATCCAGGTTCTGGGAGAGGGAAGCAAAAAGTATTCGTAGTGTGACGTCACCAAAAAGCAGGTAAGTGATTGGTTGGTGAGTGTTTTCTTTCTCAATTTTTCTAAACTTAAATTTTGTGGTTTCTACGGTCTCTTTGTGTAGCGGGGACTACTGTTAAGCAAGGGCCCTTGAGTATATCACTTAATTCCAGTGTAATTGGTGGGATCCATTTAATTTAAATTTAATTTAAATTAATTAATTAATTAAAGGGTAAGTCATGGCAGGACAGCTCGGTGCTGTGACATGCTCTTCCTGCACTATGTGGGAAATCAGGGACACTTCCTGTGTCCCTGACAACCATGTGTGTGGGAGGTGTATCCAGCTGCAGCAACTGACAGACTGCATTGCGGCGCTGGAGCTGCGGATGGATGCATACTGGAGCATTCGCGATGCTGAGGACATCGTGGATAGTATGTTTAGGGAGTTGGTCACACCACCGGTAAAGGGTGTACAGGCAGGAAGGGAATGGGTGACCACCAGGCAGAGTAATAGGCGCAGGCAGGTAGTGCAGGGGTCCCCTGTGGCCATCCCCCTCTCAAACAGATATACCGCTTTGGATATTGTTGAGGGAGATGGCTTATCAGGGGAAGACAGCAGCAGCCAACTTCCTAGCACCATAGGTGGTTCTGCTGCACAGGATGGGAGGAAAAAGAGTGGGAGAGCTTTTGTGATAGGGGATTCTATTGTAAGGGGAATAGATAGGTGTTTCTGTGGCCGCAAACGAGACTCCAGGATGATATGTTGCCTCCCTGGTGCAAGGGTCAAGGATGTCTCAGAGCGGCTACAGAGCATTTTGGAAGGGGAGGGTGAACAACCACTTGTCGTGGTGCATATAGGTACCAACGATATAGGTAAAAAATGGGATGAGGTCCTCAAAGCAGAATATAGGGAGTTAGGAGGTAAATTAAAAAATAGGATCTCAAAGGTAGTAATCTCAGGATTGTTACCAGTGCCACGTGCTAGTCAGAGTAGAAATAGAAGGATATTTCAAATGAATACGTACTAGAGGAATGGTGCAAGGGGGAGGGATTCAAATTCCTGGGGCATTGGAACCGGTTCTGGGGGAGGTGGGACCAGTACAAACCGGACGGTCTACACCTGGGCAGGGCCAGGACCGATGTCCTAGGGGGAGTGTTTGCTAGTGCTCTGGGGGAGGGTTTAAACTAAAATGACAGGGGGTTGGGAACCTGAGCAGGGAGACAGAGGAAAGGGAAACAAGGATAAAAGCAAAAGATAGGAAGGAGAAAAACAAAAGTGGCATTCAGAGAAAACAACGATTTAAAGCAAACATGGCCACAGTAAATACTAATTCTAATAGGTCTAAGAGCGTTAAAAAAACCAAGCCTGAAGGCTTTGTGTCTTAATGCAAAGAGCATTCGGAACAAGGTGGATGAATTAGCTGCGCAAATAGAGGTAAACGAATATGATTTGATTGGGATTACCGAAACATGGCTCCAGGGTGGCCAAGGCTGGGAACTCAACATCCAGAGGTACTCAATATTCAGGAAAGATAGGCAAAAAGGAAAGGAAGGTGGGGTAGCATTGCTGGTTAAAGAGGGGATTAACACAATTGTAAGGAAGGATATTAGCTCTGATGATGTGGAATCTGTATGGGTTGAACTGAGAAATAACAAGGTGCAGAAAACGTTAGTGGGAGTGATATATAGACCCCCAAACAGTAATGCGGAGGTTGGGAATGGCATTAAAAGGGAAATTAGAGAAGCGTGCAATAAGGGCACAGCAGTCATCATGGGTGACTTTAATCTACATATAGATTGGGCTAACCAAATTAGTAACAATACTATGGACGAGGAATTCCTGGAGTGTTTACGGGATGGTTTCCTGGACCAATATGTCGAGGAACCAACCAGAGATCAGGCCATCTTAGACTGGGTATTATGCAATGAGAAAGGATTAATTAGCAATCTTGTTGTGCGAGGCCCCTTGGGTCGGAGCGATCATAATATGATAGAATTCTTCATTAGGATGGAGAGTGAAGTAGTTGACTCAGAGACTAGGGTCCTGAATTTAAATAAAGGAAACTACGATGGTATGACGTGCGAGTTGGGTAGGATTGATTGGGGAATGTCACTCAAAGGGTTGACGGTGGATAGGCAATGGCAAACATTCAAAGACTGCATGGACGAACTACAGAATTTGTTCATCCCAGTTTGGCATAAGAATAAAACAAAAAGGGTGACTCAACCGTGGCTAACAAGGGAAATTAGGGATAGCATAAGATCCAAGGAGAGGGCATATAAATTGGCCAGAAAAAGCAGTAACCCTGAGGATTGGGAGCAGTTTAAGATTCAACAAAGGAGGGGAAAGGGATTAATTAAGAAGGGGAAAATAGAATACGAGAGTAAGCTTGCAGGGAACATAAAAACTGACTGTAAGAGCTTTTATAGATATGTGAAGAGAAAAAGATTAGTGAAATCAAGCATAGGTCCCTTGCAGTGAGAATCAGGGGAACTTATAATGGGGAACAAAGAAATGTCAGGCCAATTAAATACATACTTTGGTTCTGTCTTCACAAAAGAGGACACAAATAACCTCCCAGAGATGTTGGGGAACATAGGGTCTGATGAAAGGGAGGAACTGAAAGAAATCAGTATTTGTAGGGAAATGGTGTTAGGGAAATTGAAGGGATTGAAGGCCGATAAATCCCCAGGGCCTGATAATCTACATCCTAGGGTACTTAAGGAAGTGGCCCTAGAAATAGTAGATGCATTGCTGATCATCTTCCAACATTCGATGGAATCTGGAACAGTACCCATGGATTGGAGGGTAGCTAATGTTACCCCACTATTCAAAAAGGGTGGTAGAGAGAAAACGGGGAATTACAGACCAGTAAGCCTGACATCGGTAGTGGGGAAAATGCTGGAGTCCATTATAAAAGATGTACTAGCTGAGCACTTGGAAAACAGTGACAGGATCGGACAAAGTCAACATGGATTTACAAAAGGTAAATCATGCTTGACTAATCTACTGGAATTTTTTGAGGATGTAACTGGTAAAATAGATAAGGGAGAACCAGTAGATGTGGTGTATTTGGACTTTCAAAAAGCTTTCGATAAGGTCCCGCATAAGAGATTAGCGTGTAAAGTTAAGGCACATGGGATTGGGGGCAAGGTATTGACTTGGATAGAGAACTGGTTGGCAGACAGAAAGCAAAAAGTTGGAATAATTGGGTCTTTTTCCGAGTGGCAGGCAGTGACTAGTGGGTACCGCAGGGATCGGTCCTTGGACCCCAGCTATTCACAATATATGTTAATGATCTAGACAAGGGAACTAGATGTAATATCTCCAAGTTTGCAGATGACACAAAACTGGGTGGCTGCGTGTGCTGCGAGGAAGATGCCGAGAAACTTCAGGATGATTTGGACAAGTTGGGTGATTGGGCAGAAGCGTGGCAGATGCAATATAACGTGGATGAATGCGATGTTATCCACTTTGGTGTCAAAAACAGGAAGGCAGATTATTATCTGAATGGCAATAGATTGGGAGAAGGGGAAGTGCAACGAGACCTGGGTGTCCTTGTGCACCAGTCGCTGAAGGTACGCATGCAGGTGCAGCAGACGGTTAAGAAGGCAAATGGTATGTTGGCCTTCATAGCGAGAGGGTTTGAGTACAGGAACAAGGATGTCTTGCTGCAGTTGTACAGGGCCTTGGTGAGACCACACCTTGAGTACTGTGTGCAGTTTTGGTCGCCTTATCTGAGGAAGGATGTTTATGCCATGGAAGGAGTTCAGCGAAGATTCACAAGGCTGATACTTGGGATGGCAGGAATGATGTATGAAGAGAGATTGGGTTGATTGGGCTTATACTCGCTGGAGTTTAGAAGAATGAGAGGGGATCTCATTGAAACTTATAAAATTCTGACAGGACAGGACAAACTAGATGCAGGAAGGATGTTCCCGATGGTCGGGGAGTCCAGAACCAGGGTTCACAGTCTAAGGATAAGGGGTAAGCCATTTAGGACAGAAATGAGGCGGAATTTCTTCACCCAGAGAGTGGTGAACCTGTGGAATTCTCTGCCACAGAAGGCAGTAGAGGCCAATTCATTAAATAGATTCAAGAAGGAGTTGGATATATTTCTTAAGGCTAAAGGGATCAAGGGATACGGGGAGAAAGCAGGGACAGGGTACTGAATTTGGATGATCAGCCATGATCGCATTGAATGGTGGAGCAGGCTAGAGGGGCCGAATGGCCTACTCCTGCTCCTATCTTCTATGATTCTATGAACATCATGTGAGGAAAAAACGGAAAACTTCTTGCTATCCCACCTCAGTCCTATCCTGGACTAAATTCTTCTCACCTATCATCCTGCCTTTGGTGACCTGCACTCACTTTCTGTCCCACTGTGCATTGATTACAAAATCCTCATCCTTATTTACAATTCCCTTTCTGGCCTTGCTTAACTTCCCTCTGTACCATCATCCAGTCCTGTTGCATCCTCTGCTCCTGGCACTGGCCTACTGTGTTCCCCCACTTTCCTTTGCTCCACCATTGGGAAAGTGCCTTCCACCATCATAGTCCTGCACTCCAGAATGCTCTTCCTAAACCACTCTGCCTTGCTACAGCTCTCCCCATCTTTAAAAACCTCCTTAAAATCTACCTCTTCAACCACACTTTCAGTTGCATTTCCTAATTCCTCTCCTGCTCCTGTTTCGTTTTCCTTCAGCCTTCTTCCTTTTTATGAAGTGCCTTAGCACATTTCATAACGTTAAAGGATGAATACAAATTGCTGTTGTTGAAGCATGCCTCTGATTGCTTAGCTATACAGGGTTCTAGAGAAGATCCCAATTTGCTGACTAGAATTGGACATATGATCACAAATAAAAACAGAAAATGTTGGGCAGTCAGCATCTGCAAAGAGAAGAGTGTAAGTCTTTTTGCTCATTAATTTGCATATTAAGACTTGTTTTTACATATGTAGACAATCATAATTAGCTTAGCAGAAAGAGGAGATAGGAAAATAATGGCTAACTTGACTAAATAAAGAGCAAACATTTATCACAATATACATATAACTGAACAATGGTGCATTGAAAGAAATATTGCAGCAGGACCTTGGAAAAGGGCTGGGAACTGCTCAAGCAAGAACTAGACTGATAACAACATAGAAAGCAGACAGATAGGAAAGGGGCCTGCGTGTGAACTAAGGTTTTGGAAATAGTTTAACTGCTGTGGAAAAATACAGAGAAAGGAAGATCGAGTGTAAGCCGCAGCAATGCTTCAGGGTAGAAGATTGGAGTCGAGTTCGGTAACTTTGGGGAGACACTCAGAGGTGGAGATGGGCCAGAGAGGGTACGAGCCAGAGGGTGTAGACAACTCTTTCTTTTACCCAAGGCATAACGAGGTAGTATAATTATTCAGTATACCTTGTAAACTGCTGCTTAAGATACAGTAATTGTATTGATCCTTGCTTGTGCTGAATAAAGTTTTAAATCACTGCTACCAAAATGGGTCAACATCGAATCGTTTGGAATAACAGAGATCCCAAAAAGGGGGATTCTCACAAATTGGAGACCCCGGCAGGACATTGACAGCAGATGATTTTTTAAATTTAATTAACATATTCAGTACGAGTGAGGTCCTAGCCTACGTGTCCGAGCTCCCCTAGTCAGTTACGAAAGGTTACTGCGTCCTACCAGTAGTACTAGCGGTGCAATACTATGTATGGCTAACTTAGCAGAGGTTGCGTGAGCCAGGGACAAAGAGTTCGGGAAGCTTTGTGTCACGGACTTGGTATCGTAGCCAAAAGCGGTCGAATGGATCCAGAGCCAGATTTCTCTGGGAAAAATCAAATTGGATAAAGGGAAGCGTCTATTGGCTTATGCATCCCAATAATGTGCACAATGCAGTGAGATAAGAGAAGGAAAACATTCAGAAGCGCAGAAAATAATAAAGTGGAAAGAAGAACGCCAGCAGCTAGAAATCAGGAATGGTGATCTAAGCTGTATGTTAATCCATCTGGGAACTCAGCAAATGAAGGAAAAAAAACAGGGAGTTAGAGAACCAAAACAAACTGCTGAGACGACAGTTTAAAAGGCGGCAAAAAGAAGCTTAAAGTTGAAACTGACACTGAAGCTGCCGGCTTCTGTGCCAAGAAAAATAAAACATAAGAACGCTGAGTGAAAGGAAACTTCCGGGATGCTGGAATTTCAGTTTGTGTGAAAGTGTGTGTTAAAGTGTAGACGTTTTCCTGGCTATGAATGTTTAAGAAGTTACAGCATTTCTTTTGTCTGAAAGTCTGTCTCTTCAAAAAAAAAGTGTCTGGCATGTTTTAGCTCCAACCATGTTTCCGTGCACAGAGCTAAAAGCTACTGGAAGCGCCCCGCATCCCTCTTGGGGCGCTGCGAGTCAATAGCGCGGCGTGGTGCTGCTGCACGTCGCGCCGCGGTATTGCAGGCCTTCCACCCCTTCTTAAAGGGGAGGGGCCTTTTGTGCAGCGCGACATGGGGCCCAGCTGGGCCCCCGGGGATCAGGAGCGCCGGCAAAAGAGCCCGGCACTCAAGAGAAGTGCCGGGCTCTTGGAGCGCAGCCGGCACTCTGCGGGGAGGGGGTACGGTTCAGGAGGCCGGGGATGGGAGCGCAGGCAGGTAATGGCAGGCGGCCAGCAACAAAAGTGGCCGCCCCGCACCTCGCCTTTAAATAGCGCCTCCCCGGCCGCAGGTAGGCCCCCCTGACCCCGTCGGACATAGCGTCCGGCGCTAAGTCAGGGGCACTCCCGAAGATCGCGGCTGGGGCGCGAGCGGGGCACTGTGCATGGCGATGACGTCATCGCTGGCGGTGCAACGCCACGGGGCGCTACCGGTTAGCGCCACCGCTAACCTCCCGCTGAATTTTGCGGGAGGCGTGGGCGGCGCCGCGCCCGGGCACTAGTTGCTTTGCGCCCTGTTAGCGCCCTGAGGGCGCTAACGGGAGGCACAATGCAACCCAATTTTCCCCCCTTGTAGTTTTGTCTTGGATGTTGGAAGTATTAAGCATTTTTATTGTCTTTCCTACAGACGTGTGCTGTTTTAAGTTTGTTAATTGTTTGATTTATGTATATACACATATGTATTACTTGTGAGAAACTTGAGCCATATTTTTGGTTTTGGAACTTATTTAAACAGTGTTTAAGATGTCAAAGACATAGGAAAATTCCGCACACAAATGTGAGAAAATAAAGAAAAATAGAAAAAGACGGAGGAAATAAAACAAGCGGCAAATGCAGCAGCTCTACAATTAAAACAGAAAATGCAAGCGAAACATGGTGGATCCACCAATCACAAGAAGAGATTAAAACACAGTCCACACCACCAGGTCTGATGTTATGGCAAATGGTGGATTCAAGTCTTATTGTAAGATTTGAGCACAGGAAACTAGGCTGGCACTTTAGTGCAGTCATAAGGCAGTGCCACAGTGGCATGCTGTCTGCCTCTGGTTCAGAGGACCTTTAATGATCTGATGGCACAATTCAAAGAAGAGCAGAGAGTTTTCACAGTATCCTGGCCTCAACCAGCACCTCAAGAAACAAATGAACTAGTTGATCACTTTGTTGCAGTTTCTGGGATCTTGTTGTGCAGAAAATGGCTGCTGTGTTTGGCAACATAGCAACAGTCACTCCAATGTCATTCATTGTATGGGAGGGTCCCGGTGGAGAGAAATCTAGAATGCTAAAGAGAAAAGACAAGGAAGCAGTGCAGGAAAGTGATTGGGGTAAGGATAACCAGATTGTGTCAGGAAGGGACAGAGTGTACAAACAAAGGAGTGCACTAACAAATAGGGTCCGGGTAAGAAAAAATGATAAGACAAATAGGGCCATAGTACAAAAAAATGTTACAATGTCTAAAAATGAGACAAATCTAAAGGCACTGTATCTGAATGCAAGAAGCATTCGTAATAAGGTAGACGAATTAACAGTGCAAATAGATGTAAATGGATACGATATAATTACAATTACGGAGACATGGCTGCAGGGTAACCAAGGCTGGGAGCTGAATATCCAAGGATATTCGATATTTAGGAAGGACAGGCAAAAAGGGAAAGGAGGTAGGGTGGCGTTGTTAGTAAAGGATGAAATCAGAGCAATAGTGAGAAAGGATATTGGCCCGAAAATTAGACCTAATACGGGAGATTACGCACTGTGTACTCTCGCGTATTAGGTCCCGAAGTGCCAGTTTCCTGCATGCACTGCGCATGCGCGGGAAACCGGCACTTCGGGTATTGCGAAGGGGGCGGTTCCTAAGTGAACCGCGTGCGTGCTACAGGTTGTGCGCACGCAGCGCACTTAGTTTTTTTTTCAGGTTTGAACGCGCAGGTAAGTGTTGAAGATTTTACACATAAAGAAAGCAGGCGTAAGACCCCCTTTTAACAAGGTAAGTAGTTAATTAAGTATTATTTAAAAAAATTTTCAACAGGTTTATCTTTTTTAGAGACTTTAAAGAAAGGTAAGTTTATTTTTCTAACTTTTAAAAAGAATTTAAATTTTTTCAAAAATTTAAATTTTTGTTTAAAGTGGTTAATTTATTTAACTATAGTTATTTTATTAATGTGATGGCTTTTTTTAAATTTAATTGAGGTTTAGCTGTTCTTTTGGGGGCTTGTTGTATTCATAGTTTTGACAGCTCTTCCTGTCAAAACTATGAATGAAAGATGGTGTGCTGCCATTGGCTCTAACTGGCCCACGTGATCCCAGAGGTCGCATCGAATTAACTGCGCCTCTGGGATACGCACACACTGCGCGCCGGCACCAGGGAGAGGCCCAGGAACTGAAGTTCGTGTGGGCCAAAACCATAAAGGCAGGCGCGGAGTGCGATATCGCGGGGGATCCTTACCCCCGCGGCAACCATCGAACTCCAATTTCTGGGCCATTGGCTCAGAAAATCAAGATGTAGAATCAGTCTGGGTGGAGCTAAGAAGCACCAAGGGGCAGAAAACATTGGTGGGAGTTGTCTATAGGCCTCCAAACAGTAGTGGTAATGTAGGGGATGGCATCAAACAGAAAATAAGATATGCATGTAACAAGGGTACTACAGTAATCATGGGTAACTTTAATCTACATATAGACTGGCCAAATTAAATTAGCAATAATACTCCGGAGGATGAATTCCTGGCGTGTGTACGAGATGGTTTTTTAGACCAGTACGTTGAGGAGCCAACTAGGGAACAGGCTATCCTAGATTGGGTATTGTGCAATGAGAAGGGGTTAATTAATAATCTTGTTGTGCGGGGTCCTTTAGGGAAGAGTGACCATAACATGATAGAATTCTTCTTTAAGATGGAAAGTGAAGAAGTCCAATCCGAAACTTGGGTCCTAAATCTAAACAAAGGAAACTACGAAGGTATGAGGAGTGAGCTGGCTATGATAGATTGGGTAACTTCATTAAAAGGCATGATGGTGGATAGGCAATGGCTAACATTTAAGAAATGAATGCATGAATTGCAACAGTTATACATTCCTTTCTGGCGCAAAAACACAAAAGGAAAAGCGGCCCAACCATGGCTAACAAAAGAAATTAAGGATAGTATTAGATCCAAAGAGGAGTCATATAAAGTTGCCAGAAAAAGTGGCAAGCCTGAGGATTGGGAGCAGTTTAGAGTTCGGCAAAAAAGGACCAAGAGATTGATTAAGATGGGAAAAATAGAGTATGAGAGTAAACTTGCAAGGAACATAAAAGCGGATTGTAAAAGCTTCTACAAGTATGTAAAAAGAAAAAGATTAGTGAAGGCAAATGTAGGTCCCTTACAGTCAGAAACGGGAGAATTTATAATGGGGGACAAGGAAATGGTGGAGCAATTAAACAAATACTTTGGTTCTATCTTCACGGAAGAGGACACAAATAACTTCCCAGAAATGCTAAGGAACCAAGGGGGAAAAATTCAGTTGGTTGCGCCTCCCGTTAGCGCCTTAAGAGGGCGCTAATGGGGCGCAAAGCCGCTAGCGCCCGGGCGCAGCGATGTTTGCGCCGCTCGTGAACTTAACTAGACATTGTGCGGCGGCGCTAAACTTTACCGCTGCGACCACCTGCGCGCGCAGATTGTGACGTCATTCCATGGTGCAACGCCCTTGTGGCGCCCCGGAGCGGAAATTGAGTGGCGCCCCCTGCCTTACCGCCTGGCGCATCCAACGACCGGAAGACTGGAACGCTATCAATCGCTGTGGGGCTGGGGGGGGGGCGCTATTTAAAGGGGGCCTCTTCCTGTCTTTTTCTGTGGTTGACATTTTTGCACCACTCGTTCTGAGAGAGAGAGAGATTCGGAGAGAGAGAAAGAGAGACTTCTGCATTGAGTCAACGCTTTGTGAGGTAGTTTTGCCTACTGATCCTAACTTCGCTGGTACTTTGGTTGCTGTCCTTCATAACTTTGCTTGCAAAGAGACTATGGGGGCTGCACTGAATGGGGGCGTCGTCCTGCTCCAGCTGAATCGGAGGACACAGAGACGCAGAGAGAGAGTGGCAATGATGGCCAGACGGAGGCGGGCCAACAGGCGTATGTACAGGAGAGCTTACCCTCCCAGGGTATATCGTGAACAGCTCTCCTACATTCATTTGTCTGAGGAGCTGTGTTTGCGAAGGCTGCGATTCAGCAAGGAGGTGGTCACTGAGCTCTGCCACCTGCTGCAGCCAGAGCTGCAGCCTCAACTGAGGTCCAGGACGTCTCTGTCGGTGGCAGTGAAGGTCACAGTGGCTCTCAACTTCTATGCTACTGGCTCATTTCAAGCTGCTGCTGGGGACCTTGCCAATATCTCCCAGTTCGCGGTGCATTGCTGCATCCGGCAGGTCACAAATGCCCTCTTTAAAAGGAGACGAGAGTTCATCTCTACCCCCATGACCCCAGACAAGCAGCGTGACCGCGCTCTGGGCTTTGCAAGGATAGCGGGCTTCCCCATGGTGCAGGGCGCCATTGACTGCACGCATGTGGCTTTGCGTGCTCCACATGAGAATGCCGAGGATTTCCGGAACAGAAAGGGGTTCCATTCCTTGAATGTTCAGTTGGTCTGTGACCACAGACAGCTGATACTCGCTGTCAATGCCCACTATCCTGGCAGCTGCCACGGTGCTTTCATCCTGCGCCAGACTACTGTGGCAGAACTTTTCGAAGCACCGCATCAGCCAGTTGGTTGGCTTCTCGGGGACAAGGGGTATCCATTGAGCACCTGGCTGATGACACCGCTCCGTACGCCCAACACCCCTGCTGAACTGCGGTACAACGAGAGCCATCAAGCTACCAGGAACATCATTGAGCGCACAATCGGCGTGCTGAAGCAACGATTCCGCTGTCTCGACCATTCTGGAGGAGCCCTGCAGTACTCGCCTGAGCGAGTATCCAACTTCGTAGTTGTGTGCTGCATGTTGCATAACATGGCAATCGTCAGGACCCAGCCAATGCCACCAGGCCTTGGAGCACCACCAGAGGAGGAGGAGGAAGAGGACGAGGAGGATGATCATCAGCAGCACCAAGGCGGGAGGGCGGCCCACAATGGTGAAACTGCAAGGGCCGTCCGTCAACGGCTGATAGCAAGCCGCTTCTAGGGCCCCTGCTGTGGAAATGGTTTCTGCCATTGCTAACAACATCAATGAACCCAGCACGCAACCCCTAAGCCGGCCAAGGCACCAATGATTCCAAACACCAAACATGTATATTTTGAATACAAAAACTTATTTATTTTACAAACTCTGTGTGTGTCATTTCCTCATGACAAACTCATAGAAATAAACACAAAAAAACAGTCATTAACATAACTGGTTCTCACAACCTGGAGATAATGTCCAAAACACTAGACAAAAGTTGGACCACGAACCTCGGCCTTTAATAAAAAAATGACCAGCATTTTGTCACACCTCCTACTTTTTGCCCTTCGAGGGTGATCTCCTTCCCTTGTGCACTTCCCCCCTTCTAACCCTACTGCTCCTCCGTAATGGGACCTCAGTGGCTGCAGCAAGGCTGGTGGAAGGCTGCTGATTGTCAGACTCTGACACTGCAGATGCCCCTGAAGGACGGCCTCGACCAGTTCTGGGCCTGGACGGCCCGGCTGCAGACTGCACCAACTATGCATGGGCGGCAGCAGTCTGGCCTACAGGCGGTGGCAAGTGCAGTGGAGAAGTGACAGTGTTGGCAGCAGGAATGCTGTCATCCTGAGAGAGGACAGCAACTCCCTACTCGACCGACACACTGGCACTCCCAAGGGGCAGCACTTCAGCATCCGGAGCAATCTGCTGGAGCACAGATTGCTGGCCTGCTGCGGCGCGGTGAGAGCCCCGGGGACATGTGAACGAACCATCGAGGTTGGCAGCAGTCAGTGCTCGCGTGGCCTCAATCTGAGTCTGCATGAGAGCAGTCAGAGATGGGATCACGGCAGTCAGTGACTGAATTGCAGCACTAAGCTTTAGTGTGGCATCCGCCTGTGCTACAGCGAAGTGCTCCACACTCCTTGCCAGTGACTCAATGCATTCGGGCACCCTTCCCACTGCACCCATGAGCTCAGTGTGCATGCCCACCGCCTGGGTGTTCATTTCTGCGATCAGCCGCTCCTCCTCTGCGTCCATTGCAGTAGGAGTCGCTGGCATACTCTCCCTCTGGGGAGAAGGCTCCCGTTCTTCCCTACCCCCATGGCGTTGCTGCAGCCCGCTGGGTCCTGGAGCTTCACCCTCATCAGACCCTTCCCCCCTGCTCCCCTCCAGGGAAGGCGTGTTCCCAGTGTGGGCATGGGCTTCCTCGGGAGAGGGTGGCACTGATGCTCCGGCTTCCTCTTCCTCCTCGGCTGCAGCTTCACTCCCACTGGCAGCTTCAGGGCCCGTCTCCTCAGCTGGTGAATCACCATCTGAAAGCAGGGAGGTACAAGAGTGGCTTTAGCGTGAGGACAGGGTGGCAGTAAGGGAGGAATAAGTGCAGCGAGTTAGCAAGTTGGATTGAAAGTGTCAAAGGCTGGTGTTGTGAGGGACAAGTGGAAGGACAGAGGACAAAAAGGTGATGACCTTACCATTGCTGTCCAGAACGGGGTCGGCATCTCCAGTGGCGACGGGACCGATCACCCGGCTTGCCACAATCCTGTGGACGCGCTCCTCAAGATCGCTGAGGGGTTGCAGCTGAAGCCGCCCTCCACCTGTCCGTTGCTGCTGTCTCCTATTATGCGCCAGCTTGGCCTGCAAGAAAAAGGACAGCATCTGAGTAAATATACAGCCATGGTCTTGCCTGATGTGCCTCCCATAGGTGAATAGCCCTTACTGTATGCAGCCATGGTCTTGCCTGATGTGCCTCCCATAGGTGAATAGCCCTTACTGTATGCAAAGTGTGGAATGTGTGTGTGTGTTTCATGAAAGGGCCATAGGTGTTGGATGAGTGTTGTGCATTGGGGTTTTAAGACCCTCTGGCCATAGAGTGAGGTTGAGATGGAGGGATGGAGAGGTATTGAGAAAAAGCCACTCACCCTGACGACCCGAGTGAGGTCGTTGAACTTTTTGCGGCATTGAACATGGGTCCTGGGCACCATGCTCCTGGAGGAGACGCTCTGAGCCACCTCCCTCCACACTCTTCTGTACTCGCGTGGCAAAGGCCTCCTGCCACTCTCAGGGAAGAGTATAGATCTTCTGCGCTCCACCGCGCCAACCAGAGCATCCAAGGCCCGCTCGGTGAAGCGCTGAGCTCGTTCTCTCACCCTCTCCATCCTTGGCAGCAAAATGGATTCACAGGTCTCTCCAGGCCGAGATTCAAGGCTGCAATGAGCAGGGTGTGGCTGGGGAGCAAGTTGGCCCCCCCGCTTTAAGAACTGGCCGGCGCCAGTGTGTCTGTGTTCCCTCGCTAACTGGCAGCACCTGCGCTGCGCTCACGCGCTGAGTTAGCGCCTCACTGCTCGGCCTTTGCGCCTTAAGACAGGTGTGCAGCGCCTGATTTAGCGCTCCACTCACCTCCCGGGGCGGTAAAAGTGAAGTTTCCAGTCAGTGGCGATAATTAGCGCCAGGCGCTAATTTTTGCGTCCAGACGATATTTGCGCCCCAAACGGGGCGCGACCTAATTTTTCCCCCCAAGGGTCTAGTGAAAAGGAGGAATTAAAGGAAATTAGTATTAGTAAAAAAATAGTGCTGGAGAAATTAATGAGACTGAAAGCTGATAAATCCCCAAGGCCTGATAATCTGCATCCCAGAGTACTAAAAGAGGTAGTCATGGAAATAGTGGATGCATTGGTTGTCATCTTCCAAAATTCTATAGATTATAGAACAGTTCCTGCAGATTGGAAGGTAGCAAATGTAACCCCACTATTTAAAAAAGGAGGGAGAGAGAAAACAGGGAACTACAGACCGGTTAACCTAACATCAGTAGTAGGGAAAATGCTAGAGTCTATTATAAAGGATGTGATGACAGGACACTTAGAAAATATCAACGAGATTAGACAAAGTCAACATGGATTTATGAAAAGGAAATTGTGTTTGACAAACCTACTGGAGTTTTTGAGGATGTAACTGGTAGAATAGATAAGGGGGAACCAGTGGATGTGCTGTATTTGGATTTTCAGAAAGCCTTTGATAAAGTCCCACATAAGAGGTTAGTGTGCAAAATTAAAGCACATGGGATTGGGGGTAATATACTGGCATGGATTGAAAATTGGTTAACAGACAGGAAACAGAGAGTAGGAATAAATGGGTCTTTTTTGGGGTGGCAGGCGGTGACTAGTGGGGTACCGCAGGGATCAGTGCTTGGGCCCCAGCTATTCACAATATATATCAATGATTTGGATGAGGGAACCAAATGTAATATTTCCAAGTTTGCTGACAACACGAAACTAGGTGGGATTGTGAGTTGTGAGGAGGATGCAAAGAGGCTTCAAGGCGATTTAGGCAAGTTGAGTGAATGGGCAAATACATGGCAGATGCAGTATAACGTGGATAAATGTGAAGTTATCCACTTCGGTAGGAAAAACAGAAAGGTAGAGTATTATTTAAATGGTGATAGATTGGGAAATGTTGATGTACAGAGGGACCTGGGTGTCCTTGTACACCAGTCACTGAAAGCAAACAGGCAGGTGCAGCAAGCAATTAGGAAGGCAAATGGTATATTGGCCTTCATTGCAAAAGGATTTGAGTACAGGAGCAAGGATGTCTTACTACAGTTATACAGGGCCTTGGTGAGACTACACCTGGAGTACTGTGTGCAGCTTTGATCTCCTTACCTAAGAAAGGATATACTTGCCATAGAGGGAGTGCAGCGAAGGTTCACCAGACTGATTCCTGGGATGGCAGGACTGTCGTATGAGGAGAGATTGGGTTGACTAGGCCTGTATTCACTCGAGTTTAGAAGAATGAGAGGGGATCTCATTGAAACGTATAAAATTCTGACAGGGCTAGACAGACTGGATGTAGGGAGGATGTTTCCCCTGGCTGGGGGGGTCTAGAACGGGGGTCACAGTCTCAGGATACGGGGTAGGACATTTAGGACTGAGATGAGGAGAAATTTCTTCACTCAGAGGGTGGTGAACCTGTGGAATTCTCTACCACAGAAGGCTGTGGAGGCCAAGTCACTGAATATATTTAAGAAGGAGATAGATAGATTTCTAGACACAAAAGGCATCAAGGGGTATGGGGAGAGAGCGGGAATATGGTATTGAGATAGAGGATCAGCCATGATCATATTGAATGGCGGAGCAGGCTCGAAGGGCTGAATGGCCTACTCCTGCTCCTATTTTTCTATGTTTCTATGTTTCACACTCTTGGATGTGATCATGCACTACCAAATAGCTTCCAAGTCGTGAAAATGGTGAATGGACATCTTTGCAGAATAATTCTGGCCTATAGATATAAAATATTTACCTGTAATGGCCCAAATAGATTGGAAATGTTAATAGTATCAGAAATATTAAAAATATCAGAAATGTAAGATTGAAAAATCTTGCAGAGAAAGCAAATATTAAGCTCCTAAGAAATCAAAGAAATATATTTAAAAATTAAATACTTCTAGTAATAGCAACCATGTTTCCTTTATTTATGGCATCCTAATCACGGTCTCTGTAGTAACCATGATAAACATGCTAATTCAGTAGATGCAAGTGTTCACAGCAATTTGGAGTTCAGTTTCAGAATCATTATATGCTTTTATTTAATTACACATGACATTTGGATGGTCTGAAACAAAAAATTCATATTTAAAAATATTAACCCTATGTAATGAGTTGGTGGGCACCTCCTTCCCAGACTATTCGGAATAGATGTCTTAATGGCTATGGTTCTTCATAGTGTTAAAATGTCTAACCAGTGAATCTCATACCTCCACTATCAATGACTTTGAATAGATAACCTTTAGGTCACATTTGCAGAATGTTCCAGAAGCCAAGAGCACTTTAATTCACAGAATGAAAATAAATTAGACTCTCCAAGTTATATCATAATCACATCTCCTCATAAACTATACCCTTGCTAGATATTTCCTCAGGAAAAAGGAAGACTTACTTAGCTTGAACCAATTAATTTCTCTAGGTACTGTCACTGAAGAGAAAAGAGATAGTATTAACATTATAGTAGTAAGGAAGAAATGTCTAGCTCCCTTTTTAAACCAAGGAGTAGCTGGAGAGAATATGAGGAAAGTGTAGAGATAATGACTGCATTTATCAGACAGAATCACTCACTTGCTTTCCTTGCTACAATGCACCCTGATGCCCCATTGTAGCAGGGATTGACTTCTACTTGAATCAGTTCTTGAGTGATGGCCCGCCATTGTGTAGTTATTAAACTGCACAAGTAACAGCTGTGCATCCTTGGATATATGGGCCCACATTTTGCTGGCCAATGAAGGCGCCCGCTCTTAGTTAGACTTGCCCTTGCCCGTTTAATATTGACAATATTTTGCACTGCAACTTGCTGGAAGTGTGAGATGGAAACGGTGCGGCGCCCTCTACAGGGCATGTGGGATTTGAGTGAACAGGTCAGAAGTGGGGATGTTCGCTGATGACTGCACAGTGTTCAGCGCCATTCGCAACTCCTCAGATAATGAAGCAGTCCATGCCCGCATGCAGCAAGACCGGGACGACATTCAGGCCTGGGCTAATAAGTGGCAGATAGCATTCGCACCACACAAGTGCCAGGTAATGACTATCTCCAACAAGTGAGCGTCTAACATCCACCCCTTGACATTCAATGGCATTACCATCGCCGAATCCCCCACCATCAATATCCTAGGGGTCACCATTGACCAGAAACTTAACTGGACCAGCCACGTAAATACTGTGGCAACAAGAGCAGGTCAGAGGCTAGGTATTCTGCGGCGAGTCTCTCACCTCCTGACTCCCCCAAAGCCTTTCCACCATCTACAAGGCACAAGTCAAGAGTGTGATGGAATACTCTCCACTTGCCTGGATGAGTGCAGCTCCAACAATACTCAAGAAGCTCGACACCATCCAAGACAAAGCAGCCCGCTTGATTGGCACCCCATCCACCACCTTAAACATTCACTCCCTCCACCACAAGCGTACTGTGGCTGCAGTGTGTACCATCTACATGATGCACTGCAGCAACTTGCCAAGGCTTCTTTGGCAGCACCTCCCAAACCTGCGACCTCCACCACCTAGAAGGACAAGGGCAGCAAGCGCATGGGAACACCACCACCTCCAAGTTCCCCTCCAAGTCACACACCATCCTGACTTGGAAATATATTGCCGTTCCTTCGTCGCTGGGTCAAAATCCTGGAACTCCCTCCCTAACAGCACAGTGGAAGTACCTTCACCACACGGACTGCAGCAGTTCAAGAAGGCGGCTCACCTTTGCCACCTTCTCAAGGGCAACTAGGGATGGGCAATAAATGCTGGTCTTGCCAGCGACGCCCAGATCCCATGAATGAATAGAAAAAAAAAGCAACTGTGTAACTCCTTAACCAATCAGATTGAAGGATTGAAGAAATTAACAGGACAAAGTCTGAGAAGGAAATGTAAGTTAGAATGGTGAATTCAATGTCAAATCAGGTACAGATAGAGAAATAAAGAGAGGGAAAGGAAGATTGGATTAAGAGAGAGAGTAAAAAAGATACAGAAAGAAAAGGTAAAGAGAAAAAAAATTAATTTAACTTTAAAAAAAATTTCCAACAGCAATTCAAACCTGAAGGAATGAGACTCCACACTTGTAATAGTTCATTTTCAGTGCCAGAGAGGTTGCCTGGCAATAATTAACACTTACTACGTCGTTAAAAGGGTACTTAGATTTGAACTGACTTGACTTAACTTTCTTCGGTGAGTTTACTTTATATTTACAGTGCAAGTACAGGATCTTCACACATTTGAATGGTGAGCCAGACATGCATCTGCAACAGCAACTTCTCGATTTCTGCGTTTAACCACTCATCTGCCCTTGCCTGAAGCTGCTGTGGCATTTACACATAAATAATGGAGAGCGCCATTAGCTTCGGCGTTATTTTGACAGCAAATTTTGGGCCATTATAGTTGACTTAATGTGATTCTGTAGTTCTTACCAGATAGCGTGCGATTACCAAATCACAACTCAACTGGTAGCTATGGATACTCAAATATGTTTGCCTCCCAGTTTCAACTGGGACAAGGACAATATCTATAATCTGAGCATAAGAGATATTGGGGTAGAAATTGGACCTCGTTCCACCTGTTTTACAGTCATAAAGCAGATGCAATTTTGGGGACCAATGTCCTGCGTCCCAAGGACACCTGAAAGACATCCAAGCTGAAATTGGGTCAGATGATATTTCAAGCGTCCCTGGCGGCTGCCTGAAGCAGGCATTAGGCTCCTTACGTACGTAAATGAGTGGCCTAATGCCTGCTTTAGGACCTCTCGGGAATTTGGTGTCCCGAGGAGCGGAACAGTTGCTGGGCCTGCCTTGCTCAGCTTCACCTAATGTGGATGCAGCCTAGGAATCATAGAGTCATAGAGTTATACAGCACAGAAAGAGGCCCTTTGGCCCATCGTGTCCGCACCGGCCATCAAGCCCTGTCTATTCTCATACCATTTTCCAGCACTTGGTCCGTAGCCTTGTATGCTATGGCGTTTCAGGTGCTCATCTAAACGCTTCTTGAATGTTGTAAGGGTTCCTGCCTCTACCACCCTTTCAGGCAGTGAGTTCCAGATTCCAACCACCCTCTGGGTGAAAAAGTTTTTCCTCAAATCGGCAGCTACCAAAAAAGGTGAGTTTTAGGAAATTGTTTTCAAATTCACGTGGAGCCAGAAGTAGTAAGATTGCTTCTCCCGACAGCACTCCTGACGACCTCGATCGCCCCCCACCCGTCCACTGTCAATCCCACCCCGCCACCCGGCTCTCACTTGAAGCCACTGACAGCGAGGCAGTTGGCCCAAAATCTATTAATGAAAAAGGGTGAGCTGCCTGTGGGGGGTGGGGGGGCTGGAGGGGGGGGGGTGACAGGCGCTGGCAGCTTGCCCAGATTATTTAGTTGAGATCCGAGGCCTCATGAAGGTTTCCTCTGTTTGGTATTTCACTAGAAACAGAAACCAGAGGATTTTTTTTTTTCTTGGATGCATTTGCAATGTTGCTATATATATGTAGCAACCGCAGGAATTCTTACCCCCAAACGTTTACCTAGTTCTTTTTTGGTTCCTGTCGTACTCGATATTCCCATCCAAGTAAGGTCCTGAATTTAAACAAGGGGAATTATGATGCCATTAGACGGGAACTGAGTAGGTCTGATTGGACAACGTTCCTGGGAGGACTGGAGGTAGATAAACAATGGCAAGCATTTAAAGATAGAATGACAAAATTGCAAAAATTGTTTATACCAATCTGGCATAAAAGGAAATCTAAAAAGGTGACTCAACCGTGGATAACAGGGGAAATTAGAGACAGCATAAAATCCAAAGATAGGGCGTATAAATTAGCCAAAAAAAGCGCCAGAGCGGAAGATTGGGAACAGTTTAAGATAGAGCAAAGGAGGACAAAGGGCTTAATCAAGAGGGGCAAAATAGCTTACGAAAGCAAGCTGGCGGAAAATATAAAAACTAACTCCAAAAGCTTTTATAAGTACATCAAGAGGAAAAGACTGGTGAAAACCAAAGTTGGTCCATTGCAGTCAGATACGGGGGAATATATAACGGGAAATAAGGAAATGGCAGACCAACTAAATGCATACTTTGGGTCAGTCTTTACGAAGGAAGACACAAAAAACCTCCCTGGGATATCGGGAAAAATAGGGACATTGGCAAAGGAGGAACTGACGCAAATCAATATCTCTAAGGATATGGTGTTAAGGAAGCTAAAGGGATTGAAGGCGGACAAATCCCCAGGGCCTGATAACATGCATCCTAGGGTACTGAAGGAGGTGGCCCTAGAGATAGCGGATGCACTAAGTATGATTTTTCAGAATTCATTAGACTCGGGAACAGTGCCCATGGATTGGAGGGTAGCTAACGTTACCCCACTATTCAAAAAGGGGGGTAGGGAAAAAGCAGGTAATTACAGACCTGTAAGCCTTACATCAGTTGTGGGCAAAATGCTGGAGTCCATCATTAAGGATGAAATAGAGGAGCACTTAGCAAATGGGGACAGGATAGGACAGAGTCAACATGGATTTACAAAGGGTAAATCGTGCTTGACTAATCTATTGGAATTTTTTGAGGGAGTAACTGGTAAAATAGATGGGGGAGAGCCAGTAGATGTGGTGTACCTGGACTTCCAAAAGGCCTTCGACAAGGTCCCACATAAAAGATTAGCATGGAAAATTGAAGCTCATGGGATAAAGGAGAAAGTATTGACGTGGATAGAGAACTGGCTGTCAGATAGAAAACAGAGAGTTGGAATAAACGGCTCATTTTCTGAATGGCAGGCAGTAACAAGTGGGGTACCGCAGGGATCTGTCCTGGGTCCCCAGCTGTTCACAATTTACATTAATGACCTGGATCAGGGAGTCGGATGCAGCATTTCCAAATTTGCAGACGACACTAAACTAGGAGGGGGGGTGGGCTCAGAGGAGGAGACCAGGAAGCTCCAGAGCGATTTGGACAGACTGGGTGATTGGGCGGATAAATGGCAGATGCACTATAATGTGGACAAGTGCGAAGTTATCCACCTTGGGTGCAGGAACGGGAGGGCAAATTATTATTTAAATGGCAATAAATTGGGAGAGGGGGAAGTACAGAGAGACCTGGGTGTTCTTGTACACCAGTCACTGAAGGCGAGCATGCAGGTGCAACAGGCGGTCAAGAAGGCAAACGGTATGCTGGCCTTCATAGCAAAAGGGTTGGAATACAGGAACAGGGATACCTTGCTGCAGCTGTACAGGGCACTGGTGAGACCACACCTCGAGTACTGTGTACAGTTTTGGTCGCCTCATCTGAGGAAAGATGTTCTTGCCATGGAGGGGGTGCAGCGGCGATTCACCAGACTGATACCAGGAATGGCGGGATTGACCTATGAGGAGAGACTATGTAGTTTAGGGATGTACACACTGGAGTTTAGAAGATTGAGAGGGGACCTCATAGAAGTGTATAAAATTCTGACAGGTCTAGACAGACTAGATGCAGAAGGAATGTTTCCCTTGGCGGGTGAGAACAGAACTAGAGGACATAATTTAAGGATAAGGGCTAAACCATTTAGGACAGAAATGAGGGGGAATTTCTTCACTCAGAGGGTGGTGAACCTGTGGAACTCATTGCCACAGAGGGCAGTGTACGCCAGCTCATTAAATATATTTAAGAGGGAATTAGATATATTTCTACAGGCAAAAGGGGTTAAGGGTTACGGAGAGAAGGCGGGGACGGGATACTGAATTGGAGGATCAGCCATGATCTCATTAAATGGCGGAGCAGGCTCGAAGGGCCGGATGGCCTACTCCTGCTCCTATCTTCTATGTATCTATGTATCTATGTAAGTATTAATCAAAGCCAACCCTGCATAACTACAAGCAAGAGGAGGTATGTGGCAATCCAGCAGTTTACTTGTAAGAGCCAATTTTACAAATGTGTGCTCCTGGCGTTGGAGCCTCATCCACAGGAAGCACAACACCAGGATGTTGTTGTTGGGTGCGCTGCCACAATTTTCCACCCATTAATTTTAATACTCAGAAAATTGTGAACAGCATGCCTCATGATTTCCCCATATGTACCCTTGGCAGACGATGCTCTCTGTTGGGAGCGCAATTGTGTAGAATTGGCCCCATAGTCTTCATAGCATGAAAATAACAATATAATAAACTGTTCCTTGCAACAATTACATTATTTACTGGTATAAACATAACAAATGTGTTGCAGAGCTGTAGCTGTCCAAATCTTGTTCCAATCCTATTTGTAAAAATCCCCAACTTTGTGTGATACAACAGGAAGTGTGACAAATATGAGTTTTTTTTTAATGAATTATGAACTACTTGAAAGTTACCTGCCAATTTTTTAAGGGAAAGTTTGGTTCTGCTTGAGTTCAATCAACTCACCAATGTTCATGAAGATTTGATTACTGGATGCAATACCACTCTGCCCAGTGTGTGGTTTTCTGTAACCCTCTGAGAGTTTGATTTTTTCCTTTATGAGGAAACATCAAAATGGGCCAAGAGGCAGACTTCAAACAGGGATTAGCAGTTAGTGCAAGATGTCCACTCACACATGAGTGGATTTAACAGCATGAAAAAGTACAGAGAGAAAAATAGACATTCAAATTAATTCTATATAGATTTTAGATTTACCTCCGTTGTGGAAATGCATTTAATTCATTATTTGAAAATTCCAATTTTCTTGATTTTTGCCTGCTTTATTCTCCTTCCAGTGTTTCAAACAGAAAAGGGCAACTAGATGTTTCGATTTGTAAATTACTGTAAAATGGAACTTCTCCTGGGTGTTTTTTCGCATGATGTGCGTAAGTGATTGCAATATAAAAATAACAGTTCAGGCATCAAAATCATGGAAGACAGAAAGAGTGAAGCTATTTTATTGGTTGGAGTGTGCGTCCTGTACTCTTCAGATGGACCGCTCGGTTCCGAACTAGGCATCGAATTCGGTCACGACGAAGGCACACCCAGCCCAGTCAACCCTGTAAAGTCCTTCTCACTAACATCTGGGGACTGGTGCCAAAGTTGGGAGAGCTGTCCCACAGACTAGTCAAGCAACAGCCTGACATAGTCATACTCACAGAATCATACCTTTCAACCAGACTCTTCCATTACCATCCCTCGGTATGTCCTGTCCCACCAGCAGGATAGACCCACCAGATTTGGCGGCACAGTGATATACAGTCGGGAGCGAGTGACTCTGGGAGTCCTCAACGTTGACTCCGGACCCCATGAAGTCTCATGCCATCAGGTCAAATATGGGCAAGGAAACCTGCTGCTGATTACCACCTACCGCCCTCCCTCAGCTGATGAATCAGTACTCCTCCGTGTTGAACACCACTTGGAAGAAGCACAGAGGGTAGCAAGGGCAGAGAATGTACTCTGGGTGGGGGACTTCAATGTCCATCACCAAGAGTGGCTTGGTAACACCACTACTGACCGAGCTGGCCGAGTCCTGAAGGACATAGCTACCAGATTGGGCTTGCAGCAGGTGGTGAGAGAACCAACATGAGGGAAAAACCTACTTGACCTCGTCCTCACCAATCTACCTACTGAAGATGCATCTGTCCATGACCGTATTGGTAGCAGTGACCGCCGCACAGTCATTGTGGAGACACCCATCTTCACACTGAGAACACCCTGCATTGTGTTGTGTGGCACTACCATCGTGCTAAATGGGATAGATTCAGAACAGATCTAGCAGCTCAAAACTGGGTATCTATGAGGCGCTGTGGGTCATCAGCAGCAGAATTGTATTCCACCACAATCTGTAACCTTACTCTACCATTACCATCAAGCCAAGCGACCGAGTGTAGAGGGGTATAGAAGAGCATGATAGGAGTGTACCTGAAAATGAGGTGCTAACCTGGTGAAGCTACAACACAGGACTACATGCATGCTAAAAAGCGGAAGCAGCATACTACAGACAGAGCTGTGCGATCCCACAACCAACAGATCAGATCAAAGCTCTGCAGTCCAGCCACACCCAGTCATGAATGGCGGTGGAAAATTAAATAACTAATGGGAGGAGGCGGCTCCATGAACATCCCCATACTCAACGATGGCAGAGCCCAGAACGCGAGCGCAAAAGACAAGGCTGAAGTGTTCGCAGCCATCTTCAGCCAGAAGTGCCGAGTGGATGATCCATTTCAGCCTCCTGAGGCCCCCATCATCACAGATGCCAGTCTTCAGCCAATTCAATTCACTCCACATGATATCAAGAAACGGCTGTGCGCACTGGATACAGCAAAGGCTATGGGCCCCGACAACATCCCGGTTATTGTGCTGAAGACTTGTGTTTCAGAACTAGCCCCACCTCTCGTCAAGTTGTTCCAGTACAGCTACAACACTGGCATCTACCTGGCAAAGTGGAGATTTGTCCAGGTATGTCCTGTTCACAAAAAGCAGGATAAACCCAATCCGGCCAATTACCACCCCATCAGCCTACTCTCAATCATCAGCAAAATGATGGAAGGTGTCATCGGCAGTGCTATCAAGCGGCACTTACTCACCAATAACCTGCTCACCAATGCTCAATTTGGGTTCTGCCAGGACCACTCGGCTCCCAACCTCATTACAGCCTTGGTCCAAACATGGACAAAAGAGCTGAATTCCAGAAATGTGATGAGTGTGTCTGCCCTCAACATCAAGGCAGCATTTAACCGAGTGTGGCACCAAGGAGCCCTAGTAAAACTGAAGTCAATGGGGATCAGGGGCAAACTCTCCACTGGCTTGGGTCATACTTAGCACAAAGGAAGATGGTTGTGGTTGTTGGAGGCCATCAACATCCTGTTGGGGCACGAGTTTGCCGCCCGCAGCACACCAATTCTATTTACTGAGGCCCAGGCCTCAATATGGCTCTGGCCTCATCACTACCGGAAAGGGTGGGTGGCCAGCAACTTCCGCGGTTAGCCACCCAAAAGTTAAAATTCTACCCACTACCGTGACTGCAGGTAACTAGTTCTCTCAGAAAAGAAAGGGTTAATGAAGATTTGACCATTTGCTGAACCATTAACATGATGATACTTTCCAGTGCAAGACAATGCTCAGGATTTGTAAAAAGCAGCATACTGATCACTAAACCCTCCTGGTTACCAATGGAGTTGGCAGCTGCTGGAGAGGTCATCTCTTCCTTCCTTGCACTTAGATGGTGCTGCATCAGTTCTGCTGGGCTGTAATTACCATGATGTGTGTTGCTATTTCCAGCCCTGAATCTGAAGAGCACAGTAACCACGATGGCTCCTGCACTTGACTAATAGAATCAAAGTTATATTCTGATGTTGTTATGAGAGCTGTGAAAGTAGGAAAGTGCAGCTCAGAAAAGTACATGAAAGATTTCATAAAGCCACGGGTTAATTTCTGGATCGATGTCATATGTTTGCACAAAAAGTGGAAGTGGTTATTTCCAAATATTTACAGGAAATGAGAATCTCGCAACAGCAGCTGCTTTTCTCTTTCAAAAATAACACACAATTGTTTTTAATAACTCTGATAGATATGGCACAGCGGGCAGATTGAAGAGTTGGGAGAGACAGCATTCACACTGAGGAAGGTAGAAGTTGGAAGTGCAGCTCAATGCTCCCTTCCATACGGTGCAGATTACAGCCCTTATTCAATGACTTGAGCTGAAATAGCACCGGTACTGCTGCGTTCTTGTGGAGCTTGGAGCAACAAGGCAGGGGGGGGGGGGGGGGGGGGGAGGTCGGCTGATCTCACCCAATCCAGTAAGGTCAGCTCATGATTATAACTGGAATATGCTTGTATTTTTCACAAGCATGGGAAGCGTCATGATTAACAAGGGAGATAGGGTATCCAGAGAGCAGCAGCTATTAAAGAGTGTATTCACAAGGCGGGTTATAGGTTGAGCACTGAGGTGACACTCTCTGTTGTTCAAAATGCTAACAGTTGCATATATTGTCTGGTTTTAAAGAAGAAGGCAGTTTTCAACAACAAGGACTGGTGATGGCTATGTGAACCTAAAGACACGCCCTTGACATGAGAAGGCAGCAAATTCCATTAACACCAGTTTTATATGCACAATCAGCACAAACGGTGGGACCAGATGAATAAAAATTACTGACATCAACATGGGATCAATTTTCATAGTTTCGACAGAAATTAGGATTTCTACAGAGGTCTCACACATTATATTGAATTCAGTCTCCTGTGATTCCGGCATTTGAATCTACTCTGAGCAATGTGGGTGGATTCAGAGTGGGCAGTGACTGAATTGGCTTTTACATCAGCAATTGGCAATTAAACCTCACCTTATACCTGTTAGAGATTTTCAAAAGGGCTGGGGCAAAGATTATTTGCAAACCTCTCAGTTATTCAATTCTCTTTCTTTCTCTTCTAATGAGGTTTTTGTTACAAATCTAAAATGGGGTAGCATGATTCCCTCAGTCAACGCCACCAATGATTCACCTCACTGCTGTTTGTAGGGTTTTGCTGTGTGCAGCATGGTGGCACAACGCCACTAAAATTTAAATAATTCATTATGTGTGAAGCGCTTTGAGATGTTTGAGATGGTGGTGGCATCATGATGTAACGTCATGAGGCCATAACGCACACATGCTATTCTCTCTCTAATGACGTCATAATGCAACATTATGGTTCCAGTCTGAAGTCTATACGTGCACACTGGCCAAAATGTCAGTGACTCCTCCCATGTAAAGAATATCATTCTCCCACGGTGCAGGGGATTTACAGGAAGACCAGTGCCACATTACACAGGTAAGTGCAGTAAGCTCACTGTCGCAAGAGCCAGGCTGCAATATAAAATCAATTTTGCGAAAAGATTCAGGAACAGGGTTGTGAAGGGTTACACCTGAAACCTTAACTTGTTTTCTCTTTGACGAATTCTGATACACCAGCTCTGTATTTGTAGCATTCTCTATTTTTTGTTACAGGTTTATAGCAAGCATTTAATTCCAGTTGTTAAAGACATTCTAAAGTCAATCATACAGGTGGATGGCAAAAGAAACTATAGGACAATAGGGGCATTTGTATTTGTTTACATTCTACTGCTGAAAATAATGACAGTGCCTCTATTACTGTATTCTTTCACAAACTGACTTCTCTTTTACTCTCGTTATGTTCTAGACCTTATTTTGATTTTCATGGGGTTAAAATGGCAAAATAAAAGCAAGTCATTTCCATATAGTGCCCGTCTTCATTGAAAAGTGTATCATTCTTTTTTATGATTTAATTATTTACCAGATTGTAGTACGTCTGAGCTAAACCTATCCTGAAGTTTTTTTCATTTCCATGAAGCCTACAATATATTAATCATTTTAACTGATCTTTGCCGGCAAGCTTTCTTTATTTTAGAAATATGACACATCAGCTTTTGGAGAGAATTATTTTTTGAGAAAAGTATTTAATAACGATTTAATGAGCTTTACCCAGGGTGCCAGCTGTTGCTGTGATAATTATATTGATAAATGCTCAAAAGTGCTATTTTTACATCTTTTTAATTATCATTAAAATGAAACTTTCTCTTTGGGTTGACAAAGTCATTGGTTGGAAGGAATGGATTCTGCAAAATAATTACTTCCCTCATTACTAAATATGCTTTAAACATCATAAAAACATCAGGAGTAGAATGTGGATTGTGCCTTCAAGTCTTGAGGGCTGATTCTCTAAGGTCGGGAGCAGCGTCTGACGACCACGCATATTAAGAAATTGCAGGCATTCATTTACTGTACAGAAAATGATGGGCAGTCGGCCCACTGTTTCCTCAGATGTGCAGCCAGCGGGTGAGGCTCCCTGTTTGGAGCACAAACTCAGAAGGTTATACAAGGAAAGGGGACTGCTAGCATTTAGCCAGTACCTATTCCATAATGAACCCTGTCTATTAATGTGCAGAGTTACCTCTTTAAAGGTCTATTAAAAGTGTCGTCACATTGGGCTTTTAGCAATGTGGAGATTTTATGAAATTGAGAGGTCGCACAACACCAGGTTATAGTCCAACAGTTTTATTTGAAATCACAAGCTTTCGGAGCTTTCGCTCCTTCCTCAGGTGAAGTAAATTGGATACAGAATCGCCAGAGCATATATAGATGGAAAAAAAAGCATGTGTACTTTACAATTGCAGACCAATAAATTAAATCATCCTGACTATCTGCCGAGGTGTGATAAAGTTAATTAAGTCAGCCAGGAAGGTACCACATCAAAAGACATAGCAAGATACAACTGAGACAATGAGGTGAAGTCGCAGGGGTTCTAACGTGTCAAAAGCTGCCGTCTGTATGTAAAACGAAAAGCTTTAAAAAAAAATTACTTTTTTACTGGGAAAATTTTTACTTTTTTACTGGGAATCACATCTGTGAACAAGCTAACGACGACTCGAGTCCGGATCACGTCATGTATCGTGACATAAACCCAAGATCCCGATTGAGACCGTCTTCATGAGTGCGGAACTTGGCTATCAGTTTCTGCTCGATGATTTTGCGTTGTCGTGTGTTTCTAAGGTTGCCTTGGAGAACGCTTACCCGCAGATCCGAGGCTGAATGTCCTTGACTGCTGAAGTGTTCCCCGACTGGGAGGTAACAATCCTGCCTGGCGATTGTTGCGCGGTGCTCGTTCATACGTTGTCTCAGTGTCTGCATGGTCTCGCCGATGTACCATGCCGCGGTGCATTCTTTCCTGCAACGTATGAGGTAGACAACGTTGGCCGAGTCACATGAGTATGTACCATGTACCTGGTGGGTAGTGTCCTCACGTGTGATGGTGGTATCTGTGTTGATGATCTGGCATGTCTTGCAGAGTTTGCCATGGCAGGGTTGTGTGGTGTCGTGGTCGCTGTTATCCTGAAAGCTGGGTAATTTGCTGCGAACGATGGTACTTCTGAGGTTAGGCGGCTGTTTGAAGGCAAGTAGTGGAGGCGTGGGGATGGCCTTAGCGAGGTGTTTGTCGTCATCGATGACATGTTGAAGGCTGCGAAGAACATGTCGTAGTTTCTCCGCTCCGGGGAAGTACTGGACGACGTAGGGTACCCTGTTGGTTGTGTCCCGTGTTTGCCTTCTGAGGAGGTCTATGCGATTTTTCGCTGTGGCCCGTCGGAACTGTCGATCGATGAGTCGAGCGTCATATCCCGTTCTTACGAGGGCGTTTTTCAGCGTCCGTAGGTGTCCATCGCGTTCCTCCTCGTCTGAGCAGATCCTGTGTATTCGCAGGGCTTGTCCATAGGGGATGGCTTCTTTAACATGGTTAGGGTGGAAGCTGGAGAAGTGGAGCATCGTGAGGTTGTCCGTGGGCTTGCGGTAGAGTGAAGTGCTGAGGTGTCCGTCTTTGATGGAGATTCGTGTGTCCAGGAATGAGACCGATTCTGAGGAGTAGTCCATGGTGAGTTTGATGGTGGGATGGAACTTGTTTATGTTATCGTGTAGTCTTTTCAGTGATCCTTCGCCATGGGTCCAAAGGAAGAAAATTTCGTTTTACATACAGACGGCAGCTTTTGACACGTTAGAACCCCTGCGACTTCACCTCATTGTCTCAGTTGTATCTTGCTATGTCTTTTGATGTGGTACCTTCCTGGCTGACTTAATTAACTTTATCACACCTCGGCAGATAGTCAGGATGATTTAATTTATTGGTCTGCAATTGTAAAGTACACATGCTTCTTTTTCCATCTATATATGCTCTGGCGATTCTGTATCCAATTTACTTCACCTGAGGAAGGAGCGATAGCTCTGAAAGCTTGTGATTTCAAATAAAACTGTTGGACTATAACCTGGTGTTGTGCGACCTCTCAATTTTGTCCACCCCAGTCCAACACCGGCATCTCCGCATCGAGATTTTATGATCCAGCTTTTAATTATTTTACAGTGCCATCCACTTACAAAACATCTAACTACTTGCAAAATTTTAGGAGTTAAAAGTTACCTAATGATGTTCCCAAGATGGTCAAAAGGTTCCAAAATAGTTACAATGGGAACTTACACAGTAAAGCATCCCAAGGTGCATAACATAACCAAAAATCAAATGCTGAACAGTCATAGAAGTGCTAGGGGAGGTGACCAAAGTCATAGTCTTGGGAGGGGAGAGCAGGGGAGGAAAGTAGCAAGGCAGATGGGTTTAGGAAGGGAGTTCCAGAGCGTGAGGTCATGATGATTGAAGGTCCTGTCACTAAAGGAGGACTGGAAAGGAGGGAATTGTGAAGGAGCTTAGGGTTATCACAGAGGAATGTGCATGCTAGCATGTAAGGCTAGAGGAAGTCACAGTGATAGGGAGGGACAAGACTATGGATCAATTTGTAGACAAGGACAAGGAAGGCTGGCAAGGAGAACAACACGGATTTGTAAAAGGCAGATCGTGTTTGACTAATCTAATTGAATTTTTTGATGAAGTAACAGGGAGGATTGATGAAGGGAATACAATGGATGTTGTCTATATGGATTTTAGGAAGGCGTTTGACAAAGTACCACATAGAAGGCTGGTTAACAAAATTGAGGCTCATGGAATAGATGGGTCAGTGGCAGCTTGGATAAGGAATTGGCTTAAGGATAGAAAACAGCGAGTTGTGGTAAATGGCTGTTTTTCAGACTGGAGGATGGTAGACAGTGGTGTTCCCCAAGGGTCAGTGCTGGGGCCACTGCTTTCTTTGATATCTATAAATGACCTGGATATTGGAATACAGAGTAGAATTTCTAAATTTGCCTGATGACACCAAACTTGGGGGTGTGGCAAACAGTGAGGATGATACCAATCGACTGCAGCAGGACATAGAAAGGCTAGCAGAATGGGCAGACAGGTGGCAGATGGAATTTAATAGAGAAGTGTGAGGTGATGCATTTTGGCAGAAGGAACAGGGAGAGGCAATATACACTTAATGGCACAGTTTTAAAGAGCATGCAGGGACCGAGGGACCTGGGAGTTAATGTGCATAGGTCCCTGAAGGTGGCAGGACATATTGAGAGAGTGGTTAGCAAAGCATATGGGATCTTGGGCTTCATAAATAGAGGCGTTGAGTACAAAAGTAGAGAAGTTATGCCGAACCTTTATAAAGCACTGGTTAGGCCACAACTGGAGTATTGCATCCAGTTCTGGTCACCACACATTAGGAAGGATGTGAAGGCCCTTGAGAGGGTGCAGAGGAGATTTACCAGAATGGTTCCAGGGATGGGGGATCTTAGCTACAAGGACAGGTTGGAGAAGCTGGATTTGTTTTCATTGGAGCATAGGAGGTTGAGGGGTGATTTGATAGAGGTGTTCAAGATTATGATGGGTTTGGATAGGCCAGACGGGGAAAGGCTGTTCCCACTAGTTGATGGTACAAGGACTAGGGGACACAGATTTAAGGTTTGGGGATGTGAGGATAAACTTTTTTACGCAGCGAGTGGTGGAGACCTGGAACTCGCTGCCGACAGAAGTGATAGAAATGGAGACACTCAATGTTTTCAAGGGGAGACTGGATAGGCACTTGAGGGAAATAAACTTGCAGAGCTACGGGGATAGAGCGGGGGAATGGGACTGACTGGATTGCTCTACAGAGAGCCGGCATGGACTCGATGGGCCGAATGGCCTCCTTCTGTGCCGTTATGACTCTATGATAATAAGGGAGTGCGACCAATGGGACAGGATTCTAGCAGTAGAGTTTTGTCTGAGGTGGAATTTATGTAGGAAGAATTCAAGTCCGGACATGAGGAAGGTGCGGCTGAGGGTTTCAACAGGGGTGGGAGAGAAGTAAGGAGAGAGGTCTTAGTAATGGACACAGTTTGGAGTTTGAACTTCAGTTCAGGGTCAAACAGGTCATTCAGATTGTGCACAATCAGATTCATGGTGAGCAAGCAGCCTGTGTGTGGGATTGAATCAGGAGCGCAAGTGCAGAGATTTGGGCAAGTGCTCAACAAAATGGCTTCAGTCTTGCCAATGTTATACTGGAGCAAGTTCTAGCTCATCTATGACTTGATGTCAGGCAAGCAGTCAGACAACACAATGCTGGTCGAGGGTGGTGGCAGAGAGGTAGAGTTGGGTGTCACTTACATACATATAGAACCTGATATAACAACAGAAAACACTGGAAAAACTCAGCAGGCCAGGCAGCATCCGTGGAGAGAGAAACAGAGTTAACGTTTCAGGTCGAAGACCTTTTGTCAGAACTGGAAATAGCAGGAAATGAAATAGATTTAAGGCAAGGATAAAGCTGGGAAAAGGGGGAGGGGATGAAAGAACAAAAGGAGAGATTAAGAGACATTAAGAGATGATCAAGGCAAGAGGTGGTGTTAATGTGACAGGTTGAGGCTAAAAGAAGTGTGAAATGCACTGGCAGAATGAAGGACAGCTGCCAGCTTCGAGGAGGGAAAAAAGGGGGGGGGGGGGCCAAACAAAAGGGTAGATGAAAAAATAAAATATAAATGTGATAGGGGCTGAGGTTATGATCTAAAATTGTTGAACTCGATATTGAGTCCAGAGGGCTGTAGCGTGCCTAAACGAAAGATGAGGTGCTGTTCCTCGAGCTTACGCTGCGCTTCCGTGGAACAGTGTAATAGGCCGAGGACGGTGAGGTCAGAGTGGGAGTGGAGCAGAGAATTAAAGTGACAGGCGACCGGGAGCTCGGGGGCCCCCTTACGGACTGAACGGTGGTGTTCCGCAAAGCGGTCACCCAATCTGCGTTTGGTCTATAGAACCTGATCCTATTTCTGCAGATGATGTCACCAAAGAGTTCCTCTGATCTAGCGCCAATGATTGCCAAGTCTGGTGCTCTCCAACAGTCCCATGATGGCATCCTCAGGGTCTGAGCAGAACATTACATTGAATTGGCATCTAACTTAACAGGCAATAACAAGGAGACATCTGCATGGAGGTTAGATAAAATAGTAGAATGTGCTGTATAGATCCTTAAGTATTTTTTTAAGATTGTAAATGTGAGTTGACCAAAAGACAAAGTAAGGACTAACTTTGACAGGTAGGACATTTTCATTTGAGGAAAGAATAGAACAGGCAAGAAATGAGAAAAAGTCATTCAAGTAACATTGAAATCTTCATAGCGTTATATAGAGTTTTACAGCACAGAAACAAGCCATTTGGCCCAACAGGTTTATACTGGTGTTTATGCTCCACATTAGCCTCCTCCCAGCTTACTTCATCTCACTATCAACACATCCTGCTATTCCTTTCTCCCTCATGTACTTATTCACTTTAGAATGCTTCAACAAACAAAAATCTTGTAAACCCAACAGATGTTTCCCTTCTGCTGAAATGGTGATATTTGAGTATTAACAATTACTCACCTCCTGTTCCAGAATTATTATACATTGAAGTTTCTTCAATTTATAGGGTCTGAAAATCCTTGGGCCACAATCCCAGCTATTACACCAGGATTGCGTCTACAGACGGCTCTGCTGCATTATACAGGGTCAGTGGAATGATGCCTCATTTAAATCGGGGCAGCGGGTGTCCACAGTGCCACAAGCACATCGCAGGCATTTGTCGGACCTGTGACGTCGCAAAACGTGGCCTTACTGCTCCAGGTGGGTGTCAAGCCCCACCCCTGGACACAGTTATTTCTAGCCCCCAGCAGTCCTCTTTAAACTTCAAAAAAAAAGTTAAACTTACATCTTCAGGAGTCCACGCTGCTTCTTTGGTTGGGAGCCCCAAGATGGTCCCCGCATTTGCTGTGGAAGATTCCTAATCCCTCTTCTCACTGGACATACAGGCCTCCGACGAAGTGCCAAACTCCTTCTGAGCCAAGGTCGGGGAATTCCTAATGCAGGTATTTCAATTGGAAACTCCAGCGGATGGCCAGGATCTGGCATATCTGGGTTCCAGTAGATATCTATGACTGTTCCACTAGACGCTCACCGCGGTTACAACGGCTGCCTGTCAGAACAGCCGAGCTATTCCAAGACCATAGCAAAGATGGGCGCAAGCTCACAAACTTCAGATCTAACAAAAAACGCTACCAACTCAAAATTACGTTGGGGTCCCACTGAAGTCACAGAATCACGATTTGCACTGTGTAATGAGGCTCTTGCTTATTTCCGACAGGAGCTTGAGTGGCCTATTTCAAGGCTCCCACCAAAATTACAGTGACCCAGACGTTGGCAGGAACAGGGTGGTAAATGCTGCACTGCCATTTCATCACACTAACATCCCATTCCCACTGACTTGGCGAGGGGAGGGAGGCAATGAAAATCTGCCTCTGGGTTTATAAATCAGCAATAAAACTGAGCTTAATGAACCTTACAACTCAACTAAGCAGCACCTATAAAGATACTTATAACTTTCCACTCTACAACAGCGATAATAGGCCATTGTTAATTCACATATAGAGCTTTTCAAATATTTGGGAATTACACTAATATATTTCCGACCTATGGGGAGGTGGCAGTTATAGCAGTGCATTTCAGAGCCAATCTGCTCCATGAGAGATATTGGCCCAGAAATGCAGCCGAATACGGGAGAGTACGCACTGTGTACTCACCCATATTCGGTCCCGAAGTGCCGGTTTCCTGCATGCACTGCGCATGCGCGGGAAACCGGCACTTCCGATATTGCGAAGGGGGCGGTTCCTAAGTGAACCGCGTGCGCGCTAGAGGCTGTGCGCACGCAGCAAACTTAGATTTTTTTTCAGGTTTGAACGCGAGGGTAAGTATGGAAAATTTTACACATGAAAAAAGGAGGCGTAAGACCCCCTTTTAACAAGGTAAGTAGTTAATTAAGTATTATTTTAAAATTTTTTCAACAGGTTTATCTTTTTTAGAGACTTTAAAGAAAGGTAAGTTTATTTTTATAACTTTTAAAAAGAATTTAAATTTTTTCAAAAATTAAAATTTTTGTTTAAAGTGGTTAATTTATTTAACTGTAGTTATTTTATTAATGTGATGGTTTTTAAAAAAAATTTAATTGAGGTTTAGCTGTTCTTTTGGGGGCAAGTTGTATTCATAGTTTTGACAGCTCTTCCTGTCAAAACTATGAATGAAAGATGGTGTGCTGCCATTGGCTCTAACTGGCCCACATGATCCCAGAGGTTGCATCGAACTAACTGCGCCTCTGGGACACGCAGACACTGCGCGCCGGCACCAGGGAGAGGCCCAGGAACTGAAGTTCGTGTGGGCCCGAACCATAAAGGCAGGCGCGGGAGTGCGATATCGCGGGGGATCCTTACCCCCGCGGCAATCATCGATGTCTAATTTCTGGGCCATTGTTGATATTAGTCACTGTTTTGAGAATTTCAACCAGTATAGGACGGACTAATATTTGGCCTTCAGAGCAGTGCTTGTCTGCATTTGCCCCTAACATGCACATCTCTATCTCTCACACTTACTAACGATCAATATCCGGGACAGTGTCTCACGCTACATTATTACATGACTGAATTCACACAGACAATGTAAGAAAAGTGGACTATCGCAGCCCACGAAATATATTAGAGGAATAAGGATATCAGACAGGCACTGTTATTACTATTATTTTGTAATAAACTCCATTATCACTTTCTGGTTGTGATCTATGGCCGGTATGATTTGTACTGACATGTTCACAGGTGGCATTTTAGGATTCTTCCCTCTTAATCCTTCACAGTGCTGAACAGTTTAGGAGTGAAAAGTAAAACACTGGCTAGCCTTCAACCAGGTATGATTCATCTTCTGTGCAATTAAATTGCTTTTGTCTAATTTTAGGGTTTTCAGATGAACAGTAAACACTGCAAAATGTTAATCTGTGACACATCAAAGTTCTGAAAAGTAAATGAAGACTTCAAAGAACTGATACATCAACATTACAGGCCTGGACCTAAACCCTCGGCATTATTGCAGCGAACCACTCACACATTTCAAAATGTCAATACAGACAATACTGTAAAAGCCAGCAATACATTTGTAACCAACACACTTGTTTAATATGACTTACTGTGCCTGATTTGTCGATGTTTTTCACCAATTCATAAGTATTAATAGTTTGTGGCATTATATTGCAGAAATGCTTCCCCCACTTTTATAATTTTCCATACTTTTCTTAAGCTATCTCATTGTTGTAACGCAATGTATAATCCTGCAGCCAGAAGGGTCGAGCTCCAAGAGGTGCAACTCTGACTGGCTGACAGGAGTCTACACTGAACCCTCGCTTTTATCCTCCATATAAGGTAAAAAAAAAGCTCCATTGGAACATAACACAAGGCAACTTGGGAGGTGTGTCCCTCAGAAAATTCTAATTTTTGGCACTTTATTTGGTGCATTTTCTAGGGTTTTGTAGCCTCCTGTAATTCGATACTGGAAGTTAAAATAATTGCAACTTATATATAGAAAATAAAAATGGTGATCCAAAAATGAATATGTGCTCTCAAAATTAATACGATTACAACAGAAGAATAGATTCATTTCCAACTGAGAGTAGTATGACTAGCAATCTGTAAAAGAAATTTAAAATTGTATCAAATATGTAGTAATTAGTTAAGACTAATCTGATACATTTAAGTATGTTTTGTCAGTTTAAACAATTCACACACAGATTGAGCTTTCAAGTACACAGGATGGAATATGACTTTAATATTTGAAACATGTGATGGATGGCCTAACTGCACAAAAGCTAGGCCTTCACAGTCTGAAGGACTTTAATTCCTTCACAGTCTCACCCTGCCCCACTTTGGTATATTCACACCCCTTTCCATGCCTTCCATTTATCTGGCTCTGGCCTTCTGTATATTTCTTCCATTCCCACCCCACCCCCCACCCCCCAACCCCAACCCCACTTCACCATTGTTCACAGAGCCTTAAGTTATAAGAACATAAGAAATAGGAGCAGGAGTAGGCCATTCGGCCCCTCGAGCCTGCTCCGCCATTCAATAAGAGTAAAGACGTCTTACTGCAATTATATAGGCCACACCTGGAGTATTGTATACAGTTTTGGTCTCCTTACCTAAGGAATGATATATTTGCCATAGAGGGAGTGCAACGAAGGTTCACCAGACTGGTTCCTGGGATGGGGGGATTGTCCTATGAGGAGGGATTGAGTAGACTAGGCCTATATTCTCTAAAGTTTAGAAGAATGAGAGGTGATCTCATTGAAATATACAAAATTCTTACAGGGCTTGACAGGGTAGATGCAAAGAGGATGTTTCCCCTGGCTGGGGAGTCGAGAACCAGGGGTCACAGTCTCAGAATAAGAGGTTGGCCATTTAGGACTGAGATGAGAAGAAGTTTCTTCACTCAGAGGGTGGTGAATCTTTGGAATTCTCTACCCTAGAAGGAAAGTGGAGTTGAGGTAGAAGATCAGCCATGATCTTATTGAATGGCAGAGCAGGCTCGAAGGGCCAAATGGCCGACTCCTGCTCCTATTTCTTACGTTCTTATGTTCTTAAGCATCTCCACTGTCCTGCATTATCCTCATATCCCTTGATTCGCTTAATATCCAAAAATCTATCGATCTCTGTCTTAAATATACTCAATGACTGAGCCTCAACAGCACTCTGGGATAAAGAATTCCAAAGATTCACCACCCTCTGAGTGAAGATCCTTGGTCATCTTGGTCCCAGTCTCTGGAACTCCTTTACTAAACCCCTTCCCGTCTCTCTCCACCTTTAAAAATCTTCTCAAAACGTATCTTTTTAACCAAGCTTTTGGTCACCTGGCTTGCGTCCATTCTTTTCTTACTCTATGAAGCACCTTGGGATGTTTTCCTATGTTAAAGGCGCTATATAGTAGTTGATGGGCATTTTAGTGACAGTAAGAAACATGTATTGTGATTATTTTAGAAATGGCCAAGTAGTTAAAAGCAAAATATAACAGAGTCCAGGCAACCGATTTCCACTGATTTCATTGCAGGTGAAAATCAGGCAGTTGCTGCAATGAGCAGCCGATCTGGAACCCCAGATTTACAGCTTAGTGGCAAATTGAAAATCTACCCAATGAGTCAAAACAAAATTCAAATTCAAATAATCCACATATCCCTACTCAAGCTACCGCATGTTCTACAATATAATGTAATCATTTTTTCCCAGTGTGATAGTGAACATGATTTTAGTAAGAGAAAATTAGGCCTAAAAACACAAAGCTCCAAAGTAACTAGAAACAGTTAAGACCCCTTCACGTTAACTATTATCTGAACGAACTGCACGGTCGCTTGGCGTTTTAAACTAAATGTTTTGCTTCTGGATTCCCAGTGTGAAGCCTCACGGTGGGCAACACGGTGGCATAGGGCAACACGGTGGCATAGTGGTTAGCACTGGTGCCTCACAGCGCCAGGGACCCGAGTTCGAATCTGACCTAGGGTGACTGTCTGTGTGGAGTTTGCACATTCTCCCCGTGTCTGCGTGGGTTTCCTCCGGGTGCTCCGGTTTCCTCCCACAGTCCAAAAATGTGCGGGTTAGGTTGATTTGGCTATGATAAATTGACCCTTAGTGTTAGGGGGGGACTAAATATGTGGGGTTATGGGGATAGGATGGGATATGTTAGGGGGAATTAAATACGTGGGGTTACGGGGGTAGGGTGGGATATGTGTACTGTGGGGATTAAAGCAGGGACAGGGTACTGGATTTGGATGATCAGCCATGATCGTATTGAATGGTGGAGCAGGCTCGACGGGCCGAATGGCCTACTCCTGCTCCTAGATTCTATGTTTCTATGTTTCTCACCCACCAGGAATGCATAAACATATCGCACATGCCCAGCCCCTGATTTTAATGATTGGACAATCCAAGAGTGGGCAGCCGTAATATTAGTTTATGCACTGCAGTCAGACGAGGCTTCACACCAGGAATGTAAAAGCAGAAAACTTACCCCTTATAACTAAAGTTACACCAAAGTTTGTTTGTGCGCACTTTCATTTCTCAAGTGGTTGTTTTTTCATCAAAATCCTGCTATAAAAATAACCAGCAGCTCATGACATATAGTGAGATACAGTAAACAGGAAATTACTGATCACAATAAAGTGCATTTTCACTCTAAAAGGATCACAAGATTCTAGTGTCACAAATTCTAATGGAGAATAAAGTTACAGAATGAAATAGAAGCACTCAAAGATAAAAGCTCCAATATCCCATAAATATTGCACTCCTTGCACTCTATACAGGGGTTCACATGGTTCTCAGACTACAATTTGTTTCCAGTCCTTCAGGGACTAGAAATTTAAAGACTTTGTAAAAATGGGTATGTTAACCTGCATTTAAAATCCAGGTAGACGACAACATGGGAGAGACTGCAATGTTTCTTTTTTTGGATGAGTGAATGGTTGGGTCCGAATGGAATTCTGTCATCTGTATTTATATATTTTTTTTATTCATTTATGCGATCTGGGCGTCGCTGGCAAGGCCAGCATTTATTGTCCATCCCTAATTGCCCTTGAGAAGGTGGTGGTGAGCCGCCTTCTTGAACCGCTGCAGTCCGTGTGGTGAAGGTACTCCCACAGTGCTGTTAGGGAGGGAGTTCCAGGATTTTGACCCAGCGACGATGAAGGATCAACGATATACTTCCAAGACAGGATGGTGTGTGGACTTGGAGGGGAACTTGGAGGTGGTGGTGTTCCCATGCGCCTGCTGCCCTTCTCCTTCTAGGTGGAAGAGGTCGCGGGTTTGGGAGGTGCTGCCGAAGAAGCCTTGGCGAGTTGCTGCCGCGCATCTTGTAGATGTTGTGTTCTTGTGAAACAAAATTACAGGTGAATCAACTCCCAGCCGATTTTAACACTGGCCGTCATTTGCATCCTGCCGACCAGCTGGCTGGCTGAAATGGGTGGCAAGAAGCAGCTGGCTGATTGCCGGCAGCTGTAGGTTGGGTGGCTGGGAAGCTGCCTGTTGGCACTCCGGTAAGTCGTAGGGGAGTTGGGGGTGGGACGTTTTGGCAGGATCTCGTGGGTGGGAAGGGGGGGAGCCTGAGGCAGCAGAGACCCAGAAGTTCAAGGTCAATTTTGAAACAGTAACTCTGCTGCAAGAATCCAACTTGAACAGGCCAGGACGAAGAATTAGTCATGTGTCCATTTTATATTGTCAGACTCACAAAGAGGGTGGAGCCCGCCATAAACATATGAAATCTGGCGTGGAACCCATTTACAAAATTCTCATGCTCACAATCAGGCATCTGTTCATCACATCTCGTGCAAGGTCCCAAATTTCTTTGTTGCAAAATGCGTCACGTTGTACTTCGGCTCATAGGGTCATTGGTCCAATTGTAGAACTACTTACTACCACTAGTGAGGTGCTGCATTGATTGTGGAGCCTCACAAAATCGGTCCATACGTCTCCAAAGTTTTCAATGAAGGTTCAAAATTGTAACATTCGAGCTGCCGCCACGTTGATGCAGCAGCTCAGTCTTTGACACTTACTGAGGAGAAAGTCATGCTAAATGGAATGTCAGAACAATTTATAAAATTAGAAGGTGGCCCCCTACTTGCACCTCACAAAACAAGAGGCACAACTTCATTCAAAGCGTGCAATGAAAATCAAAGATGGCTCATAGGCTTTTATACAAAATGTTACTTATCATTCAAGTTATGCACATGGTCCCACATGAGTGAGATTTATGAAGCTGAAAATGGGCTTTTAATCAAGAAAGGAGAATTGTGAAAAGTCAATAATGTGCATTGTAATATTTTAAACCAATGTCCTTTCCAAAAATTATGCGGTGATTGAAAATATTTTTTTTTAATTTTCTAAATGTTTTTATTGTCCATTGCCAAAAAGGTGACACTTATTTCACAACAGGCTAATTGCCACATGGTTCTGGCAGACATTTCGGCCGTTACTGGTGTTGGCCAGTTACTCTGTAAATGAGAGGTTACATTTTCCTTTCATTGTAATTAGTCACTGCAGTACCTGTGAGTCACCTACTGTATTATCTGCACCACTGACGAACAGCAAGTAAGTTATTTCCATGTACAGCAATGGACAATTGCTAATTAATAAAGGTCACTGCAAAGCAGCATACTGTTCTAACATATCAGTGAGTACGAGAGACATACATACTTCCAGATCGATGTGCAGGAAAAACCTGATGCACATCAGATTAGCTCATTATTAAAAATAAAAACAGAAAGTGCTGGCAATACTCAGCGGGTCAGGCAGCATCTGTGGAGAGAGAAACAGAGTTAACGTTTCAAGTCGATGACCTTTTGTCAGAACTGCTGAGTATTTCTAGCACTTTCTGTTTTTATGTCAGATTTCCAGCACCTGCAGTATTTTGCTTTTGTATTAGATCATTATTAGAGACAGGTGCGCTGGGCTCAATTCACAAGTAGGATTACAAATCAGTTTATGTCCAAATCGGAGGAAATCCTGGCACCTTTATTTCTATCTATCTCCTAAAGTACTCGAAACCTTTTACTGCTAATCCTAACGCATCCTCGTGTCATCTTAACATTGTTGGTGCACTCTCATGCTGTATTTAATAGTAGTAGGAGGTGACTCAAACAAGTCGTTTCTAAGCCCAGCAGACCCACAGCACCGAAAGGAAAATCAGAAGATGAGTCAGGCCTCTTGCAGCTCAGTGGCTGGTTTAACAGTGATACATGGAAAGATCTGGAAGCAGGTCACATGATAGATGCGCAGGAGCGAAAATCCAAAGAGGGGAGTTGGATAACTAAAAAAATGGGATTAATATATAATTTTCCAATCTAAACCATACACCCTAACACTATTTGCCTCCTCTCGAACAGCTATTGCTACCTATTTTTCTCTTTTGAGCTGCTGCAGTTTGTGTTCATCAGGGTGAAAGATAACTGCTGAAAAAGGAACTAGTTTCTGTTTTTTGTATGCAAGTGCCGCGATCAAGCACTCGAAAGTCATGAAAAGTCCAGGCTAGATGTAGCTTCCTCTACATTGCCCAAGAAATGTGGCCTAATCCCAATTTCACAGAAACAATCCCGACTACATTTCTCTTTCTCATATGAGCCATTCCTTAAGTTAACCATTCAGCTCCTGTTGTTTTTATGCTCTCTCTCTCCCAGATGCTCTTAAAAAATCCATTTTCAGAATATATCGTAAAATAAACAAGCAAACGCGAAATTTCAAATGAAAATTTCACTTGTCACACCATTAATCCACTTCTGAATTTTACAGAATATGTGGTCATTTATCTCATTGCTCTGTGGGATCTTGCTGTGTGCAAATTGGCTGTAATGTTTTCCTACATTATAACAGCGACTACACTTCCAAAATATTTTATTGTCTGTGAAGTGCTTTGGGATGTACTGTGGATGTGAAAGGTGCTATATAAATACAAGTTCTTTCTTTTTCTCAGGCCTCTGTTTTTCAGCAGCTACATGCAGATGCTTCACTAAGGATTATAAATGCTTCACTGCCTGTTCATTGGATGAGTCTGAAAGGACTAAAGAGAGATAGGAGTAGGCAGGAAGGCAAAAGAAAAAGGAAGAATGAGGGGAAATGGATTAACAGGCCTGGATCTGCTGGCTTGAAAATGGAAGATGGGCTGAGACACAAACTGGAAACCTGCAGCATATCAGTGTGGCCCAATAATATCAGATTAGGAGAATTATTGCCGTGAGTTCATGGAGACAATCTATTGTGAAACAGGAAATAAAAGACAATCTAGGGAAATCAAAGAAATATATATTATAAAAATCACTCATATTTACACCCAGGAATCTCTAGGGGACCAAAGGAAATGTCCCACATCCTTGCATAAAATGAGTATGGTCATCTCCTCTGAAGCTAAATGGACATCTTTGATCCCAGCTGAGATCAGCATGGTAACAAGACCAAAACTCGAGTGGCCTGTTAGTCATCTGAATCCATAGGTTGGATGACTGCCACAAATCCTTTATTTACCATTCTATATTTCTTATATTTCATATAAATGGTTTATTCTTTTAACCTCAGCTGCTGATGCCAGTTCTTTAACATTATTATTATGTAATGACACAGGACCTCACAGAATATCAAGTTGGTTGTGCATAATGGCGTGAGACCTCACAAAATATCAGGCTTCTGTACATCCTCACCTTTCACCCCACCAGCCTCCACATTCAACGGATCATCCTCTGCCATTTCCGCCACCTCCAGCGTGATCCAAACACATCTTCCCCTCACCTCCACTTTCAGCATTCCGAAGGGACCGCTCCCTCCGCGACACCCTGGTCCACTCCTCTATCACCCCCAACACCCCTTCCCCTTCACCCGGCACCTTCCCGTGCAAGCGCAGGAGATGCAACACATGCCCTTATACCTCCCCCCTTCCCACTGTCCAGGGCCCCAAACACTCCTTCCAGGTGAAACAGCGATTTACTTGTACTTCTTGCAATTTAGTATACTGTATTCGCTGCTCACGATGCGGTCTCCTCTACATTGGGGAGACCAAACGCAGATTGGGTGACCGCTTTGCGGAACACCTCCGTTCAGTCCGTAAGGGGGACCCCGAGCTTCCGGTCGCCTGTCACTTTAATTCTCTGCTCCACTCCCACTTTGGCCTCTCCGTCCTCGGCCTCTTACACTGTTCCAACGAAGCTCAATATAAGCTCGAGGAACAGCACCTCATCTTTCGATTAGGCACTTTACAGCCTTCTGGACTCAACATCGAGTTCAACAATTTCAGATCATAACCTCGGCCCCTATCATATATATATTTTTTATCCACACTTTTTGTTTGTGCCTTTTGTTCTTCTCTCCCACATGGCAGCTGTCTTTCATTCTGCCAGCGCAATTTACACTTCATCTAGAGCCTCCTTTGTTTCTTAACCTGTCCCATTACCATCTCCTTTTACCTTGAATATCTCTTAATGTCTCTTAACCTCCCCTGCCTTCTATCCTATCACAGACCTTCCCTTTTGTTCGTTCATCCCCTCCCCCCTTTCCCAGCTCCTAAACTTGCTTAAAAATCTGTTCCATTTCCTGCTTTTTTCCAGTTCTGATGAAAGGTCATCGACCTGAAACGTTAACTCTGTTTCTCTCTTCACAGATGCTGCCTGACCTGCTGAGTATCTCCAGCATTTTCTGTTTATATTTCAGGCTTCTTTGAATGCTGAATTACAAAGGAATGACATATTCCATAAAATATATAGGATAACACATAGCAGGCAGTGTCAGCAGTACAGTGTGACCACAAGCTCAAAACATGTTACTGGCTCAGAATCTTCTTCTTAGGCAGTCCTTCGGAACCGAATAATGTTACTGGCTCAGAATACACCATAAAGTATGACAGTATTTGTAATATATGGAAGTCATTTGTCTTGATGGATCACTGCTTCCCATGTTTTTTTTTGCTGGTGGGCACAGTGTCAGGTACCACGTGTATACCACATGATTAGACCATAAGTGATAATGTTTATTTCACTGGTTGATACAGAGGAATAAGTTAGCTCACATGCATTATATCACAGGGGTTTTCAAAAGTAACCCATGCAAAAGAAAGAGTGAAGAACTAACGTAGGGGATTCAAGATACTTAGCAATATAAGGATTTTCTAGATGTCCTGATATATCCACTGATACTCTGCCCCTCAAACAGCTCCTGGACTCACCTCCACACCTGTCTCCGAACTTGGGCATTAGTTTGTCCAAGCTGACTCCACCCTATCTACAAGTCAACTTCATCCCACCACAAAACCTCTTTCTTTAACTTTGGACCCTTAATGTCTCCTCCCTATTCTCCATTTACAACCAGGACATATCTATTCTAATCTTTGCCGTGCCTATGTAACCTGAATCTCCTCTTTGACGATTCTGGCTCCGGACCTGAGCCCATTACTTCTATCTCCCTTTTACTTTCTCTTCTCTTTAGCCCTCTTGGGTCCTTCTCTCCTGTCCCCTCTCCTTCCTTTTATGCAGTCATGCCTCCTTTCATTTCTCCTGGAGTATACTCGCTGGAGTATAGAAGAATGAGAGGGGATCTCATCAAAACATATAAAATTCTGACAGGTCTGGACAAACTAGATGCAGGAAGAATGTTCCCGATGGTCGGAGAGTCCAGAACCAGGGGTCATAATCTAAGGATAAGGGGTAAGCCATTTAGGACAGAAATGAGGAAGAATTTCTTCACCCAGAGAGTGGTGAACCTGTGGAATTCTCTACCACAGAAGGTAGTTGAGGCCAAGTCATTAAATATATTCAAGAATGAGTTAGATATATTTCTTAAAGCTAAAGGTATCAAGGGATATGGGGAGAAGGCAGGTACAGGGTACTGAGTTTGGATGATCAGCCATGATCTCATTAAATGGCGGAGCAGGCTCGAGGGGCCGAATGGCCTACTCCTGCTCCTATCTTCTATGTTTCTATGTTCTCTTGGGTACTTTGCACCGCCCCCCCCCCCCACCCCCCCCCCCCCCCCCACCCACCACAGCACCACGTGAATCCTTCACTATTCCTCTACCTTCCTACTCTGCTGCTGCCTTCCCAGGCCTGACTTCCTCTTGGATAAGCCCACAGCTTTCCTCTGTGCCTCTCTCGCCATTCCAGAAAAATCCCATCAAGGCACTTGTCTCTGCCTCCTTACGAGCAGCAACTCCAACTGCCCTATTCTCCTCTCTCACCGACAATCCCACCCAACCCCCTTCCCGTCACAGTCATCCCTCCCCCACTGAACCTCTGGACTCTGCCAGCGGATCAGCAATCACCGCCTCTCTCCGCACCTCCCTCCAGAATGTCTGTTCACTTACGAATGAGGCCCTTGCCATCCATGACCTTATTGTGGATGATTGCATTACATCATAGCCTTGATGGAAAATTGGCTTACGGGCAATGACACCTTGCCCCTTACTGATGCCTCCCCGCCTGGATATACATTCCATCACCTGCCCTGCCCAAACCGCCACGATGACAGTGTGGCCCTTATCACCAAATCTCACCTTGGTCTGTCGCCCTACTCCTCTGGCACTTCACCTTTTTTCCACCCCTCTCTCCTCTCCTTTAAAATTCTCATTTTCTCTGCCCACCCAAGCCCTAGGTCAAGTTTCTCACTGAAATATCCTCACTACTTTCCTCTCTCAGCTTCTGCACCGAGCGACTTATCCTCAGTGATTTAAACCTCCATCTCAACTCACCTTGCCCTCTCTCCTCTGAGTTCACTGACCTCCTGTCCTCCCTCCATATAACTTTGCCTCCCCATATTCACAGCCACCTCCTCGACCTTGCCATCTCATGAGGCCTCTACATTCCAATGGTCTCAATCACAGACAAGGCCATCTCTGATCACTTCTTTGTATCTCTCTTTAAGTCTACATTATAATTTGTTTTAGACATATGCTGTTACAATGGGAATAGTGAAAAATGCTTCTTGATTTGTGAAACAGCATCATCTCTATGAAAAATGATTTGGCAACCCTGTTTATATTTGCTGCAAGCACATGACTTACTGATGTTAACTGGATAAGCACATCTTTATGTTACTTATACTTGATGTCATCCTGGTGAAATGAAATATGTTTTTTTGGTTCTCTGTCCTCCCCAAACAAAAGAAGGTCTTCCAAATACATTTTCATGAAGGTGCTGACTTCCTTCACTGCCGTCATTTGCACATAGTGATTTATGGTCTTTTCCCTGTACCAGACATAAACCTTTGTCTGCTCATTATCACATTACAAAAGATCTTTAAGAAGATCCAATGGTCCAGCTATTTACAGTCTAAAAGCAGATTTGTTTTGTCAGAACTATTATTTTCTTGTTGCCTTAATTCTGTTCTCGTATTTCAGCCAAGGATTAGGCATGAAATCACTCAACTAGCAATCACCTGCACTGAACAGAACTTATTTCCATTCAGCCTGAGGAAGGAAATAAACAAGATTAAAGTTCAGGGGACAAAAGGAAAGCCAAAAAGTAATTTCCAAGTAGACATTTACTGCCATCAAATGAAATATCTGTGCTAAGAATAAAAGTGACAGTGAGCTATTGTGACCGTCTGCCTAAGGTCAAAGAGGTTCCTGCCTTAAGTGCAGCATGGAATTTGTTGGTTATCTCGAAATCATTCACTCAAATTACTCAATAAGATTCCGTTGAATTAGTGATTTGTTTTCTTTAGTTCTTGGGGACAGACGAACACTGGCAAAACATTTGAATGTTGATCTGTCCTGTTTGCAAAGTTGTTCTTTGTTCTTTAACTATTTTCATACTTTATGGGATATATGCGCACCTGAAACAAATATCAATCGTTGTGTCGAGTAGATTTGAGCCTATCTCTTCATATTGTTGTGGAAGTGAATTCAAGTGTCAGTAATTGTTCTGACAAAACCAATCTGCTTTTAGACTGAAGGATGTAATTGGCCAACCTTATTAAGTCTGTTACCTTAGCCTCTCACAAAAGTCATCCTCTGTTGCCTGAGCCCTTAAACCATATTTAATAGCTCACTGGTGCCACAATCTCACCTGCAGCTGTTATTTGTGAGCCCAGAGAGTGAGTGGCAGTAAGCTGGTCGGAGATGGCAGACGATTCTGTCCTGATCTCTAATCATGCACACTTGCAGCAAGGGTGATTAGACAGTATCAGGAGTGGGAAAACTGTTCACAGTAATCAATGGGTGCTGGAACCAAGGCCGGAATTTTCCAGGGTGGTAGCGGGCGTGATTGGTGGCGGGTCAGATGGGAAAGGTGTTATTTTTGACAGCGGGTTGGGAACCCGCAATCGTTTCGCTCCCACGCGCCTTTCCTCCAGGCACGTCTGTCATCGTTGAGCCAACCCGACCGGCAGTGGCGGACGACCCAATTGAGATGATTATCAGGTAGTTTGCAGGCACTTAAGAGCCTTCTTTCACTTACTTTTTAAATTTCCCTGCATAGCCACGAGATTCACGCAGCTCGGGAACCACGTCTGTCCACCTGAGGCGGGAGTTCGTGGCCATTGCTCCAGCTGTTAACTTGACAGCATCAAATGTACAGTAAAAGCTCCCACCTGACAGATGATCACTTTCCTCCGGCAGAAGCTGTTGCTCAGTCCATTTCCAGCACTGATTCTGCAGGCTGTAAGTGCTTCCACCAAAGTCTCCATTCAGTCTCACCTCATTGGAAGAACTCTCTCACCACTGACAGAATGCTTCTGTCATCTGTACTTCACGTGCCATCTATTCCATCAACATGGGTGCCGTTTACATAAGAACATAAGACATAGGAACAGGAGTAGGTCATTTGGCCCCTCAAGCCTGTTCTGCCATTCAATAAGATCATGGATGATCTGATCTTGGCCTCAACTCCACTTCCCTGTCCGCTCCCCATAACCTTTGACTCCCTTACCATTCAAAAATCTGTCTATCTCCATCTTAAATATATTCAATGACCCAGCCTCCACAGCTCTCTGGGGAAGAGAATTCCAAAGATTCACAACCCTCTGAGAGAAGAAATTCCTCCTCATTTCCGTTTTAAATGGGTGCCCCCTTATTCTGAAATTATGCCCCCTAGTTCTAGATTCCCCCATGAGGGGAAACATCCTCTCTGCATCTACCCTGTCAAGCCCCTTCAGAATCTTATATGTTTCAATAAGATCCCCTCTCATTCTTCTAAACTCCAATGAGTATAGGCCCAACCTGTTCAACCTTTCTTCATAAGACAACCCCTTCATCTCAGGAATCAACCTGCCTCCAATGCAAGTATATCCTTCCTTAAATAAGGATACCAAAATGTACGCAGTACTCCAGGTGTGGTCTCACCAACGCCCTGTACAGTTGTAACAGAACTTCCCTACTTTTATACTCCATTCCCTTTGCTGTTATACTGTCTCACCTTGGTCCTTGTTTCCCACATTTGTAAGGTTTCCAAAATTTGCAGATCCCCAAAACCTAAGGAAAAAGGACTTTGGAACTACCTCAGAGTGATAAAATTGCATTTGGGCCTAACCTAAGGAATATAAGACCAAAAACCAAGTTTTGGCATTTTAAAACTATGTCTGGGCCAGTAAAGGAACAAGATGGTGGGCTCGACCTCTGTAAAAGCAGTTTTGGTTATTGCAGTTAATTACACTGTCTGGGGAACTGGGATGACCCTACTCAAGCCCCAGCAGGCATTAACATTTTGACAATAGACCCTGGGAGAAGACAGTCCCACCCAAAATAACAGGCCCCATCAAACCGATTACAGGGCCCATCAGAAAACATGCATAATACAAATCACTCAGGACCAGTCTATAGAAAAGACTGAGTCCAGCCTAGAAACCCAAAACACGAAACCAATCACCAGTGATCAGCCAAGGAGATCGACAGGATGCAAACCATCCCAAAACCCATTTGACACTTACAGAGCAGTTACTGGTAACAGGCCCGCCAAAATTCAGACAATGAACTGAGTAGATTTGGCGGGTAGATAAGGCCATGTTCAATGGGTGAGATTGAAGGCCTGTTAAAAACCCAGTTAACGTGCTAGTAAGTCGTTACCGATTTACGAGCCCGCCAAAAACCAGACAATGAACTGAGTAGATTTGGCGGGTAGATAAGGCCACTTCAATTTAGTATAATTGAAGGCCCATCAAGCAGTTCAAGGTCAGTCGAGCAGTCAGTCGCAACCGGTGGTCATCAGAAGAAGAAGAAACCAGGAAGAAGAAAACTCGAGCTGGAAGCGAGTCGGCATCGCTCACCACTCAGACACACCTGAGTCCAGCTCGTGAAGATACCACCTCGACGGACCTCCAACAACAGTCCAACACAGTCACCCGGAGCAACAAACCAAGAAGACATCAACGGCTCCACAAGGTCGACCGACACACTAAACAAGGCCTAAAGCCATCGAGGAAACCAAAGGCCTCACGAAACCAACAACCGCGCATTACCCCCAACTGACCGGGTAATAGCAGGCCAGCGCGACCAACAAAGACCAACTCCAGGGAAGAAAACCCGAAGAACCGCAAAGTTTCCACACTACAAACTGCTCCTGCCTTACCCCTGGGTAAGATTTTCCCCAAAGACTCTAAACCCTACTGCTCAACCAAAGAAATTGGGTACTCACCCGATAAATCCAAAACGACATCCTACCGCATCAGCGGACTCGCGAAGACTGACCAGAGACTCAGGTGAAGTCGTCTACCGCGTACGGGGTACGGCAGACACTAACCGCCATAAACAGCGAACCCCAAAACCGCGATTTAGCCCAACTGTCAAAGGATTGGTGAGCATTATCCCTGGTCCTTCAAAACCTAACTTAGCTAGTAAAGTGGGGTTGGGAGGGGTGAAGTATTGTTCTACTGTCATTTCCCTCGCTTGTACCGAAGTGTTCCCCACCTTTAGAGTGTTAAGAGTGTTATTATTTGTATCTTACCTTTTTAATAAAAATTGAAGTTCTTTCATCAAACTCAGTTGTCTGCTGCACCTTTTGTATCACAACCCCCAAATAAGTCCAAGGTCTAGAACCAAGGGAGTGGGAGCGATTCGAACCGCTCAGTAGTCAGAGGTAAAGCTGACACAAACCACCACCCCCTACACATTACAACAGTGACTACACTCCAAAAGTACTTCATTGGCTGTAAAGCGCTTTGAGACGTACGGTGGTCGTGAAAGGCGCTATATAAAGGCAGGTCTTTCTTTTTTTTTCTCAGAGTCGGACCACGATGAGCCCCAGCACCAGGCACACCAGCAGCACCAACAACAACACCAACCTTCTCTGCAATCACCTGATGCTGCACAGGACAGAGGGCATCAGCACCTGAGCACATTGCTGCCTGGGAGGCCAGGGATGGCGTCATCATGGCCAGATTTAGTTAACTTTACGCTGTACACCCTGGCTGCCACATGATGCGCCAGATTGGCACCACCCCACAGCAACACCATAAAGTATCCTTACAATGACCAAGCCATTCCTTTTACACTTGTCACCATTGCGGGGGGTACCGTTATGTCTCACCATTCACTGTAACTCACTAAGCCACTTCCAAAGGTGCACACAAATCTGTCCAAGAACGCAAAGTGCTGAAAATAAAGGTTTTTATGTTTGACACAACATTAACAGAAACTTTGCATAAAACTTTACATTGGATAAAACACTCAAGTGGCTATCCTTGTGTGTTGTTAGTTGGTATGATTGCACCAGGATGAAGGTGAGTGTGAGGGGTGGCTTGTGAGATGGGGATATGATAATATAGTTAGAGAGAGAGGGATGGGTAGAGGTGCAAGGTATGTTGGTGTGAGTAAGGATGTGCAGGAGTAGGGTAGGGAAGGCAGATGATGAGGATGTGATGAGAGGCACAGCAGGATCAGGTTGAGTGTGGCTTTGTACTAACATTTCCTGATCTAATGAGATCATTAAAACGTTTGCGGCACTGTGCCCAGGTCCTCCTGACCACATCCCTGCTTGTGACCTCCTCTGCAATCTGCAGCCAGGCTGTTTTGGTTTCCTGGGGAGGTCTCTTCCGCCCATCGGAAGGGAAGAGGATTTCCCTGCGTGCTGTGACTCCCTCCATAAGGGCTTTAAACTAATGAAGGGGGGGGGGGAGGATTCAGGAAAGAATCAATTTAAAATCAGCGAGAGAAATGTCAAGGCTCTAGAGCAGAGTAGAGTTTTGGGTAAAAATAAGCAGAGTGGGCCAGGAAGGGACAGAGAGAGTAACAAAGGTAATAAGGCATCAGTGACTAAGATGACATCAGGGAAAAAGAGAAATAAGTCAAAGCTAAAGGCACTCTTTCTGAATGCGCAAAGCATTCGCAACAAAATAGATGAATTAATAGCGCAGATAGAAATTAACAGGTTTGATCTAATAGCCATAACGGAGATGTGGTTGCAAAGTGGCCAGGTTAGCAACTAAATATTCCAGGATACATAACTTTTAGAAGAGATAGGCAAAATGGAAAAGGAGGAGGGGTAGCCCTGATAATAAAGGATGGGATAAAGACAGGAGAGAGAAAGGATCTTAGCTCTGAAAATCAACAAGTAGAATCAGTTTGGGTGGAGCTAAGAAACAGCAAGGGGCAGAAAACATTGGTGGGAGTTGTTTATAGACCCCAAACAGTAGTTGTAATGTAGGGCAGAGTATAAATCAGGAAATTAGAGGTGCATGTAACAAGGGTAATACAATAATCATGGGGGACTTTAATCTACATATAGACTGGGCAAACCAAATTTGCAGTAACAGTGTGGAGGACGAATTCATGGAATGTATGCAAGATAGTTTTCTAGATCAGTATGTTGAGTAACCAACTAGGGAACGGGTTATTTTAGATCTAGTATTGTGCAACAAGAAAGAGTTAACTAATAACCTTGTAGTAAAAGGGCCTTTAGGGAAGAGTGACCATAATATGATAGAATTTTATATTGAGTTTGAAAGTGACTTAGTTAAATCTGAAACGAGGGTCTTAAATCTAAACAAAGCAAACTACGTAGGTATGAGGGGTGAGTTGGCTAAGGTATATTGGGAAACAGTGGACGAGCAATGGCTAGCATTTAAAGAATTAATGCATAATTTACAACAATTATACATTCCTTTAAGGCACAAAAACCCCACAGGAAAAGTGGTCCAACCGTGGCTAACAAGAGAAGTTAAAGATAGTATTAGATCAAAGGAAGAGGCTTATAATGTTGCCAAAAAGAGTAGTAAGCCTGAGGATTGGGAGGATTTTAGAATTCAGCAAAGGAGGACCAAGAAATTGATAAAGAAAGGGAAAATAGAATATGAGAGTAAACTCGCGAGAGTCATAAAAACAGACTGTAAAAGTTCTATAGGTATGTAAAAAGGAAAAGATTAGCGAAAGTAAATGTGGGTCCCTTACAGGTTGAGACAGGAGAAATTGCAATGGGGAATAAGGAAACGGCAGAGAAATTAAACAAATACTTTGGCCGCGATTTTATCGATCAATGCGGCTTGGGAGCGGGTCAAGTGGCTTCCAGGTTTCAGTCCCGCCCCCAACTACATCCGGCCCACGGACTTGATTTTGCGTCAATTGGCCTTGTTAAGCCCGCCCTGCAGGCTTGCCGGAAATAGTGGAGAACCAAGGGTCTAGCGAGAATGAGGAACTGAAAGAAATTAGTATTAGTAAAAATACAGTACTGGAGAAATTAATGGGACTGAAAGCCGATAAATCCCCTGAACCTGATGGCCTACATCCTAGGGTTTTGAAAGAGTTGGCTATAGAGATAGTGACTGCACTGGTTGTCATTTTCCAAAATTCCATAGATTCTAGAACAGTTCCCACAGATTGGAAGGTAGCAAATGTAACCCCACTATTTAAGAAAGGAGGGAGAGAGAAAACTGGGAACTACAGACCAGTTAGCCTGACATCAGTAGTAGGGAAAATGTTAGAATCTATTATTAAGGACATGGTAACAGGGCACTTAGAAAATAATAATAGGGTTGGGCAGAGTCAACACAGATTTATGAAAGGGAAATCGTGTTTGACAAATCTGTTAGAGTTTTTTTGAGGTTTTAACTAGCAGAATAGATAAGGGGGAACCAGTGGATATGGTGTATTTGGATTTTCAGAAGGCATTCGATAAGGTGCCACACAAGAGGTTATTAAACAAAATTAGGGCTCATGGGATTGGGGATAATATACTAGCATGGATTGAGGATTGATTAACGGACAGAAAACAGAGAGTAGGAATAAACGGGTCATTTTTGGTTTGACAGGCTGTAACTAGTGGGGTACAGCAAGGATCAGTGCTTGGGCCTCAGCTATTCACAATCTATATCAATGATTTGGATGAGGGGACCAAATGTAATATATCCAAGTTTGCTGCTGATACAAAGCTGGGTGGGAATGTAATTTGTGAGAAGGATGCAAAGAGGCTTCAAGGGGATATAGACAGGCGAAGTGAGTGGGCAAGAACATGGTAAATAGAATATAATGTAGAGAAATGTGAAGTTATCCACTTTGGTAGGAAAAATAGAAAAGCAGAGTATTTTTTAAATGGTGAGAGATTGGGAAATATTGGTGTTCAGAGGGACCTGGGTGTCCTTGTACAGGGGTCACGGTCTCAGAATAAGGGGTCGGCCATTTAGGACTGAGATGAGGAGAAACTTCTTCACTCAGAGGGTAGTGAATCTTTGGAATTCTTTACCCCAGAGGGCTGTGGAGGCTCAGTCGTTGAGTATATTCAAAATAGAGATCGATAGATTTTTGAATATTAAGGGAATCAAGGGATATGGGGATAGTACAGGAAAGTGGAGATGAGGTAGAAGATCAGCCATGATCATATTGAATGGCGGAGCAGGCTCGAAGGGTCAAATGTCCTACTCCTGCTCCTATTTCTTATGTTCTTATGAGTCATTGGAGAAACTGGGTGCAGCCCTCTACCTCTGTGCAGTCATTGTCAGTGTTTGCAGCACACCAATTCTGTCGTGCAATGACAGCACTATGTTAGATGAAACTTCAAATGTAATGTGGCCATGGTCATTTTAAAGATCCCGGTTGAAAACGCGTCATGAATGAAATCACTAGACCCGCTCCATCTCATTGGGTCGGGTAACGCGCTGGGAGGGCTTAATAGGCCCCATTAAGGTAAGTTCATTTTCAACAGTGGGATGGAGCCAGCAGCGGGGTCGCAACCCAACATGGCCACCACCGACTCACCAAGGTAAAGAAAATTCCCGGCCCAAGTGTAGCACTCTCCATTGTCATCTGAGCCAAGGTCACCACAGACAATGGATTGAACCTGGAACGTTGTTAGTCCAAATAGCTCAGCTACTCATTGGCTTAACCATAGAAACATAGAAGATAGGAGCAGGAGTAGGCCATTCGGCCCCTCGAGCCTGCTCCGCCATTTAATGAGATCATGGCTGATCATCCAAATTCAGTACCCTGTCCCTGCTTTCTCCCCATATCCCTTGATCACTTTAGCCTTAAGAAATATATCTATCTCCTTCTTGAATATATTTAATGAATTGGCCTCAACTGCCTTCTGTGGTAGTGAATTCCACAGGTTCACCACTCTCTGGGTGAAGAAGTTCCTCCTCATCTCAGTCCTAAATGGCTTACCCCTTATCCTTAGACTGTGACCTCTGGTTCTGGACTCCCCAGCCATCGGGAACATCCTTCCTGCATCTAGTGTGTCTAGTACTGTTAGAATTTTATAAGTTTCAATGAGATCCCCTCTCATTCTTCCAAACTCTAGCGAATATAAGCCTAATCGACCCAATCTCTCTTCATACGTCATTCCTGCCATCCCAGGTATCAGTCTGGTAAATCTTCGCTGCACTCCCTCCATGGCAAGAACATCCTTCCTCAGATAAGGCGACCAAAACTGCACACAATACTCAAGGTGTGGTCTCACCAAGGCCTTGTACAACTGCAGCAAGACATCCTTGCTCCTGTACTCGAATCCTCTCGCTATGAAGGCCAACATACCATTTGCCATCTTAACCACCTGCTGCACCTGCATGCTTACCTTCAGCGACTGGTGCACAAGGACTCCCAGATCTCGTTGCACTTCCCCTTTTCCCAATCTATTGCCGTTCAGATAATAATCTGTCTTCCTGTTTTTGCCACCAAAGTGGATAACCTCGCATTTATCCACATTATACTGCATCTGCCATGCATCTGCCCAATCACCCAACCTGTCCAAATCATACTGGAGTTTCTCTGCATCCTCCTCACAGCACACACGCCCACCCAGCTTTGTGTCATCTGAAAACTTAGAGATATTACATCTAGTTCTCTCGTCTAGATCATTAATATATATTGGCCCAGAAATTTGACTCGGAGGCTTGTCGCGGGGGTAAGGATCTTGCGCGATATCACACTCCGCGCCGGCCGTTGTGTTTCGGGCCCACAGGAACTTCGGGTCCTGGGCCTCTCCCTGGTGCCAGCGCGCAGTGCTTGCGTGTCCCAGAGGCGCAGTTAGTGCGATGCGACCTCTGGGATCACGTGGGCCATGGAGAACCAATGGCAGCAGACTATCTTTCATTCATAGATTTGACATGAGACCTGTCAAATCTATGAATACAAATTGCCCCCAAAAGAACAGCTAAACCTCAAATAAATTTTTTTTTAAACCATCACATTAATAAAATAACTATAGTTAAATAAATTAACCACTTTAAACAAAAATTTAAATTTTTGAAAAAATTTAAATTCTTTTTAAAAGTTATAAAAATAAACTTACCTTTCTTTAAAGTCTCTAAAAAAGATAAACCTGTTGAAAAAAATTTAAAATAATACTTAATTAACTACTTACCTTGTTAAAAGGGGGTCTTACGCCTCCTTTTTTCATGTGTAAATTCTTCCATACTTACCCTCGTGTTGAAACCTGAAAAAAAACCTAAGTGCGCTGCGTGCACACAGCCTCTAGTGCGCACACGGTTCACCTAGGAACCGCCCCCTTCGCCATACCGGAAGTGCCGGTTTCCCGCGCATGCACAGTGCATGCAGGAAACCGGCACTTCGGGATCTAATACGGGTGAGTACACAGTGCGTACTCTCCCGTATTAGGCCGAATTTTTGGGCCATTGTGAATAGCTGGGGTCCTAGCACCGATGCCTGCGGTACCCCACTAGTCACTGCCTGCCACTTGGAAAAAGACCCGTTTATTCCAACACTTTGCTTCCTGCCTGCCAACCAGTTCTCTATCCAAATCAGTACCTTACCCCAATCCCATGTGCTTTAACTTTGCACGCTAATCTCTTATGCGGGACCTTATCGAAAGCCTTCTGAAAGTCCAAATACACCACATCCACTGGTTCTCCCTTATCTATTCTACCAGTTACATCCTCAAAAAATTCCAGTAGATTAGTCAGGCATGATTTACCTTTTGTAAATCCATGTTGACTTTGTCCGATCCTGTCACTGTTTTCCAAGTGCTCTGCTATTACATCTTTTATAATGGACTCTAGCATTTTCCCCACTACCGATGTCAGGCTTACTGGTCTATAATTCCCCGTTTTTTCTCTACCACCTTTTTTAAATAGTGGGGTTACATTAGCTACCCTCCAATCCATGGGAACTGTTCCAGAGTCTATAGAATTTTGGAAGATGACCAGCAATGCATCTACTATTTCTAGGGCCACTTCCTTAAGTACCCTAGGATGTAGATTATCAGGCCCTGGGGATTTATCGGTCTTCAATCCCGTCAATTTCCCTAACACCATTTCCCTACAAATACTGATTTCATTCAGTTCTTCCCTCTCATTAGACCCTATGTTCCCCGACATCTCTGGGAGTTTATTTGTGTCCTCCTTTGTGAAGACAGAACCAAAGTATGTATTTAATTGGTCTGCCATTTCTTTGTTCCCCATTATAAATTCCCCTGATTCTGACTGCAAGTGACCTACGCTTGACTTCACCAATCTTTTTCTCTTCACATATCTATAGAAGCTTTTACAGTCAGTTTTTATGTTCCCTGAAAGCTTACTCTCATATTCTATTTTCCCCCTCTTAATTAATCCCTTTGTCCTCCTTTGCTGAATCCCAAACTGCTCCCAATCCTCAGGTTTGCTGCTTTTTCTGGCCAATTTATATGTCCTCTCCTTGGATCTTATGCTATCCCTAATTTCCCTTGTTAGCCACGGTTGAGTCAGGGATGAACAAATTCTGTAGTTCATCCATGCGATCTTTAAATGTTTGCCATTGCCTATCCACCGTCAACCCTTTAAGTAACGCTCCCCAATCCATCCTAGCCAAATCGCGCCTCATACCATCGTAGTTTCCTTTATTTAAATTCAGGACCCTAGTCTCTGAGTCAACTACTTCACTCTCCATCTTAATGAAGAATTCTATCGTATTATGATCGCTCCTCCCCAAGGGGCCTCGCACAAGATTGCTAATTAATCCTTTCTCATTACATAATACCCAGTCTAAGATGGCCTGATCTCTAGTTGGTTCCTCGACATATTGGTCCAGGAAACCATCCCGTATACACTCTAGGAATTCCTCCTCCACAGTATTGTTACTAATTTGGTTAGCCCAATCTTTATGTAGATTAAAGTCACCCATGATAACTGCTGTGCCCTTATTACACGCATCTCTAATTTCCCGTTTAATGCCATCCCCAACCTCAGCATTACTGTTTGGGGGTCTGTATACAACTCCCACTAACGTTTTCTGCCCCTTGGTATTTCTCAGCTCTACCCATACAGATTCCACATCATCAGAGCTAATATCCTTCCTTACTATTGTGTTAATCTCCTCTTTAACCAGCAATGCTACCCCACCTCCTTTTCCTTTTTGTCTGTCCTTCCTGAATATTGAATACCCTTGGATTTTGAATTCCCAGCCTTGGTCACCCTGGAGCCATGTCTCCGTAATCCCAATTATATCATATCCGTTTACATCTATTTGCGCAGCTAATTCATCCACCTTATTACGAATGCTCCTCGCATTAAGACACAAAGCCTTCAGGCTTGGTTTTTTAACACTCTTAGTCCTTTTAGAATTATTATTTACTGTAGCCCTGTTTGATTTACACCCTTGATTTCTCTGCCTTCTACTTTTGCTTTTCTCCTTCCTGTCTTTTGCTTCTATCCTTGCTTCCCTTTCCTCTGTTTCCCTGCACAGGTTCCCAACCCCCTGCCATTTTAGTTTAAACCCTCCCCAACAGCACTAGCAAACACTCCCCTGAGGACATCGGTCCCGGTCCTGCCCAGGTGCAAACCGTCCAGTTTGTACTGGTCCCACCTCCCCCAGAACCGGTTCCAATGTCCCAGGAATTTGAATCCCTCCCCCTTGCACCATTCCTCTAGCCACGTATTCATCTGAAATATCCTTCTATTTCTACTCTGACTAGCATGTGGCACCGGTAGTAATCCTGAGATTACTACCTTTGAGGTCCTATTTTTTAATTTACCTCCTAACTCCCTATATTCAGCTTTTAGGACCTCATCCCGTTTTTTACCTATATCGTTGGTACCTATATGCACCACGACAACTGGCTGTTCACCCTCCCCCTCCAGAATGCCCTGCAGCCGCTCCGAGACATCTTTGACCCTTGCACTAGGGAGGCAACATACCAACCTGGAGTCTTGTTTGCGGCCACAGAAACGCCTATCTATTCCCCTTACAATAGAATCCCCTATCACTATAGCTCTCCCGCTCTTTTTCCTCCCGTCCTGTGCAGCAGAACCACCCATGGTGCCAGGAAGTTGGTTGCTGCTGCCTTCCCCCGATAAGCCATCTCCCTCAACAATATCCAAAGTGGTATATCTGTTTGAGAGGGGGATGTCCACAGGGGACCCTTGCACTACCTGCCTGCGCCTACTACTCTGCCTGGCCAGTTGACCCATTAGGAGAGTGGCCCCATAGTATTTTCAATGAAGGAATCATTCTTATAAAAGAATGGGAATGTAACTAAAAAATTATCAGAACAAACAAAATTTGCATGGTTTCATTTTTAATTTTTCAAGCCAAAGTAACATATGTGACCCTTCTTGTCCTATTAAAACACAAAGTTCATATCACATTACACCTCCAATAGCACGGCATTGAACACAAAATTGCTTTATACTACAGTGGTACAATAAAAAATCATTTACAAATCTATGATGCATTTGGAGCAAACAATACATCTGGTTAAAAAGACTATAGTTATTAATACTTCCAAAAACCACAGCAAGGTGAGAGTGTGCTAGCAACGTAACGTATCTCAGTCATATAATTAACACCAGTTTACAGGATCAAGCCTAAGAAAAAAGCAAAATATATGTACACTATGCAAAATTCAATAGTTGTTAAATTGTATACATAGAATGAATGCAAAGCCCACTGCAGTTAACTCATTCGTCACTACTGCCTTGCCAAAGCACAACGTTTTTGTGTCTAGGCTGCTTCTAGAACAAATTGAAAAAGATGTAATTAACTGGACAGTCTAGTGATCTATTGGTAATAGTATTATTTTCAGTCCTAGAGCAGCCTAATGTCAAAATTCACTTGTGGTAAGCAGTTCTCAGCAGCCCACCAGCTCGACTGCCTTGTGAAGCATTAGTATTCTGACTCACAGGGAGCAATGACTAAGATGTTCATCTCAGCTTATAACCAGTCATCAAGGAGCACTGGAAGTAGATGTAGAAGCTTGGACTCCTTTGTAGGAGTAAGAGGCCTTTGTGACAGGAAAATGAAAGCACAAGACTGAAACGTCTCACCATGCTTCACAGAATTTTTGAAGGACAGTGACTGTTCGATTCAGCCAAAGCTAATTGTTAAAAATATATTTACGCATTGAAAACATGTTCTCTTGCAGATGGAATAGGCAATGAATAAATGAAGTAAATGCATGCTGTTTTACTAAACTACTTAGTAATGTGAAACATATTTATCCAACCTATCCTATCCTGCCACACACACACATGCATGCTGCACCCTTTTATACTTCCTCCTTCAGCTGGTAACTAAAAAAGCAGGAGACATGTCACAGACGCAATCATAACTTTTAGTGCTAAAGCTGTTCCATGTTGAACTGCTAGATGCAGCCTAGACTAGGTGATTACAGCTGTATGATGCCAGTGCTTTAAATACTACATTATCAGCCAAACAGATTCTGTGCAACTTTTCATGCATAAGACACAATATCATATATCAAAAGTTACTTATCTGTGATTTATAATAAACAGCTTCAGAACAAATACGATTTAACATTGCAATGCTCTGTGCATTTTCTCTGTCAGAATATATGTATGTATGTAACTGAGCTGATAATCAGTTTAATACCTCACCTATATGAATATATTCTGACACATTGTTATACTGTTGCAAACATTAACTTTGCATTACTTTTAAGGTTACTTGATCTTCTTAACAATTGACACCACTGAAATACATAAGCATCACTCTATGGACTGGATTTAATCACACAAGGTGTTTGCATATAATAAAATAATAATAAGAAAGGAAGTTTCTAAGCAAGTAGCAAGCACCTAAACAGCTTGATATCTGAAATATGTCTGTAAATACACAATAAAGTATACAGAATACAGACATAGTTACATTTAACATGCTATAAAATGACTTTAATCATAGAGTAAAAATCAAATAATTTAAAATTAAGCTTGGGTTTTGGTACAGGAACAAAGTAAAATAGATTACAGTAACGGAGAGCATGCCACAGGTACTAGCAATTAGCCGGAAGAGAAACTCAGCAAAACAGCCATGACATACTGAGAAAACAGGTATATTCGTGAAGAGTGGTTTCAAAATCTTGATCATAATAATAGGGAATGAATTTAAAACTGCTTTCTAAAATTATAATGTAACGTCATCTGTTCTTTAATTGAGCTACAATACCAAATGGGACAATAATATTCCAATGAGGATCCAGTAAGAAATATATTTAAACAGAAATTATGTATTCTAAGGGACTCAACTTTGCTTTGGAGAGTTTTTTAAAAATTTCCTCAGGCCCTTTTTTGTATTTCTGCACTATGCACTTCCAATGGCCATGAGAGTTGGCAGGGTCTTTTTGCTAGGCCCCCATTAAGGCCTCCCTCTTATTTTTTGTTTCCCTGTGGAGAAATTGCCAGCGACAGCATTCTCTCCCGTTTTCCCTGCAGCAGCAGCATGGCTGAGATAGAGAACCAGGCAAGGACAGGGATCAAACCTGTGGCTCACCCCTCCATTGTGCCTATTCTAGATGAGGACATGAACAAACTTCCCCATTTTCAAATGAACAAGCAGCAGAGCTGTCAAGGAAGCAGCGAGAAACTACGAGATCCAGCGATGGACCAATTAACATAAAAATTGCAGCTTGAATGAGGCCAATGCGGGTTTTATTAAATCTTCTTTGCAAAATGTGGTCCACTGTAAATTGGGCTTGCTAGCCTGCTCATCTGTTTTTGCAACCTATGCCCCTGATCAGCTGGCTCCGCATCTGTAAAATTAATCTTATTCTTTTTAAATAGTGAATTGAGAAAGCTTTCGCAAATAAGGGGAACTGTGTAACTCACACATTATGAAGCCATTGGGGCAGAAATTGGTGCCCGTTTTCTGGCTGGAAAATGGTGGCTAAAATTACCATCTCACAGGGCTATGGCCTGCGCCCTAAGGACGCCTGAAAAACAACTGACGACATATTGGCCTTGCATATGCTAATGAAGGGCCGAACGCCGGTTTTAGGTCCCCTCAGGGAAATTGGGCTGCCCCGAGAGGAGCAGCTTTTCCAGACATGGATGCGGCCTAGCCACTAAAAAAGGTATGTTTAATTATTTTTTAAAATTCATATGGAGTACTGCTACTGGTCACGATCATCATTACCCCCCACCACAACCCCCAGCCCTCGCTGTCCCCCCCAAGGGCTGACTGCCCGTGAAGCAAGCGACCCGAAATTCATTTTCTGGAATGGTCGAGCTGCCTGTGGAGGTGCGACCGGCACCAGTAGCTTACCTTAATTATTGAAATGAGGCCCGAGGCCCAATTGTGGGCCGACCTTGGACTTCCCGGTTAAGGTGCGCGCTGCATGAGTGAAGTAAACACCGTAACACTGTGTCCGGGCCTACCCCACCAATTTGCCCAGACCCATTCGGGGCAAAGCCACTGCCTGTATCAAAGGAGGTGTAACCAGGGGGAGGGGCCTTTCAGGCTGGGTGTTTCTTCAACCCTGACCTGGTAATCTTCCAGTAAACCAGTACACCCAGTGAGAAGAGGTGCAAGAGCTTGCAGGACAGTGGAAATGCTGCCCACCAGGTAAACCAGGCCTAGGACGCAACCTGGATGCCCGGAGATTTGGAAAAAAAATTTTTAATTGGCCCCTTTATAAAAGGGGTTAATGGGGGGCATACACATGTTTTTGGGCAGCTGGCTTCCACTGGAATTATTAACATTCCCGACTTGCGGGGTCCTGAGATGTGTCGCTATTCGCGCAGGCATCTACCAGCATATTTTAATGGGAGGGCTCCACTGAGCCCAGAATGATTAGCAAGGTCAGGAGCGGAGGGTCCCAGTCGGGCGATCTTGGCACTTATACTGGGAACAAAGGGCTGCAGATTTTCAAGGCCACAGTTGTTATGACTTCAGCTGGGCATTGCAATTCCACTTAGGAATTAAAATTGTGTCCGATGATTTGTAATTATGGAAAACAGTTTTAGTGGTATGCTGAGTAAGGTGCTTTCATGGGCAATACTTATGGCATCTAAATGTTCTACATATTCCTTGGTTGATAGCCAGAGACACAGTTTCCCTATTTTACCCTACACTGTTGTACTTCTGATTCGAACCATCTTAAATAAAGGCCGTACTTTAAACAACACTAAAGTGCATCTGCTCTTTTGTTGTCGATTTACTAGCTTCCATTTTGATGTTGGTGTCTTTCTCCTGCTGAGCCTGCTTTTCACCTTGTTGCTTGTCAATAACTTCAGGGCTCCCATTGATTGTATCTCGCACCACACTGTAATTAAGAGGAGTTGTGCACAACGGACGCCGCTGAGTGTCATCTTGGCTACAGTTGCACAGTTTCTTGAAAGCAGATCTGAATTTCTGAGACATTAGATTATAAATGACAGGATTGATAGCACTGTTGGCGTACACACACAGTCTGCAGAATAAAAGGAACCAGGCATTCTCGTATTGCTTGTCTATGAAGGAATTAACCACTACTATTGTTCTGTATGGCATCCAAAGTAAAGCAAACAGAATGACCACCACTGCCAGCATCTTAGTGACCTGTAAGGAAGCAAAATCCATACATTGTGTTGAGCCTTTTTAGGTTATCATGAATAAAATGCATTTTTCCTTCAAGAATATACTTTCTTGCACATCTTAAATTATTTTAATACAATTTGATGACAAATAACATTAATTTCCTTTTATAATAAACTTCTTCGAGCAGGTTTTGGATGTATTTTAATTCAATTTAGTCATTTGAAAACTGAAAGATCGTTTAAGATTTTGAAAAATGAAGGTATTTTCCATCCTCCAAGATGAATTAATATGCTTTCCATCATTTTATGTTATCTATTCCAGACCAGCATTCAATGTACAAGACTTTAGAATATTTCAAGCTTTTCCTCTTCCCTTTTCTTGTATATCCGAGCCAAATGGGATCCCAGGCTAAAAGGGCAGGCTTTCACCAGTGGGACTTTGCATCTGGCCACCAGCTGCCGTGCAAGAATACCTGCACGTCTATCCTTCTGATGTATAGCCAGAGTGATACTACATAAGTTCCAGATTCTTTCTAAGGCAATACCTGGAGTACTGTGTACAATTCTTGTCATTGGACTACAATGGGGACATCCTGACTTTGGAGAGGGTACAGAGAAAAGCAATAAACGAAAACTGGAGATTGGGCACCTAAGATACGAGGATAGACTAAGGAATCTGGAAAAAAGAAGGCTCAGGAGAGAATGTTTTAAGATTCTAAGGGGTATGAATAAATTAAACCCCAACAAATTGTTTGTAATTCTGTAATCAGGGGGCATGGACTCCAGCTCAGAAGAGGGAAGGCGAACAGACAGTTTTGATTTAACGACTTTATACAGAGGGTGGCATAATTCATCAGATTTAATCTATTACATGGCGGTTTTGCATTTCAGGTCCATTCAACCTCTAAGCAAATATAAATGGGATATCAGATTGGGTTTCCCAATACCCTTTAAGCCAATCACCTGAGCTCCACCTACACAAACTCTAACTTATCCACTGCCTACATCCTAGTCCATACAGGGTCTTACTCCCCATTATCCTAGTCCCCAGTAGCCTACTTTGTGTCAGCTTGGCTCACTGGTAGCGCTGTCAAAGGTGCTGTATTTCGGATGAGACATTTAACCTACCTGTTCAGGTGGAGGTAATGATCCCATTGCCCAATTTGAAGAACAGGGGAGCTTTCCTGACCAACATTTATCCAATAATCACCACCATCAACTCTCATGTGTTTGTGGGACTTTACTGTGCACTCTTTTTGAAGTGTAGTCACTGTTGTTATGTAGACTAATGCAGCAGAAAAATTGCATGTAGCAAGGTCCCACAAACAGCAATGAGATAAATGATCAGTTGATCTGTTTTTGGTGGCATTGGTTGAAGGACAAATGTTGTCCAGGACACTGGGAGAACTCTGCTGCCCTACTTTGAATAGTGCCATAGGATCTTTTACGTCCACCTGTAGAGGCAGACAGGGCCTCATTTTAATGTCTCCTCCAGCATTGCCACACTCCCTCAGTACTGCACTGAAATACCGAAACTATGGGCTCAAGTCCTGAAGTGGGGCTTGAACCATGGCCTGACTCAGAGGCGAAAGTGCTACCAGTGTCAGTCAGGCAAGCTGACACTAAATGCATTGTTAGAGGTATTTAGGGAAACCTTGTATTGCATCTGACTTTTGCCACAACTGTGCTAATAGTGTTTGGTGCTGTCACTCAATACACAAGTGAGAAATGTTTCATTTCACAGTAGCGACAATTCAGATTTTGATAGGCTCTAAAATTCACCCCAAAAATAGGAATTTTACATTAAAGGGACAAATAAAAACACACTATCAACAATACAGTTTTAGCTCTTGTTGAGTTGGAGATTGTCCATCACTGAATGATGGTGTATTGATAAAGGTCCCACAAAAAACTAAAATTCCAAACCCAGGAAGGAAAAATGTAGGTTTTGCAGGAAAGTGTTCCTTACTGTATAACTTGTTGAAGGAAAAGAACCCCTGTAAAATCTTCACATGTGCTGCGCTTTATCTCCCCTTTTATTTTCCACTGAACTTCTGACTGTTTTCTTTACTTAGTATCCAGTCTACTTTCATCAGCCTCTCGCCCTCATTAAAATGATTACCACTAAAGCCCACGCTATTTCGATTAGCTTTTCCAGACCAATAACAGAATACAAAGCCGTATCCTGTCAATTTCCCTCGAACACTACATTACCTGTTTTCTGGACGAGATGGCCCCCTTGCTTGTCCGGCTAGAAGATTTCGAACTGATACGTTCTGTCCCAGGGCGCTCCTTCCAACGCTCGGTTCCTGTTTCAACTTGGTTTGGAATAGAACTGAGGAAAAGCACCCGCCCAATCAGACCATACAGCACTGTGGCTACAATCAGGGGAATCACATAGAAGATGGTGAAATCAATGAAGTAGATGGGCAAGTAGAGATTCCTGGAGACTTTGTAGCCGCACTCAGCATTCTGCCTGCTATTGATGTTGATATCCACCAAGAAAAACCACAGCATGCAATAGAAGGAGGTAATTACCCACACAAATGCTAGGATTTTCTTGGCTCTGGAGACAGTGCACATGGACTGGGCTTTTATTGGATGGCAGATGGCGATGTATCTTTCCACAGTGAATGCTGTGATAGAACATGATGACACATTGATGCCCAAGTATTGGAGGTAGGTAATACCCAGGCAGCCTGCATGCCCATAGATCCATTCCTCAATCAGACTGTCAGAAATATTGGGTAACCCTGCAGCCACCAGGACCATCAGATCAGCCACAGCAAGACTGACGAGGTAACAGTTGGTCGGGGTTCTCATGTGTCTGGTGGTCAGGACCACCAGGACCACCATAATATTCCCGATGATTCCAGTTCCACAAATTGCCAACACCAATAGCACCGAGGCAGCCTTGTATTCTGTGGATTTGTAAATCAAGTCAGTCCCAGCAGAAGCTGGATTTGCCAGGGAGATATTAGTGGGGGTCAGAAACCTACTCACGTTTTTCATAGCGGAAAGAAAAGTTTTTCTTTCTCAAGGTTAAGAGGAGATAAAGGGTTTAACGTGGATGATGATGCTTCTACGGCCCCACTGAGTATTAATGTGCTGAAAAATAAGCAGTTCCGATTATTTACACTCACAATCTATTCTATTCAAGACTTCATTATTAACATACGCACACCACACCAAAACTGTTAACTTATTTAGCACAAAAGATACAGACTGATTAGTTAACCCCTTGAAGGCTGAAAGACTCTCCAGCTTTCAAAAAATGTGCTCTTCTTTTCTTAGAAACACCTTGAAAATGGATTTCCTCACAGATGCCTAAATATTGATTTTATTTAAAAAATACTAGAGAATTATTAACGTTCAAAGATTTGTTCATTCATAATGTTTTTGGAATCCATTTTAAAACGTAACCTTGTTACAGTTTTCTTTTACTGAAGAAATCCTACTTAATTCATCAAGTGGTTAAATACTGTAATAAATATATCTGTCATTACTATATAATACAGAAGGTCTTCAAATTTACAAACACATTCTTCCATTGAACTGTTTCATCCCTTCGCATTTTTTAATACAATCTTTCCACTCCAGGGTCTTTAATATTAATTGATGATTAAAGCTTCCTATAATATGTGATAGTTAGTAAACTATTACTACAAACATATCTGTAGTGAGTTATTGATTCAAAATAGCAACTTTAGCATACAATTACACATAAGCACCTCACATATAATTAACAGTTAATTTGATGATATGTAAAACAAAAACAAATGAACCCCGATTAGCTAAAGCTAACCAACATCTCGGATTCTCAACTTCCTTTCATGCTGTGAGAAAATGCTAATACATTTGAAAATACTAACCATCCCCCTATTTGCAATTGTCTTCCTTTTTTACTTTACAATCATTACAGTTAACGTTTGAATTAAGCAAGTAATGAATGTAATCGGTATAATCAACATAGTCTAGATTTTTAAATTGTAAAAAATGTTTACTTCATGTATTTTGAAAGCTTCATTCGTCGGTCTTTTATTTTCAAAGTCTTTTACAATGAATATTTGCTTTTTTTAGTTTTGGTAATAAAAAATTCTAATCAGTTTCCTTCCTTCAAACTTACATTTTTTTCTAAGAATAGTAATTTTCTAAGTAATTAACATACCTTAAAACAAGATCCGCTGCATTGGCAACAGTTGCTTTCTGAGAAGGTTTGTGTGTATATCTTTGATTTCTGTACCTGATGAGGCAAGGTTGTATGGAGAAAGACTGCAGAGCCCCCTGTAGAAGACTTGCTACAATATGTTCTGTAGTGTATTGTAGGCAACCAGCTCCAAAGTGGGTTGATATCGTCCCCTTCAATCAGCCACTAGTCACATGCTTTTGATCTGAATTTATGTTTGTAGCCATAGTTACACTGCTTATATGCTTCCATGGTTACACTGCTTACATTCTTACGTGTAATTCAACAATTTAGTCATCCAATGTCCATCAATTTCAAATCACACTGGCTTTAGCACCATATACAGTATGTAGTTATTAAGTCCTTTTCTTCTTTTGCTATTGTTCTATAGCTTGTTTTTGAACATATTGTTTAGCTGCAAATTATTATATATGCATTATATAGTTATTTTGGTAAAATCTTTGGAGATATTTCTATAATATAAAATGCTTTCAGTAAATAGACAACCTGTTGAACATGTTGAAGCTGCTACTTTGCCTTTTAACTCGTGTTTTTGCAGATAATTGCGTGGTGCATATTCAGACAACAATTATCTTCCACTACTTTATTTTGCAGAACTTTCTGACTAATTGATTCATTAATTAGCGTATAAATTAACTATAAATGGATAACAGCAATAATAAAGATCCACCTTTTACCAATGAATGAGTCAGTATTTATTTTCCTAGTCTTTTTAGCGATCTAGTTTGAAAGGCCTTAGTGGTGGCGTGAATTTCTGTAGTTAACTTCTTTCACAGGTTATTTAACTCTTTTGAGTACTGCGTGTTATTTTCGGCTTTCGAAATATGTGCTTGTTTTTCTGTAATATTGTAAAGAATTGTGTCTTTTGTGATGATAGCTACAGTTGAGAGAAATATTAATAGTAAAATCTGGCTCTCTATCAACATGCATAATTAATTATAAGATTCAATTCTGATCATTCAGAAACAAATTAAGCCTTCCTGAACAATATCCTCAACCTCTGATGCTGAGTGTCCTAACTTGTGCTGTGCTTCTTTTTGTTTGTACATGTAACTAAATCCCCCCCCCCCCTCCCCAAAACCTTCCCATTCTCAAACCCAACACAGATTGACCTGGGACGGAGAGGGGTGAGCATATCGGAGGAGTATCCCGTGGCTCTGCTCCCGGGCCTGGCTCAAACAGCAATTCACAGAGTCAGGATGAGGATCGCTCTGGCAGGCTGCCTGCCGGTCTTGTCTGCGCCCGGGTGACCCTGGAGAGGGAGCATGCAGTGTCTGTGGGAATGCTCGAGGACTTCCGTGAACAGTGGGCACCGCAGGACGTTCATTGTATAATTGACAGATGGAACAAAATACTGATATAGTTTAGGTCTCTATTAGTTTGATTAGACCCGGTTAGATTATTTTTTAGTGGTGCCCTCTTAAAGGGGGCACTTGCGGAACTGATTCTTTGTCCGGTGCCACCTTTGCCGGTTTAATTAACAAAGACAGAACCTACTGGAAACTGGAGTTTAAACAAAACCCTTTATAGGACTGAATAAAACAGAGAGGGGGAGAGAACAGCAGCTGAAAGTCAGTGATCAGGTGATCTTATCACAGGGAGGGAATTAATGGATTTTACAGTCTGCAAACAGGTTTTTTCTTTTTATCTCAAATTATAAGAACATAAGAAATAGGAGCAGGAATAGGCCACTTGACCCCTCGAGCCTGCTCCGCCATTCAATAAGATCATGGCTGATCTTGGGCTCAAGGCCACTTCCCTGCCCGCTCCCCATAACCCTTCACTCCCTTATCTTGCAAAAATCTGTCTATCCCCACCTTAAATGTATTTAATGACCCAGCCTGCACGGCTCTCTGGGGCAGAGAATTCCACAGCTTTACGACCCTCTGAGAGAAGAAATTCCTCCTCATCTCAGTTCTAAAAGGGCGACCCTTTACTCTGAAACTCTGCCCCCGAGTTCTAGATTTCCCCACGAGGGGAAACATCCTCACTGCATCTACCTTGTTGAGCCCCCTCAGTATCTTATATCTTTCAACAAGATCACCTCTCATTCTTCCAAATTCCAATGAGTATAGGCCCAACCTGCTCAAATTTCTGGTGGTTTTAACCAGGATTTGTTTTCAGGAATTTAATTCTCTTAATAAAATAACCTAATGATGCATTGCGATAAATATCTTGGCCTAGAAATTTGTCTTGGATGGTGGCGCATCGAGGGCGGTATTGGATCGGCCGCCCGTTATACACAGCGCCTGATGATCAGTTCCGTTGCAGTCAATGCAACTAAATATCAGGTGCTGTATATAACAGGCGGCGGATCCGATGCCGCCCATTTTTCGCCACTGCCCGAGACGAATTTCTAGGCCCTGATGTTTTATAATTTTAAATTTAAACTTTTTATTTTCTATTTACTTCTATATTCTTCAAGTATTCCATTCTGAAAAAAGACTTTTTTCCATGCTATTGCTCTACATTTATTGTTTTTTGTTCCTATTCCAAAATCCCATCATACTCTTAGACCACAGCTGACAACAGAGCTTTACTTCTGAAATAAAATATATTCTTTTGTGATTATTTTGCAGCTGTTGACTTGTTTCTGACTGACCTTTGGCTGAACAGAACACATTTGACTTGCAAACATTCCCAGGAGCTTCCCACAGCATTGGTTGTAATGTCAGTGGTCAGCAGATACTAAGCAATAGATGGAAAAATATAAATGGAATTAGTGTGCTCGGCCACACATTTCCTTAGTCTAGTCCCCAGTGAACTAGGATCACACAGTGCAAAAGAAAAAGAAAATCTGATCCTAATATACCAGCTTGTGTTTTTATGAATAAAGGAAGTGCTACTTGGGACCGCAGTAACAAAGAAAAGAATGGCAAACCTCTGTGCATAGACTAGGTAAACTTCAAAGGGCATTCCATACAGTGCACTGCATGAGGTCCGTTGTTCCATACCTACATTCCACTGTGGCTCAGAAGGCAGATGGATTTATTTCCAGCATGGGTCACTGTATAGAGAATCACATGAACTTGCACCAATCATCATCTGCAATGGTAAGGAATTTTTAAAAAATTATTGTGCCGTCTGTTTTATGAGTAATAAGTGAAGCATTCGGACAAAGCTTCATTTGCTGTAAACAAAAACTAAAAATGAATGTTACTCAATTGTATGAAATGATGTCTGATTAACACCTCTGCACAATGTCTCAATTTTACTGTTTCAACACAGCTATAACAGCACGATGCTCTGTTAAAAGAACTGCATTAGCCAACCATTCAATTACACTTACCTATCTCTGTGTGAAGGATGTCAGTGCAAATACTATTATCAGGTGTCAGTCTTGGCTCGGTGGTTAGCACTCCTGCTTCTGAGTCAGAAGATTGTGGGTTCGCGTCCCACGCCAGAGACTTGAGCACAGAATCAGTGCATTGCACTGAGGGAGTGTTGCACTGTCAAAGGTGCCATCTATTGGATGAAATGTTAAACTCAGGCCCTGCCTGTCCTTTCGGGTGGATGTGAATGATCATATGGCACTATTCAAAGAAAGAGCAGGGGAATTCTCCTGGTGTCCTGGCCAATGTTCCCCCTAAGGTGCATGGCCGTGCACCAATCAGGAGGGCCCGTGCAGGCTGGCTGCTCACTAGCTGCTGCTGCTGGAAAGGATACTGCACAGCAAATTTAAAGGGACCGTGCAACAAAACAAAATTAGAGAGAACATTGGTCCTGGCCACTGTTTATCCCTCAACTAACATCACTAAAACAGATTATCTGGCCATTTATCTCATTGCTATTTGTGGGACCTTGCTGTGTGCAAATTGGCTGCTGCATTTCCTACATTACAACAGTGATTGCACTTCAAAAGTACTTCATTGTCTGTAAAGCACTTGGGAAGTCCTGAAGCTGTGAAAGGCACTATATAAATAAAAGTTCTTTCATTATTAAACTAAGAGGCTAGCTAATTCTAAGGATAAATATTTTTCCTATATGTCTCCTGATTATTTTTTTCTTAAGTTGTTTCAAAAATAAAATCTTTGAAGATTCCTCTATAGAGATCTGTGAGAAATACATAAGAACATAAGAAATAGGAGCAGGAGTAGGCCATTTGGCCCTTCGAGCCTGCTCCGCCATTCAATAAGATCATGGCTGATCTTCTACCTCATCTCCACTTTTCTGCACTATCCCCATATCCCTTGATACCCTTAATATTCCAAAATCTATCGATCTCTGTCTTGAATATACTCAACGACTGAGCCTCCACAGCCCTCTGGGGTAGAGAATTCCAAAGATTCACCACCCTCTGAATGAAGAAATTTCTCCTCATCTCAGTCCTAAATGGCCGACCCCTTATTCTGAGACTCTGACTCTTGGTTCCAGACTCCCCAGCCAGGGGAAACATTCTCCCTGCATCTACCCTGTAAAGTGCTGTCAGAATTTTGTATGTTTCAATGAGATCACCTCTCATTCTTCTAAACTCTAGAGAATATAGGCCTAGTCTACTCAATCTCTCCTCATAGGACAATCCCCCCATCCCAGGAACCAGTCTGGTGAACCTTCATTGCACTCCCTCTACGGCAAGTATATCCTTCCTTAGGTAAAGGGACCAAAACTGTACACAATACTCCAGGTGTGGTCTCACCAGGGCCCTATATAATTGCAGTAAGATGTCTTTACTCTTATACTCAAATCCTCTTGTAATAAAGGCCAACATACCATTTGCTTTCCTAATTGCTTGCTGTACCTGCATGTTAACTTTCAGTGATTCGTGTACAAGGACACCCAGGTCCCTCTGAACATCAACATTTCCCAATCTCTCACCATTTAAAAAATACTCTGCTTTTCTCTTTTTCCTACCAAAATGGATAACTTCACATTTCTCCACATTATATTCCATTTGCCATGTTCAAGCCCACTCACTTAGCCTGTCTATATCCCCTTGAAGCCTCCTTGCATCCTCCTCAAAACTTACATTCCCACCCAGCTTTGTATCATCAGCAAACTTGGATATATTACCTTTGGTCACCTCATCCAAATCATTGATGTAGATTGTGAATAGCTGAGGCCCAAGCACTGATCCTTGCGGTACCCCACTAGTTACAGCCTGCCAACCCGAAAATGACTCGTTTATTCCTACTCTCTGGGGGCAATTTTGCCAGCCCTGGGGAGGCAGGTATGGAGGCGGGACTGCCGGGAAAATGCAGAAACTGGGAGCGGGTACCGAACCTGCCCCCAACCCGCCTCCGTGCCATCTTCCCAGGAAGCGGGTACCTGACCTGCGCCAAGTCCCATCTCCTCGAGGCGGGAAGGGGATTACAGCCACTTAACTGCCTGTTAACAGGCAGTTAAGAGGATTATCCCCATTTTTCCAACAGAAGTGCGGGCTTCCTGACGTCGAGAAACCCCGCCAAGGTCAGCGAGGCAAGCAGTGGGTCTGCGGGGGTGAAAAGTGCGCTGTGGAGGTGAGTGATGGGTGCAAGTGTGGAGAGAGGTAAGTGTGTGAGGTGAGTGAAAAGTGTTAGAAAAAGTTTACTTACCTTTGTTTCTTCCTGCAGGCTTCAATTGTTGGGGATCCGGAGGCTCTGGCATCTCCACGGCAGAGATAACAGAATGGCTGCTGCATTCTCCGATGCAACAGCCATCTGCTTTCTGCTCAGGAAATAGGTTTGGTGAGTCTTGAGTACAATAACTCACCAAACAACAGAGAATGTCAATGTTTGATAGCTTCTCAAAGCTGTCAAATGATGACAATTCATCTGTCAAAAATTTAATTGGCCTGCTAAACCTGCTGGGTTGACGAGGTCAATCAAGGGAAAGTAGCGTGGGTTGGCCTGACGTCGATGGAGGCGGGACTGAAACCCGACAAGCAGCAGTCCCGCCTCCAGCGCGCCCCCATTGATAAAATTCCCCACTCTCTTTTCAGTCCGTTGACCAATTCTCAATCCATGCTAGTATATTACCCCCAATCCCATGAGCCCTAATTTTGTTTAATAACCTCTTGTATGGCACCTTATCGAATGCCTTCTGGAAATCCAAATACACCACATCCACTGGTTCCCCTTTATCTATTCTGCTAGTTACAACCTCAAAAAACTCTAACGGATTTGTCAAACACGATTTCCCTTTCATAAATCCGTGTTGACTCTGCCCAATCCTATTATTATTTTCGAAGTGCCCTTATTATTAAGGATGTTACCACATCCTTAATAATAGATTCTCGCATTTTCCCTACTACTGATGTTAGGCTAACTGGTCTATAGTTCCCCGTTTTCACTCTCACTATTACTGCAAATTTGGTTTGCCCAGTCTATATGTAAATTAAAGTCCTCCATGATCACTGTATTACCCTTGTTACCTGCGCCTCTGATTTCCTGATTTATACTCTGCCTTACATTACAACTACTGGTTGGGGGCCCGTAAACAACTCCCACCAATGTTTTCTGCCCCTTGCTGTTTCTTAGCTCCACTCAAACTGATTCTACTTCTTGATTTTCGGAGCTAAGATCCTTTCTCTCTACTGTCTTTATCCCATCCTTTATTATCAGGGCTACCCCTCCTTCTTTTCCATTTTGCCTATCTCTTCTAAAAGTTAAGTATCCTGGAATATTTAGTTCCCAACCTTAGCCACTTTGCAACCACGTCTTCGCTATGGCTATTAGATCAAACCTGTTAATTTCTATCTGCACTATTAATTCATCTATTTTGTTGCGAATGCAAAATCTATGTTTTATGCTTAAAATGCAAGCACAAGTGCTCCAATTCTGTCTGATTCAGCTTAATTGTGAAGAATCTATTTTTAAATTCAGTTTTGTCTTTTAGTGTTAGGGCACAAAAGTCTTTATGTTGGTTCCCCTTTTTTGTTTGGCCCAAATGCATAGATTAAGCGTTTAACCTACAGAAAGTTGGAAGAACATCAGGTTAGCGTAGACTGATATAGAATGGCTTCACATAAAAGGGGTTCAATAAAGAGTTGGCTGGTTCCGCGTGCATATTATTGAGTGCAGAGGCCTGAGGCCTACTGCATACCTAATACTCTGCATCCCCTGAGATGGCAGGAGAATTTATTTAAGTTAGGGTTGCTCCTCATAATGTGCCGGGGTGCCTTAGCAGTGCTGCAGACATTCAGTACCTGTCGACAAAAGGCCCTGAAGGGAAGGCCCAAAAGAAAAGTAACATTTTTGTGGCCTTTATACTGGGTCCATTCATTTTATTGTTACATCAAGTGTTGGGATTCAAATAGTTAGTTTTCCTCAGGTGCCAGCTACTTCCCTTTTCCACCAAAATGTCCTTTAAAGATGGAGGTGCCTGAGGAAGTCCCACACCCGTGAAGTTTGTGCACTCCAAGCGCATCATACACAATGTGAGGGGAGCAAAGTTTCAATATTATAATGGGCTGCTCTTGCATTATGAGGCAAGGTCAGCTCATATAGGCACAGGTGAGGTCCTTGCACTGCAGAGCCAGGATCGTATTATCGACCAGCATATGTCTGATGGTGGCTGAGCAGAGGAGGCCATGAAGGTGGTGATGTCCAGAGGAACATTCCCTATGAAATGTTTTAGCCATTATGGACTGCATTAGCAGACGCTAACGGATAATTGTGGAATAGTACAGGTGGTAAGTCGGCAGTTAAGGCAGCCTGGTCATAAGCAGTTAAGTCATTCTACAGACCTCAAAGATCCTGTTGTGGACCTGCTATAGGCTGCAGGCTTGAAAGCCTATAATCCACATGGTGATAATTCATTCTGACCCATGATGCCAAAGAAGTTATGTACTGCTTTGCAATATACTCAGGCCAAATTTAGGATTTGTAATAACCAGTGACATCATGGGATCCTTGAGGTCTTTAGGTTTCTGAACTTTTCTGTTGCTATTGACTGATTCTAGAGTGATTGCATTGTATTCCTTTGGCTAACTGACTGTCTTTCAGTGGTTATTATGGGGTGGGGGTGGGGAGTGGCAGATCCTGGAAATAGGTATTTGCAGGGTAGTGGGAGGGTTGGGACTCACACACACAAAACTTTGAAAGCCATTGATTTGATATAAATATTACCACACATATTGACAAAAAAATGTATTTAATAATTATTGGAATAACTTCATATCACTGTTATAGAACATGACTGAAATTATTCCTAATATGTTGACCTTGTACCTATACAAATATAACACAGAAGTTTATTAATGATATGATAACATAATATTGAATGAGTAATTGATTGCGAGATGCAATTACCATTTGATATTAAAAGGCACTTTAACTGAGAAACTGTGTGGGGGAACAATGAATAGTTGGCTTTGAAAACCTAGAATAGCTTCTCAAACTCCACATTCAAGGCTGCAGTGCTACTAATACATGGAAGTATGTTTGCATGAGATCTCAAAACATTATAATGCTTAAAATTTTGTTAAACTTTCCTTTATTTTTGCTCATCTCTAGAAAGAACGTACATTTATACATATCGCCTGTCATGCAATTATGTCATAAATTCATTATTAGGGCTATTTAACAATTAATTTCTGAACACAGGCAACAACACCAACAAGGGACCATCTAGGACTGACAACTTTGATTGAAATGTGGCAAACAGGAAAGTTTTAGATCTCTTAAAATTACAACCACTGAAAACCACCTTTTAAAACACAATTACCCTGTTTAGCTTACGTCATAAAAAAGATATAATGGATGTTTTCCTATCGGATGTATGATGAAACTGTTCACCTTCACAGTGGTCATTAATGAATTGTTCCTTTTTAGTGAATGGGAAATTTCTATAGAAATAAGTAAAGAAAAAGAGATGGCGAGTAAATAGTTTTAGATAATGGTATTGATTGCTGAAATATCTCATTTACTAAAAAAACAACCAATCAGTATGCTTCGCAAGATGTCAGACACTTTTCAATGACCACTTTTGTCTAGTCACATGTACAAGACACAAGCCATTTAATTACACAGATAGATTAAATGGATAGTTAAAACTACAAAACCTCCTATTGAATTATCCCCTTAATGTCATTATACTTGATCACTACCTCCCTAATTAGTTTTAACGTGACCACTATTGCAAAAACACAAAACCTGATAGGATACTAAAGGTACACCTTCTAGAAACTCAATACAAACCCTGAACTTACTACATGCTGTGTTGACTCTGGTATTAATTTCCACTTGATCTGTCAGTCTTTACATGCAGTAGTTCAGTCCATCAGTGCCGCATGTCCTACTTGCATACTCCTTCAATTAATCAATAATCTGCACGTTCCATGTCCTCCAAAAGATATGAATTACTAGATTGTGCAATATTTAAATCTATCGTTAGATCAACTTCTGACTTATATTTGGTTTTGGCTACCTGAAAGTGTGTTTTGCTCTGCTCCCCAAGTTTTTCTGAAACACTGGTTTAGTGAGTGCTGGAGTGAACAACTAAATCATTAGTATGCAATTTGGCACACTAAATGTATTCATTGTAAGAGTGATCTAATAAAGTCTAGTGCTGGAAATTTTAACGGTCTGCTGAAGTAGAAATACACATATCAATGTGGTTGAGGTATTTGATCCAAAAAGGTTTTCAACCTCCATCCCACCTCCCAAACATAAGTTTTAAGTTGTTTTACTGGATTAAAAAAATGCTTCAACGGAAACATCTAAATATCCCAGGAAACTGTACTTCAATAGTGCCATCTTGTGTCAGAGATTATGATGGTCAAAATTATTTCATATAATGTGAAGTGCGTTCTTAAGGTTTTAGAGGATAAAATGCATCTCATCTACTTCCGTGATCTTCTTATCCTGACCATGATGTTATGCGAAGGAACTCCTTTTGATCATCAAAATCAGGACATTAAGACCACCTAAAATAAATCAGAGCTATGTTATACACTGAAAATCTTTACAACTCTTCATCTTCCCGAACACCATCTTTTGCAGAGTTAAAAATATGAAATTTACTCTCCACAATATCTGCAAATTTTCATTGTTAATTTTTTATATCAATACTCTAATGACTCCAAATTCCTGTATTTTACAGGGGAAAGAGGTTCAATTTGAACATAGAATCATTGAATTACACAGCACAGAAGGTGGCCAGCATGCCTGTGCCAGCTCTTTGAACGAGCTGTTCAATTAGTCCCATTCCCTTGCTCTTTTCTCTAGCCGTGCAAATGTTTCCACATCAAGTAACATGGAAAGAAAATAACAGCAATGAGGTTTTGAGTTCTCGTTCTATTCTGTCCAGTTCTAAAATAGCACCATGACAAGTGTGTACAGATACAATTAAAAAGAAACTGCCTTTATATATCCTCAACGTGAACCGAAGTTCACAACTAATTTACTTTTGAGGATTACTTTTGAAGGGCAGTCACTTATTATATAGGCAAATCCAGCAGCCCAAACAGCAAATGAATGACCAGATTATGTGCTTTTGGTGGTGTTGATTGAGGGAGGAATGTGTGCCAGGACAACTCCCTGCTTTTCTTCAAATAGTAGCGTGGGATCCACTTGAGCAGGGAGGTGGAACTCAGTTTAATGCCTCATTCAAAAGACAGACCTCTGACATTGGAGCACTTTGTCAGTACTACATTGAAGTGTCAACCTAGATCATGCACTCAAGTCCGTACCAGGGCTTGAATCCTCAATCTTGTGACTCAGAGGCAAGTGCGTCCAACTGCGCCAAGCTGATCCTCATCAAGCTATTAACAGATTACTATCACAAGGTCACCAGATACTTACAGATGAGGAAGGCCATTCAGCCCATCTTAAGGCATCCATCCAGAATGACCCTCCATTTCCATATCTAATTGTTTCTTAAAAGATTCCAATGCCTTCAGTGTTTCAATGTCTCCATTGTTTCTTGGTGACCAGAACTGGACACAGTATTCAAGTTGTGGTCTGACTAGAGCACTGTACAGTTTGATCACAACTTCGTCTGACTTGTAATCTAGTTTTGGCCATGTAGTTCAACATTCTATTGACTTTGTTGACTGCTGCCTTGTATTCGTTGGACATGTTGAGCATCAAGACGACTCCTAGGTCTTTGAATTATTTAACAAAAATTGCAGTATTTCTTCATGCTCATTTGCTTAAGATCTATATATGAAAATGACCAATGTTTTACAAGAACAGATAAAACATGAAAATCTAAAAGTCCCAATTATAATCTAAACTGCAGTAATGTCTGCATAAACTCAAAATTACAGATGAGGAAGGCCATTGAGCCTGTTTGCAAACTTATTTATTTTGTTGTATATTTGACTCCTATTGTCTTGCGTCACAATTATGGAACTCATTTTTACAAATATCCTATAGCTGGGAACAAAACCCTTGTGACTTTTGATGTTTGCTACTCTTACCATAATTTGTCACGTTTATCTGGAGATTGCCTTCACTGTCACTAGTCTCGCCCTTACCGCAGTCACAATGATTCTGCAAGGCATCTCATCTAGCAGCACAAAGGATTATTTAAAAATTAATTTAAATGGTGGAGGATTTGAACCTAATCCTGGACTAAGACATAATTACATTATGAAAGCAGCATTGTCCACCACAACCTTCTCATTTATCATTTCAGTGCAGAAATGTTACCTTATACAACATATAAATACTTGGGAGACAAAATTGCAGGGATATGGGGAAAGAGCAGGGGAGTAGAACTAACTGAATTGCTCTTCAAAAGAGTCGGCGCAGACTCGATGGGCCGAATGGCCTTCTTCTGTGCCATACTATTCTCTATGTCAAATGGAAAAAAATTGTCCTAATGCAGGTTTTAGAACACCTAAAGTTAAAAGGGAAGCTGTCCCCCACACTCAGTTATAAATTGGCAGTCAGAGATTAAGTATGTGGTGAAGCAGAACTGAAAATAATTCTCTTTATAATCTGGGAACTAATCTACAGATGCTAATATGCACATCTTGACTGCGGTGTGAACCACCTCATTCCCTCTGAATTATTGTGCGAGAAACCACATCCAGGGGAAATGTACAGAAGAAATGACATTTAAAAATAATTATATTATTGACTACCTTGCTGTGCCTTTCTACTTCACTATAAATATATTTAGCCTGTTTATGTTTGTCAATGTGGCACTTTCCACCTCAACTGGACTGATAGGAGAATGTGGCAAACATCCCACATATTCCCTAATAAGCAAAAGATCATGACTTGGGGTAATTGTTAAACATTGGCACACGTATGCAGTAGTGAACATGATGCAGTTTGAGACCATTTGCTCATAGAAATTGCTGGCTATTCATGAACACACAGAAAAGGTGTTAGGGAGAATGCACAAATTGCAAGTGTATTGTAATATACAGTGGATTACTTTCTACCCAAGAATGTAATAGTCAAGTAACCCATAAGTGACAGAAATTACAGTACAGGCAGCCATTTGGCTGATCACAGCTCTGCAGCTGCTAGCTGTTCACCTGCAGCTGTCTGTTCTAATCCTATTTGCCTGTATCCTTTTACATTCTTCCTTTACAAATATTTACTCAATTCCCTTTTAAATGATGTCAGTTTCTGCCTCAACAGTCACATGTAAAATATTCCACATTCTAATAATCTTGGGGGGGGGGGGGGGGGCGGAAATCCTTGTATTTGGAGTATTCAAAGACTAAAATTCTTAGATTAACTATCCAGGAGCTCACCCATCCATTATTTTAGTCAGCCTACACCCAAATAACAACACAGTTCCCTGTATAACACAAGTCAATCTGGGAAACCCGTCAACATTTTCTGTTGAAGCTCAATTCTTTTATCTAATTCGAGAGTGAAAGAACGTTTCCATTCCAAAACAGGGCCAGAGGCCTCTGGACCAGCAGGCATCAAGCTTCATTACTTTAACCGCCAGGGTTGCCTGCCAATGAACAAATCAGTCACATTGAACCTTAGTGCTGTGGGTCAAATAAGTTCCACATTTTGGAGTCCTGCAACAGTGGACACACTTGACAGAATTTGAAACCTAGAAGCTAGTATCAGTTAAGATTTGACCAATATTAAAAAAGGATTGGTGACAAGTCAGCATTATGAACTTTATAAACTTCTCCATACAGTCAAAGACTAGGTCTGACAGCACAAAAATGAATTGCACTGATCAAATATTGCAGTAAAGCTGGCTTGACCATGTGTGGTTAGTCACTTGAAGGGATAGTGCTGCCCCCCCCAACCCCACCTTCAATGCAATGACAACAATTTTTTTTGGCAGATATTTGAATAGCACTCGAAAAAGATTGTCTAATTTACTTACGTGCAATAAAAATGGTATTGCAGTTAATGTGTTTGTTAAATCAGAGAAACGATAAAAGTCACAGATGAGCAGCAGTAGGTTTTACTGTATATGTATATGTATTGCTGGAAAAAAGCAAACAAGATCCCATACCTTTCTCATTTATTTTGAAAAGGGCAAATACATCTTTCCATACAGGCACACAACTCAAACAGTATATCATATACAGTATATTTACAAGTTGTCAGTTCAGGTTTGTCAACAGCAGATCCAAAGTAATACAATTTAAAAAAAAGTAATTCTAATTTACAAAATACATAAATTTGTTTTATGTACTTTTGAAAATATACATTAGTGAAGATCCCGAATGACTGAAGCATTTCCAGAATTTATGCAAATGTAAAAAATTAAAATGACAATTAAAAACTAAAAAGGCACTGTTGAACATTTTTGGACTTTTTGTTGCATTCTGTTTTCAGTGACTTAATACCGTAATCAGAGCGAAGTGTACAGTGGAGACACGAAGTGAAATATTGGTGACAATGGAAAAATCTGGCACCAATTTTCTAAAGACAGCATCATTGCTTTATTGGCCATTAATAATTCTCATTAAGTGACTTCTGTTTTAGGACAGATTTTGGAATGTGGATTAGTAACAGCTGTAAATATTCCGATATATAATACTGCACATTCGGCAAACCCATTAGAATTGTCTTGAATAACTTGCAGTATTACATCAAGAATTCCAGAATGCAGCCGATTCCCCACCAAATGTCGACAGTACCAGCAGTAGTTAACTTTACAACTAATAGTACAACAGTTCCAGGCAATAACATGACGCATAAACTTTAATGTTATTAACCCTTTTACTGGCTCAGTGCCTGTAACTCTTTACAGTGTGGTAATTGGAGGATGCTAGAAAGCATTATCTGTAATTACTAGTCCTTCTGGTATTTAATGTATGCAGCAAAAGCAGTGCATCAGGAAAGAGACTGCCTCCACTGTTAACACATTAACACATGAAGGTACGCATAAGTCATATTTTAAGCTTAATTATTTAGTCAGCTTCATATTCTTAAACTTCCTGTCCTGTTGGTCGTCCAAGAACTTCAGAACAAGTTATGTTTAAATACACTTTATAGTACAAAGATAACAGTTAGAAGTACTTAATGTCAGGAAACAAACAAAATAGAAGAAAATCTTTAGATGTACAGATAAGAGGTGAAAAATTAAAAGTTATGACTGGTACGTGAATTTACAATCTGGATGCCTGGATATGCTATGTATTCTGGCGACCAAGCCCTCCAAAAGGACGGATTCCAAATTTATGGTCCAAAAGAAATATTGGTATACAGCAGAGAAAGGGTTAACCAACTTATTTCCCGATAAAATCAAATAAGCATTAGTTTGAGAACAAGTACACATGTACAATAAAATGTAGGGTTAACTTAATTTCACTAAGGTTCAAATGAAAATATGAAGATCTTACACAAAATAGTACGGCAGTTTATGATTCGTATGCTATTTCTGCAGACTAGATGATGCATTTTTGGAAGTTATTTCAAAACTTTTTATTCTGATACTTTGCTACCATTGTTGCACAACAGACATGTTCTAGATATAATATTTAGAATGTGGATTTATTTTTCATATAGCCAGTAATAAATTCTCCAATTAGTAAATCCTAGCAAGAGCAGGAACAGCTAGAGATTACACATATTTGTGAAACAGCTTATTAGAAATTAATCTGCAAGTAAACAAATGCCTGTTCACAAGTGAATAAAGAGCATTTTTAAAATTGCCCTGGATTGGTGACACTGAATGGAGAGGGATGTTGAGAGGTTATACACTGTGGAATTTTCTGAGAAATTGAAGCAGAGGACTTTGTAAAATTAAATGATCATCCTTTTCCAATGCTGGAACCTGCTATAAGCATTAATTCTTGGCTGCCCTGCTTAGCAGCTCATTCACAAAGAATGGCCCCGTCTCGCCTTGTTGCAGGATGCACACTACTTCTTGCAGTATTTTCACAGCCATTTAAATTTCATGCCAAAGTCTCAATATTGAATGCAGGTGGACATATAACAGTGATAGATAAAAGTTAGAAATACAGCCATTTTATGAAAGTTAGCCATTTAATGGTGCTCCAACAATAATGGCACTTTGAAATATGAATTAAGTAGAGCTTAAAGTATTATTTTTTAAATGCAATTCTTGATAATCTCACTCAAAGCAAAATTGTCTGCTTGGTCAATGATGCTTTAAAAAAAATTACTTCAATTTACTTAAGAGTTTGTAGCCAATACAAGATACCTGATGATCTCTGAACACGATTAGGATTTGGCTTAAACTTGCTGCAGACAGCATTTACAAGAATACAGTACTCAATTTTGAGAACCTAACAAGCAAAAGACTGCAGTTACACATATCAACTTCTATTTCCAAATAATTCTATGCATCACCTCTTCTCATTCCTGGTTGAGCTGGGTAAACTGCCTTTTGTTTTGCAATGCGTTATGGCAGGGTCACTACAGGAACATTGGAGGGAGGTATTCCAAACCAGATTATGGTTACAGTGCAGTGTTCATTCCAAAGGTCTCCTGGGATGCATAGACCATGTAGAGGAAACCATCTTCATCCTTCTCGCGTTCATAAACCTCAGATATGGGTGTGGAAACACTAACCATGCTGTGCCCATTCACCAACAGGAAAAAGGCCTGATTTGAATTTAGCTGCAGACGCCTCCTATAAAGCACGTTAGAAAGCAGATATTATAGAAAATAAATAAATAATTGATTCATTTGGTAATTTCCCCTCCTCCATACACATTAGAACCCAACATTAGCACTTACCCATCAGCTAAATTACAACTTCCCCAAATTTTACAAGTGCCACGAATCAAAGTCTTGATAATCAAAGGATCTCATTACAGCAAATTCCAACAGCAACTTCAAGTTATAAATCAGGGGAAAAGGCACCGTCTGGTATTGTACTAAACTATACAAACCAGAATGTTTGTGTGAAGTGAGTGGATTTTACCGGTTTGGGGTGCTGCTATCTACCTCAGTACCCTAGCTGAGGCAGGCTCCCACTCCTGCTAGAAAAACCACTCGTGTAGAGAATTAAGAAGTGTTTCGCTGCAATGCACTCCATTATAGAATACCCTGCCAACACATCATTTAAGTTCCACCCCACACAGTGACAATGGGTAACTACAAGAGAAGGAAAAACTGTAAAATTAATGTGCAATCTTCCTTTGAGGGCTATGGTTTTAAATTTCTGTACTTCCTTGGTGTTATTACTAAAACAAGCACATTTAAAATAGAAAGAGTCAATTTCATTCTTTACATATTGCTTACAATGGAATATCAGTACTTGATCCTTTTACGTTGTCCTTTCAGTACCAATAACAGGGCATTATTTGAGGTCAAAGAAACAATTTGAAGTTTGCACTTCACATTCTTACTTTCCAAGAACAGTCTTGTAAACTGTACTTAACCTTCAACTGATCTAATCATTTTTGCAACCATTCTGTTCAGTTTCTCTTAAATCTATCTTTCTAAGTATTAAAGAATATTTTGGTACTTTTAGCATACATGTTCGGTAATAGCATATATAACCAGAAGTTGGGAGGGATATTTATGTTTAATAACTGGGAGATTTATACAATCTGAATTTCCCCCACTGTGCCCGCATTTCTGACTAAATATAATGCCCGATATAAATTTAATGAAGTCCAACAGGTCGGAAGTAACTTTTTAAGCATGTAAATGTAAGCAGCTACTGTTCCAATTCTTGTGGGCCGATAAAAACACTGGTGGGTGGGGAGGCAATTGTGGTCTCCAACCCGCCAAGATCTCTGCGCTCATCCAATTCTGGCCTCTGGTGTATCCCAGATTTTCATCGCTCCACCATTGCCTGGGCCCCAAGCTCTGGAATTCCCTCCCTAAACCCCTCTCTGACCAAGCTGTCTTAATAACTCATGCGGCTCGGTGTCAAATTTTGTTTGATAATGCTCGTGAAGCGCCTTGGGACATTTTACTACTTTTTACTATATAAATGCAAGTTGTTATTGTAAATCCAAGACTTGGTGAGAGTTGGGAGTTAAGTCAACCCGTGTGGTAGACTTGGTAAGCCAGTACGTGAGCCAAGCAGAATAGTTAACAATTAATCAGCTAACCTGGCTTATTAATGAAATCTGAAGGGGGAAGACAGAACCAAGATTCTTCTCACTCATCTCCAACTAACCCTGCAAGCCAATGCCTTAATGAGCAGGGTGGGCCTGACTGGACAAGCAGCAGGAAGCTTAAATCGTGCTATCTGGCCAGCTGCATGGTTTTAGCTGGCAAAATTTCAGTTAGACTCTTGCACATACTTGGGTCTCCCCAAGCCTTAACGCTTGCTAACTTGTGCGCAATCTCTCTGGAATTAGGGAAGTTAGGTGTGCACCTATATGTGACCATATTGAGCAGATACAAAAGCAAAAAGTTCAGATGAAAGGTCATCAACCTGCAGCATTAACTCTGTTTCTCTCTTCACGGATGCTGCTTGACCTGCTGAATATTTCTAGCATTTTGTATTTAATTGAGCAGAGATACTTGCTACCTCTGCTTATTTCTCAGTAACTTGTGGTTTGGCGACTCAAGCACGATGATGGGTTTCGGCACATATCAGACATTTGGTTGACCAAAAACACTGACAAATCAATCTACTTACATTTGCATCAAATCCAGTAATCTCTGGACCAAAATGATGGCGGACATGGAAAACAGAAATCAAAAAAGTGCGCAATGCCCAAAGTGAGTTCCATTCTTCGGCAATGGTCATTTCACTTTGAAGAGCAAAGGTTTAGTGACCTCATTTGTATTTTATACTAATGAAAAGGATTCCCACCATTAAAAAGGAACTCGTAGAAAGAACCTTAGATTAAATCTTGGGAGTATTTTAACAAAGCTATTATTCACCATTTCTTGAGCAAGTTGGCATGCAGTAAAGCAGCTCATAGACCCCAGATAATGCTGCTTCATAAATCAGCTAAGAGGCGTGCAACAGTGACTTGGGAGCCATGGGCATGAGCTCAAATTCTATCAATGTCACAGTCCAAACAAATCAAATTTTTGTTGATTAAAATGATTAGCATTGGGCATAACAATCACAGAACAGAATGTTCCAACACTTTTTATGGACAAGGCAACAAGCCATCTCTCAATTGTGAATTAAAACTAAAAGCTTACCTTATGATTTTGATAAGTTCACTCATGTTTACGTGGTCGGGAACAAGAAACTTGGTCTTGTCCAACACAGGCAATTGCTTTTCTCCCTTGTACCGTTCAATTATGACCTGAAAAACATAAAAGTACAATACAGTTCAGTAGCTGTTTTGGCTCTGTGGTAATACTCTCGCCTCCAAGCCAAAAGATCATGAATTCAAGCTCCACTTCAGAGACTTGAGCATGCAATCTAGGCCAACACTCTAGTGCAGTAGCACTGCACTGTCAGTGGAATGAGACATTAAAACAATGCCCCATCTGCCTTTTCAGGTGTGCGTAAAAGATCCCATTGCACTATTTGAAGAAGAGCAGAAGCGTTCTCCTGGCAAAACTTAATCCATCAACCAAAATTACAACAACAGAAACTGGTCAGGTATCTGGTGCATAAATTGGCTACCATATTTCCCGACATTACAACAGTGACTATACTTGTCAGAAGCGAGGTGGGGTGGTGGGGGGGGGTTGAAAGAGATGGTGATGGAGAAAAGAAGCCGAGGGTTATACTTGCTGTTGAGAATGATCCTGGAGTATTGAGCAGTTTTGCAGAGGAGAGAGAGGGGCCCAATAGTGCTTGATGTGGTCCAGTCAGATCTGGTGATGATGGCTAAAAGTGCTGTGCGACAGATTTGCTCAAGTTTGCATCCCTTGCACTTGAGGGAAAGGTTCTACTAGGGACAAGGGCATCAAAGGTGGAGGTATGGTTGTAGTTGAGCAGATTGACAGCTGCTGAAGTAGCGTGGCAAATGGAAGGCCAAAAGCTAGGCAGTTAGGAGTTTGAAAGTGGGGTTGTAAGTGACTTGGAAGAGCTTTTTGCATGGCAGATACAGAAGGAAGTGGGATAAGGGTTGTTAAAGATACAAGGAAGTGATGGAGACCATGGAAGTAGAAAGGTCACTCAGTTGGCAGGTTTGACAGGGTAGCCATGAATATGGGTAGAAGAATTTATATGGAGGGAGAGGTTTAGGGAGGACAGTGAAATCAGGGAGGGCAAAGCAAGTTGAAATAGAGATGGAAATCACCAGGGATGAGGAGTAGGTCAGTACAGAAGCTGAGGGAGGATATTGCAGGGAGAAACTCGGGATGGGGCGCGAGTAGAGAACAAGGATTTTAAAAGGAGGCGAGAGGGGTGGAACAAGGTGAGGTGCTCAAAGGATCTGAAGGCACCAGGTGTCGGGGGGGAAGAGATTTTTTTTTTAGTTTTTAATCGGATGTGGACGTCGCTGGCAAGGCCAGCATTTATTGCCCATCCCTAATTGCCCTCGAGTAGGTGGTAGTGAGTCGCCTTCTTGAACAGCTGCAGTCCATGTAGTGAAGGTACTCCCACAGTGCTGTTAGGTAGGGAGTTCCAAGATTTTGACCCAGCGACGATGAAGGATTGGCAATATACTTCTAAGTCAGGATGATGTGTGACTTGGAGGGGAACTTGGAGGTGGTAGTGTTCTCATGCGTCTGCTGCCCTTGTCCTTCTAGGTGGAAGAGGTCGCGAGTTTGGGAGGTGCTGCCAAAGAAGCCTTGGCGAGTTGCTGCAGTGCATCTTGTAGATGGTACACACTGCAGCCATGGTACACCAGTGGTGGAGGGAGTGAATGTTTAAGGTGGTAGAGGGGGTGCCAATCAAGCGGGCTGCTTTGTCCTGGATGGTGTCGAGCTTCTTGAGTGTTGTTGGAGCTGCACTCATCCAGGCAAGTGGAGAGTATTCCATCACAGTCCTTACTTGTGCCTTGTAGATGGTAGAAAGGCATTGGGGAGTCAGGAGGTGAGACACTTGCCGCAGAATACCTAGTCTCTGACCTGCTCTTATTGCCACAGTATTTATGTGGCTGGTCCAGTTAAGTTTCTGGTCAATGGTGACCCCCAGGATGTTGATGGTGGGGGATTCGGCGATGATAATGCCATTGAATGTCAAGGGGCGGTGTTTAGATTAAGGTGTGATTTAGTGATGTGAGGCACACCGCCACCTCAGTGGTTTGTGTGAGGCAGGTGATGGAAAGTATAGACAGGCTGGGAGGCTTCAGTAAGGGGCAAGGTGTCACGACCTATGAGCCAAATTTTATTCAAAGCCAGGTCAATGCAATCGTCCACAATAAGATCTTGGATGGCAAGAGCCTTGATCACGAGTAAATAGACATTGCGGAGGGAAATGCAGAGGGGCAGTGATTGCTGATCTGCTGGCAGAGTCTGTAGAGGCAGCGGTGGGTGGAGTGAGCAGGATGAGAAGGAGGTTGGTAAGGGAGAAGGATGGAGCAGTTGGTGTAGCTGCTCATAAGGAGGCTTAACAAGTGTATGGACCAACCTTTCGGAGAAGGCCAAGACACAGAGGGTAGCTGTGGGCTTATCCAAAGGGGATTTGAGCCCGGGATGGCAGCAGAACTGCAGTGATGGGTTGGGGTAGGGATTGGGGGGCGGGGGGGGCCAAAGTACCCAAGAGGGGTTATTATAAATTAAGTTACAATTTCTTCTGCAGAAGTGGAGTGAAAATTTTTCCAACATTGCACCAAGACCTTTGTTTTGACGGTGTCTGAATGGCTTTCAATGTATAAACAAGATCATAAACCTTATGACAAATAAAAGAAATTTAGTAGGAAAAAAGATAGTGAAACCTGTAAATTAGGAACATCTAAGCGGCTTGCATCAGGTGACCTTTATTTGCAGGTGACCTTATTTTCAAAATGGTCATTGTATGGACAGTAAACCGGATGAGCCAAGTATCCCAGAATTGGCTGCATCTCCTGCAGCATGCCTTTTGTTTTGTCTTCACCTGGGATCATGTTTAAATCTGGAGTCTTGCCAGTAGGATGTGATTTCAGTTCATTGGGTTTCCTAGATCATTGCCATCCCAGGGTCCTTTTGCATTGAGGGAGGGATGTCCGGATTCTGGATTTGCTACGTTGGCAGCCTGCACAACACAAGGGGAGGTGGCTGCTGTAGGGCCAGAGTGCCTGGCAGATCCCAGCCAAATTGGGGGGTGGGGGGATATATTGTCCTGCAGACCCCTGTCCATGATTCCCTCCTTCTGTGTGCTGCAGCTGCTAATATTTGAAGTGCTGGGGGGTGAGTGGGGGTCTGTTAGCAACTCATCAGTACCCGACGTACTGGTGGATTGGATTGCCAACTCTGGTTGGAGGCATTCCTGGACCACATGACTTCTACAAATGTTATTGGATTTACCTTATAACGGTTGGGTCCTTTGTAGTTGAGAATCTTCATTTGTGGTTTTGCACCAGCAGTTGTTGTGTGAAAAGTTCCAAAAACCAGGAGGCCACCTGAGAGCAGGCGAAGAGGGGAAACTGAGGGCAGGGAAAGGGGAAAACCAATCTCTCCATCTCTCTCCCCAACCCCCCCTCTTACCCCATTCCCCAGTCTCCCTCTACCCACAACTTGAGCTCCCCGCGATTTCAGCCCACCCCCGATTCCCAATTGGTAGTTCCCGACATTTGTGTAATGGAGATCCCTTTAACCAGCATCCAAAGTGGCAGAGAAACTCCTCTATCCACGTGATAGAGCCGTGCAAGCATTCAATCCCAGAGAGAGAGTGGTTTCTCTGTCGTTATGCATGCTGGGTAAAGAGATCTCCATTACACAAAAGCTGTTTTTCACCCACTGCCGTATCGCACTTGATTGTGCGTTTTAAGTTGTAAATTGACTTGGTGCATTGCATTGAAGGTTGTCCACAGTTTGTAATTTGCGAGTACCCGTGGTTTCAAGATGCAGTTTCTATCTATTACATTGCAAGTTATTTGGGACCGTCGGCAAGCGTCCGGCATTTGGGGTGTCTGGTTGCACAGGTTTCACTGTACATAAAAAATTTAATTGGCCAAACTGACCAAATACACGTCACAATGACCCAATAATTGTGCTATATTAAATGAATGCTCATTAGCCATTTTACAGAACACTACCATTTAACAATTATAAAAACTATCTTGGAACCAAAGCCATTTTAATTTTAAATCCACCTAATACTCACAGGAATTTTGTTGGGATGTTGTTCTCGAATAAGATGCACATCTTCCACTCTCTGCTCTGTAAAATAGCACAGTAATTATTTTAGAGCACAAAATTGCAAACCCTCTTTAACTGGCATTGTATTGATAAAAGTCATACAACCCTCCTCCTTATACTTTCTCTAGTCCAGAATAGTCTGGAGATCTACAACAGACCTCCAACAATTCCTCTCTATTCACATGGCCAGGGATTTCCAACCTTTTGGAGCAAAACCAGAGAGTGGGCCAAAAAATAATTATGCAATAATACAGCCCTTATATACATACAAAAAACAAGATGCTCAAAAGCAAGACCCTCCATACACAAAAAAACCAGATCTACCATAGTAGATAAACCATCCCCCATAAAAGTAATCCCCAAACATGCAAAAAAGCAAGACCCTTATAGAAAACAAGTCCCCAATACACAAATAGACATGCTAAAAGGAAGAGCCATGTACACCAAGCAAGACACCACCCACCCATATACACAAATAAAGGCAAGGTTCCCCAAACCGCCCAAGCCCCCAACTTGAAAGCTTCAGCTTTAAGAATGGAAAAAAATCCAATCACAAAACAGTCTTTTCCATGCCCATTTTTTATGCTAATCAAACCAAAAACATTTCAGAGATGTGAATGACACCCACTCTGTGTTCAAGTCACTTTGCAACATCAAACACAGAGAAGCAAACATCAACATTCATGCATGTGAATTGAATTCACTGCCATATCTGAGCAAATCAAAGAGAAAATAGGAAATATATAGCCTGGGCTTGGGGATTGCTCAGTGAGTGAGAAAATAATGAAGAGCGATTATTCTTCGGCAAGTGGTTCACCTTTTGACTCCCCAAAGTCTCTCCACCACCTACACGGCACAAGTGGAAGGATTTATCACACTCCTAACTTGCCTGGATGGGTGCAGCTGCAACACTCAAAAAGCTCAACAGTAACCAGGACAAAAGCAGTCCACTTGATTGGCATCCGATCCACCAGTTTAAACATCCACTCTCTCCACCACCAGCGTACCATGGCTGGAGTGTTTACCATCTACAGGGTGCACTGCAGCAAGTCACCAAGGCTCCTCCAGCAGCACCTCCAAAACACACAACCTCCACCACCTAGAAGGACAAGGGCAGCAGGTGCATGGGAACACCATCAACTCCAATTCTCCTTCAAGTCACACACTATCCCGACTTGGACATATATCACCATTCCTTATCACTGGGTCTAAATTGGGGAACACCCTACCCAACAACAGCATCATGGGTGTACCGTCACCACACGGGCTGCAGCAGTTAAAGAAAGTTCACCGCTGCCTTCTCAACGGCAACTAGGGATGGGCAGTAAGTGCCAGCCTTGCCAGCAATGTCATATCACAAAAATGAATAAAAGCAGGCAACATGGAGGGCTGGATTTTGAATGACCCGTGGAGTCGGGTTTGGAGTCGAGGGGGGGGGGGGGGGGGGGGTTAAAGTTGCAGATTCGGGGGTCCCGACCCCATCCCGCCTCCATGCCAGTTTCTCTGGCGGCGGGTACCCGACCTGGTCTGAGACCCGACTCCCCAAGGCAAGAAGGGATTAGTGACAATTAACTGCCTGTTAACAGGTAGTTAACAGGCAGTTTTTTGCATAATCCCTATTTTAAAAACAAAAAAGTGTGGGCTTCCCGACAGGTGGCAAACACTCCAAGTTATCGGGTCGGGCCGTGGGTCTGCAGGGGTTGGAGGGGTCGATATGTCCGGTGGGCAGGTGAGTGATGAGTGCATGTGTGCAGAGGTAAGTGTGTAAGTTAAGTGCTAAGTGTTGAAAAAAGTTTTACTTACCTTAACTTCCTCCTGCAGGTGTCAGCCCTTCAGTTCTCGGGAGTTAGAAATCTCACCGGCACAGAAAGCAGGAAAGCCGTGGACCTGTCAAAAACAGCAGCCTTCTGGTTTCTGTGCTGGAATGATTTCTAACTCAGCCTGAAAGGAAGGACTGAAGTTAAAATCATATTGTGAGTGTTTGACAGCTTCACAGAGCTGTCAAACGCTGATATTGCATGTCAAAAGCTCTTGACAGATGAAATGTCAGTCTGTGACGTCACCTGTTGCCGGGTGGCCCTTAATTAGCCTGCTGAGTCCACTGGGCGGGCTCAACAAGGTCAATCAAGGGAAAATACAGTGGGTTGGCCACATCTCGATGGAGGCGGGTTCACAAGCCAGAATGTGTGATTCCCGACCCCAACTTCAAAATCCAGCCCAGAGTGTCTCGAGGAACTGCAATGACATTTTGCCTGCTGCTCCAGCACAACTTGAGATACAGAAGGTGTACATTGGTTACAGTTGAAGGGAGCAGAATACATCTTCCAAAGTCTGGGGGCTGGATTTTCATTGACCCGTGGAGGTGGGTTTGGAGGCGTGTGGGGGGTTAAAATTGCGAAAACTGGCGGGCGGGCACAAGCCCGCCTCCATGCAATTTTCATTAAATCGTGTCTGCTGATCCCGACTCCGTCCCGCCTCTAAGAGGCGGGATAGGCTGTTAAGGCCCTTAACAAGCACTAAATTGCCTCTATAATGCCATTTTGAAAGGCCTTTGTGATTTTAACCCTTTTTCTACGTGAAGCACGCCTGTTCTGAACCATGAATGTGAAACCTGGCGGGAGCACATTTGGATAGCTGACTATCAGCTGCTTGGCTGGCTACATATCTGGGAGTGGTGGAGGAGACATATCTGGGAGTGGTGGTGCAAAAATATCTGGGAGCAGACTTAGGGCTGCTGCTCATTTTACATCCAGGTCCTCTCACAGCAAAGGCCAGGCAGTCGTTGCAGACCTTCAATGCAGCAGCAATGATGACATCATCAGAGGCGACTTTCAGACTGAAACCACTAATTGGTTCATGGGTTCCCACATGCTGGAACTCAATTGCCCAATTAGGTGAAAATCGCATCAATCTCCCACATCCAATTGCAGTCGGGTGGATAACACGACCCCAACCCACCCCAGTATCAAAATCCAGCCCTGGGAGTTTAGCAACAGGTTGCATAGAATGAAAATGTTCAATAAGAGCTTTTACTTTTTAAATTACTATAAATAAACCTAGTAATTCAATTTGGAGCCTAAAACTTGAATGTCATATTGGTATTTCCTTCTTCCAAAACTATGACCAAAGTAAAAAAGTGCAGCTACCTAAGAGTGTCCCCAAAGGCACAGGATCTCTGCAGAGCAGATATCAAAGAGAATGCAACTTCTGGACCGTAGGGGAGGCAAGATCCATTTTATAAGGAGTGCAACGAAAACATTGAAAGGGAGAGTTGCTCATAAAATACTCTTAGCATCAATCACAAATGTATTCAACAACTATCTTCGTACCACACAGACCTTTCAAGATTGCTTTCTACCAATGCCATAACTGCATCCAATACTAGTCCCCACCATTATAGAGTCAGAGTCATAACGGCATAGGAGGCGGCCATTCAGCCCATCGAGTCCATGCCGGCTCTCTGCAGAGCAATCCAGTCAGTCCCATTCCCCCGCTCTATCCCCATAGCCCTGCAAGTTTATTTCCCTCACATCCCCACTGTATCTCTTGCCCAAAACCTTAAATCTGTGTCCCCAAGTCTTTGTACCATCAACTAGTGGGAACAGCCTTTCCCCATCTAGCCTATCCAAACCCGTCATAATCTTGTACACCTCTATCAAGTCACCCCCTCAACCTCCTTTGCTCTAATGAAAACAAATCCAGCTTCTCCAACCTGTCCTTGTAGCGAAGATCCCCCATCCCCGGAACCATTCTGGTAAATCTCCTCTGCACCCTCTCAAGGGCCTTCACATCCTTCCTAAAGTGTGGTGACTAGAACTGGACGCAATACTCCAGTTGTGGCCTAACCAGCGCTTTATAAAAGCGCAGCATAACTTCTCTACTTTTGTACTCAATACCTCTATTTATGAAGCCCAAGATCCCATATGCTTTGCTAACCACGCTCTTAATACGTCCTGCCACCTTCAGGGACCTATGCACGTTAACTCCCAGGTCCCTCTGTCCCTGCACACTCTTTAAAACTGTGCCATTAAGTGTATATTGCCTCTCCCTGTTCCTTCTGCCAAATGTATCACCTCACACTGCTCTGTATTAAATTCCATCTGCCACTTGTCTGCCCATTCTGCGAGCCTTTCTATGTCCTGTTGCAGTCCTCACTGTTTGCCACACCCCTAAGTTTGGGGTTTTCGGCAAATTTAGAAATTCTACTCTATTCCAATATCCAGGTCATTTATATATATCAAAAAAAGCAGTGGCCCCAGCACTGACCTTTCAGGAACACCACTGTCTACCATTAGGTTTGTTTGCACTACTGATCTGAACTGTGACTGCACAGATATATTCAGATAACAAACCCGCATAAACAAAAAAAAGTTCAACACAGATAGAGGTCTTACATTTTGGTAGGAAGAATAGGTTGGTCACTTATTATGTGAGGGTGCGAGTCTAGGTGGGGTAGAGGAACACAGGGGTCTCGGAGTACAAATACACAAACCACAAAGTTGCAACACAGGTTAACAAGGCCATTAAAAAAAGTAAACCAAGCACTAGGGTTTATTTCTAGAGGTATAGAATTGAATATGCTAAACCTGTATCGAACCTTGGTTAGACCACACTTCGAGTACTGCATACAGTTCTAGTCGCCATATTATAAAAAGGATATAGAGGCACTGGAGAGGAAGATTTACAAGGATGGTACCAGAAATGCGAGGGTATATGTATCAGGAAAGGATGAACTAGCTGGGTCTTTTTTCTCTTGAAAAAAGTCTGAGGGGTGACCTAATAGAGGTCTTTAAAATTATGAAAGGTTTTGATAGGAATGGATACAGAAAGAATGTTTCCACTTGTGGGGAAGAGCATAACTAGAGGCCATCAGTATAAGATAGTCACCAAGAAATCCAAAAGGGAATTCAGAAGAAACTTCTTTACCCAAAGAGTGATGAGAATGTGGAGCTTGCTACCACAGGGAGTGGTTGAGGCGACTAGTATAGCTGCATTTAAGGGGAGGCTGGACAAGCATATATGAGGGAGAAGGGAATAGAGGGTTATACTGATAGATTTAGATGAGGAAAGACGGGAGGAGGCTCAAGTGGAGCATGGACTGGTTGGGCCGAATGGCCTGTTTCTGTGCTGTATATCCTATGTAAGCCTATGTAAAAATAACTTGCATTTATATAGCACCTTTAATGCAGGGAAAACATCCCAAAGTGATTCAGAGACACAAGGAAAAACAAATGTCTAGCCAAATGGGAGAACTTAGAAGCTTGGTCAATGGGGTGAGTTTTAAGAAACCACTTAAAAAGGACATTGGAACCTAGGCAGCTGAAGGCATGACCATGAATGTTGGGGCAAAGGGAGGAAGGGGAATGCACAAGAGGGCAGATTCAAGGAACTGGAGATATTTTAGTGCGGAAGGGGGGTTGGAACAGGTGAGAGAGATAAGACGAGGCCATGGAGGTATTTAAGCACAATGAGAATTTTAAATTTAAACTGTTGAGAGGGGTTTAAGGAGGCATTTAGCAGTGAAGGAGTCTAGGCTGAGCTTTGACCTCCAGGATGATCCTAGAGTAGTGGGCAGTTTTAGAAAAGGAGAGAAAGGCCCAGAAGAACTTGATGTGGTCAAGCCAGATCTGATGATGGATGGCTAAGTCAGTTGTGCGGTATGTTCAGGTTTTGCCCCTTAGACTTGAGGGAATTAAAATAAGGGCCATCATCAGGGGTGGGGGCAGCAGGAATCAGAAACAGTGAAGATTTTACTGGGAATAAGGACATCAAAGGTAGAAGTGAAGAACGGTTGAGCAAGTCAACAACTGCAGAGGTATCATGGCAAATGGAGCTAGAATGCGCAGCTGTAAGAAAAGTTTCTCCTCTCCCCCCCACCCCGCCCGAAGAGGCAAATGCAGAAAGAAAAATCTGCATATGCTGGAAATGCACAGTAGGTCAATCAACATCTGAAAAGATAACCCATCTCTACAGACACCGACAGACCAATGTATTTCCAGCATGTTTTTTTCCACTCCAAAAGAGTCAAGTTTTCACCTTTTACATTACCAACAGGAGGACAATTGGCCATCTTGTCAACCTAGCTCTGCTGTGCAGATGTGTTTGACAACTATGTTTTTATACCACTATAAAACATTGTCTGTCAACTTCACCGCTGATGCCAAATTTAATTCTTCTATTATGTGTAAGGAAAATGGAAATCACATTTAAGAATAGGTTGAACTTCTCTTTCCTCCTTTAAGACTCTCCTTAAAACCTACCTCTTTGACCAAGCTTTTGGTCATCTCCCCTAATATCGCCTTATGTGGTTAGGTGTCAAATTTTGTTTGATAACACTCCTGTGAAGCACCTTGGGACGTTTTACGACGTTAAAGGCGCTATATAAATACAAGTTGTTGTTGTTTTAGTAATGTGTAATGAGACAATAGCCAAGTCCAAAGATTGAGGTGAGCATGTGCTTTTTCCCCTCCCACACCAATTTTCTCCCTTTTGCCCCTGAAAGTATTGCATCTGTCACCCTCTGATACTTTGTACCAGTGGCTATTATTCATGTGTGTGCCTTAGAAACAGTGATGTTTACAGCACAGAAGGCAGCCAATTAGCCAGTGGTGTGCGAGATGGCTCTTTTCTGGAGCAATCCAAAATTAATGTACTACCCAGCGCTTTTCCTATAGCCCTGCATCATCTGCTTAAAACACATTCAATTCCCTTAAAATGCAGTGGTCCTGGACTCACCCACTCCCTGCTGCAGAGCATTACATGCTCCAACAACCACCTACAGGAAGAAATTAAGTTCTCTCTGCACTCGTGATTTAAACTGACATCAACTCCCAACCAGAGGAAGTAATCTTTCCCAATTCACTATTACAAAACTGTTCATAAATTTTAATAACCTTAAATTTCCTCTTAACCTTCTCTAATCCAATGGAAACAGTCACACACAGTATCTCAAATGTCTCTTCCTAACTACAGGATCCAATCCCTGGCATCCACGTAAATCTATACTGTACATTATGGCTTTAATGTCTTTTGATATGAAGTACCCAAAACAGCACACGTTATTCTATTTGTGGCCTAACCAATGTTTTGTATAAATTCATTACTTCTTAACTCTTGTACCCATTAAAAAAAGTTACTAGCCTTATGGCTTCATCTACTTGCACTCACTTTCAGGAAGTATTTGTTTGAATCCATAGGTCTCCATTTATCCATATCCTTCAGTATTTTTCACTGCATATACTCCCATTCCTTGTTTTTCCTCCCAAAATGCATTACCTCACATTTGTATCCACATTAAATTGTATCTGCCAGCTCTCTGTCAATTCCACTAATCAACTGTTCCTGAAGTCTTGTCTACTTTGGCATTTGCCAAACCCCTTAATTTTGGGCCAGAAGAATTGAGATTGTGTTCCTCTATGCTTAATCCAAATCATCTGTATATACACAGAACAAAAGTGGGACCCAGCACTGTCCCCTGGGGAACATAATTTCTAATCTTCTCCAATCTGAGCAACACCCATTTACCTGGTGTTTCCAGTCAATCAATTTTACTATCCAGGCTTCTACATTTCCTCTTACAAATATACATCTGAATTTTTCTAACAAGCTTTGAGACAACTTATTAAACATCTTTTGAAAACAGCACATCTAATGCACTCTCTATCTATCCAGTCACTTCAACAAACTATTAAATTTGACAGTGAATACTGGAAGGCTATAGCTGTGCCCAAACTTGCCCGTACTCGACAAGCATACAAGTATGTGCCCAATACAGGTTATTGCTTAGGCATCAGTAGCAATATAAACACCAAAAGAGCCCAGATTTATTGTCCAACACTATTTTCTACTCTTCCAGGGAAAGTAGTGGTACCCTCCTTTTATACTGGAGATTCCAAAAGCATCATAATGCAAGAATGCACACAAAAGTAAACGTCATCCTGATTGGATTCCCAGCTAACATGCTTTTGTATCGGTTTGCAACTAATATTAGCATTACTAATGGATTAACATTTGAAATGCCTGGAACAATACCAGGCATTTCTAATGTAGTCAATTACCTATAGCCTGAAGTCATCAATAAAGGCTGCACTTAACCTGCATTCACACTGTTTTAGTGTTCCAGGAAACTAGCATCAGTGAGTTGGCTGTGTGTGCCAATAACATGAAATCTGGATTCCTTATCCCCGTGGCATACTTGTAGAGACACTTTTCCATGGCCCAAAGGTCTGCCGCTAGGATAGAGATTGGATTTAGAAGCATAAGTGTAGGGAATCAGCATACAGACTCTGCTTCCCGAACTTAGTTCTAACTGTACTTCAAAAGCAAAATACTGCAGATGCGGGAAATCTAAAATAAAAACAGAAAATGCTGGAAATACTCAGGTCAGGCAGCATCTGTGGAGAGAGAAACAGGGTTAACGTTTCAGGTCAATGACCGTTCATCAGTTCTGAGGAAAGGTCATCGACCTGAAACGTTAACTCTGTTTCTCTCTCTCCACAGATGCTGACTGATCCGTTGAGTATTGCCAGCATTTTCTGTTTTATTCCAACTGTACTTCCTTGGCTGTAAAGTGTTTTGGGACATCCTGAGGTCATGAAAGGTGCTATATAAATTCAAGCCTTTCTTATAAGTCTTATAAATAAAAGTCATAAGTGACATCTTTTTAAATATGTACAACTAATAGGGAAGGGGGGAAAGGAAGGGATGGAATTTGAAGAAAGGTAGTTTACTGTTTTCGTTCTACACACCTTAGTTGTTGAAAATGGAATCCATGCTGTACTTGCACAGTTGATATTAGAAGTAGGCACAACTGTGCATATGTACAAACTTGTAAGTGGTTGAAAAAGTTTGACATCTTTTCAAATCATTAATCTGAAGTACAAGTTGTCAGTTTTTTTTTTAAATTTACTTTTTTGGTGGGCTTCATACCAGGTACATTTATATCACAGTCCACATGCATCATTACTAATGCAAGATCACCTCTTTCAGGCTAGCTGTATGGCCAGTAAGAGTGGTACATATCTGTCTATTTCATTTATACCACAACTTGGTGTTCAAAATTAGATGGGGTTTTAATAGAGCAGAAACTGTTTCCACTGGGAGCGTTGGTAACTAAAGGACACCAATTTAAAATAATTGGCAAAAGAACCAGGGGAAGGAGGTGAAATTTTTATTTATTTTTTTACGCGGAGAGTCGTTGTGATCTGGAATGCACTGAAAGGGCGGTGGAAGCAGATTCAGCAGTAACTTTCGAAAGGGAATTGGATATATACACACTTGAAAAGGAACAATTTGCAGGACCATGGGGCAAGATTAGGGGATTAAGACTGAGTGGCTAGCTCTTTCAAAGAGCCGACACAGGCATATTGGGCCAATTGCCCTCCTTCTGTGCTGTATGATTGTCTTTTAAGTAGTGGGTTGTAAACAATCCCTGCATCAGGTACGGGTAATGATGCTGGTCTTTCAAAAGATAAGGTATGGATGTGCTTGGGCACCAATTGAAAAGAACTATAGTTACTGTTCCGAAAAGGGACAGCATTACTTAATTGATAGAGTATTAGTTTTAGGCTTGAAGATGGAGTTGTAGAATTGCCACCTGGGTTTGTTGCTTAGAAAAGGCTGAATTCAATCCTGCCCTATTAGTCTGTGTGTCATTTATTCTAAGATATTTGCACTGAAGAGATCTTGTTTTTCTTTCTTTTCTGCAGTTCTGATGAGAGGTCATCAACCTGAAACGTTAAACTGTTTCTCTCTCCATAGATGCTGCCTGACCTGCTGAGTATTTCCAGCATTTCCTGTTTTTATTTCTTGTTTTTCTTTTAAAGGTTTTTTTTTTAAACTCACCCTAGCGTGGATGTTTGATGTAATCTTGTTGTAAAATAAGATGGCAATTTCCCAATCAATACAATATCCATAGAAATACATATACAAATCACCAAAACCGCAATTACTTCCAAACTAGCCCCCCCAGATTAATTTAGAAATATCTTCAAAAATCAAATGTTCCTTGCCGCAATGTCGAATGGGTTATTTAGCACAAATGGTTTTTTACTACAACATGAGAAGCCTTAAAAATGTACATCACTAAAGTAATCTAGCAAATTTAATATCCTTCCAAGTGGAAAATGAATCTCAACTCATCCAAAAATGCTTACTTTAGCAATTTACCCGTTAATTTTAAACTTCAGAAGCAATAAACACCCGATCTTCTTCCAAGAGAAAAATCGTGTCATCAATTCCATACATCACTACATAAGAACATAAGACGTAGGAGCAGGAGTAGGTCATTTGGCCCCTCGAGCCTGCTCCGCCATTCAGTAAGATCATGGCTGATCTGATCTAACTACGGAGATATATTGCTTGTACTTCAATATAAAAAAACTTCTCAGCAGAAAAACTCATCCACTCCTTCCTTTGCCAGCAGCCAGATACCCACTATTTCAGATCTCAAGATTTGAGCTGCTTAGTTGACAGCCTCTACAGTCCAGTGACCATTAGCTTCCTTTTAATTCCTGCTCAGGGGCATCAAGAGACTTTACAGTTGGGTAATATTAAGCCAGTATTTCCTGGCAACTCCATTAAAATGCAACCTCACTCAGATCAGCAAGTTTGACAGGGACTTCAGATGAAACAAACAAACAAGACCAAGGTTCACAAGGCAAGATACAGAATTTCACATTACCAAGTGAACCCCAAGACTAGTAGCTTTGCAACACAAAGTAGTGGTGATTCGGTACTCAACTGAGGTTCTTTGTAAAGGACATGCATTACAGTTGATGGCATTTAAAAAAATCATCCAGTTTTCCCACCATTTCAAATTATTTTTCCTTTCATTAGATGCCCATCACCAGATAACCCAAGTTGCCTAGCCCTCAGCCAATCCTACTTGCAGACCAGCCATGAAGTTGTGCACGGAAGGGTTGGAGATTTTCTTTCCCCATTGAAAAAATCTTCTAAACATCCATCTTTCTCAGCTTCATTCATACACATCATAATTTCCACTGAACAATTCCTCTCTGATCCCATCTAGGAAAGTAATTTACAGACTCTCAATGGCTACTTCAATTTAGAAATTAAGTTAATTATGCCACAGGTGCATTCAGTTTATTTTAAAAGCAGAACACAAAAAAGGACAAAGAGACAGTGAGCAATTCAGGCTCTGATCTATACACTACTACTCAAATACACCTGTAATTTTCATTAATTACACAAAAATTATAAACACGGACTGGGAAAGTGCAAGGATACACTATGACACAAACTGGAGTTATAGACTTTATACAAGAAGACAACACAATGTATCAACAACATTGCATACAGAAAATAGGGCTGTAATAAAGCATCTTCCATTGGGGAGAAAAACCTGATTTTATATTCCCTATCTCGACATTATTGCTAAAATTAAAAATGGTGGTGCAGCACACATTACCAGATACATGGTGTCTGTGCCCCACAAGATTAGAGCATCAATCTCCACAAAAGGTTGTTTTTTGTACATTATGGGAATTTCTAAACAAAATGTTCATTTTCTCCAAAGGTGACTGGAAAAAGATAGCTGGCCAAATCAATCCAATTTCCATGTAGTGACTTTATAGCAGAACTGCAACTGTAATTTGGCCAGACATCATCAACACATCCTTGAGGCCTACAAACTAGAAATGAACAGATCAACTGTCATGGTGCCAATCCGTCATCTATTCAAGGCTTCATTTATTTCATAATACTGTAGGGGAATCTCTTCAGATTTTCCACTACTTTGTTTCACTTTCCCTGTATATCCATCCATTTTTGTTTCACCTTCAGCCTTTGGGTAGGCTTATAAATGTGGCATTACAGCTTGCTACAACAATGTTATTTGGGTAAAACGTTTACATCATTTGTCACTCAACTGCAATATATAGAGGGGAAAAGAGGACTTAAAATGCAGCCGTGTCACGGTAGTTTCAATATATAATGGGAGATTGGGGTACTACAACTACAAGCATGGGCTTCAACAAGTCAAATGGCTTTTTCGCAGATGTAATATAGAACTCTAGTTAGATACGTCAAAAAAATGAAGTGGGAAAACAAGATCAAACAAAAAAGTGCTTTGGTTGCAACCAAATGGGCGTTATCCCTGGTGTCCTGGCCAATATTTATCCCTCAATTAACATAACATAAAAACAGTTTATCTGGTCATTATCACATTACTGTTTGTGGGAGCTTGCTGTGCGTTAATTGGCTGCCGCGTTTCCCACATTTCAACAGTGACTACACTTCAAAAATACTTCTTGGGCTGTAAAGCGCTTTGAGACGTCCGGTGGTCGTGAAAGCGGCTATATAAATGTAAGTTCTTTTTCATTTTAAAAAGAAAACATTAATCGAAAAATCAAAGCAGAATCGGAGAGATACAATTGACAAAGAATTAGAGAAACACACGGTTACATGCTGGGTGCACTTGACCTACTTGTAAGGCCTTACAATGACGGGCTGTTTCGCTCCCAGATAAACATTGCAATCCTGCAGCCCCTCCACCCTCCCCATGTGACACGGAGCGCGAGTTCCGGGTTCGGCGCTTCCCCATCCCCTCCCCCCCCCCCTCGCGGGACAAAAATTAACGGTTAAATGAGGCTTGGCTGCAGAGAAACCGAACTAACCCGCATCGACAGCCCTGCGTCTGCAGGGAAGCCACAACCTTCACACGGAGACAGGACTCGGCTCAGGAGGCCCTTCTCTCCAGCTTTACCAGTACTCACAACAACGCACTAAGCACCGCCCAAGGCGGCCGACCCCGAGAACAGGCCCTGCTCCCTCACACAAACACAAGGCCGCTGTGTCTGCTGAACATGAATTCCAAGACCTACCGAAAGTCCTCCGCTGTTTGAAGGATTTCTCTGACGGCATACTAACTGGTTTGTTTATGTATTTATTTATTTAACGGCAGCAACGAAACGCGGCCCGAGTCCGTTTTATTGAAAAGCAGCCCGAGTTTAAACCGCTGACTCGGCTCCGCTGGCGCAGAAAGCTCCTCCGACTGACAGCTGACTGCGCGCATCCAAACTTAACCGCGCACTCGCCCCGCCCTCCAGCCGGGCACTCGCTGGGAGCAGCGATTGGCATCCTAATGAACCAATCGCGCCGCGGAATGAAGTCCCGCCTCTTTTAGACTTATTTACAAACGGCTGCTAGCTCGTGATTGGCCATTGCCGGCTGCCATAATATTATGCAAACATAATTCTACCCGGTGACTCTTTTCAATTGGTTAGAGCGGCACAAAAGACGCGACGTCAGGAGCGACGTCATTGGCTGGTGGAGCTTTGCTATCAAGTCCGGTCGAATTGTTTCTAGGAATCCAGAAGTAAACAAGTGGGTGTCGCAAGAAGGGCGGAGCGTGGGGGCAAACTGCGGCAGAGCCCTGAGGGCGAAGGCAACTGATGTTGCGGTCACTGCTCATGCAGCAAACTAGTGACGACCGGGCTACATTAGGACTTCAAAATATCTCAATCGTCAGAACCTTTCCCAAATCATGCATGAAGAATTATTAAATTCAAAGTTTACAGCTTTAATAACCAGTGGCTCAGGTGCTTGACCTACTTCGATAGCAAAATACTGCAGATGCTGGAAATCCGAAATAACAACAGAAAACGCTGGAAAAACTCAGCAGGCCAGGCAGCATCCGTGGAGAGAGAAAGAGAGTTGACGTTTCAGGTCGATGACCTTTCATCAGAACTGGGAAGAGCTGGAAATCAAATAGATTTAAGGCCAGGGTAAAGCTGGGAAAAGGGGGAGGGGATAAAGGAACAAAGGAGGAGATGAAGAGACATTAAGAGATATGCAAGGCTAGAGGTGGTGTTAATGTGACAGATTAAGGCTGAATGAAGTGTGAAATCTACTGGCAGAATGAAGGACAGCTGCCAGCTTCTAGGAGGAAAAAAAAGGTGGGGGGGACAAATAAAAGGGTAGATAAAATAAAATATAAATGTGATTGGAGCTGAGGTTATGATCTAAAATTGTTGAACTCGATATTGAGTCCAGAGGGCTGTAGCGTGCCTAAACGAAAGATGAGGTGCTGTTCCTCGAGCTTACGCTGAGCTTCCGTGGAACAGTGTATTAGGCCGAGGACGGTGAGGTCAGAGTGGGAGTGAAGCCTTGCATATCTCTTAATGTCTCTTCATCTCCTCCTTTGTTCCTTTATCCCCTCCCCCTTTTCCCAGCTTTACCCTGGCCTTAAATCTATTTGATTTCCAGCTCTTCCCAGTTCTGATGAAAGGTCATCGACCTGAAACGTCAACTCTCTTTCTCTCTCCACGGATGCTGCCTGGCCTGCTGAGTTTTTCCAGCGTTTTCTGTTGTTATTTTGCTTGACCTACTTGTTTCGGCCTAGTACTAGAAAGCTGTAATATCTCACACTAGCAGCTTAAGCATTCACCGTTTTAATTCGCCTCTACCAGGCACCAAATTTATATAAAAATATATTTTTTTTAAACTTTCGGATGTTTGCTATTACTTAACACCCATCTCTTGCATAACTTGGCTCCCAAACCTCCTTACTCTAATTCCAGTTTTAAAGTTAAAATGTTCACAGCTGCCTACAACTCATGACCTTGTTATTAGCGTGAATACGCACCAGTTACGTACAAGTTTAGAAGATATTTGAGGTATGTAATTACCCTGCAATATTCCGTTTAACTACAACAGCGAGTACACCCTCAGAAAAGTACTTAATTGGCTGTAAAAGCGCTTCGGGACGTCCTGAGGTCGTGAAAGGCGATATATAAATACACGTTCTTTTTCCTAAAATGGAACTCCATATCCTATAATAGTACAACTGTCACCAGTCACAAAATGCTCTCCTTTTGAAGCTCAGCTACATATATTTACCCACGAAATGGATAACTAAATTCATTGTACAGGAAGTCTATTTCAAAGCTACACAGCTCGGAGAAAAACAACCCATTGCCTACAACCAGTCTTATACCACTGCTGGTTATGTATTGTATTATGTAAACACTACATGCTCACATTTATAATCGCTACTGTAGGCCATCCTACCATTTCACTATATTGGAGTATACATAGATTACTGTTTTATATTCCACTGTAAAAGATTACCCATTTGACAATGAAAAAGAGGTTTCTTGAATCACAAAGGCAATAAAAGACCTACTAGTCCATCCAGCCTGTCCCATTCAGTTGTGATGCCTTATACTCCCCACAATGTAATCTCCTGGGTGAGGCAAAAAAAAATAAAGAACCCAGCCAATGAGAGAAAAAAATCTTAAATTCCTCTCCGACGTCCATTAGGCGATCAAAACTAGTTCAGACTACCCAGCCTTGAATAATGTTACACGGTACCTACCTCTTGTACAAGGTGATCTCCACCCCAGCCAGAAACAGATCCAGCACTTGTTTGAAGGAATTCAGCAAATCAATGTTCACCGCACGACCCGGCAACCTGCTCCACAGATCCACTATTCTCTAGGAAAACCAAGAACCTCCTAAAATCTAACTTAGTTCTGCCCGAGTGAGCCCTGGTCCTCCCTAACCTATTCAGTTTAAACAATTTGTCTACACAAATACAATCTAATCCCTTTATAAACCTCAAATCACCCCTAAGTCTACACTTCTCGAAAGTATAGGAACCCAGCTCTTTGAGCCTAACTGGGTAACTAAGATGCTTTAAACTGGGAATTAATCTTATGGCCATCCTCTGCATCTGTTCCAAAGCGCCATTACCCAAATGAGGAGACCAAAACTGGACAGTATTCTAACTGAGGCCTAAGGTCTTGTACAAGGACAAAAGAGTAAGCTTTGTTTTATATTGAATGGTCCTGTAAATACACCCTAGAACCCTATTCCCTTCAGCTATAGCTTCACGGTATTGGTCATGAACCATTAGAGATTGATGCACTAAAACGCCCAGGTCTCTTTCACCATTCTCCATTGGGAGGACTGGAGGTAGATAAACAATGGCAAGCATTTAAAGATAGAATGACAAAATTGCAAAAATTGTTTATACCAATCTGGCATAAAAGGAAATCTAAAAAGGTGACTCAACCGTGGATAACAGGGGAAATTAGAGACAGCATAAAATCCAAAGATAGGGCGTATAAAATAGCCAAAAAAAGCGCCAGAGCGGAAGATTGGGAACAGTTTAAGATAGAGCAAAGGAGGACAAAGGGCTTAATCAAGAGGGGCAAAATAGCTTACGAAAGCAAGCTGGCGGAAAATATAAAAACTAACTCCAAAAGCTTTTATAAGTATATCAAGAGGAAAAGACTGGTGAAAACCAAAGTTGGTCCATTGCAGTCAGATACGGGGGAATATATAACGGGAAATAAGGAAATGGCAGACCAACTAAATGCATACTTTGGGTCAGTCTTTACGAAGGAAGACACAAAAAACCTCCCTGGGATATCGGGAAAAATAGGGACATTGGCAAAGGAGGAACTGACGCAAATCAATATCTCTAAGGATATGGTGTTAAGGAAGCTAAAGGGATTGAAGGCGGACAAATCCCCAGGGCCTGATAACATGCATCCTAGGGTACTGAAGGAGGTGGCCCTAGAGATAGCGGATGCACTAAGTATGATTTTTCAGAATTCATTAGACTCGGGAACAGTGCCCATGGATTGGAGGGTAGCTAACGTTACCCCACTATTCAAAAAGGGGGGTAGGGAAAAAGCAGGTAATTACAGACATGTAAGCCTTACATCAGTTGTGGGCAAAATGCTGGAGTCCATCATTAAGGATGAAATAGCGGAGCACTTAGCAAATGGGGACAGGATAGGACAGAGTCAACATGGATTTACAAAGGGTAAATCGTGCTTGACTAATCTATTGGAATTTTTTGAGGGAGTAACTGGTAAAATAGATGGGGGAGAGCCAGTAGATGTGGTGTACCTGGACTTCCAAAAGGCCTTCGATAAGGTCCCACATAAAAGATTAGCATGGAAAATTGAAGCTCATGGGATAAAGGGGAAAGTATTGACGTGGATAGAGAACTGGCTGTCAGATAGAAAACAGAGAGTTGGAATAAACGGCTCATTTTCTGAATGGCAGGCAGTAACAAGCGGGGTACCACAGGGATCTGTCCTGGGTCCCCAGCTGTTCACAATTTACATTAATGACCTGGATCAGGGAGTCGGATGCAGCATTTCCAAATTTGCAGACGACACTAAACTAGGAGGGGGGGTGGGCTCAGAGGAGGAGACCAGGAAGCTCCAGAGCGATTTGGACAGACTGGGTGATTGGGCGGATAAATGGCAGATGCACTATAATGTGGACAAGTGCGAAGTTATCCACCTTGGGTGCAGGAACGGGAGGGCAAATTATTATTTAAATGGCAATAAATTGGGAGAGGGGGAAGTACAGAGAGACCTGGGTGTTCTTGTACACCAGTCACTGAAGGCGAGCATGCAGGTGCAACAGGCGGTCAAGAAGGCAAACGGTATGCTGGCCTTCATAGCAAAAGGGTTGGAATACAGGAACAGGGATACCTTGCTGCAGCTGTACAGGGCACTGGTGAGACCACACCTCGAGTACTGTGTACAGTTTTGGTCGCCTCATCTGAGGAAAGATGTTCTTGCCATGGAGGGGGTGCAGCGGCGATTCACCAGGCTGATACCAGGAATGGCGGGATTGACCTATGAGGAGAGACTATGTAGTTTAGGGATGTACACACTGGAGTTTAGAAGATTGAGAGGGGATCTCATAGAAGTGTATAAAATTCTGACAGGTCTAGACAGACTAGATGCAGAAGGAATGTTTCCCTTGGCGGGTGAGAACAGAACTAGAGGACATAATTTAAGGATAAGGGCTAAACCATTTAGGACAGAAATGAGGGGGAATTTCTTCACTCAGAGGGTGGTGAACCTGTGGAACTCATTGCCACAGAGGGCAGTGTACGCCAGCTCATTAAATATATTTAAGAGGGAATTAGATATATTTCTACAGCCAAAAGGGGTTAAGGGTTACGGAGAGAAGGCGGGGACGGGATACTGAATTGGAGGATCAGCCATGATCTCATTAAATGGCGGAGCAGGCTCGAAGGGCCGGATGGCCTACTCCTGCTCCTATCTTCTATGTATCTATGTATCTACCATTGGCTTTAATTCTTTTCCCTCAAGGGTGTATGTATATTCAGTATTTGACCTGCCCACGTACATGATGCTGCTCTTTTCTAAGTTAAATGTCATTTGCCAATCACAGGCCCCAATCCCCCAACACATCTAGAACTGCTTGTAGGAGTCGAGTATCCTTTACAGTCCGAACCCTCGCACATACCTTGGCATAGTACACAAATTTGCAGATCATTTCCCCCAACATCTACATATAGATCATTAATGAAACTAGTAAATAGCAAAAGTCCTAGCACCGATCCCTCTGGGACACCACTGGTGACTGGTCTCCAAGCAGATCCAAATTCATTAACAACCACTTTCTGCCTACGGGTATTCAGCCAATTCTCAATCCAGTGCAGTAGATTACCACTAATTCCAGAAGATTCTATCTTGAAGAGAAGCCTCTTATGCGGTACCTTATCAAAAAATTTCTGAAAGTCCATGTAGACAATGTCCTCATCCACAACCCTGGCGACTTCTTCATAAAATACCATCAAATTGGTAAGACACAATCTTTCATGTTGGGTGTCCCTGATATGGCCTTCTCTGTCTAAGTAGCCATATAATGCATCCCTAATAATTTCCTCGATCATCTTACCCATTACAGACATCAAGTTAATGGGCCTATAGTTACCCGGATGTGTCTTATCAAACATTGGAATGACGTTAGCCTCCTTCCAGTCTAAAGGAACAGTCCAAGATTGCAGCGAGCTATTAAAGATACCAGCAAGGGGCTTGTATAGCACCTGTCCCATCTCCTTAAGGACTCTTGGGTGGATATCATCCGGGTTGCAGCCCCCTCTATTTTAAGATTCCTTATTCTTTCTAAAACGATATGTTCATCTCTTTTAATATTAACAATTTTATTGCTAATGGCATAATCTAATTAGTGATTTACAAAAATGTGCCCTTCCCAATTGAACATCACTTTTTATGCTTTGGAAATTGGAAAACAATATTCCAGTACACAGTATGCATAGAAAAAGATATTCTGCAATAACTCACTCACTTAATTCAGAATTTAATTTACTAGCATTCAATCACATTAGGATCAATGGAAAAATAATTACGCAATAGACTACTGTACATTGCATCATGCCAATGCAACTAAGTTATTGAATGAGTTTAACTTGAAAATGAAAGCCAAGACAAAAATCTGAATACTCATTCTTACATAGGTTCTCGGTTCAAATAGCAAATTAAATTAAATTACAAATTCCATTTTTGCAAAATTAAGTCGAGTCATATCCAAAAAAGTTGTAACTTTAGCCAAGGTGTGAAAGAGCTATTTACATAAAAATATAGTTAAATCTGATTAATGAAAAACTAAGTCATAAGGATGAAGAATTACTCATTTCAATAATCACTTGATAATGCATTTAATTACTATTGCTGGTTTGGATTCCTTTGGAGAGAGTTCAGCTTAGGCCATCTTGGTTGACAGCTCTTTTTCCTGCTAGGAATTACAGATGATTGTAATCAAGGATTCTCAGTCACTATATAAAGGCCACTCCTTCCCACTGACAAGTATATAATTAAGAATACAGTGTTATTTAGGTTTAACACAGAACTAGGATTTCATTGAATATTAGAGCATACTTCATAATAATCAGTAGAATAAATTTGTGAAACAACCCTGAGGCTCAAAGAGTAAAATACTGTATTAACTTAAGGGAAGAAAATAGAAAAATGAAAAAAGATAATCTTATAATTCTAAATGATGAACTCCAGAGAGAGAAATATATGAAGGTAAAATATATTATAAAGGTCAAACAATGTGAATGCCTGCATCAATCAGTAAAACTGATAAGCAGTACATTTTTACTGTTGCTTTACTGTATTCAGAATGACCTCAAACTTGGTTCTTATGTTTCCACATTTTTCCTAGCCTCGCATCAGATTTAGCTTTTTAGATTCATTCCTTTATCACTCGTGTCACAAATTTGACTGCCGACTCCTCCACGGCTCTATTTACTGACAGTAAAAAGTACGCATCCGTCCTGCAGACTTAGGCAAAGTAGCGTTTGCTCCCCATGCCTTCCAGGTGGAGATGCAGCAGCAACTTTGAATAAAGAAAATAGTAGTCTTCAAACATATACCTAAGCAGCTCAAACAGTCAGCCTTTTCTGCAAATCAAAACTATGAAATTATGAGTGCAAAGCAAGCACACTGCTGTCATGCAACTGAGCTGCTCGCTTATAGTAATAGTATTTTCTCATTATAGAGCACCTGTGTAAATTCTAGACTATGTTAGTTTAATTTTACTTAATTACATGCTTCAATTAAGAAAGCAATAAATATAAAATTGCAACTGCTCCTGCAATTTAAAGTTTTTGGATATTCTACTGATTCTCCTTTATGTTGAGAGCATTTTCAAAAACATGTTATCTTACTAAGGTTTATAAACCAAAAGTCAACTTTTGCCATATGGCAAGTTGCAACTTATATTTCTTTTTCTTTCTCAGTTACTTCTAATTGTTTGAAAATTACTATTGCTAAAGTGCTTTCCTTCACTTGTATTGTGTTAGCACTTCTAAGTACTGTCAATAATAATCCATGGAACTAAATACAATATGATTGCATCTTCTTTTAATAAGTGTTTCTATATCACTGTGGTGCAGGTTTGTTAGCAGTCACAGAATGCACTATTAGTACAGTTGCAAGTTAAAGTTCACTGAAGATTTAGTGCATGAAATTTCAGTCCCATTCTCCATCACCATCGTCATCTTGGTACTCTTCCTGTGGTGGCTCCTGGAAGCGGATATTTGCCAACATATCCCTCATTGCAGCCATGAGTCGGTTTACTCCCTGATTCAATTCATGTTGGACCTCTGCACCCTCACCTTCCACATGCTGTCTCCTGTCCTCCTGAAAAATACATTATGTCAGGCATATTTGTTTTTGACGGGGGGGGAGGAGGAGGAGAAGGGAAAGAATGAAAGAAATTACAAAATCACCTCGTGAGAAAGTTAGGTGGTATAATGCAACTTCAATCAAGCCTAAAATAAATGGTTGCAATAATTTTTTTGTAAACCTGATGGTGCTTAGGATCACAACTAAAAACAGTGTGGCATTGGATCATTCTTCATTTCAATGCTGGTATTAGCAAAGCTTTACAAAAAATAAGTTAAAAATTTAAAAGCCTTGATAATCTATTTTCTTGTTGCCAACAACCCTACATGATCCAAGAATACTTGGTGGACACTGAAACATAAAATACTTGCTAAACAGCTTTTCCTTTTTCAAATAGAATAGTTTCATACCTACACTAAGGTGAGAACTCTGAAGTTTTGGGACTGTAGCCCAAAAGAATTTGATGCCTCAGTCCCAGGTTTAAAGCTGTGTATATCAATATTGTAGTGACACTGGAAAAATATTCATACCAAATAAAGTGTAAAAGCCATAGAACTTTCTACAGAATGAAACAATTTTTCTCTTTTATATAAGCATCAAGAACTCCTAGGTCAGATAACCATTCAGAACTTGCTGTACCTGCTCTAACAGAGTCCATTTGTACAATACAAAAGAACTATTTTGTTTCATATATTTCACCATAATGTTCTGGATTTCACAACAACCCTCTTCATTAGCACATACCTGAAGATTAAAATTTGGCAGCAAAGACCGAAAGAACAGTGACAAGGTACTTCCATCTGCTGCTTGATTTACCCTGCAAGGAAAACCACTGTAGCTCAGTAAACTCAAAACTCAGTCCCAGATGAGAAAGGGGAAGGTAAGCACATTAAAAATTGAACAAAAGCAAGCACAAAAAGATATGACTGAAAACACACATTTGAATAAAATATCTTTATACAGTACTCCAATTGCAATTAAATTAGTGAGAAGTCGCACAACACCAGGTTATAGTCCAACAGTTTTATTTGAAATCACAAGCTTTCAGAGCACAGGTGACGAAGGAGCAGCGCTCCGAAAGCTTGTGATTTCAAATAAAACTGTTGGACTATAACCTGGTGTTGTGCGACTTCTCACATTTGTCCACCCCAGTCCAACACCGGCATCTCCACATCACAATTAAATTAGTAACTTTACAATCTCAAAATGAATAGACCATCCTTCTACATTTATAGAAACTTAAAAATACAAAGGCATTTCATTCAAATACTGTTTCTCATCAGGGATCTAAGTCACCTTTCTGTAAAAACTACATTGCAACACATGTAATTGCGTGTTGGATGACTGGCAGCGATGTAAAAACATTTTATTTTTTTTTTACTTCCATTACCCTACCTCAAAGAGTATTCTCGGTACCAATCAGCCAGTGTGAAGAATTGCTTCCCAACAGTACTTCTGGACTTGCGCTTTACCAGTTTGTACTTATGTCCCGTTGTCCTGCTTCAATAGTGCTCTGGATTAATTCTTTTCTATTTCACTTAGTATCGTGTATATTGCTATAGGTCCCTCTCATTCGCATTCTTTCAAGGCCAAAACGTCTGGGCTTTGCTAACCTTGCCTCATAACTCGGGCCTCTGACACTAGGAATCAGTACCATTTCTGGCGATTGGATATTTCTTTTAGGAACATAGAAACAGGAGGAGGCCATTTAGCCCCTCGAGCCTGTTCCGCCATTCAATGAGATCGTGGCTGAGCTGTGACCTAACTCCATATACATACCTTTGTCCCGTTTCCCTTAATACCTTTGATTAACAAAAATCTATCAATCTCAGATTTAAAATTAACAATTGAACTAGCATCAATTTGTGCTTGGTGACCAGAATTGAATGCAGTATTTAGGATGCAGTCTGATCAAGGTACGATAAAGCTTTAGCAGGACTCCTCAGACTTGTACTCTACTGGTCTGGCAATACAGCTCAGCATTCTTTTTGCAGCTCTGCAGTGAATATACATGCTAAGTATTGAGTCTATTATTACTCCCAGATCTTTCAGCCTCTCCCTAGTTGGTTCGACACTGCTGAGTAATTGTGTCCCCCAGATTTTCTTTCAATGTGTAACATCTTGTATTTATCTGTACTGAATTTCACCTGTAATAATTCCGTCCACTTGCAAATTCTGTCTCGGTCCTTCTGTAGTGCCTCAGCTACTTCATCAGATGCAACTGTTACCTCCCTTCCCCCCACAACTTAGCTGAGAATCTGACCAATTTGAATTATCTTTCTGAAACTAGGTCATTTATGTAGATTAGATACAGCAGGGGGCCCAGCACCAATCCCTGGAGTACTCCATTTCCAGCCTGACATGATTCCCTTAACTAGTACAGTACCCATTGCCTTGCTCTTGCAGTCATTTACTTATCCACCTCCAAAATTTAAGCTTGTGTGACAACTTTTCATGTGACACTTTATTGAAGGTTTTCCTCAAAGCTTAGGTACACTACACCAGAGGGCTTTCAAGCATCACCTAGTGATGCCACTTCCTCAAAAAAAGTCAAAAAGAGGATGGTGAGATGGGATCTCCCCTTTGAAACCATGCTGGCTACCATTTACTAAGTTTTTCTCAAACAGGCAGCCTTCAAGTTTGTTCCATTATTTTGCTGATTATTGATGGCAGGCTAATGGTCTTTAGATACCAGTTTCTTTTGTCAGTTTAAAAAAAAATAGGCACTACAATGGCTGGTCTCCAATTGGGACCGCACTTTTTATTTATTGACTCAAGGTAATTATTTGCACTTTGTAGATTTTGTTTCTGGTCTCGCTCAGCACTTTTAGGTATAGGCCACCAATCTCTGGATTTATTGGCTTTTAGCTCATCTGGGATCTCCATGCAAGTAAATTTAATTGTAGCACCATCTATGATGGTTGACATGCTACTAGTATCTTCACGTGAATGTTAACAGAAAGTAATCATATACTGTTTCTAATTGATTCTCAATTTCAACCTCATTTACATCTTTAAGGAATCTCAGTTCTTTTTTGAAAGAACTCTTATTGTTCATTTTCTTTGGAGAACCCTGTATTCCTCCCAGTGGCTTCCCCAAGTCCAAAGTCTATCCAGTCTTTTTGCATTACGCAGCACTCCAACACTAGGGATCAATCGCTACTGCCTCTGGGGATTAACTGTCTCCCTTATGTCTTAGTGACCAGAACTGGTGTTCTCTAGGTGTGGTCTGACCAAAGCACTGCATTATAATCATAGCTTTCTCCTGCTGACTACTAGTGATTTGCCTACATAGTTCAGCTGCCCATTAACTCGTTAATTGCTATTCCATAAATGACTAGACATGCTGGGCATTGGACTTACTAAGACCCCGAGATTTTTTCAACTTCTAAGACGCCCACTTATTTTCTTTCTACTTGTAGTAATTTACACTTGCCTGAAATAAATGTCATCTGCCACCATTTCAGTCACTTACAGATTTTTGTCAAATGCAGTGTGTAATTCTTTGCCTCCTCATGCAATTGCCATCCTCTCCCTACTCCTGGTTTGGTATTCACTGTAAGTTTGACTAATTTGGAAGGAGCTCCTGAATTCAAGTTTGTTAGTTTAAGTTAGAAAAAGTCCCAACACCAGTCTACCATTCAACTCAGCACTTCTCCCACAGCTCAACCTCAATAATTAACAGGTAACCACTACTTACGACCCATAAGCATTTAAAAAAAATCTATGCACAGGTTTTACCTTGAATCCCCACTGCTTTAAGGTCAAGTACCAGCAGATCTTTACCCAAGCCCTTTCCACAGTCCACTTGGAATAATGTCAAGCAGCTTGGTTAGGCAGTATTTTTAACTTCTGAATCCATGTTTGCTGTTATTTCCTATGTTATCATACAGATAATCCTCAAGCTTACTCCTGAATTGGATACTATTATTTTGCCCCGACATTAATGCGAGTATAATGGGTCTGTAGTTGCCTGGGTCTTTATGTCACCCTTTTTTTGAAAGTAACATTACGCTCACCTGTTTCTAATCTAACAGGACATTCCCAGCATGATCTACTTCCTCATAATAACCAGCCACATCTCAGAAATCTCATGTGCCTCTTAGTATCCTAGGGTAAACAGAATCTATTTATGGATCTTATTAAATTATATTTTTTCCACTGAGGGGCCCTACTGAAATATGACTTTGCTTCTGTGTTGTCCTGCTCACCGGATTAAAAAAAATCTGTTTATACCACTTTGTTTCAAGTTCTCCCTTTTCTTACAGGTGTCTGTACTAAATGCCCGTGAAGGGTTGTACAACCTGCTCCCACGCTCCACATTTTTCATCCAACATTACTATCTAGCTTGTATACTCTATGCCCAAATAACATGATCACTTTCTGTATTTCTGGTATTAATACGATAACATGGAAAAAATGATTTGTTGTGAAAACAGACACAGTAAACAGACAAAGCAATTTGACAAAGCAGTGTTACTAATCTTAACGTTCATTCTACTGGGAGACAAGAAGTTAATTTGGTTTAGCTTTAATTAAAAATAAAATATTTTCCCAATGATCCATACCTTTCAGGTCTAGTGTACGTGACGATGCCGTCTAGTGGAGGAAGTGGATCATAACCCATCACTGGCTGAGCAGTTATTTCCTGAAAAAGAATGACAAGAATCAATTTTTCATATGTGTATTTATCAACTGTGTCACAGTGCTTTTTCTTAGTACAAAAGTGCTCGTCAATATAATAATTTGTCTGGCTTAGGGATGGGCAATAAATATGGTCTTGCTAGTGTTGCCCACATCCAGAGAACAAAGTAACTGGAGAGTCAATGATGTTGAAATGATCTCAATCACAACCTGATAGCTAGTCACCAGTTTGGTTTCTGGATAAATTGGTCAGCTTAGCCAGTCTCAATCATTGCTCTACAAAATCTGGCAATTCACCATTTGGCAAGCTGCAAAGAAACATTTCTTTCTCCCACACAGTCCAAAGCCTGGAAGATAATTGAAGTGGATGAGGTTTTTATATTCCATGGCTAAGTCCTTCCCCTTTCAGAATAAAGGGTCGCCCTTTTAGAACTGAGATGAGGAGGAATTTCTTCTCTGAGGGTCGTAAATCTGTGGAATTCTCTGCCGCAGAGAGCTGTGGAGGCTGGGTCATTAAATACATTTAAGGTGGAGATAGACAGATTTTTGCAAGATAAGGGAGTGAAGGGTTATGGGGAGCGGGCAGGGAAGTGGCTTTGAGCCCAAGATCAGCCATGATCTTATTGAATGGCGGAGCAGGCTCGAGGGGCCAAGTGGTCTATTCCTGCTCCTATTTCTTATGTTCTCTATAAGCATCACATAGACTTAGTCAGGCAGTTAAGTTTTCTACACAATTATGAACAGAATAATGCCGCAAGACAATTACCAGTACTTAAGCTATATTTTCTGGTTTGAGTCAAGAAACATGAGATTCTGCACCACCACCTCAATATATTCTAGATGAATCCAAAATTTCTATAAAGAACAGCAGTGTCTTCCTGCTCTAACTCATTGCATCCCAACACCTCAAAACTATGAAACTCCTTACCTCATTCAGTCTTGCCTTTCTCCTGCAATCTACAGGTTTTTAATTACCCTACCAACCACTTTTAAAACCCAACCTTAGTATCACCTATTCACTACTTACGATGTACCTATTCTTCTCTCCTACTCTTTTCAATTCTGGTGGTATCCTGCAATATGAATCTTGTCCCTTCACCTATGTTCTTTAATTTTAAATATAAAGTTTAATGTTATCTTTAACTTATAATGACTCAAACAAAACAAAGGGAGCCCTTGGTAGCCTATTTGTGAGTTGAAGAGTTAAGAACACAATTTAATAAAATCAAAATCTAATATTTTTCACAGCAAATACAGAATGTATCTAATGTCACTCACGGGTGGAAGGGTTGCAATAGCTTCCTTTATCTCAGACAGAATAATGTGACGATAGATGTTCCTGGGAACATTCTGGTATCTAATCTTTCTCCTGGAATGGGGAAAAAAATGGCACATGCACAATCTCAAACACAAAGAATACTCAACCTTCATAATCCAGGTTATAACATTATTAGACTTTGATTCTATAAAAGGGTAAAGGGTAAGGGCAAGAGAGTGGGACTAAGTGGATAGTTTTTTTAAGAGCTGGCATAGACACAATGGGCAGAATGGCCTCACTCTATACTGTAAAATTCTATGATTCTAAGATGTACCCATCTTATGTCCTGTGGTTAGAAGGCTCCCTGAATTTCACAGAACAGGAGAGGGAAAGAAAACAAATTACATGTATATACATCAATATGTTTTAAATCTAATCTCAGCAGCAGTACTTTTTATTTAAAAAAATGAAAATGCCTAATACTGGTTTTTAATTGTTAGATTGGGATAAGAACCTGTAATGTCCTTATTTTATATAGGCCTGAGTTGTGCTTTTTTTTTTAAACTCAGCTCACCATGAAAAGACAGAACCCCTAATTAGGACAAATGTTTCTGGAAGTAGGATTAGGAAAAATGGCATTCTGTTGCTGAGCCTCAACTCCCACCACCTTCTGTTGCTCATTGCATTTCTAACATGCAGCAAGTTAATCTTACTTGCTAAAGCTGAACGGGGTCTATGTTAAAACACTTCAGCAGAGTAGGTTATTTTAGTCAGTTTAATGACATTTAACTGGATTTTTATAAAATTTATCGTAATTGCAGTTCAAAGACAAAAAAGGGTCTCTAACACCCAATTTATACATAAAGGGTAGAGCAATTGCACTTGAAATTCCGTTCATTTTCCCAAAGTGAAGTTATGCATCAGGTTTCGGCTCATTCATTTGCATATCACTGAATGTAAAATCTTCCAGCACAATTGGGCAGTGCAATAGAACGTAATTGTTTATTTTTCTCCCTTTGCATCAAAAAACACTCCTTGATGTATTTAAGAGTGGTAACCTGGTGCAGTTTTATTAATACAGCTGAAAATGGGTTTATCACAAAAAATAAGCATTTTTAATAAGAGTGTCTAGTCCACCTGTGAGTAACTTGATTTTAAATCACTGAAAATGACTTTAAAAAACTATACAGAACCATTTATTAGTTTCATTGGTGTACACTGGTCAGTTTCTTAGTAAATTAAATATTTTTTAATACTTAAAAACTTTTAAAACATGCCTACTAGTGCCTTTGTACAGGAAACTCTTTATTAACCGGCACCCAAATATCCAGAAATCTCTCTTAACCGGCAAAATTCTTGAGTAGGTAACCGGGGTTTTCCTTCATTTCTCGTTTAAAATTAACTTTAAAAAACACCCCGAGGCGTTTGCCTTGTATCGGAGCGTGTAGATTGGGAGGGGAATGTGCAGCCCGGGTAGGCAGCGGACACGACAGATGGTCAGCTGGCGGTCCCCGGGGAGACGGAGCTCCGAATGCAGGCGCATGTCAATGTGTACGGGGCTCTCGTACGTTGGGAGATATAACTCTCCATTATCCGGACTTTTTGATTAACCGGCACCACGCCGGTCCCGTCGGTGCCGGTTAATAAAGAGTTTCCTGTACCTAAAAAAAAACTCAGCTCAATTTGAAGAGCCTCCTCGAAGGGCCGCAAATGGCTGAAATTCAGCATGCTTTGGTTCTGTCTTCACAAAGGACACAAATAACCTCCCAGAGATGTCAGGGAACATAGGGTCTAATGAGAGGGAAGAACTGAATGAAATCAGTATTTGTAGGGAAATGGTGTTAGGGAAATTGATGGGATTGAAGGCCGATAAATCCCCAGGGCCTGATAATCTACATCCTAGGGTACTTAAGGAAGTGGCCCTAGAAATAGTAGATGCATTGCTGGTCATCTTCCAAAATTCTATAGACTCTGGAACAGTTCCCATGGATTGGAGGGTAGCTAATGTAACCCCACTATTTAAAAAAGGTGGGAGAGAGAAAACGGGGAATTATAGACCGGTAAGCCTGACATCGGTAGTGGGGAAAATGCTAGAGTCCATTATAAAAGATGTAATAGCAGAGCACTTGGAAAACAGTAATAACAACAGAAAACGCTGGAAAAACTCAGCAGGCCAGGCAACATCCGTGGAGAGAGAAAGAGAGTTAACGTTTCAGGTCGAAACCCTTCGAAGTTCCGACGAAGGGTTTCGACCTGAAACGTTAACTCTCTTTCTCTCTCCACGGATGTTGCCTGGCCTGCTGAGTTTTTCCAGCGTTTTCTGTTGTTATTTCGGATTTCCAGCATCCGCAGTATTTTGCTATCGTATTAGTACTTGGAAAACAGTGACAGGATCGGACAAAGTCAACATGGATTTACAAAAAGTAAGTCATGCTTGACTAATCTACTGGAATTTTTTGAGGATGTAACTGGTAGAATAGATAAGGGAGAACCAGTGGATGTGGTGCATTTGGACTTTCAGAAGGCTTTCGATAAGGTCCCGCATAAGAGATTAGTGTGCAAAGTTAAAGCACATGGGATTGGGGGTAAGGTACTGACTTGGATAGAGAACTGGTTGGCAGACAGGAAGCAAAGAGTTGGAATAAACGGGTCTTTTTCCAAGTGGCAGGCAGTGACTAGTGAGGTACCGCAGGGATCGGCGCTAGGACCCCAGTTATTCACAATATATATTAATGATCTAGACGACGGAACTAGATGTAATATCTCCGAGTTTGCAGACGACACAAAGCTGGGTGGGCGTGTGTGTTGTGAGGAGGATGCAGAGAAACTCCAGTATGATTTGGACAAGTTGGGTGATTGGGCAGATGTATGGCAGATGCAGTATAATGCAGATAAATGCGAGGTTATCCACTTTGGTGGCAAAAACAGGAAGGCAGATTATTATCTGAACGGCAATAGATTGGGAAAAGGGGAAGTGCAACGAGACCTGGGAGTGCTTGTGCACCAGTTGTTGAAGGTAAGCATGCAGGTGCAGCAGGCAGTTAAGAAGGCAAATGGTATGTTGGCCTTCATAGCGAGAGGATTTGAGTACAGGAGCAAGGATGTCTTGCTGCAGTTGTACAGGGCCTTGGTGAGACCACACCTTGAGTATTGTGTGCAGTTTTGGTCACCTTATCTGAGGAAGGATGTTCTTGCCATGGAGGGAGTGCAGCGAAGATTCACCAGACTTATACCTGGGATGGCAGGAATGACGTATGAAGAGAGATTGGGTCGATTGGGCTTGTATTCGCTAGAGTTTAGAAGAATGAGAGGGGATCTCATTGAAACTTATAAAATTCTAACAGGACAAGACAGACTAGATGCAGGAAGGATGTTCCCGATGGCGGGGTAGTCCAGAACCAGAGGTCACAGTCTAAGGATAAGGGGTAAGCCATTTAGGACTGAGATGAGGAGGAATTTCTTCACCCAGAGAGTGGTGGACCTGTGGAATTCTCTACAACAAAAGGCAGTTGAGTCCAATTCATTAAATATATTCAAGAAGGAGTTAGATATATTTCTTAAGGCTAAAGGGATATGGGGAGAAAGCAGGGACAGGGTACTGAATTTGGATGATCAGCCATGATCTCATTAAATGGCGGAGCAGGCTCGAGGGGCCGAATGGCCCACTCCTGCTCCCATCTTCTATGTTTCTATGCTAATTAATTCGATCGGGGCGTGGCCGGCTTCCAGCGCGATGTATTTTAAACCAGCATAAAAGATCGCGGAAACTCGACTTACACTGGTAGTCAGTGAGCTAGGTAAGGCAAGAAAGAAAAGCTACTGAAGTCAATTTTGAAAGGGAACTGTGAGGTTTTTTAAAATATTTTTTTCTCAGACCAATTTTATTTTAAGGGAATATACAATGGATGGGGGAAGAAACTGTCGTGGTAGTATCATGGAGAATATTTTTGCTAGAATGTCAGAGGGAAAATGTTTTACATAATATATTAGTGAATAATGAAAATAGAAAAATATTAGAGGGAACATACGTAAAACACCTAAGCCAATGAGGAAGAAGAAAACTGACTGACAGCATGACGGCCATGACATAGATGATATAACCCATGTATATGCCCGCCAAAATAAATTGTATTCTAAAAGATTAAACATACGACAATTAGAAAAAGAGAAATAGCAGTGGAAATGGTGCAGGCAAATCTCTGGACATGTACGATTTCTCATGCTTTGGCAAAGAAAAATGATAGGCTTGGCAGACAGCCAGATAGAAGAGTAGATTAAATGCGATTGAACATTCACACACACACAGTTGGGACAGGATGAGGAGAATGCCCTAAAGGAAATTGGAAATCAGAGTGAACACCAGCTGATGCACTGCAGACTAGAGTTTGCAATAGACACATTAACAGAATTAGATTTGGAGTGGAATAGTAGTGAATAGCTGTTCACCTGTCCTGCCAGGGCTGGTCAGTGCAATGGTTATTTTTGTATTTGTTTACCTCTCATTTAACCACACTACTTTTGTTAAACAAAAATATATTACAATTAATTATTTTCAGAATTACAATACAGCTTCAAATTCTACAAAATGAAGTTTCATTAAACACCTACTTGTTCTCAGACTCCTGCACAAGTGGGTCTTTTGCATCTACTCGTCTTAAAACCTCCTTCACATTCTCTTCCAGCCATGTCATGACTCTTGCTTCTTTCCAGAGCATCCAATTTCTTCCAATAAATAGTGCTACTAACTGCTTCAGTGCACTTGGCTGCCTGTGGCGGGGCGGGGCGAAATAAATGTAGAAGTGAGGCTACTGACAAGTGGTATGCAGTAAAGGTCATCAACAGTAATGGAACAAATTGGAGTGTAGCTGTTCAGGAAAATATGGAGAAGGATAGGGAAGGGTATATAAAATTTGCAACACTACACTATATATCACAGGCTATTCTATTTAAGAATCTAGCACTATATATAAAAACATGTTTTTCTCTTTCGATCTCAGTTTTCATGTGTTTTCCATAAATCTCAGTCTACAGAAAGTCATTAGCGGCAATACCTCAATCATTAATGGTATATTTGCACAAGAGCTATAAGCATCTGTCTGAATTATATTCCGTGCATCATTAGTACAGGCTAGCAAGTAATATTTTTTGCTGATCCCACCTTAAAAGCAGCAGTTTCAATAGCAGAATTTCTAATCTATATATAAAGAGTTAAATTGTTAATTGGGTAGGAGGGTATTAATAAAGTTATGCAAATTGCATTTCAACACTCATCATTTGATTTGTTATTCGGCAGTGGGAATAAACTAATCAATGCCAAAACAAACAGCTTTGATTCTCTGCAATTGTTCCTTTCATCTTTAGCAGCAATGGTACAGGAAACATGGGCCACTTCATGAGCGACTACTATATTTCAATAAATCAAGGTCCAAGTTTCATTACTTATCTTCATTCTAGCTTAGGTTTTCCAACATGCCAACATTATTCTGCTAGAAGCCTAAAATAACACACTGGGCAAGACAGATCAAGCAGCAGGATCCTCTGAAATTTAGCAGGTTAGTTCTCAACAGGTTTATTTTTCCATTGGCACTATTACTAGGTCTGCTTCAATTTAGCTAACTACAGATTAGTTTGTAATAAGACCAATAGAGCTCCTAATAACCACTGTTTAAAATTGCATTGGGCCATAATTTGCTGTCAAAATAAGGGTGCGGCTAATGGGGCTCGCCGTTATTTGTGCGCAAATGGTATAGCAACTTCAGGTGAGGGGCAGATGTGCCATTAAACTAAAACATCCAAAAGTTGCTGTCCGAGTTGTGCCGCTCCGCTGTCAGCTTTGCGAAAATGGCATCTCGCTGTCTGCCTCTCCATTTAAATGCACTGAATGGCATGAAGTTGTATTGTTATTTTTATTCGTTTATGGGGTGTGGGCGTCGCTGGCAAGGCTAGCATTTATTGCCCATCCCTAATTGCCCTTGAGATGTGGTGGTGAGCCACCTTCTTGAACGTGTGGACAAGGAACTCCCAAAGTGCTGTTAGGGAGGGAGTTCCAGGATTTTGACCCACGGTTGATATGAACTAAACTCGCCACAGAAAGTTATGTCTTGTCCATTTCAGTCTAAGTATCCTTTTAACAACGTGATGTGTTAATTACTGCCAGTCAAACTCTCTGGCACTGAAAATTAACTATTAAAAGTGTGGAGACGCATTCCATCAGATTTAAAAAATGTTTTTTTTTTTTTTAAAACTTTTCCTGTCTTTTTTTCCCCTCTCTCTTAATCCAATCTTTCTTTCCCTCATTTTATTTATTTTTCTGTACCTGATTTGACATTGAATTCACCCACTCTAATTTACACTTCCTTCTCAGTCCTTGCACTGTTTATTTCACAATCCTTCAATCTGATTGGTTAAGGGGATACACAGTTGCTTTCCCTGTTCACTCAATTCCAAGATGCCCAGTTTCCCTCGCTGCGACGTTATCCGCTCGCACTTTTAGCAAAGTGCACGTTTAGGTTTTTAATTTTTTGTGTAGCAAGGGCAAGTCTAACTAACAACAGACGCTGTTGGATGTTCTGCCACAGCAAATTATGGTCCATTAAATAAGTGTTTTACAGAGTTACACAGTATATACAGGCCATTTGGCCCAACAGGTCCATGACAGTGTTTATGCTCCACACAAGTCTCCTCCCACCCTTCCTCATCTAACCCAATTAACGTATCCTTCTATTCCTTTCTCCCTCATGTGTTTATCTAGCTTCCCCTTTAATGCATCTATACTAGTCACCTCAACTACTCCTCGTCATAGTGAGTTCCACATTCTAACCACTCTCTGGGTAAGGAAGTTTCTCCTCAATTCCCTATTGCATTTATTAGTGACTATCTTATATTTATGGCCCCTAGTTCTGGTCTTCCCCCACAAGTGGAAATTTCTTCTCTACGTCTACCATATCAATCCCTTTCATAATCTTGAAAACCTCTATCAGGTCACCCCTCAATCTTCTCTTTTCTATCCTTCCTGATAGGTATAACCTTCGTGTATTTTGTCGCAGTCCTCCTCTGTATTAAGTACACCCCCCAATTTGGTGTCATCCGCAAATTTTGAAATTGTACTTCCGATTCAAGTCCAGTTTTTCTTCCATCTCACCTTCATTTCAGCTTAATACTTCAAACCAATCTTTTATTAGACTTGCCATTTTTCTTTAAATTTAAACAATGTATCTATCTCCACGCCACACAACTTTTTTTTGTATCCTGACTAAATAAAGTCAACTGTGCATACTAGGTTGATGAGATTATGAAAATAAACCTGAAAGTTAATGCTTTTATAATCAGGACTGCAATCTCAAGCAAGGGCTCTAACTGGAGATCAGGATGGGGTCTTTTATCAACTCGTACTTCCAGCAATTTGTGGTGCAAACAAATTTGAGCTGAAGGGTGAGGAATAAAATCTAACTCAGGGGCACGCGCGAGATGCCCCACTCCAGCAAATTCTGGGCCTGTCTTTGACTTCGATTTTGTTTGAAATTTTCCTTTGAGGTATGAAGTTTTAGTATTTCTTCTGAAAGGATAGTTCTATGAACTAAATCCACGTACTCTTAGTGGCAGTCATCAACAGACTCTGTGGTGTGCTAGTGGGTAGTTGCTCAACTGTTTGCAGTAAGAAGTGCACATACTCCAGCTGATTAGAACATGGTAGAAAGGTCTATTTCAAATCAATTTTATTCTGGTTTAGTGAATTTGGGATGAAGGACAACAGGTATATTTATACAGTTACACATACAGTATTTACATAGAGGACACAGTGAGCAAGAATTGTAGTTAGTCAGTACTGATAGCAAGTGCATAGCTTCTTTGTTCCAACTGCTGGTCGAAAGCAATTCTAATCAGGTCATTATCTCACGTGCACAGAATTTATTAGTAATTTACACCTGAAAAAAGTTGTTAATTTTACAATGTAAATTAATCAAGCAGTTTCTTTCATGACACATACCTTATCTGTACTTCAAATCCAAAAAACTTGTGTGACAACACAGCCTGGTCTGCCTGCACACCACACTGATCCAGTAATGGCATCAGTACTGGAAATGAATACAAACAAGAGTTCATTACATGGCATTATTATTTTCTATATAAAAGGGGTTGTTTCTGGACACACTTGTTAGCTGAAACAATAGCAGATAAAAAAATTAAAACATAGTTGCTTATTCCTATTGTGGCAATTTATTACTAACCTATCACCAAGAGAATGGACATAATACCGAATCACAAATGTTGGTCTTAGGCCATAGAACCTGCATTTATCGAATTAATCAAATTTAAAATAAATCCATATTATAATCGTTTTAATACATTTACTTTAAGCTAGATAGTCAAACCTGTAATGGAAAAATGTCCTCAGTTTTCATATACAAAGCTGCTTGCCTTTCTTACACTATTACCATAACTACCTCCGATCACTTCCCAAAGCTGTCATTAGTTCTGACCCTGTTTCCCACAGAAGACCAAAGGTCCATTCAGCACTGATTAAATGACTGAGAGTCTGTGCTTTAGCCCAGTTCCCTCCTTATATATCCCAGGCAATTTGTGGACACACAAGTATCATTTGATCTGGGAAAACATGAACTAGACCTTCCCTTCAAAACTGACCAGCTGATTATCACATACTGAATCAGCACTAAAAACACCAAAAGGACCACCAATTTGTAATAGGCCAATTATACTACACATTTTGCATTGATACAAATATTTTATTTGCATCAACAGAAACTTTGTAGTATCAATGGGGTGTGAAATCACCTCAACAAATTTCAAGTTCTCACATGGTCAGTTTTCACCTTTTTAATGCTATCATCTCGTTAGTGCTCAGATTTAATCAGCAATTCTGTTACTCTGGCTAGAGTGTGAAACAGCCAACAAGGCCTGCTAGGCCTGCAACACTCTTGAGCAACTATCTATCTCATACTAAGACACACAAGCACTTGGGTTTATGTCACAATACATGACGTGATCCGGACTCGAGTCGTCGTTGGCTTGTTCACAGATGTGATTCCCAGTAAAAAAGTAAAAATTTTAAAGCTTATCGTTTTACATACAGACGGCAGCTTTTGACACGTTAGACCCCCTGCGACTCCACCTTATTGTCTCAGTTGTATCTTGCTATGTCTTTGATGTGGTACCTTCCTGGCTGACCTGATTAACTTTATCACACCTCGGCAGATAAACAGTCAGGATGATTTAATTTAGTTGTCTGCAATTGTAAGGTACACATGCATTGTTCTCTATCTATATATGCTTTGGCGATTCTGTATCTCTTTACTTCACCCGACGAAGGAGTAGTAACTCCGAAAGCTTGTGATTTCAAATAAAACTGTTGGACTATAACCTGGTGTTGTGCGACCTCACAGTAATATAGTGCATTGCAGCTCTAACATGCTGCATATTTGTGTCTGTAATTCTGCAATCTCAACCGTGATTCCTTGGGAAAATGCTGAACATAGACCAGGCATTTTCACCACAAGCAGTGAGGAAATCTGAGGTTGTCATCTTAGGTTGATAACAGGTGCTTAACAACATTAGCAAAGTCCCAGGAGTAGGTCTCCAGCTGCTTTCTCAGTCAGGCAGAGGAAAATGGGAGGGAGGGAGGGAGGCTTCCCCCCCCACCACCACATGAAGCACACTATCTACACTGATACAGAAGAGAATACTCCATTATAAAACTGTGGAATATAATTTTAGTTAGCACCACCACAAAAAGAAAATCACAAGGAACTATCTGGAACTGGCGAGTGCAAGCTTCAAAATAATTCTTTTTTTTTAACGTTTTAATATACAAGACCAATATATAACAAGACACTGCATACTCCCCACATATCAAATCATACAATGATGGCTATAAGCATCACATAAAATAATTTCCATCAGTTAAGGACTGCATGTTCTCATGCCGATTTTATGCGAGTGCATAGTTTTGTATAGCACATGTACATATTCAGTACAGATCTTTCTGCTCACCACTTAAAGGTCAAGTTTTGAAGATTGACATGCATTACATCTGTACAGTTTGACACATTCTTCCTTTTGCTTCTTATATAAATGAACACAGACAAGATAAAGACAGATTATTTAACAGAGTTTTAAACAAGAAATAAATCACCGTTCTTAATGCAAGCATTTTACTTGCCAATACATGCCTCATCTTCCTGTTAGTTGGGTAATTGCAAGTTTATAAAAATGATGGCAAAGAAGATTGGCACTGAACATGTTTTAAAGCAGACATCTTTAAGATATAGCTATTAAAATTTTCAGTTGACATACAAGGTCAACACTTGACTACTTACCACTTGGAAACACTATAAGAGCATTTTGTATCAGATGCTTAGCTCGCTCCTGCTTTTGAGTGCGCTCAGTATCTGACAGATCTTCTCGTTGACCAAGATGGTAATAAGCCAGTGGAACGGAGAATGCAAAATTAGGGAGCTGAGACAGATTCAAATGGAACTGAGAGACAGCAGAAAGGAATAAGACATTACTGATAAAACTAAGACCGAACATTATGCAAACAAACAAAATAGCATCAAAGAGCTACAAATCACTGTTGCTATATCTTGCTTTGAAAGTATTTTTTCCTTTTGTGAAAAATTAACTTGTTGGGGATCACAACACATTATAATAAAAATTGATTTCATATATTCACATACTAAAGGAGAAATTACTTAAGTTTTTATATTTTTAATTGTATGCAACCAGGATAAAAGTTGTATTTTATTTTTCCTGTAGTCACTTGCACTCAATGCTGATCCACTCAATTTTAAGTAGGACAATGGACCATATGCTCAAGGTCTCCCAATGCCTCTGCTACTGCATACATTGACCAGTAGAGGCCCACAACATCAAAACAAGATGCAGAGCTTTCCGTTTCCATTCACCAAGGAATACTAACTAAACACTGCAGTATATATACGTGCAAGTTGAATCAACCACAAAATGCGACTTTTACCAGCTTGTATTAGTTTCAGTGTTGCACTTATTGTCAGTGCAAAACTAAAGTTCAAGCACAGACCTTGCTCTATTCAGTGACATGCTTCCCTATTCAGTGCCATGTTTCCCAAAAGGATCGAGAGCTGCACAAAGCACCCCTCTCCTGAGCAAGGATAGGGATGAAGGGTTGAGAAGAAAAGAAGTTAGCCAGTATTCCCATTCCCGATTCCAACTAGTGAGTCCTACTGGAAAGTGCATGTATTTTGATATTGAGTGAAGACAGCATCAAACTTGGCTATAATGCTCCAAATGCTCAAATACCCTGCCAATGCTCACATTTGGGCAAGCAACCGCAGGGTAGCAGACACCCATAGAATCGCACTTCAGCACAGTCAACAGCTTCAGGACCAGGGGGGGGGGGGGGGGGGGGGTGAAATAAACAGCAAGTACCAAAACAATGTTTTGACAAAACACTCCAGTCTCGTCACCTGTTTTTTTATTTCAATATAAAATCAAAACTGTAACAAGCAAACCAACAATGGACATGTTCTCACCTCCCATTCCTCATAGAGCCGTATCAGGAAAGTATATTCTCGTGCTCGTAATGCCAATAGATCAATTATCAACAGAGCACATAGCGGATCTCTCTCAGGGTCCAGACTGTGGAGACAGACATTATGACTTCGACTGTGCCCAGAATTAGAGCACTATTTATTAAGCCACATTTCGTGGTATATGATTTTCAGTTAGTGCACAATATTTCATATTTCCCGAAACCTTATTAGTTAATTTAGTTCACGGCAGACTGGTTTAGTTTGAAAAGGTCTATTTTTAAAAGTAAATTTATCTTCCCATTTTAGCACCAAGTAAGTACATTTAGGTACTATGGAATAGAACAATTGAAGAGCGCCTTGGCAGTAACCATCAACTGGATTTAACATTCAATTTTTTTGATGTCTAAACTAGGTTGAAGAAGGAGATGGGCTCTTTAAAACGGAGTACTGAATTTTCTTCCCTTTTTGAAGTATGTTTGCAAAACTCATTTTACCAGCTTCTATTGTTAAAGAGTTTAAGCAAAAGGAATGAGAACACATTGTATTTAACTATTAACATTCTATTAAAAGCAAGTAACAAGGTAATAAAAGGTGGAGCACTGGAGGGACACAAGTTCAAGCTCTCTTTCCATTCAGTTTCCAATCTGTTCAGTTCCAATGGCTGTGAGATGGCACAAAGAAAGTTTGTCAATGGGCTTCTGATTGCAGGACTGGTGTTGGCTTAGAAATAGCTCATTCACCTCCATCTTGGCTGCAGGAGGCGCAAGACCTGCTCAGGAAAGGAGGAAGCAAATACTACTGATAGTTAGGAAAAAGGAGGGTAGGAGCACCCTCAGTTCACCAAATTATTTAAATTTTTGGAGTTAAGATCGAGAAAATCTACAGTTTTACTCTGCAATGATCCTGTTCAGTGGCTTTATGATTAGAATAGACAGCTCGTCATGACAATAATTCACATTTTGATACACTTATCTGTTTAGGAACTGTGGCAGCATTTTGATTCATCACGTTGTTACTTAAATATATATTTTTAATCATTTGAAATGGACACGGTCGGAATTATGGATTTTTAAACTTCACAGTGCTCCATTACTTCAACTTCCTTCCCTCGGAAGACATTCCTTACAACACTCATTTTAAAGTTATTTTTATTTTGCAGCAATGAAATGTGGAGGCTTCACTGCAAAATTACATTTGGGGCAGACTATGTTTCTGCCTAGTCATAAAATTTAGTTTGGTGTATCTTTCCCTCAATGAACATTTTATCCCCAAAAGGGTGATAAAGTTACCAATAGGATATGTCAGCAAGTGATTTCTGATTCTTACCACCGGATAAGCTTACAAAACTCCAGTGCTGTGCGTGGACAGCCCCTTTTCTCTAGAAATATCATGTGCTTGTAGAGTGCAAGGAAGAACGACCTGCGCAAGTACAAAGAGAGGAGAATCTGTATCAGATAAAGGAAATTAGTTAAGCAGTAAAAATCTCTCTTTTTTTGGGGGGGGGGGGGGGGGGGGGGGGGGGCGTGCAAGAGGTGGACTGTGCAATAAGCTAAATCAATGGAATTAAACTCTAAAGATATACTTAAGACAGCAAGAAAATGCATGCATAACAAGTGACCAATTATTTCTTCCAACTCAGTTAATGTCACTCTTTTGCAAAGTACTATGGCCCAGATATTCCGATCCCTACTGGTGTGTACGAGCTGTGTACCCACCCGTAGGGACATCAGAAATGCTGGTTTCAGGCATGCACAGCGCATGCGCTGAAAACCGGCATTTCCGATCTGTCAAGAAAGCTCTTGCCAGATCCTCTGGCTGCCCTGGAGAAGGGCCTCTGCGGGCGGATAGTTCCGCTTTTTGGAGACCCTCCGCCCGCAGAAAACCCTTACAATTTTTTTTATTTTTTTTTTACTTTTTTCAACTCTTATCTTGGTAAAAGCAGGCCTTACGCCTGCTTTTACCAGGCGTAAGGCCTGCTTTTACCATGATAAGAGTTGAAAAAGTAAAAAAAAAAATCACTGATTTATCATTTAAAAATACTTTAAAAAAGGTAAGGTTATTTTTAGTCCCGTAAAAAACTTATGTTTTTCAAAATTTGTCATTTCAAGTAATTTTAAAAATGTGATTTAAAAAAAATGTATTTAATGTTTTAAAGTGTTTTTGGGGTGATCGCCATTCATATATTTGACAGGTCTTCCTGTCAAGTGTATGAAGGGAGAATCCCTTCTTTAATTGGCTCCCCATGGCCCATGTGATCCCAGGGACGCTGCGAACTACATGCGCCTCTGGGATACGTGGGCCCTGCGCACTTGGAGTTTGGAGAGGCCCAGGAGCGGAAGCGTGTGCGTGTCCCGGGAGCCCTCAGGTAAGGGCGTAGATTTTTCCAGATCGCAGGCCTCCGCACACGGGATGCCGGTGATCGGAAAATACGGGCCTATATATTATCCAAAAAATTCAATAGTGACATTAAAAAGAATACTTCAAGGAAGGCTCATAAAATCAGTTAGCCTTCCATTTGTACCCGCCAGTTTTTAAGATCAAAAATGATAATAAAACTTGCCTTTGATTAAATTATTTTTTAAGCTGTCCAACATACTCAGACAGTGGCAGCTTCTGCCCTGTTTCTGACTTCATTTCACAGCAGCATATGAATGAATGGTGCTGAATTCAGCACTGAGCAGAGGACCAAGTGATGACTACAGCAGTATACTGCTTTCTCATCAAGTCATGCTTGCACTTTAGTGATGTATTAATACTGAGGCAGTAATTCATGTTCCTGCTGAAAGGTTATGCTAAATCCCAATACTAGTCCCAATCTGTCTCACCAAGAGATGTGCTGTACTTAAAAATTCATGAACGAGCTTGCCAACTGCAAGCAAAGCATTAAACATATCCCCCCATGGTACTACTATGGCAGGTGGGGATAACAGGAATGGGATCAGGGTAGGTCAATATTTGTATGAGTTAAAACTGCAATGAACCAATACAAAAAAAGCACAACTTCTAACAATTCAAAGTGAAGAGAAGCTCTCCACACAAAGATTAAATGTAACACTTGAACAAGTATAGCACAAACCTGTTCTCAGCTCGTCGATAATCCAACCGGCTATTTCCATTGGTCAGGCTAAACACTGGGTGAAATGCACTTTCAAAACAGTACAATGCTTTTTCTGAATGGAGGGAAGTGAGATAAAAATAACTTACTGATGCATATAATCTTTGGCACAGTTGAAAGAACATCCCAACTCTTGTAAGAGACAGGTTAGAAAATTTTCCGATGTTACTATAAAGCAATTTTACTTCCAACCTCATCACAGTGCAGCTGGGCACTTCCCCATATTTTGATTTAGTCAGTGCCAGCTAGGAAGCAGTGTTCATAAATTCTTTTAAAAGTGAATTAGATAGTTGCTTGAAAATGGACTATTAAAGAGCATGGGGAGTGAGCAGGAGAGGTTTACAAGAAAAACACCAGCAGACTTGTTGGCTGAATGGCCTGTTTCTGTGCAGTAACATTCTACAATTCTATGTCAACTTATGCCCACTGAGCAACTATATTAAACCCAGCCAATTAATTCACATGCCCTTTAAAGATACAGATAATGTGATTATCCCAATTTGTTAATGAACAGTAACTTCAGTCAAGTTAGAATGAAGAGACCAAGAATGATCATCAGCCACAACTTGAAACCACAATCTGTAACCACATGGTCCGGCATATCCCTCACTCTACCAGGGGACCAACCCTGGTTCAATAAGGAGTGTAGGAAAGCATGCCAGGAGCAGCACCAGGCGTACCTAAAAATGCAGTACCAACCTGGGGAAGTTGCAACACAGGACTACATGCATGCTAAAAAGCGGAAGCAGCATGCTATAGACAGAGCTAAGCGATCCCACAATCAACCGATCAGATCAAAGCTCTGCAGTCCTTCCACATCCAGTCGTGAATGGTGGTGGACCATTAAACAACTAACGGGAGGAGGCGGCTCCATGAATATCCCCATCCTCAATGATGGTGGAGCCCAGCACATGAGAGCAAAAGACAAAGCTGAAGCGTTTGCAACCATCTTCAGCCAGATGTGCCGAGTGGATGATCCATATCGGCCTCCTCCTGAGGTCCCCACCATTACAGAAGCCAGTCTTCAGCCAATTCGATTCACTCCACGTGATATCAAAAAACGGCTGAGCGCATTGGATACAGCAAAGGCTGTGGGCCCCAACAACATCCCGGCTATCGTGCTGAAGACTTGTGCTCCAGAACTAGCCGCGCCTCTAGCCAAGCTGTTCCAGTACAGTTACAACGGTGGCATCTATCCGACAATGTGGAAAACTACCCAGATATGTCCTGTCCACAAAAAGCAGGACAAATCCAATCCGGCCAATTACCGCCCCATCAGTCTACTCTCAATCATCAGCAAAGTGATGGAAGGTGTCATCGACAGTGCTATCAAGCGGCACTTACTCACTAATAACCTGCTCACTGATGCCCAGTTTGGGTTCCGCCAAGACCACTCCAGATCTCATTACAGCCTTTGTTCAAACATGGACAAAAGAGCTGAATTCCAGAGGTGAGGCGAGAGTGACTGCCCTTGAGATCAAGGCAGCATTTGAACGTATGTGGCATCAAGGAGCCCTAGTAAAACGGAAGTCAATGGGAATCGGGGGGAAAACTCCCCACTGGCTGGAGTCATACCCAGCACAAAGGAAGATGGTTGGAGGTCAATCATCACAGCCCCAGGACATCGCTGCAGGAGTTCCTCAGGGCAGTGTCCTAGGCCCAACCATCTTCAGCTGCTTCATCAATGACCTTCCCTCCATCATAAGGTCCGAGTGGGGATGTTTGCTGATGACTGCAGTGTTCAGCGCCATTCACAGCTCCTTAGATAATGAAGCAGTCCATGCCCATATGCAGCAAGACCTGGACAACATTCAAGTTGGGCTGATAAGTGGCAGGTAACATTCGTGGCACACAAGTGCCAGACAATGATTATCTCCAAAAAGCAAGTGTCTAACCACCGCCCCTTGACATTCAACGGCATTACCATCGCTGAATCCCCCACCATCAATATCCTGGGGGTCACCATTGACCAGAAACTTAACTGGACCAGCCACATAAATACTGTGGCAACAAGAGTAGGTCAGAGGCTGGGTATTCTGCGGCGAGTGTCTCACCCAGATTCCCCAAAGCCTTTCCACCATCTACAAGGCACAAGTAAGGAGCGTGATGGAATACTCTCCACTTGCCTGCATGAGTGCAGCTCCAACAACACTCAAGAAGCTCGACACCATCCAAGACAAAGCAGCCCGCTTGAATGGCACCCCATCCACCACCTTAAACATTTACTCCCTCCACCACCGGCGTACCGTGGCTGCAGTGTGTACCATCTATAAGATGCACTGCAGCAACTCGCCAAGGCTTCTTCGGCAGCACCTCCCAAACTCGCAACCTCTACCACCTAGAAGGACAAGGGCAGCAGGCGCATGGGAACATCACCACCTCCAAGTTCCCCTCCAAGTCACACACCATCCTGACTTGGAAATATATTGTCGTTCCTTCATCGTCGCTGGGTCAAAATCCTGGAACTCCCTCCCTAACAGCACTGTGGGAGTACCTTCACTATACAGACTGCAGCGGTTCAAGAAGGCGGATCTCCACCACCTTCTCAAGGGCAACTAGTGATGGGCAATAAATGCTGGCCTTGCCAGCGACAGCCACATCCCATAAACAAATTGAAACATCAACAACAATTACAGATAATTCGGTACTTAGAAACATGAGTTTATCCAAGTCACTGCAGTTACGGCAAAGTCACCCCGTGAGAAATTGAAGTATAAGGTCCCACAGTTAGATTTAGAGCATGATTCGGTTATTTAAATAGCTTTATCATATCACGTGGTTGCATAAACCAATAGCCAGGAAGTAAGTAAAAGGGAGACTAGTTCAAATCCCAGTTTAAACTGACAATTATGTTTAATAAGGGATGTTTTCCTAATTTCAACCAGGTAAATTGTGAGAAGCAGCCAGATGTAAACAGGCTAGACCATAGGTGCAGGGGACATATTTTGTTGGGGGCAAAGGAAAAAAAATCACTGCTGACTGGTATCAAACTATTCCTTTCAATGGATATGCACTCACAATTCTGTTTTGAAATTACAGACTGCCTCTTACCAATTAGGTCACGTGCCATTTCCTGATCCTCTTGCATCCGACAGATGTCACTTAGTTGCAATAGTGAGTCAATGTGATGCGGGTTCACACGGAGCAGAGCCTAGGGTCAGGGAAGAAAGAATCATCAGTTGTGCTTATAGTTACAAACAACTTCTGTTGATTAAAGTGCCCCACCACATGTAGGATCCAGCTCCTATTCATTTTACTGAAAGTCACATGCAGTAAGAGACTCTGCTGAAAGAAGAGTTTTCCTGAGGGCTTGCTTTCTCTACCCAAACAACAAGAGGGCTTGATGCCCACACTTTCTAGAGTCTGGAATTTCCATGAAATCAGAATCCAATCAAATAAAAAATTAGTTTTGGAGAGAGAGGGGGGGCCCTGGGTCTTTGCGATTTTAATGTTCACAGACCGTATACCACAAAACCAATATTAACACTTTTCACTCCCATATCTCTACATTAGGGAGGGACTACAACTTTGAGCAATATTTTTGGAAGTCTGCAAAATCAACTAATAAGATTTCTTTTATAAAAAAGGTAGTATAGCTTTTGCTGGTTAGATGCTAATGCTATAATGGCAGAATTGTGTGCATACCAATAGGATATTTTGAATAGAGCATGATCTGAGTGAAGCAACCTATTTACAAAGAGCTCTTGTGCAACTGGCTAAAAGAATAAGATATGTAAACATTTTAGCCTATATAAAGCACACTCAATTTGTTCCTGACCCAAGAGTACAAACTGTAGATACATAGTGAAATCTTAAAAAAAATTAGACACTGGTTACAACCTACTTTTTCCTTTCTTACATAAATCAGGCAGTTTGATTGCCATGTACTTAATTTCTGCTTGTCGGACACAATCTATTAATGACCTACCAAAATATTATTTGGGTCCATAGAATCTACTGCATCCAAGAACTTGAACTGGGCCTGTTGATAATCACGGCTGTGTTCAAAGGTGAAGTACTGAGCTCCTCCCTTTGTCTCTAGCAGCTGCATAGAAATCCCTGTAAGTGGCAAAGCAAGAGTTAAGTTCTGGATTGATTCTGACTTTGGACATCAATGGTAATACTAAGGCAATGTGGAGTATCGTGTGTTACATAGTAAAAAAAAAAGCATCTTTTTGGGTGGGGGAGGAAGAGGAGGAAGAATGAGCAAACCTTAAAACAATGTATTTTTTAAAAAGGTGCTGGATTCTTTTACCACATAGTTTCCACTGTTGCACTACTCATATTCCAGTAGCTGGGTTGACATTCACACTCTACACTGTCCAAACGTAGCCTAGTTCAATCAGCTCTAAACTGTGCTGGATTATGTAGCACTTTATGTGATAAAACAGTATCTGCATACAGGTAGTTAGCATATATATTTACCTGTTTTAGTGTACCGTGGCCAAGTATCTTTTGGTGTTGTGAGCCATGTACTCCTGTGCAATGGCCGATGTCGCTGCTTTGACCTGATTTGAAAAATTTAAATGAAAAAAAGTTTTAAAAAATTAAAAGAAGCTTCACAGTTCTTAATTCACAACATTTAAAAATCTTTAGATAAACAGCACATAGAATTAAACATACTTTAAGCAGAAATCAAAACTTTAATTTAGGCATTTTTCCCCAGTTATACAAGACACTGAATCAAACACTAAATAGAAATCAGGTTAAATAAGCTTATATCACGTACTATCACAATTTAAATAGGTTGAAAACAATGGCCATCTCTTAGTTGACAACACCTGCACAACACACTAGCTCACCTTTGTTCTCCAAGAACTGCTCGGGCCCCAAAATATCGCTTTAGTTCAGTCTCTGGATTCAGATTCCTGCAGGAAATAAAAGTTAATTTATAATAAGCAGGAGATAGAGAATAGTGAACATTAAATAAAAAAGCTTGCATTTATATAGTGCCTTTCACAATCTCAGGATGTCCCAAAGTGCTTTACAGCAAATTAAGCACTTTTGAAGCGTTGTAATATAGGAAACACAGCAGCCAATTTGCACACAGCAAGCTCCCACAAATAGCAATGTGATAATGACAGATAATCTGTTTTAGTGGTATTAGTTGAGGGATAAATATTGGCCAGGACACCAGGGATAACTCCCGTGCTCTTCTTCAAATAGAGCCATGGGATCTTTTGCTTCTACCTGAGGGGGCAGATGGGGCCTCGGTATAACGTCTCATCTAAAAGACAGCACCTCCAACAGTGCAGCGTCTAGATTTTGTGCTCAAGTTTCTGGAGTGGGACTTATTAAATAACTTAACCTCAAGTAGTGATTGTTAAGAGACATGAAAAAGCAACAATGTACACAAATTGATGCTACCAATCTATCAAAATGCCAAAACTATACTGATAAAAATGTGGTTTAATTTCTTACCTATGTTCAACATACAGCAATGGTCTTGTTTCTGCACTGAGACTGTGAGTTTGGTAATGGAAACCATTGGGCCCCTCAATCTCTTGTAGAATGCTATCAATGTCATCGGTAGCACCTTCCTGTAAAGAGGACAAACACTTTGTAAGACTTTATAGGACAACTCAACTTTACTTATTGCTAAGAGTGAACAGAAAGGAGGCCTATTCAGGTCTGTCGTTCGAAGTTCAAAACAGCTTGCATCCAAATGGATTACTTCCTGCACCATAAGCAAACATTACACTCACTTCCCTTTGATGATACACTCTCCATAAATAGTTGAAAATTGGCTACTTGTAGTACAGAATTGCAAAGTGCTGGTTAATCACCATTCACAACATCACCTGAGCATCAGCAGGAGTATTGTTCCGGTTTTTCTTTTTCTTTTTTTTCCGTTTGGGCTTGTTACTTGAATTCGTCTGGGAAGCAAAAAAGAAAACTTTCTTGAAAAGTATTCAATGAAATAGAAACTAATGTTCCATCTTTACATATAAAGCAAGATTTCATGTGCAGCAACTATTTAAAAAGCAAACAGAATGGGTGGATAGATATTTTGTATTTAATGCACATCTACCACATTTGTTACAGGTGCAAAACAATTTTTAAAAAAAAGGAAATTTGGATTCTTCTGAGCTGGAGTGGAATTTACAGGAAACTACAATTGGCCTGAGTTTACAAGGAAATACAATTGAAATGCTTATTTAGACTACTTCCCAATAGGGAATTACTTGAGCAGTGGCCTTAATGGTACAGATTGAATTAAACACAGCTCCACCTTTGCATGACAACATCATAACCATGTTCCAGAATACACATGAGCAACAGCATTGGAGAACTGCCAGCTGCAGTTAAATTTGGCACAGTGGAATGAGACAAAAAGCTTGTGTGTTATCGAGTACCATAAACACAGTGAATTCAATCAGATTTAAGGTATTTTTCTATCAAAAGCTGTGCATGTACAAAAGCAAAAGCTCTACCACACAATTCTTCAAGGATTCAGGTAATACACGAAACCACTATGAGGTTTTAGCTTAGTTGCATGAAATATTTAAAAATTACCTGCAAAATGTCAGATTCATTTTCCAATTTTTCATTTTTCTTTTCCAGTTCTTCATTTTCTATATTCTGCGTAGCTTCAGTTTGATCATCCTCCCCAGTCAGAGAGTCTTTGAGCCTCAAGTTTATACCATCCGGTTCTTCTGTAGGATGTTCCTCGCTAGCTGCATCATTTTCACCATCAGCTTCACCTATCTACAGAAATCGAAAATAACTCAAAACCTTATACAAGGACTATACTGATCTCCACATATTACAACCGTATGATGCACTGTCCCTTCCACTTCTCATTCTTCAGTGGTAAATGCTTTTCTAGATACTAGAACTACATATGCTGTAATCAATTTAATCAGGATCACGGGATTCAATGTTTGCATTTTCATGTACTTAACGGAATAATTTGAAAGTCATCCAAGTACTGAAATACATGACGACAATAAATGCACAGAGTTTGCTAACAATGCCCATAAAGTGCAAGGCTTTTATAGAAGATACCAAAATTATGGAATAACCCAGGGACAATTTTTTCAATCCCTAGTTTCATTATCAGAAGTAGGCTAATTCAACAGTGAAGTTTGCTGTGTGCATGTGGTCTCTCAATAAACAGCTACCACCCCTATTGTAGTTGTTTTCACCTTCAGATAGGTACACCTATTATTTTGTATTCCAATTTTTCCAGTTGTATTCCGTTACAGTAAAATAATTAAACAGAATATTCCACCAAGTTAAAAAGGAAGGAATGCATAGTAGATTCAATTGTACCATACAGCATCAATGAAAACGTGATTATCTTAAACAAAAACACTCTGTCCCTCCATTTGTCAGGAAAATACAGGGCTGGAATCTTGATCTTGGACAATGATAACTTCCGGAATACAGAATAATGCAGCAGGAAAAATTACTTGTTGGGTGAGACATTAAGCTTAGGCCATGTCATTCTACTCAGGTGGACAGAAAAGTGGACATAAAAGGTTCCATAGCATTAATCACAGAAGAGCATGGAGTTCTCGACACTGCTCTGGTCCATATTCATCCCTTCATTCAAAAGGGATTAACTGGTTATTCATTAATTTGCTGTTTACAAGACCTTACTTTGCTAGTGCATTTACCTACATAACAATATTGGCCCTTAATTTGTGGTCAGCGGCGAAGCAAAGGCGTTAATGGGAATCCCCAGCGAAGAGCTGCAGTGACGTCAACAAGCTGTCTAAGCAGCCAATCAATCACACTGAAGAATTCTCAGACAGCAAACCAGGAAATGAAAAGCTGCTTTTATACAGACTTTTTTAAAGTGTTACAGAGAGCGAAATAAAGACTGGGACTTTCACATGGGGATAAGGTAAAGAAAGAAGGAAGAATGACTTGCATTTATATAGCGCCTTTTGCTACCACCAGACGTCCCAAAGCGCTTTACAGCCAATGAAGTACTTTTTGAAGTGTTGTAATGTAGGAAACGCGGCAGCCAATTTGCGCACAGCAAACTCCCACAAGCAGCAACGTGATAATGACAAGATAATCTGTTTTTAAGTGATATTGATTGAGGGATAAAAATTGGCCAGGACACCGGGGATAATTCCCCTGCTCTTCTTCGTAATAGTGCCATGGAATCTTTTACGTCCACCTGAGAGAGCAGACGGGGCCTCGGCTTAACGGCTCATCCAAAAGACAGAAAGAGGTAGAAGCTGAAATATCAACAAACTTAAAAAATGTTCTAAAAAGTTTTTTAAAAATTGTAATTTTGATCATAATGGAGAAATTTGACACTCCACAAATATAAAAATTAGTTTTTCAGGGCTATAATGTTTGTTTAGCAGTCAATACGCTGTTAAAACCCCAGTCACACCTATTCCAACAAGGTTTAACATTTATTTAACAGCGACATTACCATAGAAAAGCCCAAGTTTTCATCAGTTCCACTGATTGCCGCTATGGCGGTGGGGGGTTCCACAGCACAGCCTGTGTCGGAGCAGTGAACGACTGACCGCAACTTCAGGATTTCCGCGTTTAGATGCGCGCGCGCTTAATCCTGAAGATGCGATCGGTTTCAGAGGGGCAATGACGGCGAACGCCGACAGTTCGCTGTTATTACTCACCGCAAGATCCGGGCCATTGACTACACTTCAAAAGCAACTCATTGGTTGCAAAGTGGTTTGGCATAATCCTGGCACTTTACCTGACGAAGGAGCAGCGCTCCGAAAGCTCGTAATTTCAAATAAAACTGTTGGACTATAACCTGGTGTTGTGCGACTTCTCATTTTTGTCCACCCCAGTCCAACACCGGCATCATGGCATAATCCTGGCATCACGATAGGGTTCTGTACAAATGCCAGGGTCGAAACTCCAATCTCTGGGCACAACATTCAGCACTTCTCCCACCTTGTTGCATTTCCTCTAATAAACATCTCTGACTCCTAATCCCCACTGCTTTAAGCTTAAATTGGGTGGGTGGGCAGAACTTTTTTTCAAATACTTTTTTTTAAGCTGATCAGGAAACACCAAACCATGGACCTTTCTTTCCAAAATCCGCCTGGGATGTCAACGACTCAATGAGTCGAGGCGCTTTGGCCGGGAAAGCTGCCCTGCTCACTTCCCCGCCGGGTGCCACCATTTTAAACACTATCCGCGGTGGGCCCGGGCCCGGCCCCGGCCCGGCCTCTCTCTCTGCCGGGGCCCAGCGCTCACTCACCAGCCGGTACAGGTTGCCAGCCGCCGCTCTGTGTTTCTTGTTCCTCCGCTGTTTCCGGAGCGGCGCGGGCTCCAGCGGCCGCTCCTCCTCCTCCTCCTCCTCTTCTCCCTCCTCCTGGTCCTGGTCCTGAATGTGGCTGAGCGGCTCCTGGACCCGCTCCCCGCGCAGTTTCCGCAGGCTCCGCGATGACATGGTGGCGGTACCGGTGTCGCTGCCGGTAACGGCTGCCGGGGCTCGCGGCCTGGGCTGCGTCTACTCCCCGCCCTCAAGCGGCGACGGTGGCCGCAATGTGCCGGCTCCAAAGCCGCAGCGAGCGGTCGCGGAAGTCGAAACGTCGCTGTGGGCCAAGAGAGTGTTCTGACGAAGGACTCTGTTTCTCTCTCTCTCCACAGATGCTGCCTGACCTGCTGAGTGTTTCCAGCATTTTCTGTTGTTATTTAAGAGACTGTCACGCCGCCGCTGAGCAGCGCCGGAAATGGGACGCCTCAACACACCCAGCTCTCCAGTCTCACTCAGAGAATCCTGGAATGGTTACAGTACAGGAGGCCATTCGGCCTGTCCAGCCCGTGCCGGCTCTCTGCAAGAGCATTTCAGCTAGTCCCGCTCCCCTGCCCTTTTTGGTGGCCCTGCAAAATGTTTTTCCCAATTCCCTTTTGAAAGCCACGATTGAATCTGCCTCCACCACCCTTTCAGGCAGTGCATTCCCGATCCTAACCACTCGCTGCGTAAAAAAGTTTTTTGCTCATGTCACCTTTGGTTCTTTTGCCAATCACCTTAAATCTGTGTCCTCTGATTCTCGACCCTTCCGCCAATGGGAACAGTTTCTCTCTATCTACTCTGTCTAGACCCCAGATTGGCAACTTGGTTTAGTTTGAAAATGTGACAGAATTTGGCGTGTGTATTCTGAAAAATAAATGTCGGAGTAACCCACGGGATGGAAAAAAGAAAGACTTGCATTTATACAGCGCCTTTCACAACCTCAGGACGTCCCAAAGTGCTTTACAGCCAATGAAGTATTTTTTTTGAAGTGTAGTCACTGTTGTAATGTAGGAAACACGGCAGACAATTTGCGCACAGCAAGCTCCCACAAACAGCAATGTGATAATGACCAGATAATCTGTTTCAGTGATGTTGGTTGAGGGATAAATATTGGCCAGGACACCAGGGATAACTCCCCTGCTCTACTTCGAATAGTGCCATGGGATCTTTTACATCCACCTGAATGGGCAGACAGGGCCTTGGTTCAACATCATCGCGTCCAAAAGACAGCACCATCCAACAGTACAGCACACCCTCAGTACTGCACTGGAGTATCAGCCTAGATTTTTGTGCTCAAGTCTCTAGATTGGGACTGTGACCTCACAACCTTCTGACTCAAAGACAAGAGTGCTACCCACTGAGCTATGCACAAGTGGAAAAAAAACCTGCTCTTTTTATTAGTGTCCCCTTTTCCCTTTTTAGTTGCTTTCATCAGCTGTCCCTAATGTGTCTGTTGGAACTCTGTATTCCTTTAGTTTCTATTTTTATGAATGAATATTTGGGTATATAGTGTCAAACAGTGACATGATCTATCTTTATTTTGTGCCTTATTATTACAGATGGTATTTAGTGTGTGTTTTTCAAAACCTTAAATTTAAATTTTAAAAATCCCTCCTCCCCCCCCAGCATTTATTATCACCCTTGGATGTTTTTAAAGCTTGGATAAATTTCCCTCTTCTGTGTCGATACCTTTGTCTATTACCTGAATTTCAGGTATTTAGTATTTATTCTGGTACAATTTCTCTTGCATTTCACTTTCTGTTTCTGCCTGCTTTCTGTGCCACATGTCCAGTAATCCAGTTCTCTCCCTCTTCAATCCACTCATGCACAAAACAACTCAGAAAGACAAGTGTGCCTGCCAGACTGCTGTTGTGGCTACTTCATACACCTTCTAACCCACTGGTGTATTGGGAAGCTCTGATCAGGTTGTTTTTTTTAACCCTTCTACCCGCATTCCCAAAGTGCTCTCATGCACCATTTTCACAAGTTGTTCCTGATAGTTTTGTGTACTATATCAGAAATGAAGCAAAAAATATACTTTAGTTCTCTTCAACTATACTTCCCTTCCTTTAAAATCCATCTAAGTATCACACACCATTCTTCAACTAACAGACGAATGGTTAGTGGGATTGGATGAGGTTACATAGGCAAACTCCTTCAAAGGTTCTGCTAATGTCCTTATATTGCTGGTAGGAGGACAGTAACAGCTACATGGGTTTTTTTTACCCTCTGATTTTTTTTCCCTCTGTGTTGGGAAGTGCCTTATCTCTGCTGGGCAAGGCTAAGATTAAGGCCTTACAACTTCACCTATGTGCACCAAATGAGCTGGATCACCAGGTATCCACACTAATTAAGGTTGTCACCTGCCAGGTCTGGAGATTTTTATCAGCACAGAGAGTGGATTGCCAAGGACATGGCATTGTGGTACTTGGTGGATAAGGGAGGGAAGATGATCTGCAGAAACCTTTTTTTAAAAAAGTATCACTATCTACTTTGAGTTATTTTCTTCTCTTTCCGAGTATTTTAGTGGAGCAGCCCAGCTATGGCTGGATGGTCAATAAGGCAGTTGGCTTTTCATTTTTACGAGTTAACATTTTATAGGGAGTAAGACTGCTATTACACTATGCCTGCCAGTGTAGGACCACTGCAGCTAAGCAGTTTCAGTTACACTGCTGCTTGTATTTCTCTGAGCGGAGTTCTGTGCATGTCTACTCAAATGTGTGGGCACCAGAAATGTTAAGACCTGGTGAACTTATACTATCATCACTATTGAGCAATCTGCAAAAGTGCTTATACAGTTATTGCAGTTAACTGTGTGCTTTGTAAATATTCCGCTTAATCTCCTCTTCTGAAGGTAGCAACCTGATAGGGTATGGTTCCACATATTGCAGCATCTTCTTTACCTGCATGCTAGCAGGTACCATAACTGAGCACTGTGACAGTGTCTGTACCTGAGTCCGTCAGCAGATGGAGCTCTTGTATGACAATGGGTTCCTGGCTTTTCAGTTATAACATTTCTCATGGATTTTTCAGTTTTATATTCTGAAAATTAAATCCAGGTAAAAATCAAAGTGGGTAAGATTCTCATCCTCCTCTGCTCTATCACCAATGGTACAGCTTCATCCATCTCAGCCACTCTCTGGAACTCTGTCCCTAAACTTCTTGCTCCATCCTTCATCCCACTTTCAAAGCCTCCACAAAACGAACCCCTTCGATCCTGCCTTTGGCCGCTGCTTCTAATTTTCCCTCCTACTCCAGTCTGATTCCAAATGTGAAACACCTCGAGATGTTGTTCTATGTTAAAGGCACTAGATGAATGCACGTGCTGCTGAAAGATGCAAAGAACTACATTTCATGAAACATAAAACTCCTGAGATTTCAGGAAATTGGCCAGGTTGGTAAACGTGTCGGTATTCGAATAGGCAAAAAATTCTGCAAAACAAAACTGAAAACAAAGCAGCTTTCGTGGAAAGGTTAGAGCCAGATGATTTGTGGATCAGCATCTGCTGTTCTGTTCTGGTGGCTTGTGATGAAGCCAAATTTAGTAGAGAAAAGTTTGTGAAACTTAAAGGTTTTTGCTAGTTAAGAAAGTCTTCAAATATGAATGCTTGTAGGCTAAAAACTTGAGCTGAAAGACACCACCACCACCCTGGCTTCCGCAACTCCACAGTGGTGTGGAGCGTTGAAGTACAGCTGCTGCAGCGGTCTTCTAAAAAGCTGACAAATTTGACCACCAGGCCTCCATCAGTCGCCATCATTAGCATCTATTCATTTTACAATCCAAGGAGGGAGAAAACAAAACAATTAAAGGATTAGATTAGTGAAAATGTCTTTTCATATTTTGATATCCTCATTTAACCTAGGATCCATGCACACCTCTTGAATATGATTATTCATAATTTGAGAAAACAGACAATGGAAGCTCAGCAGATTTCCAGCAAGTGGTAAGTCAAAAAGGAACAGCAGAGAGCTTACAAAAATTGAAACCCAAAACATGTTAAATGAAAGAGGACATGTACAAGAGTTGGTCTACAAGAGCTGAAGCAAAGGTTTGGAAGTACCTTATAGGGGAGAGCGATGAAGATTTTATTTTATAAAATGGCAGTTGAGAATAGTTAAGTATGTGTGTGAACAGTAGAGAAGTATGTCTACAGGATAGATTGAATGTAAAAGGCATAAATTAAAGAGGAAACTATAAGAGAAAGGGATCGATGAAAATCAGTGGTACCCGCCATAAAAACGGAATGAGACCCCAGAAAATCAGGGAACATCAAAGCAAGAGACACTAGAGGAACAAATACAGACATTACTTGGGATATCTAACATTAGAGACAGTCAAGAGAAAGAAAGGGTAAGATTGAAGTTATACTGCAAGGGGGTTTTGGGGGAGAGAAATGACTTGCCTATTAATCACATTTTGTAAAGTGGTAGGAAAATAGATTTAAAATATTATATCTGAGAGGACTGGTATTTTTCAGTATCAGTAAGGTGTGTAATATTTTGTTACTTCCAGTCAGTCATATTGCTTCAGTAAATTTGTTGTAGTGCAGCAATGGGCGAACAACTGTCCTTAAAACTGCAGCAGGACCACAGTAAAGATCAGGAACTGCACTCCAGGTGGTCCCAGATTAATGCACAGTACACTTCTGCACAGCTTCCAGTCGTTGGCAGGAGTCACCCCGATATAGTAAACGGATAACATTCACCAATAGAAAACTGTTTATACCAGTAGGTATACCTGGATTATTTCAGATAAATAGACACATATTAAAGAAAGCATGAAGTGAGGACAAGCAGGAGAAAAGAATGGGGAAGAAAATAAAGGAAAAACAGAGCTCTCTTCTTCAGAAGAATTACCATATTATCAAATGTTTTGATCACAAGGACTATTGGCTGCAAACAGACATTTCCAGTGGTGTAACATTCCTGCCTATGTAACAACAATAAACAATGAAAGCTTAAAGCTCTGTAAGGTTAATTAGAACATTCTGCTTTTAGTCATTGTTTAGTTCTAGATTATGATGTAAAAAAAATTCCAGAACTGTATTCAGAATCCTATTTGTACATTTGAACTGAACTATTGCAGGGTGACACCATCTGACACCCAAACCACTGATGGAGTCTCCCGACCAGTTGATGGGTGAGTCTCAGTTGTTATGGGTGCGCTGATGGGAGAAGAGCCCAATCCTGGACGCATGTATACCGCTGCACATACCGCATTGAAATCCAGAAGAGCCACCACGTAGGTGAGCTGCCTTCCATGCCAGGCACTTGGCAGCCAGATCTTGCCAACTGCAAGCCTCAAATTGATTCAACCCGACCTGGCAGACATGATGCCATCATAGTTTGTTGGTGGCCGTGACTTCCTCGGTGTCGGGGTTAATATTGCAAGATTTCAAGGCGGCCTTTAGTGTGTCTTTGAAGCATGTCACCTGCCCATCTCTGTTGCGATATCCGGACTCGGTTCATGCTGGCACCCTTAGCTCTCCCCTCGGTTCATGCTGGCACCTGTAGATCCAACCCAAGTTCATGCTGGCACTCAAAGGTCTCCCCTCAGTTCATGCTGTACTGTTCCCTTCTTCCCACACTCCTCAGTTTATGGCACGAATGCCCCCGCCCGCCCCCTTATCCAGTTCATGCTGGCAATCTCTCTCCCTCCCTCCAATTAATCCTCGCAGGCTTCCTGCCCATTCCCTCAGTTAATGCTGACACCTCATTTATTTCCCACTTCAAAGCACTGCTACCAGCTTCTGCTCTCTTCCCTCTAACTTTCATTTCATCCATCCCTCTCCTTTTCATTCCCAATCCTTTCCCCCTTCCCTCTCCCCATCCTTATCAAATTATCCGTCTCTCCTCCCTTCACTGCCATCCATGGCTCCCTTTCCATTTCCCCTCCGCATCACCCCTAACAGAGTCCTGCTGCTAACTGAAGTGATTCAAGCTGCTGTATACTGTAGGTGGGGATTCCTGTTTGCAGTGGCCAGGCTCAGTTCTAGTTACGAGAGGAGTGGCGTTGAGTGGACAGGAACCTGGCTATGCTGACTTTTGTTAGCAATGACATGTGAAGTGGGGCCTCAAAATGCTGTCAGTGTGAAACTCTGCTAGTTGGTATATATGGAATACAAGTGAACAGCATTAGACACAAACATTCAGGCTCCTTCCCATACTCCATATTTCAAAAGAACACCTGCTGTTAAGTAATAAAAACAGAAAATGCTGGAAATACTCAGCAGGTCAGGCAGCAACTGTGGAGAGAGAAACAGAGTTAACGTTTCAGGTCGATGACCTTTCGTCAGAACTGGAAAAAGTTAGAGATGTAACAGGTTTTAAGCAAGTGCAGGGGCAGGGAAAGCAGGGAGGGGAGGAAAGAACAAAAGGGAAGGTCTGTGATAGGCTGGTAGGCAGGAGTGATTAAATGACAAAAGGGATGATTGTACGAAGCAAAAGGAGATGGCAATAGGACAGGTAAAGAAACAAAAGATGAGTCCAGAAGGAGGTGTAAATGGGAATGGCAGAATCATCAACAGCTGTCATGTGAAAAAATAGGGGCAGAGGTTATGGTCTGAAATTGTTGAACTCGATGTTGAGTCCAGAAACTGCTGGCTCAAAGTGGAGAGGATCTCCAAGAAGATCGCGCATATCGACACAGACATCAAGTTTCTACAGAGTGTTCTCTGACTATATATGCTGTGCCTATATGCATCTCTTCACTTCACCTGACGAAGGAGCAGCGCTCCGAAAGCTTGTGATTTCAAATAAAGCTGTTGGACTGTAACCTGGTGTTGTGCGACTTCTCACATTGAGTCCAGAAGGCTGTAAAGTGCCTAATCGAAAGAGGTGCTGGTTCTTGAGCTTACATTGAGCTTTGTTGGAACAGTGTAAGAGGCCGAGGACAGAGGTCAGACTGGGAGTGGAGCATAGAATTAAAGTGACAGGCAACCGGAAGCTCGGGTCATGCTTACGGACTGAACGGAGGTGTTCCACAAATTGGTCACCCAATCTGCGTTTCGTCTCCCCAATGTAGAGGAGACCACATCGTGAGCAGTGAATACAGCATACTAAATTGCAAGAAGTACAAGTAAATCGCTGTTTCACCTGGAAGGAGTGTCTGGGGCCCTGGACAGTGGGAAGGGAGGAGGTAAAAGGGCTGATGTTGCATCTCCTGCGCTTGCACAGGAAGGTGCCGTTGGAAGGGGTGGGGCTGTTGGGGGTGATTGAGTGGACCAGGGTGTCGCGGAAGGAATGCTGAAAGGGGAGGGGAGGGGAAGATGTGTTTGGTGGTGGTGGGATCACGCTGGAGGTGGCGGAAGATGATCCGTTGAATGTGGAGGCAGGTGGGGTGAAAGGTGAGGACAAGGGGAACCCTATCGTGGTTCTGGGAGGGAGGGGAAGAGGTGAGAGCAGAAGTGCGGGAAATGGAACGGACACGGTCGAGGGGCCATGTCAACCACAGTGGAGAGGAATCTTCGGTTGAGTAAAAAGGAAGACATATCAGAAGCACGAGTATATGTTTGAGTACCCATCAATAACCTTCATATCCTGCAATGCACGATCTAATTTAAAAAATTGTTTAAATTCCTGCTTTTTTTAAAAAAAGTATTCATAAAAATGTGTAATTTAACTACTTGTAATTTCTGTTGTTCTGTAGAGTCTACATTACTAACACAAACATGATCAATGAAGTCTTCAAATATTTGCTTACAACTTTAAGTCTATAAATTATTGACCAACAGAAATGTCTCTGGACAGTTTGCACAGTTTTATTTAATCCTGCAGTAAATAGAACTTGTATTTACAAGAAAAAATACATACATACCAAATAAATTTTACATTCAGCTTTGGACAGCAGGCCCTATATAAAATGTTTATTTCTTTATTTTCATACTATTATTATTTTTTAGCATGCTGTTTGACTGAAATCCAGTCATTGTACACACAACACACATCCCATCAGTCCAGGGAAGGTGCATTGACAATTAGTCTTATTCATTGCTTATCATAGTGAAGACTTTTAGTGCTGAAACACAGGTTTCCTTCTTCATAAGTTCCTTTGGTGAAATGCAATTTTTCACTGCAGTGCAATGTCTTAACCAGAAGCTAACATATTTGCCCTACAGCATATGCCTGTAAGATTTCTGTGATTGCTAGAGTATTGCTTTGAATGGACACCTGGATGGGGAATTGCAGACATAAGCATTTCTGTTGACTTAGTTAGAAACCGTTTGACCTCTAGGTAGGAGAGATCTTCAAATCTGGCTTAGGAACTTCATTGGCACCACAGTGCATGTCTGTGGGTCCTATCCTATGGAGGTGTATTCTTAAGATGTGATGTTCTGTTGAGTTGCCATTTCACTTCCTGGTGGCTGCCCTACAGCATGCATTGCATCCAGCAGAGGGTGACCAGACTAACTGTGAATATACTCAATGGAGAAGCCTTCAAGCCCATTAAATTCTGCCATCATGCCCTGTCTTACTGGGTCGCCCCTGGTTAAACATTTTAAACATGCAGAAAGACTAATGAGAAACATTATGCCAGAGTAGGATAATGACAGAGTTGCCCCAGTCCTATATATTTATACAGTTTTTTTTTAACAGTACATTCTGGAGCTGTACTACAATGTTCCTGACCAGATTTAGTCACAATCAAAGGCACTCTTACAACCTCTATTCAATTATCTGGTCTCTGAAAAACTTAACTGCCACTATCAGGCAACTTTATAAACAGTTAAACATGCAATGTTCCACACTAATTGAAACCTGCCTTTCCACTTCTTAATCATTTAAGTTTAAAATCACTGAAGTCTGCAGCCTATTCTATATTTGCTCCCTTATCTGTCACTAAAATGGCCAAGTCACGAGAAGGGAGAGCTTTAAATAATTCTAGGTTTGCAAAACAACAGCTATGTTTATAATTTTAACATCCAATTTTCTCTCAAGTTAGAATTTCTATTCTTCATTAGTTGTTTACTGAGAGTATACAGATGGTGAATATCCTGGTAGAACATTGCAAACCATCTCATCTCTTTCCATTATGGGATGTTGCCTGAATGCAGTGAGCACAAGAATGGCTAAACTATGGAGAATATAAAGTTAAAAAAAACCAACCAAACCCCAATAGCTTGGGCAGTGTGTTACATTGGTACAGTGATTTCTGGAGTCCGATGACTTTATAAAAGCACTTGAGAACTTCAGGTTTATGATATTAGTTGAACCTCTCAGGTTTTAATTTTGTAACACTCCTTAAGTTAAATAATTTCTATTTCTAGCATCATCAATATTAGTGTCCCTTTCACACTACTGTGAAGTTCTGGAATATCAGTCACAAAAGATCCAGCAAAGTAGCAAGAAGAAATTCAAGGCAGTATGCCCTAGTGTTCTACACATTCCGAAAGAGAAATTGTCCCATTTAAAAAGGTATTGATATGTTACGATACATTTTCTGTTGTTACTACATCATGTAAGCACTGGTATATATAACTCATGACATCAGATACCACTGATATACACTTCTTTGTAGATTATGAGGCCATTGCTAATACTAGAAGACAAAGTGCTTTTAAAAGATTCTTTACTGCCTTACTATAGCTGCTGTCCATTAAGTGGAGTAAAAGTGCTACAGCAATATGTCTATTCACAATGGGCATTGCAGCAGCCAGTCAGATAACTGCAGCCAAAGGAAAGTTAAATTTCTTCAATTGTTCTCTAGGCCTGTTAACTCTGGTAACTGAAGTAACAGGACTAATTAGAATATCCTACTTTGAATTTCGACTAGCCTTGCCTGATCTCACTCCAGGTATCATGAGAGTGAGATTCAAAGCTATTTCGTTTACACTATGTTCAGCTAGGAATAAGAAATCACCTTAGGCTGCACTAAAACAGAATGAACTCTGATGCTTTTGGTATAGTGATAGGCCTCATGCACAACCATGGCACAGTACACATAAACATTGATCCCCGGTGTCTAAGTTGACAGGAAATGATGATTAATACTAGGTCAGTTATTTGAGAATTGCAAAGGGACCCACAAAGTAAAACCTATGGTTAAACCCATAGCGTAATAATGAGATGCTGTACATCCAGCGAACCTTAAAACTTACTCAGTATAGGCCATAATAGAGTCTCCAATGTAATAGAATTTAAAGATCAGCAACAGGTGCTTCAGCAGCAAGGAAGCATTAAAGAGCTATTAATAGTGAAGCCTGCAGGAGATTGTAACAAGTAAACAAAAGCGAAGAAAGAAAAGGGGACAAATAAATTATTTTAATGAAATCATTGAAAATAAAATGAGTGAAAAAATAAATTTCCAATGTTGTGCATTCCAACCTGACCCAACCTCTTGCCCCTGTCAAGATGGCCGAGTTTCAAACTCTTAATCTGTACATCTCCCCACTCCCCGATCAGCTTTTAGAGCTGGTTGCCAGCAATGGATGGAACTTTCAGATTTCACCCCCATCTCAAAAATCAAAGGCCAAGCCTCCAAAGCCCACGAACTCATCTGGAGGGTCCTTATGTGTGCCTTGATTCTGCAGTAACGCTGAGTCATGCATCAATGTGAAAAGCATTTTACCAAGAAAATGTTAAACCATATCACGTGACCTCCATAAACACTTGACTCATTTGTGTCCTTAATCCTCACATCTGTTACGCCTGCAGGAGATCAGAATGACATGGGCACATCTTTGAAGCATTGCATATTGTTCTTTTAGGAATTAACAACAGCACGTGCAGCGAGCGTGGCTGCTGACAGCTTTGGCTGGCATCATGTAATGATTATAATACAATCAGTTCTTGCTTTTACTTTTTTTTCAGGATCTTGTTGAGCGAGCATACATTGACTGCGCTTTCCTCGAAGGGGTATTATTCAGAAGGTCCACGCTTTTTCTACTTGAATTGATGACGTCAGCAACAAACTTTATGCATTCAGCACAAACTTCTTTGAAGCTACAGCCGTGTGTGTAAAGGTGCGGAAATTCCTGCTCTACTGACCGATTACTGAGACTCCTCAGAGACCTGCAACACAAAGAGACCAAAATCAAGATTTGAAAGACCGAGTACCAAACAGTAGGACAGTCCCTCACTAGCACTCTTACTTGGAAGACATTTTACTGACAACAAAAGTCCAAAAATACAAAGGCCAACGGGGGTTATTTGTCAAAATACTGGAGCCATGTACAACTCTTGAGACTCTTGACAAGTCTAGCTATCAGAATTAAGCTATACTTCAGTAACAACTCAAGCTTTTATCTATTTAATCTTAGTTATAAGTTTTTTCAGTTAAATTTGTGTTTTTTCTTACACTATTAGAGCACTAACAGCAATCTAGAGCAAGAATAGTACCTACCAACCTATATATTTAGTATTAACTTCAACAGTAATGCACCCCTCTATTCAAATAAAAAAAATGAAATACTGCTAGAGACTCACCAGAGGGGGCTTCTTTCATAGCTTTTTGCAAAATTAGATTGTTTCCTTTACTTTTTCCTGTTCACAAATGTAGGGGCTAGAACATCTTAAGACCACAGGGATTTTTTGTTCTTTTCTCAAGTTTGATCAAATAACTAAGATTTCCTGCACTTCTAAAAGTCAATCATTCTGAATTCATGCATTTTTTCACTGAGGCAGATAATGATGATGATTTGGATCTCCATGCCCATATGCTAACAAAGAAGTATTTAATATTTGTCCAAAACTCAGTGCTGGACAGAATATTTGCAACAAAGTTCCCGCTGACCTACATTAATGCCCTGTCCCCATAGCCTCAAGTTTAAAATTATCTTTAAATCCTTCCATGATTTTGCCCCTACCTATCTTCGCATTCTCCTCTACTCCTATATCCCGCCGCCACCCCACCCCCCGAACTTTTTGTTCCACTGACTCCAGCCTCTTGTGTACCTCCTCCTCTTTGCCCTACCATTGGCAGCAGTGCCTTCAGCTGCCTGGATCATGTTTTCTGTTATTCCTTCCCTAAAGCTCTTTGCCTCTCTACCAAGTTCTCCTCCTTTAAAAAAACCTCCAAGTTTTGGTAATGCCTCAAGTTGTTTTCTGGCTCAACGTATATTTTCCATATTCCTCCCAAGAAGCACCCTAGAACATTAGTGAAAGTTGTTGTTAATTCTGATTTATTTTTATTGTTTAGTAGTCTTTCTCCATATTGCGCAGTTCTATTATTGGAAAAGTCCCAGTTCTAACACTATCTCTGTGATAAGGAAACTTCATTAGCAAGCACCTCAGATGCTCCACTTCCAAGGAGCAAGTTTTGAATGAGTTTGGGCTGCACTCTATCTTTAACTGTTGGTGTCACATGGATAATTCTTACTGTTGTTTCACAAAATAACTTTACGAAGTTTGATTTCCACTTTTCCCAATGGCAGACTGTTCCACCCAGATGCCCACTGACAAAACTGCTGGAACGATATATTACATGCATTTTTGAAAATAGAACCAAAAATAATTATAATTCTGTACACAGCAGTTACCTTATCATCCTGCGTTTTCTGACAATTATGCACAGGTTCTTATAAAGCAGTTATTTTCCATTAATTAACTGTAGCTTAGCACTTGATAAAAGTTGCAGCAACTGCATCACAACCAGAGATCCTGTAGCGCAGACATCATCCACATGAATGGCATGAAACATATTGACGTTGTCGATATTACATGCTACAGTGGTGAGCAAATCCATCTACACAAACCACTTGTTCAGCCTAAAGCCAATGACGAGCAACCTCTGCATCCTCTCCGACTCCAAGCCGAGTTTCAAATCCCATATCGTATCCATCACTAAGATCGCCTACTTCCACCTACACATCATCTGCCTTAGTGGTGGCAACTGCGCTAAATAAATGAAAGCTATTGTTGCTGCAGTTATATACTTCTCAATATCTCACTAAAATAAAGTTCAAGCAAAGGAAAGCTTCAACATCCAGTGTAGCAGAGAGTCCAGATACTTACTGAGATTGGAAGCATCCTTTTGCCTGACTGGTTCCCTGGATATTCTCAAAACCCACAGTGTAGACTGGGATATGGGCAAGTTTCTTGGAGGGAATCTTCATCTGTAGAAAATATAGGTAGTTACCTTTCATAGTTTTATTATAGGCAAGGCACTGTTTCCATTAACCTCCATGTACTCAGCATTTGTGGTGGTGGTGGGAAGGGAAGAAAGATGTTCAGCTGAGATCTTGGTTATTCATGCAAGAGTGATTTTATATGAAAACCAAACAGAATATACAATGAAGTTCTGTCTTGTGTAATAGGTTAGGAAGGACAGAAAAGTTGCCGAAACCAATTCCGCCTACAACAGCAGCTGCACAAGTACTTACGGTGTAAGGAGTATATGTGGGGACATGATGGTATTTTTCATATATTAGAACAATGAAAGGAGTTTGGTTACATATACTGTATGAGGACTGACTATAATATAATGAAACAGTGCTACTTTAGTTCTTCTGATTATAGGGATGTGCCCATTAAAAGGCATGACACCTTCAAAATGGTTAGACTCCTGCACCAGTGTCCCTAGTGTGACTCTGCTGGAACTAACAACACCTTAGATGTATTAAATCAATCATGCCCCTGCCCACTTTACTTTGAAATTAACTGTTGTTGATTCTTTTTGAAGGCTCGGGGCTGCCCAGTGTCTAGACCTCTGCCCTCTCACTACACAACACGAACATAAATATTGGCCCGGATTTTGCGGTCAGTAGCATAGGGACGGCACTCGCCGCTGACCTCGAAGAAAGATGCCCAGAAAGATTTAGCGGGCTCTGTGGTGCTGATTTTCCCTATTACGATGTCAATTTCATTCTGGTGTCTAGCAACAGTGAAGTCATCAAGCAGGCTGAGCATCCAATCAGACTGAAGAATTCTCAGACAGCAAACCAGGAACTAAAAAGCACCGATTATCATTCACATTTTCATCAGTTTACAGAGAGCGAAATAAACAGTGGGACAAACACATCGGATTAAGGGAGAAGCTGAAATATCAAACAAACTTAAAAAAATTTTTTTTTAATTATTTTAAAAATCTATGGCATTTTTATCATGGCCTGGAGGAAATGACACTCCACAATATAAAATTAGCTTTTCAGGGTCAGAGAGGTTGTTCAGCAGTAATTATGACTTAGTATACCATTAAAAACTCAGTTACACCTCAATCAACAAGGTTTAACATTTTCAATGGTTTTTAATAGCGAGAATAGTGCGTAAAAAGTTGAAATTCACGTCAAATCACTGATTCTGTGTTGATTGCATCTGCGAAGACTGTAACAGTGCACCCTGTGGAGGAGCAGGGTATCACTCACAGCAACTTCGAGATTTCCATGTTTAACTGCGCGTGTGCGGACGCCAGAAGTTGCTGTCAGTTTTACACAGTAATGATGGCGAGAGCGCCGACAAGTCTCGTCGTCATGACAACTGCAAATTCCGGGCCAATAACACTTACTGCCTGATCACGTCTATTGTTCAGGGAAATGGCAGTTGCTATACTTTCTGCATGAACAAACATTTACTGTCCTGGGATCTGCACAAGTGGTGATCCTTACCCTGTGTTACTTGTAAGGAGACATGCTGCTCCTGTTTTGGGGGTACACATTGTTTATTCTTTTTTCCCCATTCGTTTTAGGTCTTATTTTATATAGATGTTGCAGTGTTTAAATCCAATCTACAAAGTGCCACACATTGTTGAACCAGAAGGAATTCATTGGACAATATGTGGATCAAGATTTCATGGATCAGATTTCTATGGTAAAGTGTTAATGGAATTCTTTATCAAGTAACTTTTGCACCAACTCTTACCTTTAAACTGCAAGAACCACAGACTGATCTGAAAAGAAAGAAAATAGATGTGCTTTTAAATTACAGGAAAGTTTGTTACGGTACCAGAAAGTAAATTATCTAAACTAACAATATTTATGAAATGATTGCAGAGATCTTTGGGCTATTTCTCATATTTTTTTTAATAATCTTGTCAAGTTTGCTATAATCTGAGACCAACATACTCAGCTCAAAAGTGCCTAGAGTTGAAACTGAAAGAAGACATCTTTACATTGCAGTTATTTGACAAACATTTGTTAAGTTCTAGCATTAGATTCTTTTGACTGTATTTAAAAATAATTCAATCCACAAATACATATTGGCCCAAAAATTAGTCCCGCGACGCGAGAGTACGCACTGTGTACTCTCGCGTATTCTGTCACCAATTGCCGGTTTTCTGCCTGCACTGAAAACCGGCACTTGGTTTTTGGAAAAGGGGGCGGGTCCTTGGTGCACCGCGTGCGCGCTACAGGCTGCGCGCACGCTGTGCACTTAGTGCTTTGGACGCGCAGGTAAGGACGGAAGATTTTAGAAATGAAAAAAGGAGTAAGACCCACTTTTAACAAGGTAAGTAGGGAATTAAGTATTATTTTGAATTTTTTTTTAACAGGTATATCTTTTTTAGAGACTTTAAAGACAAGTAAGTTTATTTTTATAACTTTTTAAAAGATTTTAAATTTTTTCAAAAATTTAATTTTTTATTTAAAATGGTTAATTTATTTAACTATACTTATTTTATTAATGTGATGGTTTTTTTTTAATTTAATTGAGGTTTAGCTGTTATTTTGGGGGGGTGTAAGATTCATAGCTTTCACAGCACGTATGTGAAACTTATGAATGGAAGATGGTGTGCTGCCATTGGCTCTAACTGAGTCACGTGATCCCACAGCTCGCACGAATTCACTACGCCGGTGGGATACGCAAGCACTGCCCAGCTGATGTCTAGAACATCAAGTTCGTGCGAGCTGGATCTGAAAAAGCCAACGCGGAGTGAGAGATCGCGCCTGCTCCTTACCCCCGCGGGAACAGAGCGAGATCAATTTCTGGGCCATTAATGTAATATCTTCATCGATTAGGTAAACTGTAATCGAATCTCATAAGAACAATTAACATTTATGTAGCACCTTTAACAGAGAAACATCCCAAGGTGCAAAAGATGATTAAAACCAGTAAAATTTTAAAACAAAGCATGTATATCTTGCAGTTATGGCATAGAATGTTTTTCTGAGATGTTTCGCTGAAATCAACATAATCAAAAATCTTCCTGGAGTGAGATTGTGCTCTTGTTTTGTCTAACTGACAAAGGTTTTCTATAAAATACACTGCTCAGCATGTTTCCATATATGAAGGAGGGGAATTTGAGTCTGTCTGTTCCCTTAGAGCTTTACTTTACTCTTTACTCCCTTCTTTCCAGGATAGCCTTTGCCTGGATGAACTGGTGGATTAACTGGACCACATTCAGACATTTTGATGGAAATATTAACCAGTACATTTGAAGTAAAAAAAAAGTTAAAGAGGAGAACTGTTTTTGTTAGTCAAGTTACCTTTTACAAAATAGACATGTTGAAGGCCATGAGAACAAGGGGAACTTCACTTTACAGCAGCAGCACACCTGAAGGGCAAAGGTCAAAGGTAAGATGTCAGAACCCCTAAAATCAAAAGGATTTAACATAAAATTCCATTTTACACAATATATCTATAAAATGTAACATATGAAACAGGACTTTGTTTCAGCATTGTTCACCATTTTCATTTGTGACCCTAAAGCATGGAGCAGATAAACTAGGACTGCAGGGGAGACTGGAGGAGGCAAGGGGAAGTAAAAGGAAAACATAGCATTTTGGTGTAAAGTATTTATTACTTAATTTTTTCATAATCCCAGCTACAAATAAACTCATACTAAGTGACCACTCTGAAAAATGTTAAGAGCTGGGGGCATATTTTCCACTGTATGTAAAGATAAATTCTATTCTATTACAGTATTAAATTATTATAATAAATTTTCCCAGCAAAATAATTTTATACAGAGAGCAAAATATATCCCCAGATGTTTATAGGTGATGTCATCACCGGATCCAGACTGGAAGCGTCCACATGGTAAACAATGGCATTTTGCACCTTGTTTGTTTGGACATGCCAATCGGAGCCATGTTTTGAAAGTTAAACAAGCTGAGAACACAGAAATCTAGGCGGCACAATGAGAATAAAAGCTTCAAATTCATATCCAAATTAATATAATACTCACCGTTTCTAATGGATATACTTCCTGATGTGGCTGAGCAGGAGTATTAGCCCAGTCTGCTGGTAATTACAGAACAGTTGTTTAGCACAAGATTACTGTTCTGGCTGGAGACTGCAAAGAACAGAGGCTCTGAAGTCAGTTTAAGATTCCCTCTCCTCATTTGCAGTTTCAATTTCAGCAATGGATGCTGCTCTAGTGTACATGTTAGCTGAGTTTCTAACTAGTACTTACAGCCTCAGGAAATGCTGGCATGCTCCCTGTCTCACTTGTGTTTGAGATGTGTATCACTGGTTGGCTAAGACAAGACACAAAATTGATGTGCGAAGCTGCAGAGAAGGCCACCTGCCCCTGCTCCTAAACCACTCGAAATGACGTGGTGGCGAATGAATGGTTTGGCAAAAGGGAGAGAGAAAAAAAGAGAGCCAGTGGGGACTGAATAACATCATAATAGAAGTGTGAACAGCGCACAGGACACATACCTTTCCCTTTTTCAAGTTGTTGTAGAGCTCTTTGCTTTGCAGAAACTTTTCCATTTCAGCTTTCACTAAGACTTTCCGAACATTGATAACCTCCTCCACAGTCAGTGCCAGGCTCTCCACTGGGTGCCAGAATTCCTCCTGCAGTGAAAAATATTCCATATTCAGTCTCCCCGCACTAACATAAGAAATAGGAGCAGGAGTAGGCCATTCGGCCCTTTGAGCCTGCTCCACCATTCAATAAGATCATGGCTGAGGATGTAACTGGGAAAATAGATAAGGGAGAACCAGTAGATGTGGTGTATTTGGACTTTCAAAAGGCTTTCGATAAGGTCCCGCATAAGAGATTAGCGTGTAAGGTTAAGGCACATGGGATTGGGGGCAAGGTATTGACTTGGATAGAGAACTGGTTGGCGGACAGAAAGCAGAGAGTAGGAATTAATGGGTCTTTTTCCGAGTGGCAAGCAGTGACTAGTGGGGTACCGCAGGGATCGGTCCTTGGACCCCAGCTATTCACAATATACATTAATGATCTAGATAAGGGAACTAAATGAAATATCTCCAAGTTTGCAGATGACACAAAGCTGGGTGGGAGTGTGTGCTGCGAGGAGGATACCGAGAAACTCCAGGATGATTTGGACAGGTTGGGTGAGTGGGCAGAAGCATGGCAGATGCAATATAACGTGGATAAGTGCGAGGTTATCCACTTTGGTGTCAAAAACAGAAAGGCAGACTATTATCTGAATGGCAATAGATTGGGAGAAGGGGAAGTGCAACGAGACCTGGGTGTCCTTGTGCACCAGTCGCTGAAAGTAAGCATGCAGGTGCAGCAAGCGGTGAAGAAGGCAAATGGTATGTTGGCCTTCATAGTGAAAGGGTTTGAGTATAGGAACAGGGATGTCCTGCTGCAGTTGTACAGGGCCTTGGTGAGACCACACCTTGAGTACTGTGTGCAGTTTTGGTCGCCTTATCTGAGGAAGGATGTTCTTGCCATGGAAGGAGTTCAGCGAAGATTCACATGGCTGATACCTGGGATGGCAGGAATGACATATGAGGAGAGATTGGGTCGATTGGGCTTATACTCGCTGGAGTATAGAAGAATGAGAGGGGATATCATCGAAACATATAAAATTCTGACAGGTCTGGACAAACTAGATGCAGGAAGAATGTTCTTGATGGTCGGAGAGTCCAGAACCAGGGGTCATAATCTAAGGATAACGGGTAAGCCATTTAGGACAGAAATGAGGAGGAATTTCTTCACCCAGAGAGTGGTGAACCTGTGGAATGCTCTACCACAGAAGGTAGTTGAGGCCAAGTCATTAAATATATTCAAGAATGAGTTAGATATATTTCTTAAAGCTAAAGGTATCAAGGGATATGGGGAGAAGGCAGGTACAGGGTACTGAGTTTGGATGATCAGCCATGATCTCATCGAATGGCGGAGCAGGCTCGAGGGGCCGAATGGCCTACTCCTGCTCCTATCTTCTATGTTTCTATGTTTCTATGTTTCTACCTCATCTCCACTTTCCTGAACTATCCCCATATCCCTTGATTCCCTTAATATTCAAAAATCTATCGATCTCTGTCTTGAATATACTCAACAACTGAGCCTCCACAGTCTTCTGGGGTAGAGAATTCCAAAGATTCACCACCCTCTGAGTGAAGAAATTTCTCATCACAGTCCTAAATGGCCAACCTCTTATTCCGAGACTGCGAACCCTGGTTCTAGACTCCCCAGCCAGGGGAAACATCCTCTAACCTGTCTAGAATTTATAAATAGAGGATACACCATGGTTTACAGAAACAGAAACCACCGAGCCATATTGGGTGTACAACTCAAGGTCGAAGGGTCTGAAAGCTAGTGGGGCCACATCACCCAAAAGTTTACTTTTTAAATAAATCACTGAATCCCGTGCTGCTTCTGGTTCACTCATTTTATGGGTTTATTTAAGTTATTTCTAAAATGAGATAAAATAATGGCTTTATTCGGACAGAACCTCAAATCACATAAGACAGCTGTGTGCTTTCAATACACACTTGCCATACTCCAAGGTAGTGATGTAGCATTTGGCAAGTTCAATATGGAGTTAGGCTGGCAAAGCTTAAAAATAAACCACAGAAATCTTCAAACAAATAAACATTGTAGAATAATGCTGAGGATAATGTTGGAAGTCGCACAACACCAGGTTATAGTCCAACAGTTTTATTTGAAATCACAAGCTTTCGGAGCGGCTGCTCCTTCGTCAGGTTTCACCTGACGAAGGAGCAGCCGCTCCGAAAGCTTGTGATTTCAAATAAAACTGTTGGACTATAACCTGGTGTTGTGCGACTTCTCACTTTTGTCCACCCCAGTCCAACACCGGCATCTCCGCATCATGAGGATAATGTTGGTGAAGGTGTATTAAGCTGCTGCATAATACACAAGATTGTTGATTGTTAGCTAAATGGATGGGTCAAACACCTGGATGAATGTCTTCTCTATGACAGCCTAGTTTACTACTCTTGAGGTTCTGTCCGAATAAAGCCATTATTTTATCTCATTTTAGACCTCCTCTCTGGTTAGGCCTCTTCAAATGGCAAAGCTATGGAGCACACAGAAGACCCTTGAAAGACCCGAGCAGATCGGTATTGCAAGATGCCCTCTGATCTGTCCAGGCATCTGTAACACTGCTTCAAGATGCCAATAGTTGACTTCAATAGAAATGAAAAATTGGGAGAGGTGCATAACGGGCGGCTGATCCAATATTGCCCCGTTTACACCATCACCAAAAGTTAAAATTAACCCTCATTATCTCTACAAATCAAACACCACCATTAATAATCAACCAGTACAGACAACAGATCTTAAATGTACCAATTATTCTTGCAGTGAAACAGTTGTAGAGTGAGTGACAATAAGGCAAACATTTCGCACCTTTAAAATGTGAAAATGAGTCAACACAAAGCTTGCCTAGAAGTGAGAACAGGTACTCACCAACCACTGGCGTTTGGAAGAGTTTAAAACGGTCTCTGGAATACCCTTCGTAGAATGGAGGTTGTCTCCCCGTACTGAATAAGAACGAGTGCTTTGAGCTGCCTGGGAATCCACAGGCCACACCTCCTTACTCTGTCCTACTGAAAGCATAAATAAATATCATGTTTGTAGGAATTTGGTACAGTAGAAAGCAAGATCAAAGCCCCTCCCTTTTTTCATCAATTTTCTCCTCTCCCCATCTCCTTTGAAGGTGTTGACATCTTTGTGGGATATGGTTCCTTAGGTATCCTCTGGTACCTCTCGCACGTGGTCATTCTTCACGTGTAAACCCAGAGTCAGCAGGCAATTCAATCACAAAGGACTAACAGCCAAGTCCAATCATGTCCTCATCCAACGGCCACACTACAAGCAGAGTTTGCATGGATAGCAATTAAGGGTGGGAATCCTGGCCGATTTTCTCTTTCCTAACCCAGGGGTCCTGAGGTTTGGATTAGGGAGGAGAAAGCGGAGAATATACTGTAGCTGTATGGCTCAGCTACTCACCCCTTTAACCAACTGAGCAATCAGAGGAAAGAGAATCTACTGAATAGGTGCATCAGAGGTTTTTAATAATCTATTCAGTTGTCACGTAATACTAGGTACAAATATATAGAACCTACACAAAAACTATGTTCTGGCCTCTGAGCTCAATTTTGTGGCCAAATGCTTAAAAAAAATATAAGTTCACATCATTCACAAGCTGTTGTTCCATTATTCAGATTGAAAGAGATCCAGCTACATTACAACAGTGGCTACACTTCAAAAGTATTTAGTCGGCTGTAAAGCGCTTTGGGGCGTCCCGAGGTTGTGAAAGGCGCTATATAAATGCAAGTCTTTCTTTCTTTATATGAATTTACTGATTAATTAGAAGGAAATTTGAAAAGGACAACCTCTGGAAATAAAAAATAACACATATAACCACCCAAAATAGGATACTCACTGCATCAAATCCCAGTTTCGGGCAGACATAGTCTAGCTTATTTTCATGAACTTACAATAAATGAATAAAAGTTTAAAGACAGAATGCCTACAGAGAAGAAAGAAAATCCACCACAAAGGACCTGCTCAAGTCCCAGTCACTTCATTTTTCATTTCCCTAGAACAGCACTGCCCACGAATATGAATCACGTTACCAAGTGCGACGGTTACTCTCTTGGGGTTATGCAGGTGTTGAAATCAAAACTAGAATATTGAAGTCTAAGAACTGTCTGTTGGTGTTGTGAACTTTTAGTGTTTGTGTTGCTCGAGTACCTGTATAAACCTTTCTATAGTTCTTTTTAAGAACAGCCATTGTACAGAATATAGGTTCTACAAGTATTACAATTATATCAATGTAAAAGTTTCAAAAGAAAAGCAACGTTTCACTTGCTCACAAGTAAAGTCCATTTATTTTTTACAACCCAGTCCCACACTTGTTCTATTCTACTGCCAACAAGTACCGAGGTGCTAAAATTTATTCAATCCTCTCACTCAACTATTTGAGCATTTAGCACTCTACCAGAAAGTCATGAATTTGAGTCCTCAGGCTGGTTGTCCGGAACTTGAGAGTCCTGGTTAGAAGAATTCCATAATTTATCAGCCAGGCCACTACACTGAATGTTAAACAGTAACGGTGGGGGTGGGAAAGGTCTCAAAAACAGAATTGCTTTATCAGGCACTCACAGAGCAGCAGTCATGGAGAAGCCTGCAGCCCAGAATATTATGTTCTCTCAGTTGAAGGGAATGTTGCGTAATGAGTGAGCAGTCTCGAGGGGAAAAGGAAGTAGAAATCACATTAACTCACCTTTGCACAGAGAGACAGCTCCAGTTACATTCTTGGTCCCTGAATACAGTCCCGCGTCAGAGCCTTTTGAGGAGAGATAAGCAGATTCGGATTGCGACAGGGCTAACTCGCTCTGTAACTGGGTGAGATCATGTTCGGAGAACGAGCGATCGCGTTTTAGAGGAACTGGGGAGCTGGAAACCCTTCGTATCTCTCCATTGGGTGACTCTTCCTCCTTTAAAAATAAATAATGCAACACAACTAACGCCTCTGAGTTTGTGCATCACTCAAGTCTGTTCAGGAGCTGCTTCTTATTCTAAACAACAGAGAGATCATTAACCCCCATTTGGTAAAAAGTTATAGTGAAAACGATTGGTCTAGCATGAGCAAAAGTCACACAAATGTTATTATCCTGGTGTCCCAAATCCTGGTGGATTTATTGGTGATCTCTGACACCAGCAGCTTTGCTCTCTTGTACATTTAATCTTACTAAAATAGTCAGTGACCCTTTAGCTTGCTCACAATCATGGGTAGGGTGAAGCTGTCATTTGAAGGTTACACACAGAGAATGCATATCTAAAGCCTGGCATGTACAATATTATATGTCAGGGGGGACTTATTATTTAACACTTTCATAAATGGTCGTGATAATAAATGCAATAGGGTTCCATAAATGAACAGCAACCTGTTTTAATTCTAAATTAATAATGCAATTTAGTACAATTTAACCGTGTCCCTATGAATTAGGCCCAAATGCTTGACGGTCAATTCCTATTAAGAATAATGAAGATTCCCACCATTTTTTGGAGTAAAGTCCCAATGCCGAATATATTTTAGCCCAGAATTTGCGGTCTGGATGGTGGCAAACTGGCAGCGTTCGCTGTCATTCTGCCTTTGAAACTGAACTAACTTCAGGATACGCCAAATTCCAAAGTTGCGGTCTGTCATTCACAGCTCCGACGCAGACTGCGCTGTGCCCCCCCCCCCCCCCCCACAGAGCCGGCAATCAGTGTAATCACTTAAATCACGGAAACTGACGAAAACTTCAGCTCTTCCGCAGTAATTACGCTGTTAAATTCCCCACTAAAAAAGTTAGACCTAAAGTGATTATGTGTAACTGGGGTTTTAACAGCATATTGACTGCCAAACACAGGTTAAGGGCCTGAAAAACTAATTTTAATTTTGTGCGGTGAAATTTATCCATTTTAATAAAAATTAAAATTGTTAAACTTTAAAAAAAAAAGTAAATTTTTTTTAAGTTTGTTCATGTTTATTTCAGGTTTGCCTTTTCCCCATGCGAGAGCCCCAATCTTTGTTTTGCTCTCTATAACATTTTTTAAAAGTTAGAATTTTAACTGCTTCTTCACTTCCTTGTTCACTGTCTGTGAGAATTCTGCATTTGATTGGTTGCTTAGACAGCTTGTTGACATCACAGCAGCTCGCACAAGGGGATCCCCACTCACCTCCGTTGATTTTAATTGAACGTCGGAAAACCCGAAGTTCTCGACACACAGATCGCGAGATCCTTGTGCGAAGCGTACTTCGGGGCCAGCGGCGAACGCCTTCGCTTCACCGCTGACCGCAAATTCCGGGCCGATGATTTCTCAGTAACATGGTGCAAAAAAAAGGTAATGGTAACTAGTATTGCGAGAGTACCATACACCTCTCAAAGTTTCACATCACAATCTTCATTAAACGTTCACCTACAACTGTGCCTGGCAAATCCATTACAAATCAACAAGTCAAAAATGAACAAAAAATGGTAATAGATTAAAGGGGAGGACATTTAATGGTGCAGCCATACTGCAACACAAAAGTAACAGTACAACTCTGTAGTCAGGTCCTATTGCAGCCCTCAGTGAAATCAGCTAACTCAGCACAACCTGTGGATACACCCTAGGACCTTTAGGGGTACAGTAGTTTAGTGGTTGTTACTGGCTAGTAATTCAGAGACATGGACTAGTAATTCAGAGAACATGAATTCAAATCCCACTATGACAGTTTGAGAATTTGAATTTAGTTCAAAAAAATTCTGGAAATTAAAAACCACCATCAGTAAAAGTGACCATGAAGCTGCTGGATTGTTGGAAAAACCGAACTAGTTCACTAATGTCCTTTAGGGATGGACGTCCTTACCCGGTCTGGTCTATATGTGACTCCAGTCCCACAGCAACGTGGTTGACTCTTAACTATCCTCTGAAGTGGACTAGTAAGCCACTAGGGCAACTATGGATGGGCAAGAAATGGCAGCCTTGCCAGTGACATCCATTTCCTGATAATGAAAGAAAAACCTGCCTGGTCTATATGGCTCAGCTACACACTGCACAGTAACTTAACAGCTGATGAATCTGAATGCTCTCTGTTCTGGGGAAATTCATACAGCAGTCAAGTTTTGCTTTTGCAGTTTATGCTATCTGGAATGTATCTTGATTGTACTACAGGCTTTAACTTTCTCCAAAGTTCCATCAGTCTTCACATTGATTAGAAACAGTTCAGTTCTCATTCAGTTTAAGTAGACTAGGTAATATTCCTACCTCTGAAATGCTCATTTCATCCATTTCAGCCAGCGTTGGGGCTCTAAGTAGTACCCTGGGTCTAGGCCGCTGTGTACTTCCCATGGATTCGGGAGTTGAGAGATCAATGCACGAAGTAGACTTTAGCTCATCAGAGCAGGCATGCACAAGGCATGGCAGTGATCCAAATGTCACTTCTACAAAGGCAATGAATTTATAACATGAAGATAAACAATGATTAGCTACTTGAAGCTAGCACAAAGCATTGCTAAGTGTAGGACTGATTTTACATCATTTATTTTGCTCTTTAGAGAAAATAATGTTAAATATGCACTGAATTAATTACAATTTAGAATTTTCTTTTATATCTGGAGCAGGTTTGGTCTATTTAACTTAATAGTTGGACAATTACATTAAGTAGAGGTAAGCCACTTTACACCAGGCCTTCATGAATATGTAGTGGTGATATGTCGTGGACTTGACTGCAGCTGCACATGGACAATAGAGATTTTAAAAACAAGGAAATTCTAACTCAGGCAGACAAAAAATAAGATTTGACTGTTCGATTGAATCCCCCCAAATCCTGATGAATTCTGATTTAATTCATAAACCTTACTCATTACATCATTTGCTGAGGGATAGAAATAATTGAATGGGCACAAACTGGGGCTTGCTATAGGGAATTCATCTCAAGCTGATTGTACTTACCCCAGAAGCTTTAGCCAAGCCTCCCTGCTATTCTACAAGGCTAACAACTTAAGGAAGGAGGCAGACATTCAGTAAATGGACAGCAGGGGAGAGCATGATAAAGGAGAATATAAAGAGATTAGGAGAGAAGTAAAAAAAACACAATTAGGAAGGCAAAGAGGAACTATGAAATTAAATTATCAAGGAACATAAAACAAAATAGTAAAATATTTTACAGGTACATAAATAAAAAAAGGAAGGTCGGGATGGGAATAGGGCCACTAAGGGATGGACAGGATAATACCACAGGCAGCGATAGAGAGACGGCAGAAATATTAAACAATTACTTTGCTTCAGTATTTACCAGGGAGATAGAACAGGTGGACATGACATTGGATGATGAGATTAGTAATGAAATAACTGCATTTAAAATAAAGAGGAGATATATTAAATAAACTAATCAAACTCAAAGAGGAAAAAAACCATGGTCTGGACGGATTACATCTGCGCATCTTAAAATAATCTAGGGAAGAGATAGCAGAGGCATTACTACACATATTTAATAATTCGTTAGAAAAAGGTGTAGTACCAGAGGACTGGGGGATAGCTAACATAATACTTATATTTAAGAAGGGAGATAGAACAGTCCAGGGAACAACAGACCAGTCAGCTTAACAATAGGAAAAATAATGGAATCCCTACTAAAGAAGAAAACAGAAGAACATCTAGAAACCAAAAATATAATAATGAATAGTCAGCATGGATTTCAAAAGGGAAAGTTTTGCTTGACCAACCTCATTGAATTTTTTGAAGAGGTAACAGAGAGAGTAGACAAGGGTAATGCAGTAGATGTAATTTATCTAGATTTTCAAAAGGCCTTCGATAAGGTACCACATAATAAACTAGTGAATAAGGTCAGAGAATGCGGAGTCAGGGGACAGTAGCAGAATGGATAGCTAGCTGGCTTCAAGACAGAAAGCAGAGAGTAGGGGTAAAGGATAGCTATTCACAGTGGCAGAAGGTGGGTAGTGATGTTCCACAAGGATCAGTGCTGGGACCACTGTTGTTCACAATTTAGATTAACGATTTGGACTTTGGAATCAAAAACACAATTTCTAAATTTGCGGATGACACCAAATTGGGGGGGGGGGGGGGGGGGGGAGATCGTCAATACTGCGGAGGACTGCCAACAAATTACATGAAGACCTTAATAAACTTGCAGAATGGGCATAGAAATGGTAAATGAATTTCAACACAGATAAATGTGAGGTATTACATTTTGGTAAAAGAAATAGGGAGGTCACTTATTACTTGGAGGGTGAGAGTCTCGGTGGGGTAGAGGAGCAAAGGGATCTGGGAGTACAAATACACAAAATCACAAAGTAGCGACACAGGTTAACAAGGCCATAAAAAAGCAAACCAAGCACTAGGGTTTATTTCTGGAGGGATAGAATTGAATAGTGAAGTTATGCTAAACATGTATCGAACCTTGGTTAGACCACACTTGGAGTACTGCGTACAATTCTGGTCGCCATATTATAAAAAGGATATAGAGGCACTGGAGAGGGTGCAGAGAAGATTTACAAGGATGATACCAGAAATACGAGGGTATACATATCAGGAAAGGATGAACAGGCTGGGTCTCTCTTCTTTTGAAAAAAGGCTGAGGGGTGACCTCATAGAGGTCTTTAAAATTATGAAAGGTTTTGATAGAATGTTTCCACTTGTGGGGAAGAGCATAACTAGAGGCCATCAATATAAGATAGTCACCAAGAAATCAAATAGGGAATTCAGAAGAAACTTCTTTACCCAGAGTGGTGAGAATGTGGAACTCGCTACCACAGGGAGTAGTTGAGGCAAATAGTATAGATGCATTTAAGGGGAGGCTAGACAAGCATATGAGGGAGAAGGGAATAGAAGGTTGTGCTGACAGAGTTAGATGAGGAAAGACGGGAGGAGGCTCAAGTGGAGCATAACCGTCGGCATGGACAGGTTGGGCCGAATGGCTTGTTTCTGTGCCGTATATCCTATGTAATGCAATGTAACCAATGTTTGCAAGCACCAGCATAGCTACACAGCGTCTTGAGGATGCAGATACTGAGCTTGAGGCGATAGCACCAGGTGAATCACAGTGCATAGTTGAGGTGGAACAAGTAACGGTGCCAGAAAAGGAGCAGGAACCTGCTGCTCATATGGCCACATGACTGTCGTCAATCACACCTGCACTTTGGGAAATGCAACAAGGATGTGAAATTGGGCAGCCGTGTCATGCTTAGGGGTAAAACATAACAAGAATAGAATGGTACTAGCCCCGTCAGGGAAAGGCTCTGGCTTCACCTTTCCTTACTTCCTGTTGCTACTGAGTGGGAAGGAGATAAAAGTGCTGACTGCTCAACAACACATGAGCCATTTAAAAAAAAAATACATCTGTGGGAAGGAAAATGGCTGATACTGCTGATGAATCCTAAACCAACATAGAAGAAGGTGGAATTGGAAAAGTTGAGGGAGGAAGCGGCTTTGACTGTCGCTGGTGTGTCATCTTTACGGTGGAAGTTGATGGCAGGTGTCCTTGCAGCAGATGTCTCAAATTCTGCAGCTGCCTCCCTGCTGAACCAATTCTGTAGAGGCTGTTTCCTTCCATCACTGCCAGGTGGCTGCGATGGCATAATAGTGGGTAAGGGCACTCCAGCTCTAGTGTCATTTAACCTCCTCAGCATGCTTTCTTTGATAAATCTTCCTTTGGCATGAAATCATATGATCGAGAGGGCTTTGAAAGCAATCCTCATATCTTGCAATAGAATGGCAGGAGTGAAATCAGGATGCACTTATTCCACACAAAGGGTAGTGCAAATGTGGAATTCTCTTCCCCAAAATTCTGTGGATGCTGGGTCAATTGAAATTTCCAACATTGAGATCGAAAGATTTTTATTAGGTAAGGGCATCATGGAATATGGATCAAAGGCGGGTAAATGAAGTTGAGGTACAGATCAGCCATGATCTAACTAAATGGCGGAACAGGCTCAAGGGGCTTAATGGCTTACTCCTGTAACCTTTAAGATGACAAGTATAACTCACCTTTGTTCTTGTTTCTACCAGCTGTCTGCACCGGTCGAAGCTTTCTTTCCGACTTGATCTCTTCCAGAATTCGCTCATGTAGACTGCGTGGCTTCTGAGGCTTGGGCCGAAGATACCTTTCAGAGACCTGAGAACAATTAGTCAGAAGTATTTATTTCATCCAGAAGTGCACTGATTAAAGTACAGTAATTACAAGAAAAATAACGTGAAATTTGAGTAATATACAAGATTCTAATCTACAATTTGTATGTAATTTTCAAATCTCATGGGGTGATTCAAAATTTCACATCTAACATGCTGACCTTGATTTTTCTCGGGAGATGACGAACATATGGATTTAATAAAAAGTTTAAAATTACAAGCTGCTTGCTACCGCACATGTACATCCAGCTAAGATGACATGTCAGTGTAGGCTGCAGGCTTCTCCACCGTCTTTGTTCCACTTACCTGACCTTTGTGAGTGAGGAGCATTAGTAACACTGCCTCGCTCCCTCCAAGCCAGGTTACGTTATCTGCATAGTGGCAGGTTTCAATTTCCTTCAAATCTCAGAGTGCTATCACGCAGACACATGCAAGTATGTGCTGTATCTTGTGTTGAACCTACGTGCCTGTGCACACTCAATGGAGATTTGAAAGAAACTGGAGCACCCCAGCGTGCAGAACCTGCATAATCCTGCCAAGCACGTACTTAGCAGCAGAAGTCTACTAGCCCAAGAAGTTGGGTCTATCTTGGTAAATAGATACAAGGCGGTTGATTCTGAGGCACTGTGTTGGCTCCAGCTATTGTACTGCAGCAGACACAACGTGGGCCACTTGTATGGGTTGGTCAAATGGAAGCAAAACGACTGAAAAGTGAGATTAGGGACTAGAATTCTAGCGCCAAACTTACTGTTAATGACAAATTCACCATATAACATAAGCACACGACAACAATTATTTAGCTAACTTAAACCAGTGTAGTTAAACAACCTCATCCCTCTAATCTTGCCTCTGTGCAGTACTCCAGAAAGCAATGTGTCAGATACAAACTCCCTCAAAAAAGCCACGGTAAGGTGAACAGGATGCAGCTATGAAACCCAAGCTAGTGACCTCTACGTAAAAAACATTAAGCTACCCGACTACTTCTCATAGTATGCTTTTCTATTACTGAAGGCTGTTTGAATGGAACCTTTCTGCTGAGACAATAGGATTAAATTATGCAGGCAACAGCATTTAGATGCCCACAATATTTAACATTTAAACTGCCAGCAGATCCAAGGAAATGACTGTATCTGTCGGCTGGACAGAATCTCAAGCACAGTAATGCTGAAACAAACACAATGCTACACTAATAAAGCCACACGAATTTCAGGAGCAGCTTTATTGTTGGAACATTTACACTAAACTATAAAAACACAAAAAAAACAATTCTAATTAAAAACAATAACTTAAAATATGTATATATTGCTTGTCCATGCTTGTCTTCCTTTCCCCAATTCTCCTATTTCCGTTAACTTTAATTTGAATCTTTTTTCCCCCAATAGAATTTTTTCTACCTATTTTATCATTTCCTCCCCTTGTTGATTTCAGAGGTGGAAGAACTTTTAACAAAATAGGCTAAAATAGGCTTTAGAGGCAGATGTTTTTTAGCCATTTAAATGACAAAGTAAAGATCGGCTCAATCTTGTCTGTGTTGTGACCAGATCATATTTTGTTTTAATTTAATATTCCAATCCCAACCGACTCCTAACCATTCTTTAAAACTTGCTTGAGAATATCTTGACACAATTAAGGACACCGCCAGGAGACAGATGGCACCTCGCATTGCAGTGTTTGATTTGGGATTCTGATATTAGCTGTTCAATTCAATTTTTCAAGAGCCCACTACTGGATTGCCGTGGGGCCTAACTGAGTGTCGTAATTCTAACACACTTTTGACTATGTGTCCAGATTTTAAACAGGCCTCTGAGTCAGAAGGTTGTGGATTCAAGTCCCACTGCAGGGACTTGAGCATCAAAATCTAGGCTGACACTTCAGTGCAGCGCTGAGGGAGTGCTGCACTGTCAGAGGTGCCATCTTTCAGATGAGACGTTAAACCGAGGCCCCGTCTTCTCTCTCAGTAAAAGATCCCATGGCACTATTTCAAGGAAGAGCAGGGGAGTTATCCCCGGTGTCCTGGCCAATATTTATCCCTCAATCAACATAACAAAAACAGATTATCTGGTCATCATCACATTGCTGTTTGTGGGAGCTTGTTGTGTGCAAATTGGCTGCCATGTTTCCTACATTACAACAGTGACTACACTTCAAAAGTACTTCATTGGCTGTAAAGCGCTTTGAGACGACCGGTGGTCATGAAAGTGCTATATAAATGCAAGTCTTTCTTTTTCTGAGGTGAAACTGGTGATTAATTTAGAAACAAAAACACAAGGCATTTCTTCAATGTAATATTCCTTAATACTTTGAAGGGCTGATTGCATCAGCATACATGTATTGTAGCAGGAATTAGAGAATATGTCAAGGCCAGTCCATCTGCAATACTCTAGTATAGTACGCACACGTGTGTGTGTCCATGTGTGGTACTGTTCAGTACAATACTGATACTACATCATCGATTGATAGCTGCACAGCACATGCCTACTCTAAATCTGATTGCTAACAAAATTACAAATACACTCCCCAACTCTAAAAAACCACCATAGACCTAGAACCATAGTTAAATCATTTAAATTAATTATTTGGTTAAGTTAAAATATTCAATTCCCTTTCAACAGTTACAGCTCAGCATTTCCGAATCAAAACCAGTACACTTTGTTTTTAGGTACCATGAAAACATTTATTTTTTTTAAAACCTTTTCCTCGCTCCTTTCCTGAAGGTGCAAACACTGTGATAAGTGCCATGCATAGCCCCCATATTCTGCTCAGTACCAGTGTGTGCAGGGCAGAGATTATATGTGTTGCATTCAACAGACTGGGAACATACAAAAGTCTTATTTGGAGAGATAATGCACCTTGAATTTGTTGATGCAGAAAAAAGAAAGCCGCAACCATCATCAGAAAACCAAATGTACACAGATATACAGCGCAACAGATTTAACCTTATTTTCTGTTTGTACAGATACTGAATTTGAGGACAATGCATATATTAGTACAGACTTATCCCAGACAAGACATCTGCAGTTCTGTCAAGTGTCAATGTTAAACCTGAGGAGGGTGCTTGACTTCATTAAAGAGTGGATACCGGACAAGAGATTTTACTGGTGCTGGTATAGATATTGTATGAAAGAGTGGAGCATGGTTTTAGAATGATGTACTGCGCAGCAGAGAAAGTAAGTTATTAACTGTAACAATTGGATAAATAAAACACACACTGAACCACACATGCAGTTGCCTCTCTAATTATGGGAAGAGAACATCTACTTGGCTGACATATCAGACCGTTTCATCTCCGGCTAATTACCATGGCAATGAACAAGGATCAGTATCCAGGACCCGTACAAATATTAATCAATGCTCGTGGTGCCTGACATTCGGAGACTGACTTGGATAAGATATCTGAGGAGCTCTTTTCCAAGTGAGGCATGTAATATTGCATCTTAGCAGTGGGCTGATTTTGGACAGGGAGCAGATGTTGCAAAAGATGTTTTATACATTGTTCTTTGGTGGGGAGGGGAGAGAAGCAGACAAAGTACTTTAAGTTGAGTGTGCTTCCTCCCAGAGTGCTGTCCCCTTTAAAAACCAAACTAAAACAGATTGGCACAGATTTTGTGGTAAAAATAACGGTGTGGCTTTCAGCGCTCACGGTTATTAAGCAGTAAATCGGACAGCAACATCCGGCGTCTGCACATGCACAGTTAAACGCGGAAATCAGAAAGTTGCTGTCCGAGTTACCCTGCTCCTCCAGAAGCGGCGCTACAACACTAACTCGCCGAGAGTTGCAGTACTGACCCACTAGATACCCATTAAACTCGCCAGAAAGAGTCAGGGCTTGTCCATTCAAGTGTAAGTGAGTTTTTAACGGCGTGATAAGTCTTAATTACCGATAAACAACCTCTCTGGCACTGAAAATTAACTTTTAAAATTGTGGAGTCTCATTCTTTCAGCTTTTAATTATTGTTGGAGATTTAAAAAAAAGTTTTTTTCTTACTGTCTGTTTTATCTCCGTCTCCTTTAATCCCATCTTTCTTTCCCTCTCTATTTCTTTTTCTGTACATGATTTGGCATTGAATTCAATATTCTAACCTCCTGGTTTAGTCACTGCGTGTCTCAGTAAGGATTCTTCAATCTGATTGGTTAAGGAGACACACCATTGATTGCCATGTTCACACAGGTCCCAGATCCCCTGTAGAGGGCGCCGTGCTGTTTTGACTCTCTAATAACTGCAAGTATAAGTGCAAAAGCCCACAGAAAGTCTGTGGGCAAGTGTAAATGCAATAAACGGCCTGCGTCGTTTGTTTGCCGCTGACTCCAAAATCCGGGCCATTGCAAACAGAGAACAAGATGGATTTATAGCAAACAGTAGCAAGGCCTCGGAACAGTGCTTTAGTTGTGGTGCATGTGCTGTCTGAGCACACAGTTAAGTTTTTCCGAAAACATAGTATCTGATATTTTTCTGCAGTAGAATTCTTTTAAATATCAAAGCTTCAAAATATGAAATACATGGACGGTAAAGGTCTAAAAGGACTGTCAAATCTTATCCTAGTAGATGAGCTATTATGCATGTGATCAGCCGGAGTTGCAGATACACGGATACTGATAGGGGAGTTGTAGTGCATTGCTGCACACTTAATTGACACCCCATTGACAATGATTTGCATTTAAAGATGACATCTGTTCAGTCATGGATTAACTACCATATTTTCTGGTGGGGAAAAAAACTAATACTTAGATAACATTCAGATTGGGATGATTAACCAATTATATAAAAAAGAAACTCTTACCTAAACTTACGATGTCCTAAGAAGGCCTAGCCAATCACCTGGTAACAACACAGGAAGCAGTAAGCTAGAGAAAACAGAAGTAGAAAGCAGGTGGAAAACCGAAAGTGATGTGGGAGAGCCAGCTCAGAGGGGACGAAAAAAGAAATGTGATGAAGAAACAAAATCCATGGGGGGGAAAAAAAACACAAACTGAAATGTCTGATGGAAATAGAAAAGCTTGGGAGTAAGAGAAGCTCTTACCGGCTTTAAAGGTGGCCGTGATCTTATAAACTCAAGAATGAGTTCATGAGCGTTTTTCTTCACACATGATGGGATGTCACCATCAACCTGCAAGCAGAAATGCAATTCTCCTCGTGTTAATCAAACACCAAGACTACCAATTAACGTCAAGGCAAAAATAACACAAATAAAGGCACTGAAACAAAACAACAATGCTGGCTGTTCTTTAGCAATCTTGCACAATCGCTCAATTCTTCTTTTCAGTACTATAAGAACAATAAGACAGCAAGAACCATGCCCACGGCATGTGTCACCTTCAGGAGAAGGTAAGAGAAAAGGGGAGCCATTTATTTTAACATTGTGACTGGATTCATGTCATACTCTGCAGTGCTAATCTATATTTCACCTATTTGCTTTGAATAGACCACAGCATACAAAAATGGGGAAAGTATTGCACAATTACTATACATCCTCAAATTGCACAGATGCTTTTCAAATTTGAGACTCAGTGGAGAGAGTAAATTGATTAAGTGTGTGTATAAAATCCCATATTGCGTTACACGAAAACAGTATATAACCTCTCTCCAGGATCTGTTCCCTTTGAGCTGAAGCACATTGTAATGGTGAGTCTACAGAATTAATGTCCAATAATCTTAAAAGTAAATACATATTGAAACAAGAGCTGAATCAGTATCCATTCCCTCTGCACCGTACCCATTCTAGAAACCATGCAGATGTAGAGAAATATTGTTCATCAAACTAAATTGAACTGAACACATATTCACCGAATATATTTGCATCTTTTATTTTGGTTACTCTAAACTATTTTACCGATCATTTATAAAGTATCTACATTTGTGATAATCTACAGTAAATGTATCTGTCCACACATATCAAACCTCCACAGATACTTTGCTTAACAGAGGTAACTTGAAGTCTCCCAGCCCAGCTGCACAGAGGAAAATGCAAACACACTCAGAAATAACCACAGAAAATGAAGAACAATTGAAGACTAACTAAAGACAGAGGCATGTTATTTAAATTTGTTTTTAACAAACTGAAAAGTAAACATACATTCACTGCTGACATCTTCAATTTTATTACATATTGGCCCAGATTTTGCAGTCAGCGGCAAGGGGACTGCACTTGCCGCTGACCTCGAAGAAAGCTGCCCACAAAGATGTAGCGGGCTCTGTGGCGTCGATTTCCCCTATTACAACGTGACTTTATGTGGCGCCAAACAGTAAAGTTATCAAGCAGGCTAAGCAGCCAATCAGATTGAAGAAATCTCAGACAGCAAACCAGGAAGTAAAAACCACTGATTATCATTACTTTATAATCATTTTACAGAAAGTGAAATAAAGATTGGGACATACACATGGGATTAAGGTAGAAGCTGAAATATCATAAATTTTAAAAACTAAAATAAAAATGAAATTTTATTTAAAAAAATCTATGGAATTATCATGAAATGGAGGGAATGATACTCCACACTTATAAAATTAGTTTTTCAGGGCCAGAGAGGTTGTTCAACAGTAATTATGGCTTAGTACGCTGTTAAAAATAAAGTTACATCTCATTCAACAAGGCTTAACTTTTTCAAATGTTTTGATAGCGAGAATAGTGCGTAAAAAGTTGAAGTTCACGTCAAATCACGGATTCTGTGTTGATTGCATCTGTGAAGACTGCAACACCGCACCCTGTGGAGGAGCAGGGTATCACTGACAGCAACTTCCGGGTTTCCGCGTGTAACTGCACGTGTGGACGCCAGAAGTTGCTGTCAGTTTTACACAGTAATGACGGTGACCGCTGACAGTTTCGCTGTCATTACAACCACAAATTCCGGGCCATACTTTTTTCTGCAAGTAGATATCTATAAAAAAATTGTGAAATGCTGTAAAGGATGGGGTGATACTTCAGACAAGGCAAATTTAATGGCAGTACTCACCGAAAAGGCAAACTACATGGGGTGCATCTTAGAAAATTATTTTTAGGGGCAAAAGAATTAATCAATTATACGGGGGAGGGGCTTAACAGACTCCTCAGCATTATTGTAAAGTTCATTTATTTCACCTGAGACATGAAACCTGGAATGTATTCCTTAAAAACAAACGGCCTTAAGGAGATTCCTTAACGACATCCTAAGTGACTGTGGCAAAGGTAAAACATCCCTCCTCATCCTTCTCGACCGGTCTGCAGCGTTTGACACGGTTGACCACACCACCATCCTCCAACGCCTCTCCACCATCATCCAGCAGGATGGGACTGCACTCGCCTGGTTCCATTCTTATCTATCACGTCGTAGCCAGAGAATCACCTGCAATGGCTTCTTTTCCCACTCCCGCACGGTTACCTCTGGTGTCTCCCAAGGATCTATCCTTGGCCCCCTCCTATTTCTCATCTACATGTTGCCCTTCGACGACATCATCCGAAAACACTGGGTCAGTGTCCACACGTACGCTGACGACACCCAGTTCTACCTCACCACCACCTCTCTCAATACCTCCCTTGTCAGACTGCTTGTCCGACATCCAGTACTGGATGAGCAGAAATTTCCTCCAACTAAATACTGAGAAGACCAAAGCCAATGTCAACCAGACTGTTTGCAACCTTGGTGTCATATTTGACCCCGAGGAGTTGCTGACCACATATCCGCGCCATCACGAAGACCACCTATTTCCACCTATGTAACATCGCCCGTCTCCGCCCCTGCCTCAGCTCATCTGCTGCTGAAACCCTCATCCATGCCTTTGTCACCTCGCCACTTAACTATTCCAATGCACGTCTGGCTGGCCTCCCACATACTCCTGGCTGGCCTCCTACGTACTACCCTCCATAAGCTTGAGGTCATCCAAAACTCGGCTGCCTATGTCCTAACTCGCACCAAGTCCCGTTCACCCATCACTCCTGTGCTCGCTGACCTATATTGGCTCCCGGTTAGGCAACACCTCGATTTAAAAATTCTCATCCTTGTTTTCAAATCCCTCCATGGCCTCGCCCCTCCCTATCTCTGTCATCTCCTTCAGCCCTACAACCCCCCACCCCACTGAGATATCTGCGCTCCTCTAATTCTGACCTCTTGAGCATCCCCGATTTTAATCGCTCAACCATTGGCAGCCGTGCCTTCAGCTGCCAAGGCCCTAAGTTCTGGAATTTCCTCCCTAAACCTCTCCGCCTCGCTACCTCTCTCTCCTCCTTCAAGACGTTCCTTAAAACCTACCTCTTTGACCAAGATTTTGGTCACCTGCCCTAATATCGTCTTATGTGGCTTGGTGTCAAATTTTGTTTGCTAACGCTCTGTGAAGTGCCTTGGGACATTTTACTACGTTAAAGGCGCTATATAAATACAAGTTGTTGTTGTTGTTAATACTAAACGAAGCTATGTCAGAAAGTTGTTGACAAAATTCTACGTGCAAGGTTTCTAATCAAACTTAAAAGCCTCAGGAATTCAAGGTAGAACACAACACTGGATAAAAAGTTGCTTAAAAATAGGAAACAGGGAGAGTCCTCATGAGAGGTGCACGGTTAGATCAGAGGTGCGGAGAACCTTAGGGGCCAGTGCTTGGACCCTTGTTGGATCTAACCTACATTATTACCTGGATATCAAAATCAAATGCAAGCTTGTCAAATTTGATTATACTAAAATAGGGAGGGCAGTTGAAATTAAACATTTGCAGAAATTACATTGGTCAAAAAATTTACATCATACACTGAATGAAAAAAGGCCCAACAAAGCCTAAATGCTCTTCTTTGAAAAGTGTCATATTCACCTGAACTACTGGAACAGGTAAACAGAGCCTTGGTTTAACATCTCTTCCAAAGGACTGCATCTCCAATGATGTAGATCTTCCCGTGGTAATGCACTGGAGTGTCAGCCTAGAGTGAGGCTTGAAACCATGATATTCTGACTCAGAGACAAGAGTGATACCCAGTGAACCAGGCAGACATGGTGGAATGGAATTGGAGAGGAAGAACTAAAATGGAACTTTAAGTGTTGGCACGCTCATCACTTTCAACATCTAGATAATGTGGGAACTCAAATTTAAAAAATAAACAGAATGTGGGATATCCTGCTAGAACAATAGAGTATAAATCTTAAGAGGTTAATCTGAGGCATTACAAGGCAATGGTCAGAGAACAAATTGTGTTGAATTTAGGACCTCATGCCACAGAAAATAGGTGCATGCATCTGTTTGCAAGGGGGAGCAGCAAGAATGATCCAAAGTATAAAGGGGATGAACTATGAGGAAAGATTAGAAAACCTGAAACTTAAAAATCTGGAAAGAAGCAATTTAGGAAGGACCTTAAGGTATCTGAGCTATGAGGTGAGATTAAAAAGCCTAGGATTGTTTATTCTGAATAAGAGAAGGCTCCAGGAGATACTATTCAAGATTCTTAAGGGAACAGATAATTTGAAACCCGATAATATGACCAGGATTGCCACAAACCCTAGAACTAGGACACGAGCTCATGCCAAGAAAAGGGAAGGTTCACAAACAATTCAGAATGAACTACTTTACACAGAGGGTTGCAAATGTTTGCAATGGACTGCTCAGGGCGGCAGTGGAGGTAGCCAGTGTGGAGTCATTTAAGAGATAACTGGATAAATATTTAAAGGTGTGGCCGATTAAAAGGCATTAGTTTTAGGGACCAGCTCGAAGGACTGCAGAATCTTTTTTGTTCTTGTACTTTCCTTTGACCGAACAAATATATATTAAATGTTATGTTGTACGAGATAAACCTACAATATTACTTCAAATTAAGTAAGGAAAGTAGCATCACGGGACTTAAATTTAAAAAAATATATTGGGAAGAACCTTTTTACTCTAAGAATTATAACTTATGTCAAGTGGGGTAGTGAAATCAAAAAGATTGAAAGACCTTCAAAATGCAGCTGGCCACTATAATAGGAGAGCCTGGATATTAGAGGGATGAGCTTCAATGGGGTGGATAGCCTTGACTCATGTTCCTACAATTTGTTTTTTCCCCAACATATGAACTGCATGTGACAGGACAGAACATGATTAGCTCGAAATAGGAATATAAACAAGATACTGTGCTACCATTTAAATCTTTTATCTTACCATAACTTTGCGTAGTTTATATTTGCGTGCTTTAATGTCCTGCATTAACATCTCGAATGGCGTAAGGTGGTATTCTGTTGGCAGGGGGTTGTACTGCTTTTCCTGGACTTTTTTTAGTTTTACACCATGGCGGAGGTCTCGCATTAGCTGCACCCACAGACGAGCCTGTAAGCGCACGGGAAACAATTCACAAACATATTACAGCTCTGGAACATGTGGAATCAACAGGTCTTCTTAAAATCTATTGATTGGGCACAAAAAAGCTTCAGTATAAAGGCGACTTGATGTAATGGGGAAAAGAAAGAAAATGCTGGTGCTGAATTTATCTTCTGCTCCTGGATGTAGCTGGCACACTGAGGAAAAGCTAGATGGTAGGGTGTGTTCAAACAGACAGCTAGTCCAATTTAATGAGTATTACATCATTTTCAAATAATCTTGACTATATGAACTGTTAATAGCTCTCAGGAAGAGCGAGTTGACTCAGATTTGAATGTTTGATTTGTTGGACATACCTTATTTTTCCTAACTTAAGCCAAACCAGTTGTTTTTGTTCCTTCAAATGACATTTCCCCAAATACAAATACAAAGTCTAAGCCAGTCACAGACATACTCTCAGGATGAAATCCAGATGTATGCCACTGACAGCAGACCACACCTGGAGTACTGTGTACAGTTTTGGTCTCCTTACCAAAGGAAGGATATACTTACCTTAGAGGCGGTGCAACAAAGGTTCACTAGATTGATTCCTGGGATGAGAGGGCTGTCCTGTGAGGAGAGATTGAGTAGACTGGGCCTATACACTCTGGAGTTTAGAAGAATGAGAGATGATCTCATTGAAATCTGTAACATTCTTAGAGGGCTTGACAGGGTAGATGCGGAGAGGCTATTTTCCCTTGGTTGGAGAGTCTAGAACTGGGAGTCATAGTCTCAGGATAAGGGGTCGACCATTTAGGACTGAGATCAGGAGAAATATATTCAACTCAGGGGGTTGTGAATCTTTGGAATTCTCTACCCCAGAGGGCTGTGGATGCTCAGTCATTGAGTATATTCAAGACTGAGGTCGATAGATTTATGGACTCTAGGGGAATCAAGGGATATGGGGATCGGGCAGGAAAATGGAGATGAGGGAGAAGATCAGCCATGATCTTACTGAATCGCGGAGCAGGCTCGAGTGGCCGTATAGCCTGCTCTTGCTCCTATTTCTTAAGTTCTTCTATTATATTAAGGAATAAAAGGCTTCTCTCTCCCCCTCAGCAATGTTTTTTCAGTTGTATTAAATTTGGCAAGATACTAGGGGGTTAATTTTAACCTAATTTGCCAGGCGAGAAACCCAAAAGATCGGGGGCAACACTGGTTTTACTCTCAATGGAGAGCAATATTGGGCAGGGCGTAAAGCCAACGTTCCACCTGCATCCCATCAGTTTCCGTTAAAATTTCCCCCTTGGTGTCAAAGTTAGAAAAGCAGTTAAAAGTCAAGGTGCTTCACCAACCAATTTAAATTTATACTTTTATGAACAACATTCTCCATTACAAAACAGTAATAAAATCACAGAAGTGCACTCATAGGATTTTGTGCATATAACATATTCTGTGTCTTGAAAAACCTCAGATTTCTTCAACTCCTAAGCATGTAACTGTACAGCGCACAATTCTGTTTGCGTGCAGTTGTAAATTCAGAGTTTATTCAAGATTGCCGTTATGTTTGTGCACGTGATTTGTTTTTGCACTTGATGGAAGGGAATGCAAATGGAACCTACGTAAGCCCTGCTTGAATTTTGGAAATTCAGGACATCACTGGATTAACTTTCAAAAATGTAATAGGGTTTATGCACTATTCCATTTGCAAATTTTTTTTAATATATAAAAGCGTTTTGTGTTTGCATAATAAAACACATCTCCCCTTGACCTGTTTCTTTTACAGATTTCATTACCAAAGGCCGGTTTCACACTTTTTCAGCAACGAGAAATTACAGGAGGCAGCCTAGCGGGTAAGAACAGCTTTGTTCACTGTAACTCGAGTGTGGATCTGTCTGATTTTGCGAGGGATGAGGAGAAAGTTCAGCAACAGAGAACTACTGCTTCTAATATAAACTTTCAGAAAGCCTTTGATTCCTATGTAAGAGAGAATTCTTACAAAGTAGTTCCTAAGAGGACAGTGGCTCATGGAAAGTGCACCACACTATGATCAAGTGAGATGAAAATCAACCTCTTGAAATCCTCTTTTGAATGCACATATTAGCAGTCGTGAATAAGTATACACTACTCACCCAGTCCGTATGGTTCAGGTTGTCCAATTCCACTAGTGGAGTCTCCTGTGACTCTCCAACCTGCATCTTCTTCAGCATCTGGAAGACAATAGGAGTTAGAACACCGATATAAAAGGAGGGTGAAATTCAGAGTGACATTGAAGCACCATGGTATAGATTTTGGACTGTTGGTAAACTCATAAGATTAGACACGCACTTGCATTGTAAAGCACATGGAAATGCAGCGAATACACAAATAATTAGTTGGCAGGTTGCCTAAATTCTCCAAAACATCTCCATTTGACGTGGGGCAGTTTAGTTTCACACTGGGAAAACCGAATTGACGAGTACAAATAGTGACCCACCTCATTCCGCACCCCCTGCCAGCCCCAGGACCGAACAGCTGTCAAATGAACAAATCAAAACCAACTTCAAAGTGAAAGATACAGATTACCAAGATAGCTCAATGCCACATTTGGTAGCGACTGAAAGGCTTTCATTACAGCCTTTTGGAGCATCTGAAGTCCAGGAAGGATTAAGGTTAAGCTAATCTGGACTCTCCAGATATTTTACTTCCCTAATTTTAAACACTAGAGAGACAGGCAAGGGGATAATAAAAAGTGTCAGGAGAATGAAAATGTAGTTCCCAAAATCATTAGCCCCACTAATACTGCTAGGTAGAACTGTTCCTATATAATTTACTTCCAGTGCTGGAGAGTTGAAAAGATAATAGGCTCTACTGCTGTAATTTGGTGCTTCACTCCTCTCAGGAGCAAGGTGTTTTCTATGTGTGAAAATCAAATAGAATTCAACAAGTTTCCCAGAATTTTTCTCCAGAAATAAAAGACTCAATATGGCAAGTCTATTTTAAGCATTCACGATTATGACAAGGAAAAGAATGGCGAGATTTTATCATAGATTTTATTTAAAATGCTATGGTGAAAATCTGCTTAGGTCCTCTGGTACGGTCGCAACACATAAACAAAAGTGATCTCATCAGATGAGACAGGATAAAATGGGACTTTAGAAATAAACTAGTACTATTTACTGATGTAATCTCCAGGTTAGATTAAGTCACTGTATTCCTACTTCTAAAGAATGTAGTTCTTCAAATCTCAGGATTAATTTGTAATAGTAAAAAAAAAGGGACTTATTGTACAGGAAGTAATAAAATTGGCAGTGTCCCAGTTTACTGGACATACCATTCCTCCTCTTTGTTTGAAGTAATGCTCATTGGAGGAAATTATATCTACTGGTAAGAAGTATTCACTGGAAGAAATAGCCTAGAAGAGGTGGTTGCCCTGTACAAGCCTGACTGAGAGAGTTTGAAAACATAAATGTTATTGCAAGAGTTTACGTGAAGACTTTTAAAATTTAATAACCATTTAAATATTAAGAGACTTAAATTAATAAAAGGACAATTTTGGTACACAGAATTTTTTTCCTCGATACTGATTTAAAAAATGTTTCAGTGTTAGGTTAATAATAAATAGCAAAATTTTGAAGAGCTGGAAATGTTTTGGCATTTGATTTTAGTCTGCGTAGGTTCCCAAATATTCCAGTCCTTATGGTCTAGACACACAAAACTTTCAAAATTCATTTTAGGTGACAAGGAATGAGCACCCCAAAGACCCAACGCCACGCGGTCACATACTGTAAAGGTTAGAAAGTAACTCATTAAAAATGCTTCTGAGGCATAACGCTTACATTAACATCCATGTTTTAATTGTTAGCAAGTCTGTTAAGGTCCACAGTACAATTACTGGGTACATGCACAGATAAAGCAAACTCATTAACACAAAAATTCATCAAGAACATACCCAGGGTTCATGTTAAAGAGAACTATAATGGTGGACAGATTTGCTTTTAATCTAAACATTCTATGTAAAAGTTAAAGAAAATCTAGGCTCTCTGGATGGCTCAGCAGGCTAGTGCTCTGCCTGGTGTGGATTGAGCCATACGGACCAGGTAGGTCCCAGGTTTGTTCCTTCGCCCGTGCTGAGTTAGCTGATCTCAGTAACGAGTGGTACAAATATCCTCAGTGCCCCTGGGCTAGGGAGAAAGAGAAAAGTGTGTAAGTGTGGGCATCGGGAGACAACAGGATTAGGCTCGACTGTAATGGAATTTAAAATGTTGTATTATCCGAGACATGATTTTACGCTGAAATTTTTCTCTACACAGGAACAAACACACATACACAATTGTTTGCCATTAAACTACAGATTTTCTCCATTTCATTCTCTTTCCCACCTACCTAGCATTAAATAAAAATGCCCTGTTTGTATTCTCAGTTTTCCTACTGTGTCTGCATACACTTAACTAATCAATCAAAGCTGCAAAGAATGGTCGACTGGACATAAAATCTTTCATATACTTTTACTGGACAACAGCTGGGTTAATACATTAAATGCCCATGATACACACTGAAAAACAGACAAAAGATGAATTGCTAGACAGAGGTTTGAAATGGTTAAAATCATGTGAGGCCCTGAGCTGCTTCAGGTGGCAAGAGTATTCTGTAGCAAGTTGCTCCAGGGATTCCACATTGATTTCATAGGGTTTTAAGCCCCTTTTCAATATAAGAACATAAGACATAGGAGCAGGAGTAGGCCATTCCGCCATCGAGCCTGCTCCGCCATTCAATAAGATCATGGCTCATCTTATACCTCAACACCACTTTCCTGCACTATCCCCATATCCCTTGATTCCCTTAATATCCAAAAATCTATCGATCTCGGTCTTGAATATACTCAACGACTGAGCCTTCACAGCCTCTGGTGTAGAGAATTCCAAAGATTCACCTCCCTCTGAGTGAAGAAATTTCTCATCACAGTCCTAAATAGCCAACCCCTTATTCTGAGACTGTGACCCCTGGTTCTAGACTCCCCAGCCAGGGGAAACATCCTCCCTGCATCTACGCTATCAAGCCCTGTAAGAATTTTGTATGTTTCAATGAGATCACACCTCATTCTTCTAAACTCCAGAGAATATAGGCCCAGTCTACTCAATCTCTCCTCATAGGACAACCCCCCATCCCAGGAACCAGTCTGGTGAATCTTTGTTGCACTCCCTCTATGGCAAGTATATCCTTCCTTAGGTAAGGAGACCAAAACTGTACACAATACTCCAGGTGTGGTCTCACCAGGGCCTTATATAATTGCAAGTAATACGTCTTTACTCTTATACTCAATCCTCTTGTAATAAAGGCCAACATACCATTTGCTTTCCAAATTGCTTGCTGTACCTGCATGTTAACTTTCAGTGATTCGTGTGCAAGGATACCCAGGTCCCTCTGAACACCAACATTTCCCAATCTCTCAACATTTCCCAATCTCTTACCATTTAAAAAATACTCTGCTTTTCTCTTTTTCCTACCAAAGTGGAAAACTTCACATTTTTCCACATTATATTCCATTTGCCATGTTTTTGCCCACTCACTTAGCCTGTCTATATCCCCCTTGAAGCCTCCTTGCATCCTCCTCACAACTTACATTCCCACCTAGCTTTGTATCATCGGCAAACTTGGATATATTACATTTGGTTCCCTCATCCAAATCATTGATATAGATTGTGAATAGCGGAGGCCCAAGCACTGATCCTTGCGGTACCTGCCAACCCGTAAATGACCCGTTTATTTCTACTCTCTGTTTTCTGGTCCGTTAACCAATCCTCAATCCATGCTAGTATATTACCCCCAATCCCATGAGCCCTCATTTTGTTTAATAACCTCTTGTGTGACACCTTATCGAATGCCTTCTGAAAATCCAAATACACCACATCCACTGGTTCCCCTTTATCTATTCTGCTAGTTACAACCTCAAAAAATTCTAACAGATTTGTAAAACACGATTTCCCTTTCATAAGTTGACTCTGCCTAATCCTATTATTATTTTCTAACTGCCCTGTTACCATGTCCTTACTAATACATTCTGGCAATTCTGGCATTTTCCCTACTACTGATGTCAGGCTAACTGGTCTGTAGTTCCCCGTTTTCTCTCCCTCCTTTCTTAAATAGTGGGGTTACATTTGCTACCTTCCAATCCACGAGAACCGTTCTAGAATCTATGGATTTTTGGAAAATGACAACCAATGCATCCACTATCTCTATAGCCACCTCTTTCAAAACCCGAGGATATAGGCCATCAGGTCCAGGGGATTTATTGGCTTTCAGTGCCATTAATTTCTCCAGTACTATTTTTTTTACTAATACTAATTTTTTTCAGTTCCTGGTTCTCCACTATTTCCGGGAGGTTTTTTGCATCTTCTTCCGTGAAGACAGATACAAAGTATGTTTAATTTCTCTGCCATTTCCTTATTCCCCATTATAATTTCTTCTGTCTCAGCCTGTAAGTAACACGGGCAACACGGTGGCATAGTGGTTAGCACTGGTGCCTCACAGCGCCAGGGACCCGGGTTCGAATCTGACCTCGGGTGACTGTCTGTGTGGAGTTTGCACATTCTCCCCGTGTCTGCGTTGGTTTCCTCCGGGTGCTCCGGTTTCCTCCCACAGTCCAAAAATGTGCGGGTTAGGTTGATTTGGCTATTATAAATTGACCCTTAGTGTTAGGGGGGGATTAAATATGTGGGGTTACGGGGATAGGATGGGATATGTTAGGGGGAATTAAATACGTGGGGTTACGGGGATAGGGTGGGATATGTGTCGGTGCAGGCTCGATGGGGATTCTGTGTGAGAAAGCAGGGACAGGGTACTGGATTTGGATGATCAGCCATGATCGTATTGAATGGTGGAGCAGGCTCGACGGGCCGAATGGCCTACTCCTGCTCCTAGTCTCTATGTTTCTATGTAAGGGACCCACATTTACTTTCGCTAATCTTTTCCTTTTTACATCCCTATAGAAGCTTTTACAGTCTGTTTTTATGTCTCTCGCTAGTTTACTCTCATATTCTATTTTCCCTTTCTTTATCAATTTCTTGGTCCTCCTTTGCTGAATTCTAAAATCCTCCCAATCCTCAGGCTTACTACTCTTTTTGGCAACATTATAAGCCTCTTCCTTTGATCTAATACTATCTCTAACTTCTCTTGTTAGCCACGATTGGACCACTTTTCCTGTGGGGTTCTGTGCCTTAAAGGAATGTATATTTGTTGTAAATTATGCATTAATTCTTTAAATGCTAGCCATTGCTCGTCCACTGTTTCCCAATCTACCTTAGCCAACTCACCCCTCATACCTACGTAATTTGCTTTGTTTAGATTTAAGACCCTAGTTTCGGATTTAACTAAGCCACTTTCAAACTCAGTATAAAATTCTATCATATTATGGTCACTCTTCCCTAAAGGCCCCTTCACTACAAGGTTATTAATTAACCCTTTCTCATTGCAAAATACTAGATCTAAAATAGCCTGTTCCTCAACATACTGATCTAGAAAACTATCTTGCATACATTCCATGAATTCATCCTCAACACTATAACTGCAAATTTGGTTTGCCCAGTCTATATGTAGATTAAAGTATTACATGATTACTGTATTACCCTTGTTACATGCACCTCTAATTTCTTGATTTATACACCGTCCTACATTGTAACTACTGTTTGGGGGCCTATAAACAACTCCTACCAATGTTTTCTGCCCCTTGCTGTTTCTTTGCTCCACCCAAACTGATTCTACTTCTTGATTTTCGAAGCCAAGATCCTTTATCTCTACTGTCTTTATCCCATCCTTTATCAGGGCTACCCCTCCTCCTTTTCCATTTTGCCCATCTCCTCTTAAAGTTAAGTATCCTGGAATATTTAGTTCTCAACCTTGGCCACTTTGCAACCACGTCTCCATAATGGCTATTAAATCACACCTATTAATTTCTATCTGCACTATTAATTCATCTATTTTGTTGCAAATGCTTCATGCATTTAGATATAGTGCCTTTAGCTTTGACTTATTTCTATTTTTCCCTGATGTCACCTTAGTCACTGATGCCTTATTACCTTTGTTACTCACTCTGTCCCTTCCTGACCCACTCTGCTTATTTTTACCTAAAACTCTACTGTTCTAGAGCCTTGACATTTCTCTTGTTGCTTTTAAATTTACTCTTTGCTGAATCCTCCCCCCCCCCCCTCCTTCATTAGTTTAAAGCCCTGTCTACTGCCCTAGTTATTCGGTTCGCCAGGACACTGGTCCCAGCCTGGATTAAATGGAGCCAGTCCCATCAGAACAGTTCCCTCTTTCCCTAGTACTGGTGCCAGTGCCCCATGAACTGAAACCCCTTCCTCCCACACCACTCTTTGAGCCACACATTTAAACCTCCAATCTGTTTGTCCCTATGCCAATTTGCGCATGGCTCAGGTAACAATCCAGAGATTATTAGCTTTGAGCTTCTGCTTTTTAATTTGGATCCTCGCTCCTCAAACTCCCTCAGCAGAACCTCATTCCTAGTTCTACCTATGTTGTTGGTTCCTACATGGACCACGACAACTGGATCCTTCCCCTCCCACTCCAAGTTCTTCTCCAGCTGCGAGGAGATATCCTTAACCCTGGCACCAGGCAGGCAACACAACCTTCAGAACTCCCGGTCGTGACTGCAGAGAACAGTATCTATCCCTCTGACTATACTGTCGCCTACCACCACCACATTCCTTTTTACTCAACCCACTTGAATGGCCTCCAGTACCACAGTGTCGTGGTCAGCTTGCCCATCCTCCCTGCAGTCCTTGTTCTCATCCATACAGGTAGCAAGTACCTCGTACCTGTTGGACAAGGTCAAGGGCTGAGGCTCCTCCATCACGACAGCCTGGGTCCCCATACCTTCCTGACTCGCAGTCACACCCTCCTGTCCCTGACCATTGACTATTTCAATAGTACTGCTTAACCTAAGGGGTGTGATTGCCTCCTGGAACAAAGTGTCCAGGTAACTCTCCCCTTCCCTGATGCATCGCAATGTCTGCAGCTCGGACTCCAGCTCAACAACTCTGAGCCGAAGTTCCTCGAGCTGCAGACACTTACCGCAGATGTGGTTGCTCGGGATCTCATTGGTCTCCACCAACTCCCACACGCTGCAGTTATGACACACCACCTGCACTGCCATCTCTCTCTAACCTTATTTTATTTATATAATTAGTTCTTACAATGCTTGAACTGTTCTCCATGGAAATGCTTGCCCTCTTTCAGGCAGAGAGGAAGTCAATCTCAGGCAGCCTCTAATCAGGATCTCAGCAATCTTAGTCAGCATGGCTTCAATTCCTGACCAATCAGCATGAGTCAGGGCTTCAGTGTTTGGAATATTGCCTCGTCATCTGATGTTCATGATGGTGTAAAGTCTGCAACGTGGTATCTGTAAACTGTCCCAAGTGTCAGAGCCAAAGAAAAGAGATGACAGAACCACAGCCTTCTACACCCTGAGCTTGGCCTCGATTTTCACCAGTTTCCTCAGACAGCACCATGTAGCAGATCTTCTTCAGTCAATAAAACACATCATCAAGAGGTGGTCTGATGATTGGGTACTTTCCACATAGGTAAGCTGCTAGAATGAACTTAGCCACTCTCCCTCAGTGAAGATTGATCTGTTCCGTCAGTGAAGAGTGGTGTGCCCCCTCAACAGTGATGGTGTGTACTGTGAATAAAATGCAAGCTGGAATATAGCTTCAAAGGCCTGTAGATTTTGGCTGTAGTTGGCCTGAGTTCTTCTAATATGTGGGCCAACAGAACACAATCATCAGGGCCCCATAAACCAGGGTTTCTTTAATTTTGTCTTTGATTGTAATCTGCAGAAGTTCAACAGCTGCCCATCAATCCTAAGGTGGCTGTAAATTCCTTTGTAGAGATCTGACACTGCTTCACTCAACATGGTAAAGAGAAGGCAAAAAGGCTAGATCAGAACATACCATTGTTTGACTATGTTGGCGATGGAAACATCACACATTGCTTGTTGCTAATCACTCCGGTTGACCTTCCATCATATAGTTGTCAAATTACATTGATAAACATGTCAGAAGAACCAAATTTAGCAAGGAGCATTCACAAACCCTGTCTGCTGACCATGCCAAAAGCCTTTCAGGTCAATGAAGACCTTGAACGGGTCCTTATTTTGTTCTTTACATTTATCTTGCGTTTTTGTTCTTTGCACTGGGAATCAGGAAGAACACTGAGGCAGAAATTCCGGTCCCTAAGGGTGTGTACGCGCTGTGTACTCACCCGTAGGGCCAACGGAAATGCTGGTTTTGGGCATGCACTGCGCATGCGCATGCGCTGGAAACCTGCATTTCCGATCTGTCAAGAAAGCTCTTGACAGATCCTCCGGCTGTGCTGGAGCAGGGCCTCTGTGGGTGGAGAGTTCCGTTTTTTGGTGACCCTCCGCCCGCAGAAAACACTTACAATTCTTGCGCCTGTAAAAGCAGGTGCAAGGCCTGCTTTTACCGGGCTAAGAGTTGAAGAAAGTAAAAAAAAAGGTACGTTTATTTTTAGCTCCGTTAAAAACTTTAATTATTTTTTTCAAAAATTTAAATTTTTGTTTAAAATAGTTAATTTATGTAATTTATAGTCATTTTAAAAATGTGATTTAAAAAAATGTATTTGAAGTTTTACTTATGTTTTGGGGCTGATCTCTATTCATAGATTTGACAGGTCTTCCTGTCAAATCTATGAATGAAGATTCCCTGCTCTGATTGGCTCCCCATGGCCCACGTGATCCCAGGGACGCTGTGAACTACCTGCGCCCCTGGGATACGCGTACCCTGCACACCGGCAGTTTGAAGAGGCACAGCAACGGAACTCTGCGCCTCCCAGGAGCCCTCCGGTCCAGGCGCAGATATTTCCAAATCGCAGCCCTCCCGCAGGCGGGAGGGCTGCGAACGGAATTTCTGGGCCAATGTCTGTTTTGGTCTTGTTCAAAAGAATCTGGGCAAGCGTCTAACTGAGCACCCTTTCACCACATGGTCTCCACCCAAAGCTCGGTATCTGAATCCTAACAATTTATAAATGAGGTACAAGCTTCAAATTATGGACTTGGGTTGTGTACAAATGTGATGTGTACAGAAAGCAGCTTCATCACTATTCTGACTATTAGGATCAAGTTAACTTTCACAAATTTTCTCCCTCTCTGTGCAATACATAGGTATTGCTAGATGTCACATGGGACACCAATCTGATTGTAATAAAAGTGAAATACTGTTGATCTTCTCTGAAGATAATGCTTGTGTTGTTATACAAGATAGCAGATGCCTGAGAATCATTACAAAGTAATAAATAACCAGGGAAAATGCATCCCGTGTGTGTCAAGTGTTTCTATATTCTACTGTTTGCTGATATGGCCAGCAGGGTAGACACCATTTGACAGCAATGTAAGTGAACCGTAGGTTAAAAATATGTTGTCACCCCTTGATGAGCATATTTTAAAGTAACGACTTTAGAAAATGAGTGGTTCAGGTGATGTGACAGAAACACTTGAGCATTTCATAAGAATCATTTGAATCCTAGGATTTGATTACAGATTTTAAACTATTCCCTACTACCTGTAATTGCTGTGTTTCTGGTAATTTTTTTACATGAGCTGTAGGTGCTTGTGTGGATGCAGATTCCTGATGTGCTTCATGCCTGCAATTCGCAAGGATGTTCATACAGAAAGAGCAACGTGATTACTGAGAAATCATCTGCTTGCAACTCAATTTTGATTTTCTGGCTGTGTAATGTGATTTTCCTGCATTATTAGAGATTTTATTACACACATCACACACTAAATAGCAAATCGAATTGTAATACAAGTGTTAATCCCAGAAAACAGTTACCATGTCCGTATCATAGAACAGTTAATATGAGAAGAACTAAGATGGCCACAGACAAAATACTGTAAACCCAGATTGGCAAACATAAAATCACAGGAACTTGTGCTGTGGCTAATGGACAGTTTATTGGTAATCCTAAAAACAGAAAAATAATGCAATTTTTCCCCCCAGCCTCGTGCCTGCTTTACCCTGTAACATGCATCAGATTTGTGTTCCATTCTAATTGGTTCCTACAACATGGAGCTGGACAGTCTATGCTTTTCTTAAGCAAACAGACACCGCAGGACTTTTTACTATTTCACACAATGATTAGATGCAGGAGATTCAACAGAGCACTTTATTCATAAACCTGAAATTCATTACAGTAGTCTCCCTCTCACTTTTAGGGTTAGCATTTTTTTTTAATGAATCTCTCACTAATACAGACCATACGAAACCCTTTCCCCTTCCAATGTTTTTTCAATGGCTCCCAAAGACGGATTCTCAATAGTTGTACTTGATGACAAAAGCATTTTATCTGCAGCTCACTTACATTACTGTTAAATGACAGTTATACTGCTTTCAAGTTGAGCAGATGATAGAATAGACTCACAATGACATAAAGCAGATACTTTTTAATGGTTATTTTGGTGTTTGCGAGAGAGAAATTCAACTTTGTTCTGCACATTTTTGGGGGGTATAAAATGAGTGATGGGGGAGCTCCTGTGCCTAATCTGCCCCTCAAGGGGGCTGGTTGCCATTTTGGAAGCAGGTGCCTTTTAGGTGTCCAGAGTGCCTGCCTGAAACAAGCGTTAGATGCCTTGTATATGTAAATTGGCGGAGCGTAGAGATCTCGGGGGTTATCGGGCTGGAGGGAAATAAAGAGAGGGAAAGAAAGATGGGATTAAGAGAGAGATAAAAGAGACAAAAAAAACTTTTTTTATATCTCCAACAACAATTAAAATCTGAAGGAATGAGACTCTACACTTGTAAAAGTTAATTTTCAGTGCCAGAGAGGTTGTTTGGCAGTAATTAAGACTTACCACATCTTTAAAAGGGTATGTACAATGCAATGGACAAGCCCTAACTTTTTCTGGTGAGTTTAGTCCGTATCTAAGTAAGTACAGCAACTTCACTATGTTCAATGCATTTGAATGGTGAGTCAGATGGCGAGATACCGGCATTGCGCAGCTTTTGAAGGAGCAGGGCACCTCGGACAGCAACTTCCGGATTTCTGCGTATGTGTGGTTGCCAGAAGTTGCTGTCAGATTTCCATGTAAATAACAGTGAGCACAGTTAGCCTCACCGTTACTTCTACAGCACAATCCGGCCCATTATTTCCACTACTTTGCACCTTCCTGTGGATATCCCCACTCAACGTGGTCCAATCGATGTCACACATTGTTAGATGCACCAAGAAACCCGATCAGCAGCTTCAGCAACAAATCCATCGGTAGCCAGCTTTCCCACAAGACTGAAAAATCTGGTCTCCCGTCCCGTCCCGTCATCAGTTCACAGTAGGGCTCGGAGTGCAGACTATAATTGCAACACTGTTTTCCGAAGTCAGAGGCTAACACTCTAACAGCAACTTGCTCTTTTTTAGTGACTTTAATGTAGCAAAATATCCAAAGGTGCTTCACAAAGGGTGGGGGTGGGGGGGTGGGGGGGTGAGGAGGGCAATGGACATAGAGCAGGAGTTAGGAGAATGTTATGGGGAGGTAATTGAAACTTGTATTACGCTTAAAGCAGCCTTGAGTTGTTCACCAACCCCACACCTTGGTCAAAGCGTTTTTGAGGATTTTTTTGAAAGTGGAGGAAGATGTAGTCAGGCAGAGAATTGTAGGTGCAGGTGTGTGATGATTAAAAGCTCTGCTACAGGTAGTGGAGGGAGGGGGGAGTGTGGCACACAGTAGGGCAGCAGGGAGAGGACGACACAGGATGAAGACCTGAGCAAGGTTACAGAGACATGTGTGGCAAGACCATGAAGGGATTTGTAAACCAGAATGAGAAATTTGAAATCAATGCCCGAGGAGATGAGGGAACCAACAGAAGTTGGTGAGGACGGGGTGCTCGGTGACTGACTTAGTACAGGATATGATGCAGCTTGTGTCGATTTGGGCACGTTGGAGTTTGTGCAAGGTGGAGCTCAGGAAACTAGCCAGTATCATGTTCACTACCAAGACGTGTGTGATGATTAATGCCGAACCCTGGGATGTCAGGGAAATTTGTAAACGAACATTTCTGAAATGTTATTTGTGCAATGTTTAAAATGTTTCACTGATTAAAATACTTTTGACTGTTAACACAGAAACCTGTAGTCAAAGCATTCTGAAGACATTCTGTTTTCAGTAGGTTCGAGTAGCAGTAAAACAGATGAAAGTCACGGTTAGTTTCCAGTGATGCTGACCTGCCCTGGAACAGCCCCACCTTACACTTATGGGTCAGACAATATGCATGAGTCCGATGGGCAGGGTTGACAGAAATGTAATTAACTCAATAAACATTCTATGCTGTTTACACAGGATTGGTTTATAGCCCTCCTCGAGTTTTTAGCAAATAAAATAATGGGCCGGAATTTGCGGTCAGAGGCGTACCTCCGGATCAGAAAGGAGGATTCCTCACATGCTTATGGGGATTCCATTTACGAACAGAATCCCCAGAAGCAAATTGGGAATCCCCAAATAATTAAATAATTTAATTTATACAACTGGAATAAAATAAATGTTCCCATTTTCACATTTAATTAAAAGTCCCCTTCAATAAATCATTGACGAATAACAATTTAATTTTTTGAAAAATAATTTTAAACCTTTTAATCCGGGCCAAGATTTACATAAGCTAATTTTAAGTGTTTGTGCATGATTTTTTATTTTTAAGTTTTTAATTTAAGATTTATATTAACCTTTACGCTACTGAAAGCAGGCCCCACGCCTGCTTTTATAAGGTGTAAGGGTTCCGTGGGCATTTGCTGGGCAGTAGTTGGGCAAATAGCTCAACTCTGCGCCAGTGCAAGTGACTTTTGGGTCGGTGCGGATGATCTGTCGAGGCGAACCTTGACAGATCGCAAGTTCTGGGTTTTCGCGGATGCGGAAACCTGGAACTTGCGGGGCCCTTTACAAGGCTTATGACGGCATGGGGAACGCAAAATCAGGGCTTTCTGTTTACATTCACCCTAGGTAAATTTGTTCAGCTAGGCTCTACCTGTATCCGCTAACATAAATCGCTGAATGCCAAATGTGTTTCTGGTAGTTAAACAGTCACAAGATTTGTTTTTAACATTATAAATGCTGCTCTAACAATGTAAATACAGTGACAAATAAAAGATGCAGCATCTTTGTGGAGACATTAAACTCAATGCCTTGGTAGGTGTTGGTGTTGGTAGGTGTGTGCAAGGATGATGCAATGGAGGCGGGGATGGGGAGTAGAGAATAACTTCATTAAGAGTAATGTAGAGATGCCCAGTAAGTCTGTAGAGCTGTTCAGATCAGATGCTTCATTTTTACCACGTCACCTCTTGCCTAACATGGAAGAGCCTTTAGCTGTCTTGGCCCCAAACTCTGGAACTCACATCGTAAGAATTCTTATTGTTGTCCCTCTTTCAACAGCCTCCTTAAAACCTATCTTTTTAACCACAGAAGTTAAGAGTCACTTTCCCTAATTATTCTCCCACCACAGCTCGGCATCTGTTTCCACCTCTGTGAAGTGCCTCGAGACATTTACCACATTATAGACATTATATAAATGCAAATTACTGTTGTTAAATGGCACAAAAATTGCTCCTTTCTGATGGCTCCACACTGCACCACTTATCTGAGCACAACTCCTTCATGTTTCTATATTTTTTTCTTGATGTTTATTGTGCTCCCCTTTGCATTGCTGTATTGCTCCCTGGATTGTTTCTGTACTCAAATTGAACATTGAAAATAAAGTATTTTTAAAAAAAAAATAACAACCATCAATTAATCAGAATGGTGTGTGTTATTTATCAAAAGTCTGCATGTTGTGCACCATTCTTGTTTAATATTTGATCAGTGTGGCATTTACTGACAGCTCACACAGGTAACAAGCAGAAGATGGCAGTAGGTGGGCAGGTTTGAAGATGAAAAGAAGAAAGAAAATATTATGGTGAATGGTATTTGAAGTATGTCTACATTATTGATCTGCAAAAAGCTTCAGTGTTTCTGGATTAGCTATTCACTTTAGCAGGTGCTCCATAATCACTACCCCTCCTCCCACCCCAACAAATAAACAGCTTTCGGCGGCGCGACCTGTGTACAGTAACAGAGCGCCTTACGGAGAGATTGTGATGAACAGAGCAGGTGAGCTGCAAGACTGAAGTTCGATGCCCTTAAAAAGGTGATAGAATGGGCCCAAAGCTCTATGTGGAAGACCATGAAAAACTGAGATTGTGATATTATGTTCAGGACGACCTAAATGCGGGAAGTGTTGGGCGGGCACGCATACTGGTGAGGCCTTGTGGAGCCAGGCTGGTTGTGACGACTGACTGACCACCATCCAAACAGAACACAATAAAAGCAGCTTTGGCTTACGCAAGGCAGAAAACCACTGGAGGTATAAATGGCGTGTACCTATTACAGGCACTGAAATGAAAAGAATGCATGTAGCCAACGTAGATTTTATGGGCGTGCTACATACTAGTGTAATAGATCCACCAATGCTGCTGGTGTGTCACGAGATAACCATCAAACTGCAACAAAATCAAATAGCCAAGCCTTAAATTACAGTTAGAAATGTGTCATAAGTACACAATGCTGATAATCATCTCATGAACATTTGCTATGGTATTTGCATAGGGCAGTTCCTTATTTTGTTCCTGGTTTTCTGGTTTGATTGGTTTATTTTTTTCTGTTGAGCTATAAATAAAACGAAGGATATTTTTAAATATCTGCTCAGAGTGTGGCGTGTCTAAATTCATAATCGGAGGCAAGATGGCTACCTGTTCAAATGATTTTCACAGTGAAATTCTCTTGTGAATAAAGTCTGACATTTTTGGAAAGCCACCAAACATTTCACTTCCTTGAAAGATTTCAAGTGTGTTTGATGTGTGTGATCATGGCAGCACAAACAGGCAACCCGGTGGAACAGAGGACCAGGGTTTCAGCATACTACGCCAAGGAGTGCCAGGATGTGTGTTCAAACCACATCTTGAGCTGATGATCTTAATGGTGCCCATCAGGGGTGGCACTGAGTGGATGTTATATACTTGCGGTGGGGGGGGGGGACAAATAGATGACCAGCTCTCTCAGGATACCAACAGGCAAGCAAAAACAGACTAAGAGTAGCAGCGCTACTGGCAAAGCAGCAGGTCACCTTTGGGCCCTGTTGGCCAGACTAATCATGTGTTAAGTGACCTAAAGACATATATAAAAAACATGTGCATGTGTGTGTATATCGAACTCAGGAAATACCGGGCAGTCTAAACCATTCCTGGTAACCCATATGACCCAGGCAGCTCCCGCATAAATCTTGATCACCCTCATAAAAGGCAAAGCCAAGCTTCCATCTAGTCTTCACAAAAGACAATGCCCTGACTTGACCAGGTCCATCACCAGATGTAAATTCCCAGATCCAACCAAATACTAAGGACCATCGTCAAATCATCCTGATCCCCAAACAGTGCACTGTTGTCAGCATGTGCACAACATACCAAGTATCCCAAAGCACGAACATATCCTGCTGTATGTACCATGTGACAAACTGTACAGTGACTTGACAAAATATGTGCTCTTTTCTCAAGGAAAACTATTTTTTTTAAACTATTAAATTAAAAAATGATGGAGTCTTACCAGCAAGGAACACAGTTTTCAAATAAGATCAGAGAACCATGATTAACATTAACAGCCTATGTTGTGGTTCATACATTTATGAATATTTTTGTTTAAACAGCAAGGGGGAAAAAAATTGGGTTGCTTTGCGCTAATGCCAACGCTAAGGCTAATGCCTCCTGCGAAATTCAGTGGTTTTCCCGGCACCCCTGCTCCCCGGTGGTCCAGCAGGGCCCCTGGTGCGCGCTGCACTCAGCCCCTCCCCTTTAATCAGGGAGGGAGGCCTGCATTACTGAGGCACTACGTGCCGACACGTGTGGTGCTGCGATATTGAATGGTAGCGCCCCAAGAGGGAGGGGGAGCGCTTCCAGTAGCGCCCCGCCTCTTGCTTGGGGCGCTACCACTCAATTTACAGTGCGGGGCACTTAAAGTAGCACCCCGGCAAAGTTAGCGCCCCAAAGGGGACGTGACCGAATTCCTCCCCCACCCCCAAGTCTTTAAGTGTTTAAGACATTATTAGGGGTTCTGACTTGCTAAATAAAACAGCATGAAGGAGCTGATGATTAGCACTTCTTTCTGAATCATCCATCAGTTTATGACTATCTCCATCAACCTCAACTCAGCTCCCAGCCAGCCTCAATAACTTCACGTCAGGCCTCCAATTATTTCATCATCGCTTGGTATTTAACAGGGGAAGGGAATCTAAAAGAAAATTCTGTTCACTAGAATTCCCTGCTCGCTGCTTGATTTTTTATAGGGACCTCTGATAGTAGCCTCTGCCTTTAAAAGGACTGTGCAATGGGTAGCACATGTTCTAGTCTAGTTGATTAAGACACTATTCCTTCATCTCTAGGATCTAACTGATAAAATGCAAACCTTTCCCTTTCTGCCAGTCATAAGGATGATCTGATTATCAGCAGCATGAATCCTGATAGCAAACATACAAGAGCTCTGTAGTCTCCACAGAAACACTGCAATACAAAAACACTACTGGGGAAGTAATATTTAATACAAATCATGGGTATGTGAGGCACTTGTTTTTACTTTATATAAAAGAGGGAGCTGCACAGTCCTATCCAATAATGGAGTAGATTCGCCCATAGGCTAATGAGCTTGGGTGAAAGTCCCATTCGAATACCAGGAACCCAGTAGCCAGACTGAGCTAACATCACCAAGATAAGGGTTCTCCTCTCATGCCACTTGCCCTGTTGCAGAGCTTGACAGCGAATATACCACTATACTGAAGCAAATGACTTTATCTTTAGGGTTTCGTTCCCATGTGAAGTGGCCTGGCCTCCTAATACAATAATTTAAGAACTATCCAAACCATCTCCAGCCCTAAAAAGAACTGTGGTCTTACCTCTTTAGCATCTTTGATTTTCACCAGGAATGTCTGTAACTCCAAGGTTTCCACAAACAATGCCCTGCAGACTGCTTGAAAGTGTGCATCTGCTTCGTTACGATCCATTAAATGTGCAGCACATGCCTTCGTAACTTGTCCAAAAGTCTTCACTGACCGCGGTGTGCTATCGCCCTCCTCCTCGTCATCCTGCCCGCTGTACCCCTCATCGGCTGTGCCATTGCTGCCTTCAGAGTCATTGTTTGCCATCTGGTCAATGAGCTGCTCCAACTGCTGACTCAACTCCCGCTCCTCATTCTCATCCAAACCCCAATCCAGTGCCCGGTAAATCGCAAATCCCAGAGACTGCACCACCTGAAAGGAAGGAGGAAAAAAAGTTTGTCAAAAGAATGCATGGCCTTGAATTTTATATTAACCCCCCCCCCACACACACACACACAAAAATACAGTGCAACGCCAGAGTTGTAGCTGTCTTTTTTTTTTAAAAACAGTTACCATTTTATCAAAACAGTGCTTTTCAATTCCTCATGAGCGATTGGAGTAATATACTTTACTGCTTCGATTTGGTTCATTTGATAAGTTTGAGCATTTATTGTACCTGAAGTCACATGTACACTTGTAAGTTACTTTTCCTAATTTTTGTTTTATGTACACAGTGATATTTCAGAGTTATGGCCATTTCACAGTTGTCGACACGCTTTCCAGCCCCAGAGTGCCTGGATCACTCCGTACTATCATCCGAGATGGTTAGCACGTAACATGTACATGAAATTGCCTGCTGCAAATACGATCGAACAACAGAAACATTCTTTTTTAAATCATTTTAGAAGTGACATTCCAGTTCAGACCTATAACAAATATTTAAAAAGAGATCACCATTTTGAAGATGCTACTTTGCTCTCATAAATGAAAGTGAACATGAAACAGTAACAATTTGCAAATATTCCTGGCAACAAGAAAAGATAACTCAAAGCATCAGCATAAAAAGGGGAGATTTTTGATAAGTGGGCTTATATGTATGGGTGCTTGCCACACTTGGATAGACGTTTTCCTTACCTTGCGACTCACTCGGTCTGCTTGTGCTATGCAGCATTGCCTGTGTTGTTGAGACGGTAAGCATGTGACCAACCAAGGCTGACACTAGATGCATAAAAGTATTCTGAGGAGATCTTCCCCTGGTTTTGCCTCTTTGTATAGAAACCCCTCATCTCACTTCTGCTCATTCGCCATCTCACAGGCCAGCACAGCCGAGACCAGGATCTTACCATGTGGGCAACTGTGGCCCTGTACAGTGGATTGATGTTAACCCTACCTGCCTGGCGGAAACCGGGCAGGTGGACAATTAACAAGCAAGTCACTTACCCGTTCAGAGCGCGACCCATTCTTGCCTTTTCCAAATTTAACCTGCAGGATTGTGCAGGCGGATAAAACGGACACCTAAAGCCGTCAGGGGGCTCATGAATTGTTGCAAATCAGGATTCTATTACGTCAACAGAACCCCAATGGCATTTAAGCCGAGGCTTGAGTGAGGCTTTCTTGCCAGGCTGAAGCAGGTCGGCAGTTGGTGGGAAAGATGAAGACCACCGGCAGGCAAGTTAAAAATTTCCTTTGTAAGGCCAGGAGGAGCAGGCAAGCCCCTCTGAGTCCCACAAGGGAAGTCACAGCCTCCTTTGCCCCCTTCATTCCTGCAAGTCCCTTCCAAAACCCGCTTCCCCGCTACTTTCCTGCAAGCCAGTAGGTTACATAGGATATGTGGCACAGAAACAGGCCCAACCAGTCCATGCCGGCGTTTATGCTCCACACGAGCCTCCTCCGGTCTTTCCTCATCCAAATCTATCAGCATAACCCTCTATTCCCTTCTCCCTCATATGTTTGTCTAGCCTTCCCTTAAATGCATCGATACTATTCGCTTCAACCACTCCCTGTGGTAGCGAGCTCCACATTCTCACCACTCTTTGGGTAAAGAAGTTTCTTCTGAATTCCCTAATGGATTTCTTGGTGACTATCTTATATTGATGGCCTCTAGTTATGCTCTTCCCCACAAGTGGAAACATTCTCTCTGTATCCATTCTCTCTGTATCCACTCTATCAAAACCTTTCATAATTTTAAAGGCCTCTATCAGGTCACCCCTCAGCCTTCTTTTTTCCCCAAGAGAAGAGACCCAGCCTGTTCATCCTATCCTGATAGGTGTACCCTCACATTTCTGGCATCATAAGAACATAATAAATCATCCTTGTAAATCTTCTCTGCACCCTCTCCAGTGCCTCTATATCCTTTTTATAATATGGCGACCAGAACTGTACGCAGTACTCTAAGTGTGGTCTAATCAAGGTTCGATACAGGTTTGGCATAACTTCACTACTTTTCAATTCTATCCCTCTAGAAATAAACCCTAGTGCTTGGTTTGCTCTTTTTTTTTTAAAATGGCCTTGCTCTTTTAGTTACAACTTTTAGTGATTTGTGTATTTGTACTCCGAGATCCCTTTGTTCCTCGACCCCACCTAAACTCGCACCCTCCAAGTGATAAGTGACCTCCCTATTCTTCCTACCAAAATGTAATACCTCACATTTATGTGTGTTGAACTTCATTTGCCAATTATATGCCCATTCTGCAAGTTTATTAATGTCCTCCTGTAATTTGTTGCAGTCCTCCTAAGTATTGACTATCCCCCCCCCCCCCAATTTGGTATCATCCGCAAATTTAGAAATTGTGTTTTTGATTCCAAAGTCTAAATCATTAATATAAATTGTGAACAGCAGTGGTCCCAGCACGGATCCTTGTGGAACACCACTACCCACCTTCTGCCACTGAATAGCTACCCTTTACTTCTACTCTCTGCTTTCTGTCTTGAAGCCAGCTAGCAATTCATTCTGCTACTTGTCCCCCGACTCCACATTCTCTGACCTTGTTCATCAGTCTATTACGGGGTACCTTATCGAAGGCCTTTTGAAAATCCAGATAAATTACATCTACTGCATTACCATTGTCTACTCTCTCTGTTACCTCTTCAAAAAATTCAATAAGGTTGGTCAAGCAAGACTTTCCCTTTTGAAATCCATGTTGACTATTCATTATACTATTTTTGGTTTCTAGATGTTCTTCTATTTTCTCCTTTAGTAGGGATTCCATTATTTTTCCTACCACCGATGTTAAGCTGACTGGTCTATAATTCCCTGGACATGTTCTATCCCCCTTCTTAAATATAAGTATTATGTTAGCTATCCGCCAGTCCTCTGGCACTACACCTTTTTCTAACGAATTATTAAATATGCGTAGTAATGCCTCTGCTATCTCTTCCCTAGATTCTTTTAAAATGCGTGGATGCAATCCATCCGGACCAGGGGTTTTATCCTCTTTGAGTTTGATTAGTTTATTTAATATATCCCCTTTTTTTAAATTTTAAATGCACTTATCTCATTACTAATCTCATCATCCAATGTCATTTCCACCTTTTCTATCTCCCTGGTAAATACTGAAGCTAAATAATTATTTAATATTTCTGCCACTTCTCCATTGTTACCTGTGGCATTATCCTGTCTATCCCTGAATGGCCCTATTCCCATCCCATAGGTGGCCAAGGGCAGCCCAATCTTCTCCTGCCAACAGCCACTCTATGCCCGATTGCCACCTGGAGCTGGTAGGAAGTGGACTGGTGACATTTAAATGAGACCCGGGAGTTAAAATACCCCAGGCCTGAAATTTAGGCCAGCGAGTGGTGTTTCAGTCTCGCGTCCACCCGCAACCCACTCGGGGTTAACATTGACCCCATAGTACACCGGTTCACAGTTTGTATTTTTACTTTTTTATTAGTTTCGCTTTTCTTGTGCTCTAGTTTCTTAAGGTTAACTCTGTTGAGATTTTAATAAGTTTAAGTTTGCTTGAGCGAAAGCTGAATACTTATGAAAGCTGAGCCAATCAATAAAGCGGATTGGATTACAATTCCTGTTTGACCATCCAAACTGCCCTCAAAGCTTTCGTTCAGGTACCTGCAGACAGTCCAAAAGTAGAAAGCAATGGGGCAGGATTCTTAAGTATTTAGGAACCTAAAATCCAAACATCACCTATATAATATTGGTAAACACGAACCAACATTTTTCCACATACTCCTTTCTCCATTTCCGGTACAAAACCAGATCACATTGCCAGATAACTTGAAAGAAACATTTATGTTTACATATGAAGGGCCTGAAGAGTGAAAGATTTCATCCTCCTGGTGTGGATTGCAATCAGCAATTGGTTCTGTTGACCTTAATCGCAACACTATGTGTGAAGGGAGGCTCTGGACAGTTACCACCCACGCTATCAGCATCGTCAGAAAATAACGATCCAATTACAGTGTTGTGGAAGCTTAGCAACAATCCAGAGCACACTCTGCAGAGAACCTGTGCAAATCTTCCTGGCAATAAACATGATCACCTAGACAAAGCGTGCAAGGCTATATGAAAACAGCGAGAGTTAGTTCCGCTGTTCCACTAAGCATTTCTACATTTACATGTTGTTTGCTTACTGTAGTAAATTAAAATGATATAAATGTCACACTTGTAGAACATAATGCGGAGATGCCGGTGTTGGACTGGGGTGGACAAAAATGAGAAGTCGCACAACACCAGGTTATAGTCCAACAGTTTTATTTGAAATCACGAGCTTTCGGAGCGCTGCTCCTTTGTCAGGTGAAGTGAAGGAATACTCCTTCACTTTACCCGACGAAGGAGCAGCGCTCCGAAAGCTCGTGATTTCAAATAAAACTGTTGGACTATAACCTGGTGTTGTGCGACTTCTCATTTTTGTAGAACATAGGAACAGGAGTAGGCCATTCAGCCCCTCTAGTCTGTTCCGCCATTTAATTAGATCATAGCTGATCTGTACCTCAACTCCATTTACCCGCCTTTGATCCATATCCCTTGATACCCATCCCTA